>CM055060.1:30049635-30139894 GCA_029204045.2 Tillandsia leiboldiana
GTTAGAGATTTAGTCCTATTATATCATTTATATAGAGGACTAATCCAAATTCCGGGGGTGTCACAGTATCAGAGCGGGTTTTAGGTTTATCTATCATGTCGGGTGAAAGTGGTAATATTTATAGACCTCCTCTTTTTGATGGGACTAATTATGCTTATTGGAAAGTGCGGATGAGAGTTTTTCTCATCGCAATTGATGAGCGGGTATGGCAATCCGTGGAATACGGTTGGGTGCATCCTGTTGAGGAAGTAGGAAATTCTACTACCCCAAAACCTCGCTCTAGATGGTCCAAAGAGGAATTCGAAAGATCTTCTTACAATGGGAAAGGTATGAACGCTTTATTTAATTCTCTTTCCTCGACTGAGTTCACACGAATTTTCGCGTGTGAAACCGCGAAGGAAATTTGGGATATTCTCAAAATTACACGTGAGGGTACAAATCTTGTAAAAATTCAAAAGCTCCAGATGCTTACAAGTCAATTTGACTCTATTCATATGGAAGAGCATGAATTGTTTACAGATTATTACACAAGACTTCAAGATATAATCAACACTTGTGCTAATTTAGGAGAAAAGATCCCGGAGTCGAAAATTGTAAGAAAGATACTTCGGACTCTTCCGGAACGGTTTAGGGCAAAGGTTACCGCCATTGAAACCGTTAGTCATCCGGATGAGATGAGAGTAGAGGAATTAGTAGGTGCTTTGCAAACTTATGAAATGACTTTTCCTACTAATCAAGTTTCTTCAAAGTTTTCTTCTAAGCTTACAGGTATTGCATTCAAATCAACAAAGGAAGAATATAGCGAATCAAGTTCCGACGATGAAATCTCCTTTGCCGATTTTGAAGAACAATTGGCGCGGATCGTAAAGAAATTTCGTCGAAAGTTTGGGAAGAATCGAACCGATGGATCTTCATCCTCGAAACCAACTAAAGGATCATCGGGTTCTAAATCCTCTAACCTCAAAAGCTCTGCAAAACCTTCAAAGGAAAAAGATGAATTCGAAGGGGAAATCTGATGTTATAGATGCAAAGGCTACGGCCATATTTCGACGGATTGTCCTTCTCCGAAATCATATAAAAAGAAGGCTTTGCAAGCGAAAACTTGGGACGATTCTACTTCTAATGAATCGACCTCAAGTAAAGAGGAAAAAGTTGTTGCTTTTCATGCCTCTCAAATTCCCTCTTCTAATTTGTGTTTATCATCTTTAGTCACTGACTCTACTCCTTTGATTTTGTATGAAACATCAACAACCGGCGGAGAGTCATCAAGTGAGGGGGAGTCGGACGAAGAAGAACTCGTTGAGGCATATCAACAACTTCTTACGGAATCAAAGAAGATGGCCAAACATATTAAGAAGTTGAGGAAGCAACGACTTGAAGTTCAAGACGAGAATCAAGCTTTAAAGATAAAACTTCATGATCTCGAGGAGCAACAAGGACGTTTATTGGATAACAATAAAATCCTCCAAGAAAAGATAAACCAATCGGAGACAAACGCCAAATCATATATGGACAAGATTGGTGTGACACCCCCGGAATTTGGATTAGTCCTCTATATAAATGATATAATAGGACTAAAGTCTCTAACCCGGCTATAGCATTTTGGATGGTAGCAAGATCTAAGAGGAACATGAGAGTTAAGCGTGCTAGAGCTAGAGTAGTTCTAGGATGGGTGACCCCCTGGGAAGTGGGGCGTCAGAGTTGGTATCAGAGCCATTCACCAGCCGGAAATGTGAGATGAGTCTCGGCTGAGCCAGGGTTATATAGCGGGTAGAGCGAGGCTCCCCGGCTAATGACCGTTGTGAGTGGAGTGCAGCTCCTCACAAGGTCGGCTAAGGCTAGCGAGACGAGTCTCACATCGCCTGGTGCTTGTGAATGTGCTTGAGCCTGACGTGGACGTCAGGGCTTAAAGGGGGGAAGAATGTGACACCCCCGGAATTTGGATTAGTCCTCTATATAAATCCTAATCTGTCACGCCCTGGCGTCGAAACTGCGACCCGGGCTCGCCAACAGATCCGCCGCCCATACGGGAAGCCCCGTATAGACGAAGCGACTAACCTGCAAAAGATCAACAATGCTATACAGATATCAGAGCTGAAAGAAAACTGCTAGAAATAAAACTATATACAAACCAAGACCTCACCAAAATACAAAAGTCTCTCGAGCAGTAAAATAAAAGTACAACTCTATACCTCACTACAAAGTCTCTCAACAAGAGCTCTCAAAAGTAATAAGGGTACATCTACTCTCAGGACGACGACTGGTAGGGATCTAGCTCGCGACTCCCTTACCTCGATCAGAAGAAGCAGCAACAGGAGCAACTGGACAAGGAGTAGAAGTCCCTGGGGAAAAGACACCACGACGGGTGTGAGAACTACGTCCCAAGTAGTTCTCAGTGGGTGCCGCCAACAAGCCCGACGGTCTGCCCACTAAGTCTACTAGAGGCATAAAGTAACAATATGAAACTGAAATGAAAGGGCTAGAAAAGTAACTCTACAGCTACTATGCCTCTATCTAGATGCTCAAGAAAAAGGAACAGATGGAACATGATGCATCTACTAACACACACAGTAAACTCACCAAATCTAAACGGACTGCCTCAAAGGGTCCAGTCAAACCTGCGCCCACCAACTGCCGCACATCCACAACAGGACGGGTCTACCGTAGGGTGTCCGTGACTGCCACTAACTGGCCCAGTCAGAGGGACGGCGTCGACAAGTCGCGATAGCAAGTAACAGGCCCAACTCCGGAGTGGCTCTCGAGGGGAGCGACCCCACCGAGGAAAGTATCCGCGTATCTCTGTCGAGCTCAAATATGGCTCATGCAGGCTATAGTCCAAACCACGATCAACAAGATCGACCAACAACACCAACTCTCAACCACAGGCTGAAAAACCACACAGCTGGGGCCACCGTCCACCAGACGGCTCCCACAACAGAACACTAAACTCACAGGAAAGACCGACACCATAAGGGTTCGAAAACCTGATAGACCGGTGCTAAGAACCCTATCAAACAAGAACAGACTCTAGGCTCCGCCTATCGAAGTTCCCGATCCCCTTATAGTTCGGGAACTTCGATAGGCGGAGCCTAGAGTCTGTTCTTGTTTGATAGGGTTCTTAGCACCGGTCTATCGGGTTTCCGAACCCTTATGGTGTCGGTCTTTCCTGTGAGTTTAGTGTTCTGTTGTGGGAGCCGTCTGGTGGACGGTGGCCCCAGCTGTGTGGTTTTCCAGCCTGTGGTTGAGAGTTGGTGTTGTTGGTCGATCTTGTTGATCGTGGTTTGGACTATAGCCTGCATGAGCCATATTTGAGCTCGACAGAGATACGCGGATACTTTCCTCGGTGGGGTCGCTCCCCTCGAGAGCCACTCCGGAGTTGGGCCTGTTACTTGCTATCGCGACTTGTCGACGCCGTCCCTCTGACTGGGCCAGTTAGTGGCAGTCACGGACACCCTACGGTAGACCCGTCCTGTTGAGTATGTGCGGCAGTAGGTGGGCGCAGGTTTGACTGGACCCTTTGAGGCAGTCAGTTTAGATTTGGTGAGTTTACTGTGTGTGTTAGTAGATGCATCATGTTCCATCTGTTCCGTTTTCTTGAGCATCTAGATAGAGGCATAGTAGCTGTAGAGTTACTTTTCTAGCCCTTTCATTTCAGTTTCATATTGTTACTTTATGCCTCTAGTAGACTTAGTGGGCAGACCGTCGGGCTTGTTGGCGGCACCCACTGAGAACTACTTGGGACGTAGTTCTCACACCCGTCGTGGTGTCTTTTCCCCAAGGACTTCTACTCCTGTTCCAGTTGCTCCTGTTGCTGCTTCTTCTGATCGAGGTAAGGGAGTCGCGAGCTAGATCCCTACCAGTCGTCGTCCTGAGAGTAGATGTACCCTTATTACTTTTGAGAGCTCTTGTTGAGAGACTTTGTAGTGAGGTATAGAGTTGTACTTTTATTTTACTGCTCGAGAGACTTTTGTATTTTGGTGAGGTCTTGGTTTGTATATAGTTTTATTTCTAGCAGTTTTCTTTCAGCTCTGATATCTGTATAGCATTGTTGATCTTTTGCAGGTTAGTCGCTTCGTCTATACGGGGCTTCCCGTATGGGCAGCGGATCTGTTGGCGAGCCCGGGTCGCAGTTTCGACGCCGGGGCGTGACAGATTAGGTGGTATCAGAGCCTAGGTTGTAGGTCATGGTGCACTTAGAAACCCTAGGCTTGCGGTTGGACATTAGGATGACTACGTGAGAGTCGTGACTTTTAGCGAGAGTCCTGATTGAGTTTTTACCTCTCCCAAAGGATGGGATGAGTGATTGGCATGTTTATTCTCCTAAGCGACTATGTTGGCTGCAGATAACATAATCCTAGGGAATGGATGACATGTCCTAGACTTTCGCTGGATTGGGTCGAGTGTTGTTTGGTACTGTCCTGATGGTTGCTTGTGTGTTGCAGGTAGGCACGATGCCTCCCCGACGCAGGGTGCAGACGCGTTCTCAGCCTTTCCCCTCTGATGAGCCCGAGCAGGAGGACTCGGGGCAGGGACAGCAGAGGGAGGTTCTGGAGCTCCGTGCCCAGGTGGCACAGTTGTCTGAGGCGGTGCGGCGCCAGGAGGAGACATCTCAGCGCCGGGAGGAGGCTTTACAGCGCCAGGAGGAGGCTTCTCAGCGCCAGGAGGAGGCTTCTCGGCGCCAGGAGGAGGCCTTTGGTCGGATGATGCTTCTTTTAGAGCAGAGGACGCAGCCAGTGGTAGCACCCCCTGAGTGTTCGCCTGTGCCTTCTTCACCAGCTGTGGCGCCCCCTGTGGTTCCGTCAGCGCCGGCTATTCCTGTCGAGCCGGTTTCTTGCATACCACCGCCAGGGTCGACGGGACCTTTGACTTCGGCTGAGCAGAGTGCGGTGGTGGATCTGTTGATGAGGTTCCGCCGGTTTGATCCACCCTGTTTTTCTGGTATGAGTGCTGAGCCGTGGGAGGCAGAGTCTTGGATCACGGCCATGGAGCGTCATTTTGAGAGTTTGTTTGTTGAGGATCGATTTCGGGTCTTCTTGGCTACACACTTCTTGGAGAGCAACGCCGAGGCTTGGTGGCGGCGTGTGCGGCCTGTTAGTCCGCCTGGGACGCAGATTCTTCCTTGGGCGGAGTTCCGCAGACTTCTTCTAGGGGCCTTCTTTCCTGAGAGTGTTCGCCAGAGATTGGAGGAGCGGCTGAGAAATCTCCGCCAGGGAGATCGGCCCGTGAATGCATACATAGGCGAATTCAATCAGCTATTGGCTAGTATGCCTCACGCGGCCAGGGACGAGTCTCACCGGATCTACATGTTTGAGCGGGGGCTGCGCCGGGACATTTATCAGCTTGTTCGCTCCCAAAGATTGCAGACGTTAGAGGCTTCGATGGAGCAGGCTTTATATGTTGAGTGTGGAGAGGCAGTGATGGCAGAGGTGGCCCCAGCTCCCGTAGGGATTTCGAGGGCGAAGCGCCCAGCATTGGAGGATGAGGGTCAGACGAGCCGGCAGGGACCTCCAAGACCTCCACGATCTCATCCAGAGGGTCGTGGGTTTCGTAGGCGCCGGAGATCAGGTGGGCCCCAGCAACAGCAGCAGTATCGGCAGCAGCGACAGGAGCAGTGTGTCATTTGTGGCGGGCCTCATCCACCGTCGCAGTGTGATCAGAGACAGGGGCGGTGTTTCCTCTGTGGAGAGTTGGGACATTTCTGCGCAGCTTGCCCCCAGGTCATTTTGTCAGTTCGGCCGATTGCGACAGCACCCCCCTTGCCTATCCATGCAGCGGAAACCCCTCCGGCACACCGTCAGACAGAGTGGGCCACGACGTCGGGACAGACGGGACGACGACCTGCAGCACCCAGTGGACGGGTTTATGCAGCCCTTGTGGAGGACACCCCGGCAGCGGATCATGCCGCGACAGGTATGGTTTTATTTCAGTTAGCTGAGTTGAGCATTTCGTTACCGCTGCATCCTTCTGCATTATTAGTTGAGCATCTGCATCAGCATCTTTGCATGGGAGTGGGTTAGGAATGTATGCTACATGTTTTAGCAATTGGATTCTTCTCAGTATCCTACGAGTAGAGGAGGTTCGCGGTGTATGATCAGTGCAGTCAAGACTTGGGACTTCACCTGCCGATGTAGCGATTCAATGATAGCTCCAGGACTTGGATTGAGCACACAAGTTGGACTGATTGGTGGGGTGCTGTGCTACGACTGATGATGGAATGAGAGGAGTTATTCTTCTACGAGTTGGACTGGAGGAGTTCGTTTTCTCGGATTGTCGGCGTACCCTTCCAGCAGCATGGGCTTCAACGACTGTGGACAGACGCCACCTCGGGAGCTGTTGTGATGTTTAGGACTATAGGTTGTGTCCTTAGGGGTCTCGGTTAGTAGTAGCTTTCGTTTTGGTAGCCACAGCAGGAACGGCACCAACACTTCTCTCCCTTTTCTCGCCTTTGTGCTGAAATTTACGAACATGACGAAAATTTCGAAAGATTGCTCCAGTAATGGAGACAGTGCCCGAACCTGTTCTTGTTTGATTGGGGTGAAGGTACTGATCTTTCGAAATTTTCGGACTTTTCGCTAATTTCAGCTGTTTTCTAAATCGAGGGTTGGGGTAGAGGACTTTCCTGCTGGTGGAGCCGCACCTTTCTTGTTAGTTTAGTGTTGCGTTCTTGGTTGTTTTGATTGTTTTAGTTTTGTTGTTGTGGTGTGTTTTGTTTCGGGGACGAAACTTCCTTTTAGTGGGGGAGGATGTGGTGACCCTGATCCCCGTGTAGCTTCTCCCATGAATCGTGGTGTTGAACACCTAGTGTTGGTGTATCTGGTCCATAGTGCATCAAAGGGATGCCACAGATGGACCCTGTGTGATATCCACAGCTGGATTGGCCTTCGGCTGTAATTGCCGAATTTTCGAAATAGTTTTGGGCCAAACAGAGGTTGGATTTGGATTCGGCGCGGAAAAACGCTTGAAAACAGCTATTTGCTTGTTGAATTCTGAGTCCGGATGCCCAAAAACGGACTCCCGGAAGTTTTCGCTGAATTTCGGTGCATGGGAGGGGCCGTGGACCGCCGGCTGCCACGTGGCGGCTTGTGATTGGGCCGGTCCACAGCGCTCGGTCCACAGAGGGGAACGGCTGGGTGCACGGACCCGGCGCATGGACACGTGGCGCCGCCTGATTGGCGGGCTCTTGAGGCGCGGTCTACGGATTTGGCGCGGCGGTGCATGGACCAGGCGGGGGGACGCGTGGCAGCGCCCGGTTGGTCGGTGCACGCGGCGCGGTCCACGGAACCTGAAATAGGGTGCGTGGACCGGGTGCATGGGACACGTGTCAACGTGTCATTGGTCGGCTCACCGGGTGCGGAGCACGAGGGCGCGGGACCCCGCCTCGGGGCGCGTGCGCAGCAGGCGCCGCCTGCCCGCACGTGTGACCGTGACAGTGGCAGGGACGTGTGTCGCCCTGCCACTGGCGGGCGCCACCTACCCGGTTTGACCGGGGAGGTGCCACGCGTCGGCGGCTCATGCGCCCCGCACAGCTGTTCGCTGTGCGGGACGCGTGTCGGGCGCCGGGGCGTGCGACGTGGCCGCAGCGGAGCGGCTCGGGCCGCTGTCGCCTGTTGGTCGGGCTACGTGGCGGCCCCGGGCCGTTTCGGGCGCGCACAGTGTTGGGCCGGCCCAACACTGTAGCCGCCCGAAAGTTGCCATGCGCCCGAACTTCGGGACACAGCCGGTATTTTCTGAAATGTTTCTTTGGGCTATAAATAGCACGAAAGCTGTTCAACTTGGGTTTTTTTCAGTGTTCTGGCCATCTTCTCGCCTGGGTTTCTTCAGAGGACTTTCTCCCCACACATTTTCGCATCCATCTGCAGAGTTTGGGGATTTTTGGGGGCACGCTTTTTGAGATTCTTATTTTCTTGGCTCGGCGCGACGTTCTTTCTTCGGTGCTTCTTCCGTCGCTCTTCGGTGCACGAGCTCTCCCGGCCTACTCCTCCCATCTTTTCGAGCGATTTCTTTGCCGTTGGATTCGTGACAGGTCAGGCTACGATTTTGGGTTTGTCGCACATTTTCAGATTTCGCATTTTTCGAGGTGTTTTCTCGTGCTCATTGGGACCCTTTTTGCTGTGAGTTTTTGGTGAGGGCAGCACCTTCTTTTGAGGAGATCTCCGCGCACAAGTCTCGGTTCAGGACATGCTTGTAGATTTTTTTCATCTACTCGACGCGAGGATCATCGTGGTATTTTTCTTGGAATTTTTGGAGACCTTCCCGAAGGTATACACTTTTCCTTTTATCTGTACAAGAGTTTACAGTTGAATGGTTTTGGGATTTTGCGCACCGATACTGTGGAATTTATAACTTGGCCTACGGTGCTCGGAATTGGGCGTGCAGGTACTTGTTTCGAAGCTATCGACACGAGGATCGCAGGGATATTTTATTTGGAATTTTTCAAGCATTTCAGCAGGTGGAATAATCGCATCTTTGCGGCTGAAATTTTAGTGTTGTATTTCTTGGCAGATTTTGGGATTAAAGTATAACTGTAGCCTTATGTTGTACCCAGGAGGGATTGTGGACTGTGCTGGACCTGTTGGACATAGAGTTGTTATTTTTTCTGGTTTTCTCAGCTGTACGACTCCAGACAGTTAGCGTTTTCAGGTGGGTGGCTTTGCTTTCAAGATCTATGGACTGTGCTCTAATTCTATTGATATAGAATCATGCATGATAGTGATTGGACTTGGGTAGCATGCTAGAGTGTAGGAATTGTTGTTCCTAGTTTTATCTGTCGATCTTGTGATCTCTTGCTTCCTTCTATCATGTTAAATATTTGTTATCTTGGAACCTGACCTAGCACCCCCGTCATATGTTGCATGTGTAACCAGACCAGTAGAAAACCCTCACTTGGGCTAGGGTTATTTATTTTTAGACATCCACACTTTATGTTTCATTCCTGGACTTAGTGTTATCCTCGCCCGGGTAGTGGGCCGAGCGGTCGGGACTTCTTTTAGTGTGGGATGCATTTGCACTCGTGCTTGGGAGCAGAGTGGAGTCTGGTAGATGCAGTGGTCCGCTTGTCTGTACCGGGAACCGTTTGGGGTAAACGGTGGACCCGGGAGATCTGGTTTTCCTCTGTTTGGGTTGTCGCCACTGTGTTAGTGGCGGTAGTTTTCTAGTGATAGCCGGACCTAGAACCCAGAACCCTTTTCGACATACACATGATTTTAGTCTACCAATATTTTCTTCCAAGCATCGAAGGGCCGCTGGAGTCTGTTCTTGTTTGATTGGACAAAGGCATCAGCCCTTCGGGGCTTGGGTAAAACACTTATTTCTCTAACTGTTTTTCTAAAGAGAACTAAAATCATTAAATATGGATTTCTTCTAGATCAAATGATTTTCAATAATAAATGTCACCTTTTTCTTGTAAATCTCCCCACTCGAAAGGATTCGAGTGATCCGGGTTCTAGGGACCGTTCCTTTGTCGGGACGAAAGCCACGGGGGCCGAGCCTGGAACCTGTTCTTGTTTGATAGGGTTGTAGGTGTAGGTCTCCCGGGACTTTCGGGCCCTGTTGGTGTTTTCTGCGTGTCGTACCGAGGTTTTGCTTTCCCGAACTATAAGGGGATCGGGAACTTCGATAGGCGGAGCCTAGAGTCTGTTCTTGTTTGATAGGGTTCTTAGCACCGGTCTATCGGGTTTCCGAACCCTTATGGTGTCGGTCTTTCCTGTGAGTTTAGTGTTCTGTTGTGGGAGCCGTCTGGTGGACGGTGGCCCCAGCTGTGTGGTTTTCCAGCCTGTGGTTGAGAGTTGGTATCAGAGCCATTCACCAGCCGGAAATGTGAGATGAGTCTCGGCTGAGCCAGGGTTATATAGCGGGTAGAGCGAGGTTCCCCGGCTAATGACCGTTGTGAGTGGAGTGCAGCTCCTCACAAGGTCGGCTAAGGCTAGCGAGACGAGTCTCACATCGCCTGGTGCTTGTGAATGTGCTTGAGCCTGACGTGGACGTCAGGGCTTAAAGGGGGGAAGAATGTGACACCCCCGAAATTTGGATTAGTCCTCTATATAAATGATATAATAGGACTAAAATCTCTAACCCGGCTATTGCATTTTGGATGGTAGCAAGATCCAAGAGGAACATGAGAGTTAAGCGTGCTAGAGCTAGAGTAGTTCTAGGATGGGTGACCCCCTGGGAAGTGGGGCGTCAGAATTGGTTTTCTAGAAAAATAGTTTCAGGAGATTCATGTCACCAACCAAGCATTGACCAAGCAAGTTCATGACCTCAAATCCGACATACAAAGGCTTTCAACCGTTTCCAAGAAACTAGATTGTATGTGCGGATTAGGTCAAACCAGCAAGGTTGGTTTGGGATTTAAAAAGGATCAAACTGTGCATGCTTCAAGTTCCACATTCAAATTGAAAGGAAGAACGTGTCACCTTTGTGGACTTGAAGGACATTTGGTGATGGATTGCCCGAAAAAGAGAAAGAAAAATCCTTCGGCAACTTCATCTATGGAGCGGACTCAAGGGACTCAAAAGACACATCAAGTCAAAGGAGTTCACTCATTCCACCAAAGGTCCGAGCCGCAACATCAATCATACAAGTGGATCACTGCGAGGCAAAGACCTAAGGTGGATCAACAGTCAAAGCTATCAACTCCCGACCACAGTGAATCAAGACAATCCAAAATTCGACGATTTTGGATTCGGAAAGGTGATATCTTTCCTTGTCTTAAGTTCTAAATAGCTTATGACTGTATGTAATGCTTTGATTGGTTTTCCTTTCATATTTTTCTGAATCTCTGCATTACATGTTTTCAATGCTCTTTGTTTTTATGTTTTGTTTTTTGAACAAAAGGTTTTTAATGAACAAGTGCATTGAATAAAAAAGGGCTTCACGTTCATTCACTCCAAATTAATTTTATATGAATTATCAACTTTACTCCATAATCATAATCTTGAAGATACTTCATTATAGGAGTTTTTGATAGTTATAAGCATCAAATTTTAGAAATCATGTGTGATCTTTAGATGCTTAATCTATCTCGGTTGTGTGAATTCATTGTGATAAACGTGAGACAACCGATAGACTAAAATTTGGAATTTGATTCTTTCACGTAAGAAATTGCATTCTTACAAGGGTAAATAAATGAATTATAAAAGATGTGGAAAGAGTTACATCCGAAAGGAGTGTGAAAACTACCACCACATGTTGGAAAGAGCTGCCACCCCGGTCGTCCGGTTTGTGTGTGAAGCTACCACATGTTATGGATGCTTGGAAAATATTTTATGAGAATTTTTAGTTGAAGCATTCGAAGATTTATATTCAAAATTCTTATTTTCAACAATCTCCTAGTTGGTATAAGGTGGGATAGTTAAAAAGATGCTCAAAGTGCCACCCTTAGGTATTTTAGTGCTTATCTCAATTTGAAAGGGTAGAACTCAAGATTAATGTCACTTGGAAATCTCCGTAAGTCATCTTTGTAAATCCGTTACATCTTGATAGAGTTTGGATCTCAAGATTATTTTTGATGACTTGTGTTTGATGAATATAACATGAAAAACGGTTTATAATATTTTACCTTTATTTTTCATGATTTTGGAGTAAATCTTTTTAATTTTTATAATTAATTGGATTGAATGACATCTATGTGAATTCATTATTTTTCAAAGCACTTAAATGGATTTCTTGATGGTATACAAATCGGTATTTGAAAAGATTTCAAAATTTGGATTTGTTTCAAGAAATTTTTGCTCTTTCGCTCTGTTGTTCCGGTACCTGCTTTTTAGTACATGAAAATCCAATCCGGATTAGAAAATCCAATCTGGAACCCGAATGTGAATTTTTCTAGCTTTTCACTTGCGTACCGGTACTACATTTTTAGTACCGAAACTACATTGCGGATCCGGATCATCCCATGCCAGTCAATCCGGAACCCGAACGAAGGTTTTTCGGTTTTTACACTGCGTACCGGTACGCGACTTCTTGTACCGGTACACGATCTGGAATTCTTTATATTCCGAAACTCCAAGATTTTTAATTCATCTCTCCCACTTCAAAACCCTCCCTCTCTCACTGTGACACCCCCGGAATTTGGATTAGTCCTCTATATAAATGATATAATAGGACTAAATCTCTAACCCGGCTATAGCATTTTGGATGGTAGCAAGATCCAAGAGGAACATGAGAGTTAAGCGTGCTAGAGCTAGAGTAGTTCTAGGATGGGGTGACTCCCTGGGAAGTGGGGCGTCACAGTTGGTATCAGAGCCATTCACCAGCCAGAAATGTGAGATGAGTCTCGGCTGAGCCAGGGTTATATAGCGGGTAGAGCGAGGCTCCCCGGCTAATGACCGTTGTGAGTGGAGTGCAGCTCCTCACAAGGTCGGCTAAGGCTAGCGAGATGAGTCTCACATCGCCTGGTGCTTGTGAGTGTGCTTGAGCCTGACGTGGACGTCAGGGCTTAAAGGGGGGAAGAATGTGACACCCCCGGAATTTGGATTAGTCCTCTATATAAATGATATAATAGGACTAAATCTCTAACCCGGCTATAGCATTTTGGATGGTAGCAAGATACAAGAGGAACATGAGAGTTAAGCGTGCTAGAGCTAGAGTAGTTCTAGGATGGGTGACTCCCTGGGAAGTGGGGCGTCACACTCTCTCTAAAACATCTCTAAGGGGTTTTTCTTCAGGATCAAGAGATTTGTTGCTTTGATTTGTAAGTTTCTTCATTAATCTTGTTTTCTTTTGTTTCAAAACCCTAGTTTTTAGGTTTTGATGTTTTATTTAGGGATTTTTGAGTAGATCCTTATTTTAATTGAAATCTCTTGCATAAATTACCCTTAATTCATGTTTAGAACATATATGGTTGCTTTCTATCTAATTAGATTCATGTTTCCATGCTTATTTGATTGAATCTAACATTTTCATATGTTCTTAGCATAAAAGAAATTGAGAATTAGGGCTTTTAATATAAATGAATTTTAAATGATGAATCATCAATTGTGGCATGTTTAGAATGTTTCTTAGACATGTTTAAACCTTCCTATAAGATCAAATCATAGTGCATTGTGTTCTTTGTAGGAAATGGCTTTTTCATGGCTTCTTGCACTAGTAATTTTGATGGCCACTGGAAGTGGACGTGGTCACGGTTCTGGAAAGAAAAAGGCTACCAAACGATCACGCAACGAGGATTCAACTAGCTCAGAATCTGAACATTCCTCAGAATATGAAGGGGAATCAGTTCAAGGAAAGGGAAAAGCACCTTTGGCTCCAAGGAAAAAGAAGGGTGCGGATTCTCCTCCGCGTAGAAGTACCGGTGGACCGGTAATACGCGAGCGATCTCAATGGAGATCAAATGTTGATGAAAGTGAACCGCATGTGAGTGCAAAACGCCGTGCCAGATTTGCAAACCGCACATGCATTGGAGAGCGACACGTGAACTTTAACGAGCTATGTCGTGAGGTGCCAGACTTTGCAAGGTTTTTGGAACGAAGTCATATTCGGCCACTTGGCAGAGTTCAACCTAAGATGGGTTTTTGTGTGGAGATCATCAGGGAATTCTACATGCGAGGTAACATACTTCAAAAAGACCATGACACCGGAGCCTTCGTCTTTGAAACAACAGTTAGAGACGTCAAGTTTGACATTACTCCAGCAGTAATTGGTGCAAACCTTGGATTAGCTGTTGACACTACTGGTCTTTATTACACTGATGGTAATTTCCAACATGATACCCATTGGGATATGGTTGTGGACTCTATTTGCAAGACAGGGACGCACACGAACAGATCATATGTTGAATCAAAGGACCTAAAACCAGAATATCATATTTTGTCCTTAATTGTATGCTACAACCTATTGCCCACACTGGGGACCAAAAGGATTCGATGGGATCGATTGTTACTTCTCTTTTTCCTCGGTCACCCGGAAAGTGCAAATGGAATTAACACCAACATTCCATTTCTCATTTGGCAGCAAATGGTACATGTCATTGAAGGATCAAGGCAACGTGACCTTCTACCGTATCCAATCTTGATTACTCGTATTCTGGAAGATCACGGAGTGGACATTTCTTGTGCCAACTATGATTATGGTTTGGGGGCAATTGATGGAATCACTTTAGCCAAGTCAATTAGCACTTTGAAGACTTTTGGGCATACAAAAGCCTATGCAAGTGAAGCGACAGTGAGTGCACCACCTCGTCAAGAATCTCCTGAACCAGATGAGGTCGTAACTCTTCAAACCTTGCATCGGGATGTTCGTTCATTAAAGCAAAGGATGGAGCAAAGGATGGAGCAAGGCTTCAAGAAACTTGAGGATAGTTTAAAGAAAATCTTCGATATCCTTGGGTGCAAACATGATGATGTGGTCACTGGAGCAACTGCACCGAGTACATCGCATGGACCAACATCACATGATGATGATGATGATTCAAATGAGGATGAGTGATTTCTTTTCCTTCTTGTTTTTGGTTTTCATTTTCTTTTCACTCTGTGATGAACAAGAACTCTTATGGGCATGTAACTAAGAACTTGTCCTTCTAGTATGTTTCTTTTTGTCTATTTAACTGTTTGACAATTTGTGACAAAAAGGGGGAGAACAGAAATGAGATGGACGTATCATAAAAAGGGGAGAACAGAGATGCTCAAGATAGGGGGAGATAAAGAAAAAATTGAGAATAAGAGCCACAAAACAAAAGAGCTGGAAAAACAAAAGAACCAAAAGGAAGACGAATCAAATGTAGGATTTTAATTTCTAACGACTAACGTTTGATTTTGTTTGGAGTTTTGTTTTGCAGGAATTGCAGGAATTACATCACTTTAAGACTCCAAGTTCTAAGTCATAGAGTATGTTCTAGGACTGTTTGGTTCAAATGTAATTTGTATTTATTGGATCTTTCACACAAAGAAAATCAATATTTTGATGATAACATTGAGTTTCGATTTTTTGGTTTAAGATGAGTGACTTGAGCGGCTTTATGTATTTTTGGGTTTTGTCACGAAATTGCCAAAGGAGGAGATTGTTACGGCTTTTTGTGTTGGCATATTTCGTAAGTTGAGTCGGAGTCTTAAAGGGATCAAATTGTCAAATCAGCTTTCGAAGACTCTTTGAAGATTCAACATGAGCTCAAGATAACACTCAGGTATGGTTAATTAAACCATGGTGATTTAAGTTCATTTATAATCATTGGAATCTGGAAATGATTGAAACCCGGTTTAGACTTCGTTTTAGGAACATGGTTTTAACTTACAACCTTTCTTAAGTTTGGATTCCGGTACTAGGTTTGATTTGGAAAAAGCTTATCTTGGAAAAATCAGTTTTTATATTGCGTACTGGAACCACACTTTGAGTTCCTCAAACCCGACACAGAATTTTCTGTAAATTGCATTGCGTACCGGAACACAGACTCGCGTACCGGAACACAATAGAAAAATCTGTGTTTGCACCATTGCGTACCGGAACACGTTATTTGGTACCGGTACACAATGCCCTATCGGGATAAAATTACTAAACCGACTTTTATCTTTTTCCAAGGGTTATAAATAGATACTTAGGGTTTCTCGATACTTACCGATCAATTCAGAAACGCTCGAGAGCAACCCTAGAGGCTGGTTTTTATCGTTCTTCTCTTTCGCCTCTTTTAGGTCAATTCGACGGTTCTTCCAAGATCTATCCTTTGTCGAATTGATCTAGTCTTTGCTTAGAGATTCCTTCTACGGTTCCTCAATGATAATCTAAGCAAAGGATCACCATTGAAGCCAATATTCTGTATCGGCTGAGCGTGCGTCGTGGATTCGACGTTGCACCGTGGATTCGGTGTGTTGAAGGCGTTTCGTGGATTCGAAACGTGTGCTCGTGGATTCGAGTGGCGTTCGTGGATTCGAACGTGTGCAGTGGACGTGCAATCGGTGGAGCGCAAGGTCCGAAGAAGTTGAAGGACGGGTCGAGTCCGTGGAGTCGGTAATCACCTTGTTATTCTTCATTTTCTTAGTGGATTGTTATTGCGTGTTGGTCCCGTGGTTTTTCTCCTGGATTGGAGTTTCCACGTAAATCTCGGTGTGCTGTTTTTATTTTCCGCATTGGTTTTTATTTTGCACTGAGATTGGTTTTATAAGTATTACACCTATTCACCCCCCCTCTAGTTGTTTGATAGTACCTATTTAGATCCTTGGAGATCCAAAAACCAACAGAAAGTGGCCACACTCTTCACCGACCCCAGGTTTGCCTTGGATTGAGCACTTCAGGTGGGTAAGCTTAATATTGGTAACTGTGTAAGGAATGATAAGGCTTTTATGTTAGGGTGAATGTAAGTGCACTTGTGGGAATGCCACCCCTCTATGACTGATAGCATGCATATTTAATGTACAACCAATATTTAGCATTGAGATGGAAAGCTTGAGGAATGGCCTAGATCATACAGATTGATATACTTTAGTAATGATCTTTTAGCATGCCAGGTTGCACATAGTCTTTTATGATATGATTACTCGATGGAGTAGGGGGCTATATCTATGTGCGGGTATTATTCTGATCATTCTTTTGATGGACCCTGGATTGTGGACAGGTGTAGTTCTTTAGGGATTCCGGCATGTTGTTTATTCCTAGAGGATCTACTATATGCTTTACCCCCTTTTATTTCCTTGAGGACATTTGCATGCTTGTATGGACATGTAGTTAGGCCATCTTTTACTGCTACACTACATATTGGAACTTGACTTAGGAGAAACCATGCTTTTTCTTTCTCCTTCTTTGTTGGTCAGATGGTCAGTGTTGCTCGGGTTCGAGCAGGGGTCGGGACTTTGTGTCTGGGACAGGTTGGATTAGTTTGTGGGGTTTTGAGGCGACCGCGGATATTGGGCGGTTGACCGGATATTTACTTATGCATCAGATTGGGTGTCAGTTTTCTCTAGTGGATGGAGTTTCCCACTTATCGTTTAGTTGCATCCGATTGAGGTCGGGTCTTTCTTTAATGGTTAGGTTTTCCCACTTTGATCATGTTACGGAATTTGAGTTGGCGTATTTCGTGAAATTGTTTAAGTCTTGAAGATTGAAGTTTAGAAGCTTGGATCATATACCTCAATCTCAAGAAAGAAGAATTCAAAAGGATAAGGTACGTTTAACTAAATAATTTTGATGATCCGAATACTTCTTATAGTGTAGAAACACTTGGATGAATTTTTAATTGCATAAAAATAAAAAACTGGACATTTTACATGTTCAGAGTCTGGACCGGGCATTACAGTCCGGACCCCGAACATAGGTTTGTTCATGCGCTGTTTCAGTCCGGACCCTGGTAAATTCAGTCCGGACCCCGAACGTGAAATTGTTGAATTTGCATGAACAGTCCGGACCGTGGATTGCAGTCCGGACCCCGAATGTCGTCTTTTCTGGAAAAAGTCTGTTTCGCTGAGACAGTCCGGACCGTCAACTCCAGTCCGGACTGTCGTCCTGTAAAATTCCAGAATTGGTTAGTTTTTGATGCTTATCTTCTTCCAACGGTTTCTAACCTATAAATAGACCCTACGATTCATTTTTTAGGGTAATCCAAATACGGTCAAAAATAGAAAAATCCACCTATAGAGAAGAAAGGAAATCAATAGATTTAATCCTATGTTTCTTCATCTATATTGATTGATTTGATTCTAGGTTTTCATACTCAGATTTTGAGTAGAATCAAATCAATGAATACTTAGATGGTATTTCCGATCTATTTCTAATCTAAGTATTCGGCGGATCATCACCACCCAAAAAACAACGATTTCCCCAAAATCGGCGCGTGGACTCGCGTGGCCTTGTGGATTCAAGGTGCTACGGCTCTCGTGGATTCGGAGCGAGGTACGTTCGTGGATTCGAGACGTTGTACTGGGTGAAGACCGTGGATTCGGTCAGACGTCGTGGATTCGGCGTTGGACGCAGATCGTGGATTCGAGAAGCGTTGCGGAGCGAGCAGAGAAGATCAACTAGGAGCGTATGGAAAAAGGTTGAGTTGTCTGTGAGTACGGTATATCACTTTTGTATGTGTTATAATTCTAGTGGATTTCACCGTGTTATCGGTCCCGTGGTTTTTTACTCCGGTTTGGAGTTTTCCACGTAAAAATCTTGCGTGTTATTTTTATTTCCGCATTGGGTTTTATTGCGCAACAATTTTTGAGTGTTTAAACATTTACACCTATTCACCCCCCTCTTGGTGTTTTTTCCCCTATTTAGATCCATATTATACATAACCCAACAAGTGGTATCAGAGCGGGAATAGGGTTGTAAACAATGGCTGAAGGTGGAAACATCAACAGACCTCCGTTCTTCGATGGAACAAATTATGCGTACTGGAAAGTACGGATGAAAGCATTTCTTATTTCCATTGACGAACGGGTGTGGCAATCTATCGAGTTAGGATGGTCAAATCCAACTGAAGTTATTGTTGATGTTCACACCATCAAACCTAGGTCGAAATGGACCAAGGAAGAGATAGACTTATCTTCTTACAATGGCAAAGGAATTAACGCTTTATTTAATGCCTTATCACAAACAGAATTCTCTCGCGTCTCGGCATGTGAGACTGCGAAAGAAATCTGGGATCTTCTTCAAGTTACACATGAGGGAACTAACCTTGTGAAGATTCAAAAGCTGCAAATGCTTACGAGCAGATTTGACTCTATTTTCATGGCAGAAAATGAATCGTTCACAGACTACTATTGTCACGCCCCGGGATCCAAACTGCGACCCGGGCCCGCCAACAGATCCGCCACCTATTCCAAACCCGCATAGGCGAAGCGTCCTACCTGCAAAAAGAGCTACAGCTAACAGATATCAGAGCTAAAAGATAAAACTGCTATAGAAATAAAATCAACCACTGTACAACTGAAGATAAAACAACAAGGTCCATCTCCCAAAAATGATAATCATACAATAACCTCGAGTACAAAACTCATAGCTCAACAGGGAGATATCTCAAATAAAACATCAGTGTACCAGCTCTCAATACATCATATCCTCACTACATCAGTCTCTCAAAAGAGGAAATAAATACTAATCTACCGACTATGCTGAAGATCTCCTCAAAGGGGGGGGTGCCGCTACTCTCCAAAGATAGGTAGGGATCTAGCTCGCTACTCCCTCACCGCGAACAGCAACCGCAGAAACAGCAACACCCGCCAAGACTCTGCAAAACAAGGGAGAGAAAGGACAAAAGGGAGGAAAAACCCCCAACGGGCATGAGAACTACGCAAAAAGGGAGTTCTCAGTGGGTATCGCCACTAGGCCCGACGATCTGCCCACCAAGACTACTAGAGGCAAAAGATAACCAATGCAGTAAAACTGAAAGAAGGAGCTGGAGACACTCTACAGCTACCATGCCTCTATCTAAAAGATCAAATGGGGAAACTCTGATAAAGATATGCAACACTCGCACACGTGGTGCCCAATCGACCCAATCGAGCTGACTGCCACATCGGGTCCAGTCAAACCTGCGCTTACCTACAACCACCTCCCGCTGACGGGCAGGAATTATGTAGGGCGTCCAAACGGACTAACTCGCTATCGAGTAGTGGCTCATGCAGGCTATAGTCGGAATCCACGCACTCTCTCCCAGAACGAATAGCCACAAGATCACCAAACCTCTCGCACAACGGTCGACTAACCCGCAACAACCTCGGGACCACCGTCAATCCCCAAACGGTTCCCAACAACACTAGCACTGGTCTAAACACAGCTACTAGACTTCACTCGGTCCCCCAGGCACGAGTGTAACAAAAAGTATCTCCTGAATAAACCCAAACGATGGACCAGTAAAAACTGGAAAAGCTCAACTCAACACCGGTACGACAACACGGTAAAAGCTCAACTCAACGCCGGTACGACAACCCGGTAAAAGCTCAACTCAACGCCGGTACGACAACCCGGTCTTGCCTACTCCAGAGTGGCACTCGTGGGGAGCGACCCACACGAGTAAAGTATCACTGTAACAAGTCTCACTGTAACAAGTATCACGAGATAGCAGGACTGGATCACGACTCGGATCAAAGTGGAAAAACTCATCCACTAAGGGAAACCCGATCCCCAAACTGATACAACAGTAAACGATAAGTGGAAACTCCATCCACTAGAGGAAAGTCTAATACCCAATCTGATACATCAATAAATATCCGGTCAACCGCCCAATATCCGCAGTTGCCGCAATACCCTGTCGTCCATAACTAAGTACTATAACCGACCTCCGGTCAACCGCCCAAAGTCCGCGGTCACCGCCAAAACCCTGCCAGCCGCAATCCAGCACAACCCGTCCCTGTCACCAATGTCCCTGCTACACTACCCCAGACCCCTGCTCGCACCCGAGCAACACAGACCGCCTGACTAACAAGAAGGAGAAAGGAATAACAAGGTTTCTCCTAAGTCAAGTTTCAATATGTAGTGCAGCAGTAAAAGATGGCCTAACTATATGTCCATACAAGCATGCATTTGTCCTCAAAGAAGAATAAAAAAATAAACCTCATGCCAGAATTATCAATGACTATAGCTGTCCATAATCCTCGATCCATAATCGCTCCTCAGAGTAGAACCTGCACATAACTACAAGGTCCTATCCCATTGCATAAACCAGCCTCGAAAAAGGTTATGTGCTAACATGGCATGATAATTAATCATATAGGGTAACCTTGCCTTAGGTAAGCTTCCACTAAACATCAACATAAATGTTTGATTAATACCATTGTCATAATATGAATAATTAACTTGCAATTCCCATAAATCAACATTGTTAAGCTTACCAATCAATCCCAGGTATTGTACCCTACACCTGCATGCAATTCTAACATATAGAGTTAGAGAACCGTCCACCGGTTCTCGGAACAAAGCACCCACCTAAAAAGCTGACTGTCCAAAGCCCAACAGCTGAAAACACCAGATAACTCTAATCCCTTGCTCCAATAAGTTCAGCACACCCGTAACTCTCTTGGCACAATACAAAGTCCACTATTACACATACATTCCAAAATCTGCTCTCACACACACATACAACAACAGTCCCAGAAATGCTTAATTTTCACCTGCAGCAAGAGCCCAGAAAATTCCCAAAAAAATATCACCGCGATCCTCGCGTTGATACCTTCGAAACGGCTGCTTTCACGCCCAAATCTGAGTGCGGTAAGTCAAGATATTAATTCGACAAGGTAGTACACTCAACACAATCTGTATCAAAAATACTGTAGCACTGAGCACAGGGAAAACAGAGATTTTCACCTCGAAATAAATCTCTGAAAAATACAAGAAAAATACGACGCGTTCCTTGCAATATGTAGATGAAAAAGTTTGTCAAGCACGTTTTCGTCTGACGCTCGTGCGCGAAGATATCGCCTCCCCAATCCGCTGCTGTCTCAAAATCCCTCACAGAAAAAGGGGGACCACTGTTACCTCGGGATCCGAGCCAAGGAATCAAAATACGAATGCGCGATCAAAATGAAAGGTGAAGCCCTACCTGTTAGGAGTGTGCCGGCGCAAGAATCACCAAAAACCAGTGTCGGGGTAGCCCAGGCTAACCTTTACACTGAACTTGCGACGAAGAGGAAAACCGAGAAGGAAACGTCGCTCCGCACCGTAAAATCCAAAACCTCGGGATGAGTGCACACAAAACTTCCAAAACTCTGCAGCAAGAACCAGCACTCGAAGATGAAAATCTTCACTGAAGGGAGCTCGGGGAGATGGGGCTTCGAAGTGGCAAAAATGGCTAAGTGAAACTCCCTCGGATGCAACCATGAAGAAAAACCAAATCGAACAATTCCCAAAATACCAGCTGTGTCCCCAAAACAGCAAACATCGGTAGAAGGCCACTCAAACGCCGCCACGTGTCCCCTCCAAAGTCAACAGCGCACAGTGCGCGGCGTCAGCGCGGCATGGCGCGCGCGTGCGCACGCGGCCCGAGGCAACCAACCCTGTTCCGTGGACCGGGTGCACAGAGCCGACCAATTACACCATGCCACGTGTCACCCTTCGGTCCACCATGCACCCGAAAAAATTTGGTGGACCGCGTCTCCTGGACCAACCAACCATAAACCGCCACGTGGCACCGCCCTGGTGCACGCCCGCGCGCGTGCCCGCGCCCCGGCGCGCGTGCCCGCGGCCTGCCCGCGCCGCTGTGCCGCCTGCCCGAGGCTGCGCCGCCGCCTGCCGGCGCTGCCCGCCGCCGCCGGCGATCGCCGGAACAGTAAAAGTACTGTAGCACCTCCAAAAATAAGAAGTAAATAGCCCATCTTGACCGTTTTCGCGCGCTGATTCCGAAAACGGTGTCCATTTTGCCAAATTCCACTCCTATAATTTGCCGGAGGCTCCCGGAAAGGTATTTTTGATCCGAATTTCGCGCCGAGCCTATCTTTGATATCCATTTTGCGCGGAAACACCTCTAAACATCCGACGGGGTCCCTCGATTACCCACGTGATCCATTTGAAGTCCCGAGTTCAGCACTTGTGTCCAAATTGGCGCACGAACACCGCCGAGATGCCCCATAGGCCTCCAGAAGCTGCTGGTGACGCTGTAGAAGCCCTGCAAAGATCCGGGTCACCACAACTATACACGATTGCAAGACATCGTAAACACATGTGCTAACTTGGGAGAGAAGATTCCAGAATTTAAAATTGTAAGAAAGATCTTAAGAACTCTTCCTGAAAGATTTCGTTCCAAGGTTACGACCATTGAAACTATTAAACACCCGGACGAAATCCGTGTAGAAGAATTAGTTGGTTCATTACAAACATATGAAAGGACATTTCCTACTAACTATTCATCGGGAAAAGCATCTACTTCTAAGCCTTCAGATTTTGCGTTGAAAACTACAAATGAAGAAGACGCGGATTCATCCTTCTCAGGCGACGATGAGAACCTATCTATGGAGGACTTTGAGAAACAGCTTGCTCGCTTGACAAGAAATTTTCGCCGAAACTTCCGAAGGGGTAATTCAAGTAAAACCTCATCCTCCGGAAAGTGGAAGAAAGGCAAAGGTTTTTCAAGCCAAAAGTCAAGAAAGCAAGAGAGTTTTTCAAAGGATAAGAAAAGCTCAGAAGGACAAGTCCAGTGCTTCAAGTGCCGAGGATACGGCCATATCTCAACGGAGTGTCCAAATAAGAATCCGTCCAAGAAGAAGGCGATGCAAGCCGTCACTTGGGATGACACCTCAACGTCAAATGAGTCATCTTCAAGTGATGAAGAGAACAACACAACGGCATTCCACGCGTCCACATCTTCATCCTTCATGTGCTTAATGGCAAGTACATCCGACTCACTGTCCAACTCCACTGTTGAAAAGATTGCAACGGACGATGAATCGGATAATTCGGAAGGTGAAGACTTTGCTCTTGCCTACCATAAACTTCTGAGGGATTCAAAGAAACTGGCAAAGCAAAACAAGAGTTTGAGAGGGAGATTGCAGGATCTCGAAGAAGAAGCAAAAAGGGCAACTTCTCTCTCAAACGCTCTTGAAGTGGAAAGGGATAATCTGATTAAAGTAAATGTTTCCCTTCAAGAGTCCAATGAGCATTTCGAGAAGAATTATGTAGATATGGTGAACAAAGCGAACTACTTCTTGAAGCTCTACGGCGAGGCTCGACAGGAAAAAATGGAAATGACGGAGACCATTTTCCAACTCAAGGATGATTTAAAGCAATTTTCTTCTGGAAGGAGTAAGTTGGATAGGATTCTTGGTCTTGGTCAAACAAATAAATTCGGCCTCGGATACAATCGAACTGAAGACAATTTTAGTTCGGTTGGGACAGTCTTTGTGCCCCAGTCGGTATCTCCTCCTCCGACACCGGAATTGACGATAAACACCGACAACAAACCTACTTCACCCTCTTCGGGATCGTCAAGCACCAAGGTATGTTTTCGTTGTGGTATTGCAGGGCACATAAGAAGGAATTGCAAGAATGGAGCACTAAGATCAAATCAAGCACATCTTGCAACTACTACCAATGAGTTCATTTCCCGCAAATCAAAGAAGAATCTTTCAAAAGGAAAGAACATTGGTAGTACATCAAACAAGACGACGACGTCAAGGAAAAGCGATGGATCAATCAAGACGCTTTCACCAAAGGTATCAACTTCACAATCATTTCCGACGTACGCCAAAACTCGAAAGGTTTGGGTACGCAAAGGTGAAATCTTCCCTTGTCTTGTTGTTCATACTTCTTTACACGCTTATGATAATTCGTCATGGTATTTGGATAGTGGTTGTTCTCAATCGCTATTCCTGAAGGACCCGTTTTGAATAACGTTTCATTTGTTGAAGGCCTTAAGACTAACCTCATTAGTATAAGTCAACTTTGTGACAATGGGTTCTCAGTTAATTTTTCTTCTGTAGAATGTGTTGTAACTGATAAGGACCAGGTATTCTTTTTAAAAGGGGTTAGATCGGAAAATAATTGCTATGTTGTTTCAAACAAAGTTTCTGAAAAATGTAACCTAGTTTCTTCGGATAATGAAACTGTTTGGCATGAAAGACTAGGTCACATGAATTTTAAAGAACTAGCAAGGATTTCAAATAAGAACGTGGTTAAGGGGGTTCCTAAACTTTTATATAAAGAAAACATTGTGTGTGGTGGTTGTCAAAAGGGAAAACAATCAAGAGTTGCACACAAGAACTTGAACCACGTCGGTACCAAACGGCCCTTGGAATTACTGCATATGGATTTAATGGGGCCGGTTCGTCAACCATCTTTAGGAGGTAAATGGTATATTTTTCTTTTGGTTGATGATTTCTCTAGGTATTCTTGGGTAAATTTTTTAAAAGAGAAAGCGGATACTTTCGACTCTTTTCATGAGGTTTGTCATCGTATTATGAATGAAAGAAATGAAAAGATCGTTCGTGTTCGAAGTGATAGAGGTGGAGAATTCATTAATTCAAAATTTATTGATTTTTGCACTTCCAATGGGATAAAACATGAATTCTCAGCACCCTATACACCTCAGCAGAATGGTGTTGTTGAGCGCAAAAACAGGGTTGTTCAAGAGATGGCGCGTGTGATGCTTCATAGCCGAAATTTACCGTTATATTTTTGGGCTGAAGCTGTGAACACCGCTGTCTATGTTATTAATCGAGTGTTTTTGCGCCCTGGAACCTTAAATACACCATATGAGCTGTGATTTAGTAGAAAACCAAATATCAAATATTTTCGTATCTTTGGGAGTCGATGTTTTATTCTGCGTGATCACGAAAACCTTGGTAAGTTCGACTCGCGAAGCGACGAAGGGATTTTCATGGGTTATTCTACTAACAGTAGAGCATATAGGGTATTTAACTTGGAATCTAAAACGATGGTAGAATCTATAAATGTTAAAGTAGATGAAGCTTTCCACTTTGCATCTGGTAAATCTACCCTTGATATGTCTCTAGATGATGATACTCCTGTAAATGCATCTTCTCGTAATAACTCTTTCAATAAAGTTGATGCATCTAATGGTTCTTCAAGTGTATCTAATGTGCAGGAATTATCACATATACCTCCGACTACTCCATTACCGCAAATGCTACGCATCTCCAAGGATCATCCGGAATCTAACATTATTGGAGACCCACAAGAAGGAGTTAGAACTCGGAGACAGTTGGTTTGTGGAGTCGCGTGCTACGTCTCCATGATTGAACCAAAGAACATCGATGAAGCTCTTCAGGATGACTACTGGATTGAAGTTATGTAGGAAGAGCTCCATCAGTTCGAACGAAACAAAGTCTGGGAATTAACGAAGCCTCCGAAGCAATACAATGTGATTGGTACTAAATGGATTTTCAAGAATAAGAAGAACGAGGATGGTACCATCATCAGGAATAAAGCACGCTTAGTTGCTCAAGGCTACTCTCAAATAGAAGGTATAGACTTTGATGAAACGTTCGCCCCGGTAGCTAGACTCGAGTCCATTCGTATCTTATTTGCAATTGCTTGTCATTTTAAAATAAAGTTATTTCAAATGGACGTTAAGAGCGCGATTTTAAATGGGTTTTTAAACGAGGAAGTTTATGTGGCTCAACCGAAAGGTTTTGTAGACTATAAACAACCTAACCATGTTTTTTGTTTGAAAAAGGCTCTTTACGGTCTAAAACAAGCACCGCGAGCGTGGTATGAAAGGTTGACGAAGCACCTTTTGGAAAAGGGCTATACTCGAGGGGGAGCAGATAGGACTCTCTTTGTGAAGCATTATCAGGATAACTTCATTGTAGCACAAATCTATGTCGACGACATTGTATTTGGTGCAACTAGAGACAATGATGCTTCTAAATTCGCTGAAACCATGGAAAGCGAATTTGAGATGTCCATGATGGGCGAACTGACATATTTTCTTGGATTGCAAGTGAAACAAAATGATGATGGCATCCATTTGTGTCAATCCAAGTATGCAAAGGAGTTGGTGAAGAAATTCGGATTAGAAGATTCTAAAGATTTTCCGACTCCTATGGGAACTAGCAATAAGGGATTAGGAAGTGATTCACTAAGTGAGAGTGTAGACGAGAAGCTCTATCGCAGTATGATTGGAAGTCTACTCTATCTCACGGCTAGTCGCCCAGATATATCCTTTAGTGTTGGAATTTGTGCGAGATATCAATCAGCACCAAAGGAGGTTCACCTGAAAGCAGTGAAAAGGATCATCCGGTACATCAAAGGTACACTGAATTTCGGAATTTGGTATCCTATGGGAACAAGTCTTGATATTATTGGATATTCAGATGCCGATTGGGCAGGATCTATGGATGATCGGAAAAGCACGAGTGGTGCATGTTTTTATCTTGGCCATTGCCTTGTTGCATGGCATAGTAAAAAGCAAAACTGCATTGCACTCTCGACTACCGAAGCGGAATATATTTCAGCAGGTAGTTGTTCAACCCAACTCATTTGGATGAAGAGCGTGTTGAGCGACTTCCGAATTTCAGCATCTTCGGTAACAATTCTTTGTGACAACACCAGTGCTATAAACATTTCCAAAAACCCTGTGTTGCACTCAAGAACAAAACACATTGAGCTTAGATATCATTTTCTAAGAGAGCTAGTTGAATCAAATATTCTTCAAATTTCCTACATTTCTACTGGAGATCAATTAGCTGACATTTCAACAAAACCTTTGGATCAAAAACGTTTTATTCATTTACGTAAAGCAATTGGAATGCTTTCCTTGAAATAACCTCTTTTTGAAACTTTTGCTTAGGTTAGGTGTTGTTTTTGTGTTTTTGTTCATTATCTATGGTTAGACATAGAACATTAATTGAGCATGTGTTTTATTGACTTTAATAGCATCTTCTCGTCTATTTAGAAATTTATTATGCTTTGGATATCATAATAATTCATTTGATGCAATGATCATTTATGCCAATTAAATCATCTTTGTTTTGATCAAAGTCAATTTCTCTCTCAATGATCTCTTGGTATAGTTTTTATCTTATTTGACTATTTTGTCGAGTATGAAATCGAGATCAATTTTTGGTTGAATACTTTATATTTTAAATAATTGATAGCCAATTGAGGGGGAGTCAAAGAAAAAGTGTTATACTCAAAAGATGTGGAAAGAGTTACATCCCAATGAGGAGTGTGAAAACTACCACCACATGGAGGAAAGAGCTACCACCTCGGTCGTCCGAGTACTGTGTGCAGCTACCACATGTATACCAAGCATGGTTGTTCGAGTTGATTAAATAAAATACTTTTTGGAATACTTGACTCTGTCAAATTCCAAGGTTGGTATAAGGTGGGGATTTTATTGAAAGATGCTCAAAGAGCCACTCCTTACAATAAATTGACTAGATATATTGTCTAACTTATCTGGGATTTCAAACATCTATTGATCTTGGTATTTCATTTTCTTTGCCAAATTGATGATTTGATAAGGGGATTACTCATAAGATCATGTTAGATGTGATTGAAGTTGTTCAACTTTAAGGGATTTAATTTTTATAAATTTTCGTTTCATTTGTTAGATGTTATTGATAGATTTGTCATAATCTATTTCTTGTTGTATGAAACGATGATTTTTATCTAAAGTTGATACACAAAAGTGCTTACATACTTTTTCTAAATTCTCTGGAATTTTTCTAAATTTTTCTGAAGAAAAAGTTTGGAGCCGGTCCGGACTGGACAAGCCGATCCGGGTAGTCGATCCGGACTGCATTCTTCGGGCAGTCCGGACCGCGGCTAGGGTTTTATTAAGAACAAAAGGAATTTGATTTCTTTTAGTCCAATCTTTTGTTCAAAAGTCTCCAGAGCTTCTCTCTCTAGAATTCAAGTATTTTGGAGCCTTCCCAACTCGTTTTCTTCAAATCCAAGTGAGTTTTCTTGATCAAAATCTCGGTTTTCTCAGGTTTTCTATATTTCTCTCAAAACGTGATGCAAATCTCATATCTTTTTCGTTTGTGATTTGTTTTTGATCAAACTTCTTTTGAAATAAGAACTCTGGGTAGATTAGTTTTGATTATATGCTAGGTTTTCTCTTGATTAACGGATTTTTAGGCTTCGATTTCTAAAATTTCGGTTTTAGGGCATATAATAGGAATTTTCGAAAATCATGGAATTGATCTATTTTTAAAATTCTTTTTGCAAAACTATTTTGAATCCTAGTCTCTCTACATGATAATGATTGTTTAGGTACAATTTTTCAAATTTTTGAAAATAAACAATTTTTGTCGTATTCTTGAGTTGTTGTTCACAGGACTTATCTCTCCCAACGAACAGTAGAAATGGTAATCACTTGGATCATATTTCTTCTTTCTGCCATGGTTCACGCGAAAGCAACGACCAAGCCTAAGAGGGCTAAGAAGGCGAAGAAAACTCGAGATGATTCCGAGACGGAATCAGAAACTGAATCAATCGACTGGGATGAGTTGGTGGTTGAAGCGACAGTTCCTACTGCTTCCAAAGGGAAAGCACTTGCTGAAACCTCTAAAGCAAAGGCGCATGATATTGCTGATGAGGAAGACGAATTGTATGTCAAGAACAAAAAGCTCAAGAAGTCCAAACACTACACTAGACAGGAAAATGTCAAGGGAAGTGGAATTCAAATCACTGAATCCCTCTCTAGAGCACACTCGGTACCTAGAGAATCCCCATGGGCTGAAGGCCAGCATGCATCATCTGCCTCTACAGCTCGTCCAGCGACTTCAAGGAGAAACGCTCTAGAAGCTACCGTATTGGCCTCCATTCATCAGGACCAAAGAAGACTTTCTGCTGACCAAGAGAAATTGGCATTAGGTCTCCGGCAAATGGCCGCTGAACAAAAACAGATGAAGAAGAAATGTTCCAAAATATCACGAATGCTGAAAGGGATTTTGAACAAGATAGACGATACCAGCTCAGACAGTTCGGATTTAGCTTGATCTCATGGCTAATCTTTTCTTTTGCAGGTTTTTAAGTTTTTTTTGGATCTTGAACTTTTGGATCTTGAACTTTTTTAACTCTCCTTCAATTTTGTGCTTTTGGCTAAGTTTTGTGACAAATAGGGGGAGAGAGTTTAGAGAACTTTGAACTTTGAACAGTGACTTTGAACAATGCACAATGCTCTGTGATTGACCATGACTATACTTGTGTGAAACTAATGCTGAAACTAAGGTAAGTATAACTTCAACTTTTGGGTTTTTATCTTGTGTTTTGATGCATGCCTCAACTAACTATTCGACTAACTATTTGGGCATGTAATATAACTAACAAGTTGCTTGTTGACTAACCTTTCTATGACATTTGGATTTCTATTGCTTAGAAGATATGTCGATTTTTGATTGTGAGTTTCTTACATATCTGAATTTGAAAATGTCATGATGAGTATAAACTCTATCTCTGTGTTTGGTTTTGATTGTTGAAAATTCTTGAGGTTACTAACGATCTTTTGTGTCAAGAATGATTTCTTTTGCAGAGATTACAGATGTCTAAGTCTAGAGTCTGTTTTAGGAGTTTAACTCATGTATTTATCTTTATTTGGATCTTCAATGTAAATTTTTGTTGTATGGTGATATCAATAAAAATAACTTTTTGAATTTTCTTGAGTGGATTTGTGTTTTGTCACGAAACCGCCAAAGGGGGAGATTGTTACGGAATTTGAGTTGGCGTATTTCGTGAAATTGTTTAAGTCTTGAAGATTGAAGTTTAGAAGCTTGGATCATATACCTCAATCTCAAGAAAGAAGAATTCGAAAGGATCAGGTACATTTAACTAAATAATTTTGATGATCCGAATACTTCTTATAGTGTAGAAACACTTGGATGAATTTTTAATTGCATAAAAATCAAAAACTGGACATTTTACATGTTCAGAGTCCGGACCGGGCATTACAGTCCGGACCCCGAACATAGGTTTGTTCATGCGCTGTTTCAGTCCGGACCCTGGTAAATTCAGTCCGGACCCCGAAATTGAAATTGTTGAATTTGCATGAACAGTCCGGACCGTGGATTGCAGTCCGGACCCCGAATGTCGTCTTTTCTGGAAAAAGTCTGTTTCGCTGAGACAGTCCGGACCGTCAATTCCAGTCCGGACTATCGTCCTGTAAAATTTCAGAATTGGTTAGTTTTTGATGCTTATCTTCTTCCAACGGTTTCTAACCTATAAATAGACCCTATGTGTGACGCCCCACTTCCCAGGGGGTCACCCATCCTAGAACTACTCTAGCTCTAGCACGCTTAACTCTCATGTTCCTCTTGGATCTTGCTACCATCCAAAATGCTATAGCCGGGTTAGAGATTTAGTCCTATTATATCATTTATATAGAGGACTAATCCAAATTCCGGGGGTGTCACATTCTTCCCCCCTTTAAGCCCTGACGTCCACGTCAGGCTCAAGCACACTCACAAGCACCAGGCGATGTGAGACTCGTCTCGCTAGCCTTAGCCGACCTTGTGAGGAGCTGCACTCCACTCACAACGGTCATTAGCCGGGGAGCCTCGCTCTACCCGCTATATAACCCTGGCTCAGCCGAGACTCATCTCACATTTCCGGCTGGTGAATGGCTCTGATACCAACTGTGACGCCCCACTTCCCAGGGGGTCACCCATCCTAGAACTACTCTAGCTCTAGCACGCTTAACTCTCATGTTCCTCTTGGATCTTGCTACCATCCAAAATGCTATAGCCGGGTTAGAGATTTAGTCCTATTATATCATTTATATAGAGGACTAATCCAAATTCCGGGGGTGTCACACTACGATTCATTTTTTAGGGTAATCCAAATACGGTCAAAAATAGAAAAATCCACCTATAGAGAAGAAAGGAAATCAATAGATTTAATCCTATGTTTCTTCATCTATATTGATTGATTTGATTCTAGGTTTTCATACTCAGATTTTGAGTAGAATCAAATCAATGAATACTTAGATGGTATTTCCGATCTATTTCTAATCTAAGTATTCGGGGGATCATCACCACCCAAAAAACAACGATTTCCCCAAAATCGGCGCGTGGACTCGCGTGGCCTTATGGATTCAAGGTCCTACCGCTCTTGTGGTGACCCGGATCTTTGCAGCGCTTCTACAGCGTCACCAGCAGCTTCTGGAGGCCTATGGGGCATCTCGGCGGTGTTCGTGCGCCAATTTGGACACAAGTGCTGAACTCGGGACTTCAAATGGATCACGTGGGTAATCGAGGGACCCCGTCGGATGTTTAGATGTGTTTCTGTGCAAAATGGATATCAAAGATAGGCTCAGCGTGAAATTCGGATCAAAAATACCTTTCCGGGAGCCTCCGGCAAATTGTAGGAGTGGAATTTGGCAAAATGGACACCGTTTTTGGAATCAGCGCGCGAAAACGGTCAAGATGGGCTATTTACTTGTTATTTTTGGAGGTGCTACAGTACTTTTACTGTTCCGGCGATCGCCGGCGACGGCCGGCGGCGGCGGCGGGCAGCGCCGGCAGGCGGCGACGCAGCCTTGGGCAGGCGGCACAGCGGCGGCGCGCGGCGCGGGTACGCCGCGGGCAGGCGTGCCGGGGCGCGGGCAGGCGCGCGGTCCTCAGCACGGGCGTGCACCAGGGCGGTGCCACGTGGCGGTTTATGGTTGGTTGGTCCAGGAGACGCGGTCCATGAAATTTCTTCGGGTGCACGGCGGACAGAAGGGTGACACGTGGCATGGTGTGATTGGTCGGCTCTGTGCACCCGGTCCACGGAACAGGGTTGGTTGCCTCGGGCCGCGTGCGCACGCGCGCGCCATGCCGCGCTGACGCCGCGCACTGTGCGCTGTTGACCTTGGAGAGGACATGTGGCGGCGTTTGAGTAGCCTTCTACCGATGTTTGCTGTTTTTGGGACACAGCTGGTATTTTGGGAATTGTTCAATTTGGTTTTCTTCATGGTTGCATCCGAGGGAGTTTCACTTAGCCATTTCTGCCACTTTGAAGCCCCATCTCCCCGAGCTCCCTTCAGTGAAGATTTTCATCTTCGAGTGCTGGTTCTTTCTGTAGAGTTTCGGAATTTTTGAGTGCACGCATCCCAAGGTTTTGGATTTTACGGCGCGGAGCGACGTTTCCTTCTCGGTGTTCCTCTTCGTCGCAAGTTCAGTGTAAAGGTTACCCTGGGCTACCCCGACACTGGTTTTTGGTGATTCTTGCACCGACACAATCCTAACAGGTAGGGCTTCGTCTTTCATTTTGATCATGCATTCGTATTTTGAATCCTTGGCTCGGATCCCGAGGTAACATTGGTCCCCCTTTTTCTGTGAGGGATTTTGAGACAGCAGCGGATTGGGGAGACGATATCTTCGCGCACGAGCGTCAGACGAAAACGTGCTTGTACAACTTTTTCATCTACAGATCGCAAGGAACGTGTCGTATTTTTCTTGGATTTTTCAGAGATTTATTTCGAGGTGAAAATCCCTGTTTCCCCTGTGCTCAGTGTTACAGTATTTTTGATACAGATTGTGTTGAGTGTACTACCTTGTCGAATTAATATCTTGACTTACCGCACTCAGATTTGGGCGTGCAAGCAGCCGTTTCGAAGGTATCGGCGCGAGGATCGCTGTGATATTTTTCTGGGAATTTTCTGGGCATTCTCAGCAGGTGAATTTGGACATCTTTGGGACTGATTTTTTGTGTGAGTTTGTATGTGCAGATTTGGAACTTGTGTGTAATTTTTTGGACACCCCTGTGTATAATTTTGCAGTTATCGCGGCAGGTGATCTTTTTTGGGCGAGGACACTTTTGAGACTTGGATTGCGCTTTTCCAGGTGGGTGGTTGCTATATCCCTCTTGTCTGGCTTACCCACTAGGAATATTAGAGAGATCTTCTCTATTGGACATGTTGAATGCTCACTTAGTAGACACTACAAGGATTAATCTTTTTAACGTCCAATTTTTAACGTAACGAGTCCATTTTGGTCGTTATAAATGTACCTATAGGAATTATCCACGAATTTACTAAATCTTTACCGACCAAATTTTTTTTGGTCGTGTTAGGTAAATTTTCACCCGTCGTTATTAGTGTAGATTTGGCGCCTTTTCATTTTTTTTTTGCTTACCGCGAAAAATTTTGTGCACTATTGCACGCAACCCTTCCCATCTCTCTCTCTCTCTCTCCCTCCTCCCTCCTCACGCCAGCACCCAAACCAGCCAATCTCTTCCCCAATTTTCCATTTACTCTCTCAAACCCTGTCTTTTTCCTATTTCCCCACTTCCCCACTCTCCCAAACCCTGTGCTTCTTCCCCATTTTCTTCTTCTCCCTATTTTCCTACTTCAAAATCCCAGCCTTCACCCTACAACCCACAAGACCATGATTCCCCTGCAGCCAACCTGAAGCCTCTGCAACTCGTTGCCCCTCTACACGCCCTTCGACAGTCTGAAGTCCGCAAGCCCTCTAACAGCATAAAGCTCCTGCATCCCATCGCCCCTCCGTGAGCCCTCCGACGGAGTGAAGCCCCTACAGCTCGTCGCCCGTCCACGAGCACTCCCACAGCCTGAAGGCCTTGCAACCCGTCGTCTCTACGTCTCCCTCTCTGTGCCGCGCCCCTTGTTAGCCCACAGTTCGTCGCGCCCATACCCACAGCCCGTCGCCGTCGCCTCTTCCAGCTTTTTCATCCTGAGTCTTTCACTCTCAAATAAACAAGTAAGAATCCATATGTTTATATTCGAAATAACTTCATGTATCTCAGTTTTTCTACATTTTTTTTTTTTTTTTTTTGATGAAACAGGGTTAAACCCTATTTTCAGTTTTTCTAGATTGAAAATGCTCTTCATATAACTATATATGTTGACTTATTGTGGTCATTTTACTAGAAATTTAAAAGGCTAAAATTCAAATTTACCTACTTATTATACTGCATTTTGCACATAACACCTAGAATAACAGAAAAATACTCTAGAGGATATAGTAAGTTGCAACCAGGGTGCTTGTCAATGTTGACAGCATTTGCATTCTTTCTCTCGACGCCGACCCCCTGATTACAATTACTGTATCATTCATGGGCTAAATTGCATACTTTTTATGAGCATCGGTAGGTTTACAATCCAAAATGGGTAGTAATCCTACAACACCCTCATGCAAAGGCTAATTTTTCTCCACTAGCCTTTTCTTTCTTCTTTTTATTGTATTGAAAGCTAAAAAAGAGTTAGTAAATTGCAGGCATCCATGGACAAAGGGTTCTAGGATTAAACCCCCTTATTTTGTTGTAGGCTTAGCATTTCTTTTATTTTATTTTAGGTTTATGTATACACAATGCACTATATCTAGGTTGTAAATTGCTTTTAGCCTAAAATAAGTAACAAATATGTCACCTCCATTAACTTGTTGATTAATTGTGCCTTCTCCTTGTTCTTCTCATCGAATGCCTCTGCTTTGTATTCCTTCTCGTTCACATTTAACAAAAGTCAAACTCATGGTTAAGCTTTATGTTTATGTGTAAAACCGAAATTTAATAGTTACAATTAAAATCTAAGAATAGTCAAATTTGAATTAATTCATTGCTTAGCCAAATCCCTTCACCTTCTTCAGGCAACTTTGCCATTTATTTTATGTGTTTCTTTACACTTTTTTATTCTCTTTATTTGCATACAAATTGGCCCTGGTTTTTGGTGTAGGCCAAATGGTTGTATCCCACAGGCACAACATCATTCTCTTCATGTATATTTTGTATGGTAATTTCACTAGAATTAAAAGTTTTGACCATTGTAAACATTCTAACACAAGCTTATGTTTTGGTGTGATGGTCATATTCCTGAGTTGGTATGGCGACAATATCTTGAGTTGGTGTAAAGCTATGTTAGTCTTTGGGTGAATAGCACAACTAGCTGTGAAACAAAAAAAAAAAAAAAAACAAAGAAAAAAAAAGAAAAGAAAACAAAGAAGTGTTCATTCTATTTTATCTTACTCTAATTAAAGTAGTGTGAACTGTTAACAAGTTAACTTGTGTATGCTTTATGATTGGTATAACAAGAAAGCCTCTTAGTCTATGTCACAAAACCTTGGTGGTATATACTTCAACATAAATTAACAATATAAATCCGAGACTGTGGGCCTAATTAAGATCGTGTTATCTCATTTACCACTGTGGGGTTGGTGTTTCTGTCATTCAATTACTATTCTTAGATAATTAAAATCCATTATTTTAGTTCATCTCATTCTAATAAAGTTTTGAAACATGCACTTCAGAGACAGGAAGTAATATAAGTTTTAGGATTAACTTATTAGACAAGTGATCAAAATTAGCTCGATTAGCAAACGTCATAAACCTAATAGATTCTTTTAAAGCGCAAATTAAGAAGCTTGTAAAAGATGCAAAAAGATAAAAAGGAAAGGACAATCATACGTATATGTATATACACATACGCATGTACGTCATACATATACCAAATCAGTTCAGTTTGGTTATCTAAGCAGCCCTTTAAAGAGTGAAATTGGAATTGTGTCAGAAAATTTATTTGGCTTCTCAAAATTCTTGAACTGGAGTATAGCTTTTTCGTTAACCCTTTTTTTTTTCCCTGTCAATTTCAAATTTACTTGGTTCAGTACTAATCTACTCTTTTGGTATATATAGTTGAATACCGTGGCATAATTTCTCTCTCAAAAAAAATAGAAAAGAAAAAAGAATACCGTGGCATAAATAGGATCGTCCCTGAACTTTTGAGTTTCATTTGCTTCTCAAACTTTTGTGTTGGAATTCGACATCCTAAACTCTTGAGTGTTGCACTTTGAATCTTGTCATTATTTACTTATTATAAGAAAAATAATTCCCTCCACCTCGGTCGATGAATTTGCAATGCATGGATTTAAGGATGAACCAAGTGTTTGCAATATATTTTTTGAAGGTAAAAATGTATAAAATTTATTTTTACTATCACTCATTTGGATTTAATAATCTAGTCTTTAAAACAACACAAGCTCTGTACTCTTCGGAATTCGTATTGTCCTTAGTTTTATTTTTTTTTTTCGAGGTCCAGTTGTCTCATCCTGTTGCTAAGTTCAAAATCATTTGAATGAAACGATAGCATGCTATATTTTCTTAAAAAAAGAGAGTAAAGGGACTACGATATCTATTCATTTTATATCTCTTAATTAATTTGAAATCATTGTAACTTTAATACTAAAGTTCATGCATGGACTTATAAATCTTGCTTTTGCCATGATATCTTAATATATATTAATGAGCCAATAAAGAATATACAATAGTAAACACACCACACACTTTCGCAAAGAGTTACAGAGCAAATAACTACACTGATATATATATTTTATACCATGCCTTACAATTAGTAGATTTACATGAGGATAGAGATAATCCAAAGGGCTTGAAAGTGAAAGATTACATAAATGCCTTAATAAGATCAACATTTTCTTATCTTGTTAAAGTTACTAATTAAGACCATTAATTAGAATCTACACTGCAGTTGAGAGAACAGCAACACCCCTTCTTCTAATAGACACCATGCAATATATATATATATATTTGCACCATTAATTAATTGTTTCTTCGGCTTTTGCTTGATCACAGCTTCAACTTCGTCTTTTGCTTGATCACATAGGTGATGAGCCTGCATTTTCATCCACATGCTGCATACTTGCTATCCTGTGGATCAGCCGCCTGCATACCGCATACTCTTCATTCGCATATTATAAAATATTGCTGAATTCTTGAAGGGCAATCACAATGGGCAATTTATGGGCTTTTTCGATCAAGAATAGTTTGTTCCTTGTTGGTGGTTTTCTTCTGACCTATAAATGGGTTAAAGTCTATTGGGAAGTTTTGAATAAGACCGCAGAGGTCAATTCAACTAAAGACAAATTACTTTTTATACCGAAGTGCTAGAATACACTAGATTGGATGTTTACTTTTATTATTGAGAGAGAAAACTTGAAACTATTTACCTCAGATTTTGGCTTAGGCACTGAGAGGGATATCTTTTTCTAATGGATGCTGACTTTGCTTGTCTGGAATCAGAGGTTTTCCAAACCAAAAAGGTCCCTTAGGGCCTCTAATGGTACTTCCCATAAGCTAGGTTTTTTTTTTCTGTTTTCCTGTTTGTATTTTTGTATATACTCGCTATTAACTGAAACCTGCTATTGAGATTGAACACCTACTTTTATTTTCATCTTAGCCGTTATGCTTTCATTCCGAGGACCTAAGGGCTTAAGCTTCCTATTCAACCCATATCCATTATGTGCCTTCAAATTGTTGTCTTGCAGGACAGCACTCACGCAGCAGATAGAAATAGCATGTGCTACATTGTCATTATTTGTTATCAATGTCTAAATAAGCTGGTCATCAAAGTTTGATTACCTTTGATTTAAGTGAATGGTGATATTCTTTGTTATGATATCTTGCAATAGATCGTTATATTGCGTTATTCCCTTGAATTTCAGTTAGAAACTGTAGCTCACGGTGCTCCATTGTTCAGTAAATAAAACTTTGATTTAAGTGAATGGTGATTTTCTTTGTTATGATATCTTGCAGTAGATCGGCATATTGTGTTATTACCTTGAATTTCAGTTAGAAACTGTACCTCACGCCACTCTATTGTTCAGTAAATAGGGGCCTACATTGCTTTTTACTGTAAGCATACTCAGTGATTCTTTGATTTGCTTATCTGTGGTTCTGTCAAATTAGGAAAATTGAAGTTCAATATATATATATATATATATATATATATATATATATATGTAATTCTCTTGACATTGAATGTAATTACTCATTATATTCTCTCTATTTTTTAAATTTTTAGCTTATTATTATCCATTTATCAGAAAATGGCACCTAGTAAGCGTTGGATGGAGCTTGTTGATGATCGGCTTAGTGAAACATATGAAATGGGAGTTCAAAGTTTTTTGAATTATGCTTTCAAGAGGACCGGAAAGAATAACGAAATTCGATGTCCATGTGTAAAATGTAATAACACATATTCGAGAACTCGAGAGCTAGTTGAGACACATATGAAGGTATACGGAATAGTTCAAAATTATACCTTTTGGTATCATCACGGCGAAAGGTCGGATGAGCCCCAATCTGAGTCAGATAGTGATGATGAGGAGGAAATTGAAGAAGACGAGAGTGATAATGAGATGCATGAAATTATAAGGGATTTATATCCTGAATTTAGTGATGACAATAGAAACTTTGAGAACTTTAATTCAATGAGTAATGACGAGCTAGAAGAAGAACCAAATGATGAAGCAAAGAAATTTTATAGGTTATTAAGAGACTCTAATCAATCATTATACGATGGTTCCAAGAGCTCAAAATTGTCTTTGCTAGTCAAATTACTTCATATTAAGAGCCTTGGTGGATGGAGTAATACATCATTTACTATGTTGTTACAATTATAGAAAGAAGAACTTCTACCGAGTGGAACAAATTTTCCAAATTCATATTATGAGGCAAAGAAGATTATTCAAGATCTTGGTCTTTCTTACAAAAAAATTGATGCATGTATCAATAATTGTATGCTATATTGGAAGGAGAATGTAGATTCTAACTCGTGTAAAGTTTGTGGTGCTTCTAGATGGAAGCATGATAAGCATAGCGGTGAAACAAAGCGAAAGGCAAGTGGCAAAAGATTACCTATGAAGTCATTACGCTATTTCCCGCTAAAGCCTAGACTTCAGAGGTTGTTTATGTCTAAGAAGACATCATCTTTAATGCGATGGCATTTTGATCAAAGGGTTGATGATGGAGTGATGCGACATCCAGCTGATTCAATGGCATGGAAATCTTTTAATGAACTTCATGAATCATTTGCATTGGAGCCTCGAAATGTGAGACTAGGTCTTGCTAGTGATGGTTTCCAACCATTTGGAGATTCGAGAAAACCATATAGTATTTGGCCGGTAATATTAATTCCATACAATTTGCCACCTTGGATGTGTATGAAACAATCTAATTTCATTCTATCGATGCTTATTCCCGGACCTAAGAGTCCTGGAGATGCAATTGATATATATCTCCAACCATTAATAAATGAGTTAAAGGAGCTATGGGATGTCGGGGTTGAAACATTTGATGTATCTATTCGACAAAATTTTCAATTGCATGCAGCTTTACTATGGACCATTAATGATTTTCCGGCTTATGGTAACTTATCCGGATGGAGTACGAAAGGAAAACTAGCATGCCCTTGCTGCAATAAGAATACTTTTTCCATTAGGTTAACTAATGGTGGTAAGCAATGTTATATGGGTCACCGACGCTATTTGCCTACTAATCACAAATGGAGGAATGATAAGTCCTCTTTTGATGGCACTAAAGAGAGGGGTTGTGCACCAAAGCTATTTACTGGTGAAGAAAACTTGGCGCAGATGCAAGATCTTGAGGGGATTATCTTAACCAAAGATGCTAATAAGAGACAAAAAATATCACATAGTGATCGTGGTGATAATTGGAATAAAAAGAGTATATTCTTTGAACTACCATATTGGAAGACTCTTTTGTTGCGCCATAATTTAGACGTAATGCACATTGGAAAGAACATAACTGATAGCATACTTGGTACAATCATGAATATCAAAGGGAAAACAAAGGACAATGTAAAATCTCGTCTTGATCTACAAGCAATGAAAATAAGGTCAGAATTACATCCAGTTAAAAAGGGGGATAAATTAGCACTTCCTCGTGCTTCTTACACATTGTGTCCAAAGGAAAAGCACATATTTTGTCTTTTCTTTAAACAACTAAGAGTTCCTGATGGCTTCTCGTCAAATATATCTCATTGTATAAATCTTAAAGAGCATAAAATTTCAGGGTTGAAAAGTCATGATTGTCATGTTATTTTGCAGCGCCTACTTCCTTATGCAATTCGTGGTCTTCTTCCTAGAGCAGTTTTTGAACCACTCATTGAGTTATCTTCGTTTTTCACCGTGGTAAATTCTAAGACACTAAAATCAGATGATTTGGATCAGATTGAGGCCCAAATTCCTATAACTCTTTGTAAGCTAGAGAGAGTTTTTCCTCCTTCATTTTTCGATATCATGTTACATTTACCGATTCATTTAGCAAATGAGGCTAAGATTGGTGGGCCTAACCAATATAGATCAATGTTTTGTATAGAACAATACTTGTATACTCTAAAAGGATACATACGCAATAGAGCTTGTCCAGAGGATTCAATTGCAGTAGGTTATATTGCTAATGAATGTATGACTTTTTGCTCAAGATATCTTCATGGCATTGAGACAAAGTTTAATCGTCACAAGCGGAATTATGATAGTCAAGATATTAAAGCACATAAAGGTTTATCTATCTTTTGTCCACCTGGGAGAGCGATAGGAGCTGGTACTACACGTGATTTGGATACAAACGAGTTCGAACAAGCACATATTTATGTCTTGAAGAACTGTATTGAAGTTCAACCGTTTCTAGAGTACGAAATTATTTTTCATATACTTTAACCTTTTTTCTTTATTTGGAACTTCACAAGCTAAGTGTTTTCTTTATGTCATTATACAGTCAATACTCACAAATTCAAAGTAGAAGGGCACTAGAAGTTTTTGATAAAAACTTTATTGAGTGGTTTAAGATCAAGGTAAGTACAAGTTTAATCGTTAAAACTTTTTCAATTTGTCTCAATATATATGTACTAAGTATTTCTATTGTCACATTCATCTTGTAGGTTGCGCAGCTTCATAAGCAAGACAACAACTTGATTATGGAAGACTTGCTTTCTTTATCACGTGGTCCTACCAAATATGTGACGTGTTATAATGGATATCTAGTAAACGGATATAGATTCCATATAGAAGAAATTGACAAAAGTTTAAGGACACAAAATAGTGGAGTGGTAGTAGTTGGTGACACTGGTACTGAAACTGAAAGAAGAGACTATTATGGGGTCTTAACAGAGGTCATTGAATTACAATATCTTGGTGGTCGTCGAGTAGTGTTGTTTCGATGTAATTGGTGGGATATATATAACAAAGAAAAAGGAGTCAAAATAGATGAATATGGGCATATTAGTGTTAATTCCCAAAGATTATTGAAAACAAGTGAACCTTTTGTATTGGCTAATCAAGCATCACAAGTATTTTATGCAACTGACAATATTAATAAAGGTTGGCATATTGTGCAGAAGACTCAACCTCGTGATATATTTGAGATGCCTCTAGAGATGGATGAGGAATCTAATGAACTACAATGTATGGCCGAAGCATATCAACAATGTGAATCATTCATTTCCATCACTACTACGTCTACGTCACAGAATTTGGATGATGAAGTCAACTGGAATAGAAAAGATAGGGAACCAATGTATTTTATGCAACTGACAATATTAATAAAGGTTGGCATATTGTGCAGAAGACTCAACCTCGTGATATATTTGAGATGCCTCTAGAGATGGATGAGGAATCTAATGAACTACAATGTATGGCCGAAGCATATCAACAATGTGAATCATTCATTTCCATCACTACTACGTCTACGTCACAGAATTTGGATGATGAAGTCAACTGGAATAGAAAAGATAGGGAACCAATGATGATTGATTTAACTTCCACAAGAAAGAAGAGGAAACAAAAAGCATAAGAAAATTGAATACAATGGTTGATATTTTATACATGTACTAAATTTTAGTTATGAATTTTTTTAGGTGTTTGTTTTGATAAATGCTTTCAAATCATTCTGGAATAATATTCTCAATTCTTTTACTTTTTTTTTGTTTTCCTTTTGTTCTTATTCATATTTTAATCTTGCTATAGGAAGGAAATGCAACCAACAAAATCACGAAATGGCTATACTTTCACCCCAAGAGCTGACAAGCGTATGTTCATATCACCGGGCGCATTGAGTAGAGGGCGTGCACAAGGCTCAAGATCATTCCATTCTTTTGGGTCATCATCACAAAGTGCACTTCTAGATACTGTCAATAATGTTACACCACCTGTTGATACCCCTATTATGCAGTCAAATGATATCTCCGTCCCCTTAAATTTAGAGCCAATGGAAGAATTAAGGGAAGCAGGTGCGCCCACTTAACTTTTACATAATACTTTCTTAATTATGTTGTACTTCTATATGCAAAAATTTCAAACAAAGTAGAATGCAAAAAAAAATTGTATTATAATTTTATTTATGTTCTCATTTTTTAGATACTAGTAGTGCTCAAAAGAAGAGAAAGGTGCGAGGTAAAAACCAGTGCAAGAAAGTCGCAAAATTAAAAAGTGGACAAAAGTTGAAAGTGAAATTCTATAACAACCGTGTTGTTGGAAAAAATCATAGAGCATTTTCAAGACACTTGGGAAGAATTGTGCGTGATTGTAATATTTGTCCCCTACGTGTGCACTCTTGGAAGGAAATCGATGGTGAACAGAAGAAACATATGTGGGCTGCCGTGACGGTAATATATACTTTTCAGTTTGATATCAATTTGATTATATGAATACCATAGAAACTTAATTCTTGAGAGCTTAATCTAGTATTATATATGCAGTTTATAGTCTATTATGTATAGTAATGCTAAATGTAAGCTATATAAAATTGTTTATAAGTTGAAAATAAATTTGTTTAGTTATTATGAATTAGTATGCTTTACTTTCTAGTCTTCACATTTCAATATACTTATATATAGTATGTGCATAACTTTTAGGACAAATTTGAGCATGAGAAAATGGAGGATTATTGTGATGAAACTTTGGCTCATATGAAAGATTTGTGGAATAAGTGGAGGGGAGATTTGCATCGCAAATTTATTAAGCCTAGTAAGAGTATACAAGAAGCACTAAAAATTATCCCTGAAGGTATTGATCGAGGTGATTGGGAATGGCTAGTTAAAGAGCATTTTTCAAGTGAAAAATTTCTGGTATGTCTTACTTTCTCTTGTGTTTACATTTACTTTTATTTTTTATACTTAACCCTAAGTTTCAAATACATTCTATTCTTAAAATTAACAATTTTATTAATTTTAGTTTACTTTTCTTATAAAAATATAGGCAGCAAGCAAACGAAACTCCAACAATAGGGCAAAATTAAGTATGCCGCACCGTACGGGTAGTAAGCCAATTAGACAAGTTATATGGAAAAAGGTAATTAAGATTTTACATTACACATTTTCTAATATTCTTAATGTATGATGATATTTTTTGATGTAAATTTATTTTTCTTAAAAGGGAGGAAAAGTTGGTGGACCACCAAGCTTAGCAACTATATTTTTTGAGACACGAAAGAAGGGTAGCATGCTAGTTGAACAAGAGACAATTAGCAGATATGTATGTCTTACATATTTATTTTTCTTATATACTATCTCCTTTAATAGATCTTCAATTCTCTATTGCTCATTTCATTATTTTTTGAAGGATAAAATTGTTGACGTTGCACAAGCCGAGCCCTCCTTATCTAATATAGAAATAGTTGAAAAGTGTTTTGGACCGCAACGTCATGATCATGTAGTTTGCTATGGTGGTGGGTTGAAGCCTAATGATATGAGAACTAGTGGCTCTAAATCTGAGCTTCGAGCTAAACTTCGTGAAAGTCAAAGAGAAAATCAATCACTCAAGAATCGCATGGATGAAATGGAAAATGAAGTAAGAATGATTAAGGAAATGCTTCAACGTCAACAATCAAGTACCTCTCCGCCTCCATCAAATGGGCAATTAATATGATCATATTTAAGTGAGTTAAATTCAAATCAACCATGATCAAGTTGTTTTACTTTCATTACTCTGTGAAGCTTTTCTAAGTTTTCTTGAAATGCTAGTGTTGATTATTTAGATAGAGAGATTAAATGTTAGAGAGATAGTTTTCCTCTTTTACTCTACTACTAAAGCATAGTCTTTGCAAACTTCTATATCTGGATGGAAGTTTGCAAACTTCTATATCTGGATGGCATGATCTAACCTCTATGTGATCCGTATCCAATCCGTAGGTGTTCTACATAATAGAACAATTTTTCACATCTTGCCTTTTAGTGATCATCCAATCCTCATTATTTTGTTTTCTTGTGTGCTGTTCTTTAACTACCCAACATTTAGACCTGTGAAGTTTCTTATTTTATGGCTATGCTATAAAATTTTCACATTTGTACAAGTTTGATGATCATGCAAGAGATTAAATCAGTTATTCCTTTTGACTAGTTGATCTAAACTAATGTAAGTGAACTTTTTTGGTCGCATCTCTCCACCGCCGCATATAATGAGACAAAATACCTTGATGCCACTTTGGGTAGAGAAAAGATTCATTAAAATTAGAGTCTATTTTGGTTAGATTTTTTTCCCTTAATTGTATTAGGAAAAGAATTAGTTCTAGTATGATTAAGATGGTTGACAATATGGTTTTTTTGTGTGTATCTCATTCATAGCAGTATTAAAGAATGTAAAACCATAAATACAAGTATGTATGGCTAAAGTGGTGTTTGGTTTCTTGGAAAAGCATATAATACAGTTTTCGTATAAAATGTTTTTCATGATACAAGTATTAAGCTGAAACATCAGGTCAAAACATGATGCCATAGTTTCAAAGAATGGAATTTGATTTATTCCTTGCATTTCTTTCCGTTCATTTGATTTAATAGTCTGAAAGAAATCTATATATGCTTGATACTCGGTGAATTGATGTATGGTGACCTATATGTCTTTCCTATTTCTCTCAGAATTATTTTTTTTTCGTATATTGTTTGTTACACCTGCATATTTAGTTCTTTAGTCCTATTTTCATGGTTCAAAACCTGTAGATAATTCTTGTACATCTCAAAGAAAAGGAAAGGCTCAAACAAAGCATTCCATGTTGCCTTATTCAACTCAATGTCCTGCATGGATTAAAATAAATTAAGGGACAGTAGAATAGGAAGTATCTTCTTGAAATGAAAGAACTTAAAATATATACAAAATGCATACCTCGCACATTTTGTTACCCTTCTGAAACTGTTCCATCATAACCCTGAGCGTGCTTGTTGAAACATTATAGCTTGAGTTCATGCATGGATATGCTGGTGTGATAATTGGCATATGATGAGTTCGATCACGAGGATTCTTGCGTGGGTCCCACACAGGGAAAGAATTAGTTCTAGTATGATTAAGATGGTTGACAATTTTGTATTAGGAAAAAAATTAGTTCTAGTATGATTAAGATGGTTGACAATTTTGTTTTTTTGTGTGTATCTCATTCATAGCAGTATTAAAGAATGTAAAACCATAAATACAAGTATGTATGGCTAAAGTGGTGTTTGGTTTCTTGGAAAAGCATATAATACAGTTTTCGTATAAAATGTTTTTCATGATACAAGTATGAAGCTGAAACATCAAGTCAAAACATGATGCCATAGTTTCAAAGAATGGAATTTCATTTATTCCTTGCATTTCTTTCCGTTCATTTGATTTAATAGTCTGAAAGAAATCTATATATGCTTGATACTCGGTGAATTGATGTATGGTGACCTATATGTCTTTCCTATTTCTCTCAGAATTATTTTTTTTCGTATATTGTTTGTTACACCTGCATATTTAGTTCTTTAGTCCTATTTTCATGGTTCAAAATCCCAGTTTTTGTGTAGGCATCTAGAGTTTCAGTTTCCAATGGTTTCGTCTGTCCATTTCGAATGCGGGAATGAAATTTCATACTATGAGCTAACTTTGTTTAATCAATCCTCTGAACTGAAGTTTCGATGCAGAGTTCAGACATAAAGAGTCTTAAGACCTGTTCTTGCTAGAACATATCTATTCGGTTTTGAATTTCTTTAAGGACTTAGTTTTAAATTTGCTTATTTTCTTTACTTGGTAAATTTATATATATTTTTTTTGACAAAACTATTAAATTTGTTCTAATTTTTGCCTTTTTCTCTTGTAGGTAAATTAGGTTGCAGCAGTTTTGGGTAAAGAACATTGCTAGCAGATGAAGTGCAAGTTATGATACTTTTTTGGTTTTTTTTTGAAAATATGATGAATTACTAATTTTATTATAACTTTTTGTAGTAGATAAGTGACGATACGTTTTTGGCTTCTTTTTGAAAATATGATGGGTAAATGTATGCTACATATGTTGGTGACCTTCACACATATAGTATATGGATAATTCAAATCTATATATATTTTGTGATTGTTATTATTATATTATTGATGAAATATTGTTGTAGTTTTATAATGTGAAGATGACTATTTAATTTTATTGAAAGTTTATTTGTTTTTGTATATATTAATTTGTGAATGTGAAAGAGGATTATATAAAATTTAAATAAATAGCTGGTTAAATTTTGAAATAAATTTATTTTTAGCGACAGGAGCGTTGGTCGTCATAATATCAATTTAGAATTATTAAATGGGATACGTTTTTTAACGACGAAAAAATTGGTCACTATTGAAATGCTAGTTATTAGTAAAATTATATTTCTAAATCTCAATTGCGACGGTAAGGTTGGTCGTTATTGTGTAATACTGTGGTCATTAATACTACTTATTAACAACGGGAATCTTCCCGTCATCTTTTGTTATTAACGACGGTTATATATTGCGGTCATTAATACTACTTATTAACAACGGGAATCTTCCCGTCATCTTCTGTTATTAACGACGGTTATATAGATTTCGTCGTTAATATCTTTAGCGAAGGAATCAATAACGACGGGTGACGACGGTTTTTCTGACCGTCGACATTGTGTTTTAACGACGGAAAAATAATTTATAACGATCAGTTTTCCCTTCTTTATATACCAAATTTCTTGTAGTGAGACATGCATGTTTAACTAAAATAATTGCGAGCCTATCATCTGGTAAACACTGTAGTGGAAACTGGTTAGTGGTTGGAACTTATACTTGTTTACTTGGACATCATATTGGCATTTAACTGTGCATAGGGGATGTACTTTCTTGTTGAGATATTGTGAGACGTCTTGTTGGAGGGTACCACTTGAGGATTTTTGGACAGTCATAGGTGGATAATTCATGTGAGGGTGATTAGCAGGTTATAGACATGTGTGTGGTTGGATTATGATTTAGCATGATGATTATACCCAGGTGGAGCTATTAATTGATACACATGTGGAACCACTATTCGTCACTCCCCTTCTTCTTTCATGAGGAGATAGGCTTGCTTATATGGATAATTAGTTAGACCATTTCTGATCGCTACACTATATGTTGAGACTTGATTTAGAAGAAAACCTATTTGCTTCTTCTCCCCCTATTCTTTAGTCAGGTGACTCTTTGTTGCTCGGGTTTGAGCATGGGATTGGCATAGTGTAGCCGGGGCCTGGATTTTAGCTTCTGGGGTATTATGGCTACCGCGGATAGTAGGCGGTGGACCAGATGTCATATGTGGGACACGTTTGTGATCATGGGTGTTATTGTGAACCCCTACTTCTGATTACCCACTAGGCATTGGAGTAGCTTCTATGATTAGAAGGCTGATTAATAAATTATGGGCTTGGGCATGAGGTATAGACAGGCACAGGTTATCTCGTATTTACTGTCCTTATGAATTTATCAGCATGCTTTAGAAAGGTAAGATCATATCGATATCTGCTTTACTTTATATATACCATCTTGGGACATTTGCATGCTTGTATGGTCACCTAGATAGGCCACCTTTTTCTGCTACACTATCATACTGGAATTGACATAGGAGAAACCATTTTTGTTATTCTTTTCTCCTTTCATTTGAGGCTCAGGGTATTTGCAGCTCGTGTGTGAGCAGGTGGTTTGAGATAGTGTAGTCAGGATCTTGGGTGTTGGCACAGGCAGGCTTGATGACAGGGTATTGCGGCAACCGCGGACCTTGTTCGGTTGACCGGAGGTTGCTTATGCATCAGATTGGGTATCAGGTCTCTAGTGGATGGAGTTTCCCACTATTTGTCTATCTTGCATTGGTCGGGGGTTCGAGTTATCTTTAGTGGAGGGTTTTTCCCACTTTGATCATTGTCATGATCCAGTCCTGCTATACAGTGATACTTGATACAGTGATACTTGATACAGAGATACTTGTGATACTGATGACTGAGTAACTTTACTCGTGTGGGTCGCTCCCCTCGAGTGCCACTCCGGAGTGTGCGACTGGACGGATCGATGCCAGTCTGTTACTTACTTTTGTGTGCGATCGGACGGTTCGATGCCGATCTGTTACTTACTTTGGGATGCGACCGTACCGGTCCGAAGTCGGTCTGTATCCCGTGATTGAGATCTGGAGTTCGACAGCAGAGCAGGCAGTACCAGTGATTACTGGTCTATCGATTGGGTTTATTCAGGCAGGCATTCATGTATTGACGCATACCTTTAGCTATTCTATTAGCTCGGCATTTTAGAGGCATTCTAGTGGTAGCTTTTTATCAGGAGTCTTATTCTTTTTAGCACACCACCTTTGTTTCCTTTTGCCTCTGGTAGACCTAGTGGGCGTGTCAGAGTTTGAGGTTTTACCCACTAGGGGAGGCTACTGGTTTACTAGTAATTCTCACCCCCATTCTTCTTTCTTTTTTTTTCTTCTCCCTTGTTTTGCAGTGTCTTCTGCGGGTGCTACTGGGCTTTCAGTGGCGGGCCGAGGAGAGAGGACGGCTGAGTAGATAGATCTCGAGGCAGGATGAGCGTGTTAGCTGGACTATTGGTGTACCCATGTTTTCCTCAGACGGTTGTACTTTTACTTTTGGGACTGGCCTTTGCCAGCAGGTTGTATTTATTATTTGTGATCTGGGAGAGACTGATGTATCATTTATACATCAGTCTCTCCCAGCTCACAAATACGGGTGCATTCCTCTCGAAGAGTAGATATCAATCGTGTCTTTAAATACCTCAATCAGATGTCTATAGGCTGAGAAATAAATCCAACAAGCTCATGCTGTCCAAAATCACCACAGAAAAACAGTGGCTCAGAGATGCCTCAGGAACTGTGCCAAAAACTCGAAATGCGGAGAAGTAATCAATACGAAAAACGAAGCCTTACCTCTCATGAACGTGCTGCCGCAAAAATCGTCGAAAACGATGCTCTGAGTAAGCCAAGGGAGCCTGCGCACCGAAACGCAACGAAGGGGATCACCGGTGAAGGAAAGTCGCACTGTGCCGAAATGCCACATACCTCAAAGTGCGTGCCACCAAAAAATTCCCAAACATCTCCACGAGATGCTCCATAAGAAGATGAACAACTTTGCTTAAGGTTGCATAGAGAGGGGAGCTCGGGAAAAGCCTCCAACTGCAGGCCAAAGGGAGGTATTTATAGCCAAAACTAAACAAATCACAAAATACCCAATGAGTCCCAACTTCCGGGCGCCCGAAAAGATTCGGGCGCGCACAGTGCGCCGGAATCTGGCCGTCCATCAGCGCCCGAATCCACCAGATGCTGCCACGTCACCCCAAAACAGCAAACAGCAACCTCCGCCATCCGTGCTGCGCCACGTCGCCCGCGCTCGAACAGCAAACAGCGGCGCCGTCCACCCCGGCCGTGCCGCGTGGCACCCCGCACCTACCCCGCGCACGTGCCCAGCTGACCCGCGCGTACGGCCACCTGCCCCGCGCGTACGGCCACCTGCCCCGGCCACCTGCCCCGACCACCTGCTCCGCTCCTTGCGTGGACCGCGGGCACAACACCGCTCCAATAACCAGCCGCCACGTGTCTCTCCCCTGGTGCACGCCTCGCCCGTGAACCGCGCACCTGCCCGCGCCCCTGCGCGCCTGCCCACGGCCCTGTGCGCCTGCCCGCGGCCGCGCGCCGCCTGCCCGAGCCCGTGCCGCCGCTGCCCGCCGCCGCTGCCGGCCGCCGGCGATCGCCGGGAACACTGTTCCGGCGGTGAACAGTAAAAATTACTGTAGCAAGCTCCGAAAAATACAAGTAAATAGCCCATCTTGACCGTTTTCGCGCGCTGAGTCCAAATCCGGCGTCCATTTTGCCAAATTCCAATCCTATAAATTGCCGAAGGCTCCCGAAAAGGTATTTTTAATCCGAATTTCGCGCTGAGCCTAAATTTGACATCCATTCTGTGCGCAAACTCCTCTAAACATCCGACGGGGTCCCCCGATTACCCACGTGATCCATTTTAAGCCCCGAGTCCATCACTTGTGTCCAAATTGGCGCACAAACATCGCCGACATGCCACGTAGGCTTCCAGAAGCTGCTGGTCACATTGTAGAAGCCCTGCAAAGATCCGGGTCACCACATAGGGTCTAGTCAAGCCTGCGCCTACCTACTGCAAGTACATCCACGGAGGACTGGACATACGTAGGGCGTCCGTGACTGCCAAAACTGGCCTATCCAGAAGAACTGCGTCCGTGACTGCCTAAAAAAGGCCCAGCCAGAGGGACAGCATCGACAAGTCGCGATACGAAAGTAATAGGCCCACTCCGGACGGGGCACTCGAGGGGCGCGACCCCACCGAGGAAAAATGTATCCGCGCATCTCTGTCGAGCTCAAAGTGGCTCATGCAGGCTATAGTCAAAATCCACGCTCATTCTCAGAACGGAAGGAGTCAGGATCCTCAAACATCTCGCACGACGGTCACAGTACTCTCGACGACTCAGCTAACCAGATCTCACGAATCTCGAGACACTAACGAACTCAACCAACTCGTGGCGCTAAACACACAGGCTGGAGATACTCCACAGCCGGGATCGACCCACAACTCAGGGCTAACAGAACTGGTCGGACGACACTCAACGACCCGGGACCACCGTCAACCCGAACGGTTCCCAACAACACTGACCGGAAGATACTCGACGGCCCGGGACCACCGTCTACCCAAACGGCTCCCAACAACACCAACACTGGCCTAAACTCAGCTACCATACTCCACTCGGCCGCCAGGCACGAGTGCCACAATGTCCCATAATAACCCGACCACTGGGCCCACTACCCGGGCGAGGAAAAACTATGTCCAGGAAATTTGCAAGGAGTGGGATGTCTAAAGTATAAATGAACCTAGCCCAAGTGACGGTTCTCTACTAGTCTGGTTAAACATGCATCATAGGACGGGGTGCTAGGTCAAGTTCCAATAATAGCATTTAAATAAACTGAATCATAAGCAGGGAACATTAACAGATATGATCACCAAAATCAATCAAAATAAGCCTCATCTCCCTAAACATGCTCCAAACTAGCTAGGTGAATACAACCATTAAATATATATAATATCTCAAAGGTACCCAACATGTACAAATAATCATGTAAGCCTCAATCCACATGAACTATATCATTCGTATGCTTACATCTCAATCTTATAGGTTGTACATTAAATTGTGCATGCTATCAATAACATAGGGGAACACTACACCTATGTAAGCTCTCAATTACTATAACATGGATAACAATATCATGCAAGCTCTCATTTAATACAGCATGAATATCTTATCTTTCAAGTTTCCATTAGGCATACCTGAATATCAAATCTTGCATTTTCTCAACAAATACCATTTACCAACCTCACCTCTCTACGACATATTGGTGCACTAAACATGCATGCATTCTAACAAAGAGAATTAGAGAACCGTCCACCGGTTCTAGAGACGAAGCAACCCACCTGAATCGCTTTCTGCAGGCAAAGCTGAAGTCGGTGAAGTGCGCAGTCACTCACTAACAAAATCCGTCGACACTGCACCCACGGTACTCAGTCGCACAAGCCTCTGCTCCAACCAACATCACAACCACAACACACTAATCAATACCCCCCACACACCAAACAATGTTTGCTATTTTTACAATCTAGCAAAGAGAAGGGGATTTTCACCTGCGTACAGTCCTCCGAAAAATCCAAAAAAATTACGGTTGCGATCCTCGCGACGAGTAGATGCCAATCGAGTATTTATACTCCTCGTTCCGACACCTGTAGGCCAAGATACAAATAGAACATCGCGGTAAGCCAAATTCCCTCACAATCACAAGTCTGCGGAAATCAGTCACGAAGATGCTTAATTATCACATTTTAAGATTCCTCCAAAAATTCTAATAAAAATACGGTCGCGTTCCTCTCGAAGCGTAGATGCCGATCGAGTCCTCACACGTCTCGTTCCTATGCCCGTAGGTTAATAAATCCCAACAATACTCAACCGCTGTCCAATACCTCGCAGCGGTACAAGGGGTCAAAAGATACCTCGGGAACCATGCCAAAAACCCAAAATGGGGTGAAGTGATCAACATAGAAATCGAAGGCGTACCTCTCATGAATGCGCTGCCATGAAAATTAGCTCCAAAGTCCATCGGGGTAGTCCAGGGGGTCTCGCAGACTGAAAAGCGATGGTGGAAGCCAAAATCGAAGGAGTGTTGAAGTGCGCCGCATCGCAGAAAACGCCGATGCCGCGGCCTCCAAAAATACCCAAGATCCATCAACGGGTGGAGGAGAAGATGTAGATGAGCTCTGCTGAAGAAGGGCTCCTAGAAATCCAAAAACCCAGCACAAATGGCCCCCCAAAGCCTATTTATAGGCTGAAATCCGGGCCAAAAATACACTTCGGGGTGCATTTTCCGGGCGCCCGAAATTTTTCGGGCACAAACAGTAGCCCAAAATGTACCCCGAACCATCAGCGCCCGAATCAACCCCATTACGCCACGTGGCCCCGAACAGCAAACAGCGGGTTCGGCCAACCCGCTCGCAACACGTGGCCGCGCCCCCCCGCGCAGCTCCCGCCCGCGTCAACGCCTCGGTCGGCGCGCCCACGTGCGTGCACGTCGTGCTGCCGGTGCCCAAGCCGCGCACGCAGCTCGAGGCACCTGCCGCACCCGCTCCGTGTACCGCGCCTGGTGCACCATCCAATCGTCTGCCGCCACCTGTCCACACCGCGCCAATGGGAAGACGCCGCGTGTGTCACGGCCCGAAGGTTTTAAATAAGCTGAAAATGTGTATCCCTTTTTTTTTTTTTTTCCTTTTGAAAGAACTTAACTCTCCGGTACGTGCCAGACCCGCCACATATACAAATTCACCACACGTACGGAGTCTCCTTTGTATATGCACGGCGTCGCCATCACGATACAAGCTTTAACCACACAGTCCAGATGAAAAACAATGGGAAGGATTACAATCTATCACAACTATCAATACCTTCACAAAGATTACCAAAACGGTGTCCACTCGACACCCTGTTTTTAAAGCATGTTCACATTCTCATTCTCGGCGGCTTCATAACTTTGAAAGGATAAATCCACGGGTTTGTAAAACGGCACCCACACGATGTTGGGTTATGTTAAAATATGGATCTAAATAGGGGAAAAACCACCTAGAGGGGGGGGGGGTGAATAGGTGTAAACAATAAACACTCAAAAATCGTTGCGCAATAAAACCCAATGCGGAAATGAAAATATAACACGCAAGATTTTTACGTGCAAAACTCCAAAACCGGAGTAAAAAACCACGGGACCGATAACACGGCGAAATCCACTAGAATTATAACACGTACAAAGGTGATATACCGTACTCACAGACGACTCGACCTTTTTCCATACGCTCCTAGTAGATCTTCTCCGCTCGCTCCGCAACGCTCCTCGAATCCACGATTAGCGTCCAACGCCGAATCCACGGCGTCCAACGTCGAATCCACGACGTCCAACCGAATCCACGGTCTTCACCCAGTAGCACGTCTCGAATCCACGAACGTACCTCGCTCTGAATCCACGAGAGCGGTAGCACCTTGAATCCACAAGGCCACGCGTGTCCACGCGCCGATTTTGGGAAAATCATTATTTTTGGGTGGTGATGATCCGCCGAATACTTAGATCAAAGATAGATCGGAAATACCATCTAAGTATTCATTAATTTGATTCTACTCAAAATCTGAGTATGAAAACCTAGAATCAAATTAATCAATATAGATGAAGCAACATAGATTTAATCTCGTTATTTCCTTTCTTCTCTATATGTGGATTTTTCTCTTTTTGACCGTATTTTGGATTACCCTAAAAAATGAATCGTAGGGTTTATTTATAGGTTAGAAACCGTTGGAAGAGGATAAGAATCAAAAACTGACCTAATCTGGAATTTTTCAGGGACGACGGTCCGGACTGGAATTGGCGATCCGGACTGTCGTGGCTAAACAGATAATTTCCAGAAAGACATACATTCGGGGTCCGGACTGAGATTCCACGGTCCGGACTATTCATGCAATTCCTACAGAATTCACGTCCGGGGTCCGGACTAAAATACCACGGTCCGGACTGTTCATGCAATTCTTACAGAATTCACGTTCGGGGTCCGGACTGTCATACCATGGCCCGGACTGAAATTGCGCACGAACTACCCTATGTTCGGGGTCCGGACTGTAGTGCCCGATCCGGATCCTGAACATGTAATATGTCTAGTTTTTTATTTTTATTCAATTAAAAAATCATCCAAGTGTTTCTACACTATAAGAAGTATTCAGATCATCAAAATTAATTAGTTAAACGTACTTGATCCTTTTGAATTCTTCTTTCTTGAGATTGAGGTATATGATCCAAACTTCTTTATCTTCAATCTTCAAGACTTAACACTTTCACGAAATACGCCAAAACAAATTCCTTAACAATCTCCCCCTTTGGCGGTTTCGTGACAAAACAGAGAATCCACTCAAGAAAATTCAAAAAGATATTTTTGTTGCTATCACCATACAACAAAAATTTACATTTGAGAACCAGTAAATAAATACATGAGATAAACTCCTAAAACAGACTCTAGACTTAGACATCTGTACTCTCTGCAAAAAGAAATCATTCTTGACAAAAGAGATCGTTAGATACCTCAAGAATATTTAGCATTCAAAACCAAACAGAGATAGAGTTTATTCTTACCATGACATTTGTGAACTCAGATATGTATTAAGATTTCATAATCAGAAATAGACATATCTTCTAAGCAATAAAATTCAAATGTCACAGAACTTGTTAGTAATCAAACAACTTGTTAGTAATAATACATGCCCAAATAGTTAGTCAAATAGTTAGTCGAAGCATGCATGCAATCACAATACAAAACCAAAAGTTGCTTTGATACTTACCTTTCATAGTTCAAAGTTCATAGTTCTCTCAAACCATTGTTCCAATTGTTCCTATCTCTCTCCCCCTTTTTGTCACTAAAGTTGCCAAAATTACAAAAATAATAAGGAGAGGTTAAAAGTTCAACAATAAAAGGTAAGAACTAAAACTTAAAAACCTGCAAAAGAAATTAAGAGTTAGAACAGCAAAATAAGGATTATTCAGAATCCTCAGAACTCGTACAGTTCAATTTGTTCAAAATCCCTTTAAGCATTCTTGATATTTTGGAACAATTCCTTTTCATCTTGCGAAGGTCAGCGGACATTATTTCTTGTTCTTCAGACATTCTCCTCTGTTCTCGTTGGATAGATAATATATCAGCTTCTGTGGAGTTTCTCCTGGAGGTAGAAGGAAGTTGTGTGGATGCTGACGGTGTATTTTGACCTTCATTCCATGGATGTTCTCTAGGCAGAGAGTGTGCTCTAGCGAGGGGTTCATTAATCTGAATTCCAGTGCCCCTCGAATTCTTCCGCCTAGAGTACTGCTTTGTTGTTGAAGAAGACTTCATCAGCTTTTTGTTCTTTAAATAGAACCTATCTTCGTCATCAACAGATTGTTGTACTTCTTTACAAAATGTGTCCCAATCCTCTTCATCTTCTGATTTTAGCTCAGTTTGAGGAACATTCTTTGTTTCTTCTTGATTTGTTCCATCTTTTTCCTTTTTAACAGATGCTCGAGTCCCTACTAACGCTACAATGAGCACAATAATCCAAGCAAAAACCATCCTTGCTAGTGTGTTAGTCAAGAGCAACCTGTGAGCAAGAACTCAAGAACACGAAAAAAAAAAAAAATTATTTATTTTCAAAAATTTGAAAAATTGTACCTAAACAATCATTATCGTGTAGAGAGACTAGGAATCAAATTAGTTTTGCAAAAAGAATTTTAAAAATAGATCAATCCCATGATTTTCAAAAATTCCTATTATATGCCCTAAAACCGAATTTTTAGAAATCGAAGCCTAAAAATCTGTTAATCAAGAGCATACCTCGCATATAATCAAAACTAATCTACCCAGAGTTCTTATTTCAAAAGAGATTTCCATCACGTTTTGAGCAAAATAGTGAAAAACTGTGAAAAATCGAGTTTTTGACCAAGAAAACTTACTTGGAATCGAAGAACTTGAGTTGAAAAGGCTCCAAATCAGTTGATTTCTAGAGAGAGAAGCTCTGGAGACTTTGGAACAAAAGATTGTAGTAAAAAGAAATCAAAACCCTTTTGTTCTATATAAAACCCTAGTCGCGGTCCGGATCGGATCGTGAATCCAGTCCGAATCGGCTACCCGCAGGAAAATTCCTGCGTTCGGGATCCGGATCGGATTGTCCAGTCCGGGTCGGCTCCAAACTTTTTCTTCAGAAAAATTCCGAAAAATTCTAGAAAATCCAGAAAAAGATTGTAAGCACTTATGCATGTCAACTTTAAATGAAAATCATCGTTTCATGTCTAGAGAAATAGATTATGCTAAATCTATCATTAATATCCAAATAATGAAACAAAAATTTATAAAAATTAAATCCTTTAAAGTTGAACAAGTTCAATTACATCTATCATGATCTTATGAGTAATGCCTTTATCAAATCATCAATTTGGTAAAGAAAATGAAATACCAAGATCAATAGATGTTTGAAATCCCAGATAAGTTAGATAATATATCTAGTCAAATTATTGTAAGGAGTGGCTTTTTGAGCATCTTTCAATAAAATCCCCACCTTATACCAACCTTGGAATTTGACAGAGTCAAGTATTCCAAAAAGCATTTTATCTAATCAACTCAAAAAACCATGCTTGGTATACATGTGGTAGCTGCACACAGTACTCGGACGACCGAGGTGGTAGCTCTTTTCTCCATGTGGTGGTAGTTTTCACACTCCTCATTGGGATGTAACTCTTTCCACATCTTTTGAGCATAACAATTTTCATTTACTCCCCCTCAAATGGCTATCAATTATTTAAAATATAAAGTATTCAACCAAAAATTGATCTCAATTTCATACTCGACTCAATTGTCAAATAAGATAAAAACTAAACCAAGAGATCATTTGAGAGAGAAATTGACTTTGATCAAAACAAAGATGACTTAATTGACATAAATGATCATTGCATCAAATGAATTATTATGATATCCAAAGCATAATAAATTTCTAAATAAATGAAAGGATGCAATTAAAGTCAATAATACTAATGCTCAATTAATGTTCTATGACTAAGCATAGATAATGAACAAAAACACAAAAACAATACCTAACCTAAGCAATGATTTCAAAAAGGAATTATTTCAAGAAAAGCATTCCAATTGCCTTACGCAAATGAATAAATCATTTTTGATCCAAAGGTTTTGTTAAGATGTCAGCTAATTGATCTTCAGTTGAAATGTAGGAAAGTTGAAGAATATTTGATTCAACTAGCTCTCTTAGAAAATGATATCTAAGTTCAATGTGTTTTGTTCTTGAGTGCAACACAGGGTTTTTAGAAATGTTTATAGCACTTGTGTTGTCACAAAGAATCGTTACCGAAGTTGCTGAAATCCGGAAGTCGCTCAACACACTTTTCATCCAAATGAGTTGGGTTGAACAACTACCTGCTGAAATATATTCTGCTTCGGCAGTCGAGAGTGCAATGCTGTTTTGCTTTTTACTATGCCATGCAACAAGGCAATGGCCAAGATAAAAACATGCACCACTCGTACTCTTCCGATCATCCACAGATCCTGCCCAATCGGCATCTGAATATCATATAATATCAAGCGTTGTTCCCATAGGATACCAAATTCCGAAATTCAAAGTTCCTTTGATGTACCGGATGATCCTTTTCGCCGCTTTCAGGTGAACCTCCTTTGGTGCTGATTGATATCTCGTACAAATCCCAACACTAAAGGATATATCCGGGCGACTAGCCGTGAGATAGAGTAGACTTCCTATCATGCTGCGATAAAGCTTCTCGTCTACACTCTCACTAAGAGATTCACTTCCTAATCCCTTATTGCTAGTTCCCATAGGAGTCGAAAAATCTTTAGAGTTTTTTAAATCGAATTTCTTCACCAACTCCCTTGCATACTTGGATTGACACAAATGGATGCCATCATCATTTTGTTTCACTTGCAATCCAAGAAAGTATGTCAGTTCGCCCATCATTGACATCTCAAATTCGCTTTCCATGGTTTCAGCGAATTTAGAAGCATCATTGTCTCTAGTTGCACCAAATACAATGTCATCGACATAGATTTGTGCCACAATGAAATTATCCTGATAATGCTTCACAAAGAGAGTCCGGTCAGCTCCCCCTCGAGTATAGCCCTTTTCTAATACATGCTTTGTCAACCTTTCATACCACGCTCGCGGTGCTTGTTTTAGACCGTAAAGAGCCTTTTTCAAACGAAAAATATGGTTAGGTAGTTTACAGTCTACAAAACCTTTCGGTTGAGCCACATAAACTTCCTCATTTAAAAACCCATTTAAAAATGCGCTCTTAACGTCCATTTGAAAGAGTTTGATTTTAAAATGACAAGCAATAGCGAATAAAATACGAATTGACTCGAGTCTACCTACCGGGGCGAACGTTTCATCAAAATCTATACCTTCAATTTGAGAGTAGCCCTGAGCAACTAGGCGTGCTTTGTTCCTGATGATGGTACCATCCTCGTTTTTCTTATTCTTGAAAATCCATTTAGTACCAATCACGTTGTGCTGCTTCGGAGGCTTCGTTAATTCCCAGACTTTGTTTCGTTCGAACTGATGGAGCTCTTCCTGCATTGCTTCAATCCAGTAGTCATCCTGAAGAGCTTCATCGATGTTCTTTGGTTCTATCATCGAGAGGTAGCATGCGACTCCACAAACCAACTGTCTCCGAGTTCTGACTCCTTCTTGTGGGTCTCCAATAATATTAGATTTCGGATGATCCTTGGAGATGCGTAATGTAGTGTACCGGTTTTTGGGTTGAGCTTTCTGACTCCACCAACGAGCTTTCTGACTGAGGAAAGGCGTGAGCGCGTGTATTTTCGATTTACAGCGGTGTTCGGGTGGTTCCGGGCGGCGGCGGAGGTGCCGGGGTCGAAAATGCTGCTGTGAGGGTGAGGCCTGGCAGTGAAGTGGGTGGAGCTAATTAAGGGGATTGGAAGGTAGAAATTAATTAACTCCTTTAATTAATTTCTTCTTACACCTTAATTAGCTTTGGTGCTTGTATTTAATTAGCAGCCACCACCCCTTTGCCACCTCACATTTCTTTTTCCATAAAGCAAGGCAGCAGCTTCAGCTTTGGGGTTTGGTCTGAAGCAGAGGAAGAAGGAAGGAAGGAAGAAGGGAAGAGAAGGAGAGGTGTTCTTGTGCCGTTTTCGTCGCTGCAAGGGCGTGGAGCCGAGCGTGGGCGCGGCGAGCCTCGTGGAGGTGTGTTTTAATTATTTAATCATTTTATTTTTTGAATCGTGGGTTTTGGGCTCTCTCCTTGTCTTTTCTTTTCTTTCTTTTTGCTGCTGGCGGCGTGGGACTTGTTGTCCGGTTCGTGGCAGCGAGAGGCATGGGAGGCGGGCCGCTGCGTGGTCGGGTTGGGGCGATGTTCGCAGCTGCTGCCGCTGCGCGGGCGCGCATGAGCGCCGCGCGCAGCTGGCGCCCTGCTGCTGTTATTTTGCAGCAGAGCGCCAGGCCACCTGCAGCCTCGCCCTGGGTGTCCCGCCAGGGCAGGCGCGCGCGCAGCGCTGCTGGCGCGCGCAGCGGGCTGCGCGCAGGCCGCGCAGCCCCGCGGGCCGCGCGCGGCACTACGGTGCGCGCGTAGTGCCGCGGGCACTGCGCGTACCGCGCGCAGTGCCGCGGGCCCCGAGCGGGCCTCGCGCGGCACTGCGGTGCGCGCGCAGTGCCGCGGGCACTGCGCGGACCGCGCGCAGTGCCGCGGGCCCCGCGCGGGCCGCGCGCGGCACTGCGGTGCGGGCGCAGTGCCGCGGGCACTGCGCGGTCCGTGGGCGGTGCCGCGGGCCCGCTGCGGGCCAGGCGGGCGGCCAGGGGCCGCGCGGGCTTGCAGGCCGCGCGCTTGGCGCGCGGGCCTGCAAGGCCCCGCGCGGGCGGCCATGGGCCGCGCGGGCTTGCAGGCCGCGCGCTTGGCGCGCGGGCCTGCAAGGCCCCGCGCGGGCGGCCATGGGCCGCGCGGGCTTGTAGGCCGCGCGCTTGTCGCGCGGGCCTGCAAGGCCCCGCGCGGGCGGCCATGGGCCGCGCGGGCTTGCAGGCCGCGCGCTAGGCGTGCCGGCCTGCAAGGCCCGCGCGGGTGGCCTTGTGCCGCGCGGACTTGCAGGCCGCGCGGGCCTGCAAGGCGCCGCGCGGGCGGCTTTGTGCCGCGGCGGGCTTGCAGGCCGCGCGCTAGGCGTGCCGGCCTGCAACGCGCCGCACGGGCGGCCTTTGTGCCGGGCAGCCGCGAGCGGCGCTGTTGCGGCGCGGGCTGCGGCCCGGCAACGCGCCGCGGCGTGGGTGCGATGGGTTTTCCGCGCCACACGCGTCGTTCTCGTCGCCGGATGAGGTTTTTGTCGCCTTGTGGGCGTAGTCTTCGACCGCGGCTTTTCTGATCCCTGTTTCCACCTTTTTCGCAGTGTGCCTCCGTGTCAGCTTGGCTACGTGATTGGTGGTGAGCGCTGTGCCGCGAGGAGTTGTGAGATCGCGCCGAGACCTTCGTTGGGCGCGCGGCTTTTGCGGGTTCTTCACAGGTGGGTTGGTTTCTCCCGAAAGGATACGGGATGCCCATTTTCTTTCCAAGCGCAAAGGTATGGTGACCTGGTGCTATCAGGCAAGTGCGGGTCGGCCGCGCAGATCGCAGGTTATGGTTCCGATTGGGACACGTGTTATGCTAATTGGTGTTCGCTCTGGATTTCACAGCTGTATTCGAAGCCCCTGGCCGTGTTACCGGGAGGGCGTCTACCCTGGCCGAGTTACCAGGAAGGTATTTTCCCCGGCCGAGTTACCGGGAGGGCAATTTCCCTGGCCGAGTCACCAGAAGGGTACCTTTCCCCGGCCGAGTTACCGGGAGGACTTTATCCCTGGCTGAGTTACCAGGAGAGCACTTCCCTGGCCGAGACACCAGTGGAAGTTCGCCCCTGGCCGAGTTACCGGGTGGCTGCGGGGGAATGACATGTGCGGGTGGTCATTTCATATTATGCTAGATGTCATTTAGTACAGCATTGCATTGAGGCATATAGTGATAGATTTACTTACAGCTTTCATTTCAGTATTATCTATCTATCTATCTATCTGTTTTTGCCTCCAGTGGACTTGGTGGGCTACCGAGGATTGGACATCGGTACCCACTGAGATCTGACTTTTCAGTTGATCTCACACCCGCCGTGTGTGACAGGTGTTTCTGAGGCGGCCGTTCCAGGGCCGGCACGTGCGGAGTCTTCAGACCGCGGCAAGGGCTTGGCCGACTAGTGCCTCCTGGGTCTGTAGAGTCACAGGTAGATCTACTCGGGTATTTTTGGTTTCCCACTTTTGTATTTGATAGTGGTGGTGTACCCCATTTTGGGAGGTAGTGGATGTTGTACCTGGATTATGTACTTAGTGACTCTTGTATGCAGTTTACTTTTTTCAGTGTTGCATCTCTTGTGCTCTGATACTTGTATGGCTAGATCCCTTTTTACAGGTTAGACGCTTCGTCTGTGCGGCAGTTTCCGCACAGACGGCGGGTCTGTTGTCGAGCCCCGGGCGCAGGCTCGACCCCCGGGGCGTGACAGATTAGGTGGTATCAGAGCCTAGGTGTTTAGGTCTTTGGGGACTTAGGGGCCCTAGGCTTTTGGTTGGACAGTTGAGTGACTGTCGAGAGAGATGTGTGGTAGCGAGAGTTTTGGTTGTGTTGTGACTCCCCCGGGATTTCGGGCGAGTGACTTTACATGTTAGCCCTCTAAAGTAGTTCTGTTGGCTGCAGACAACACAACACTTTAGAGTTGGAAACATGTTTTAGACTTTCGCTGGCTTTGGGTTGTGAGGTTTTGGTTCTCTGACACCCTGTTTTCCCTGTTACGGTTGCCTGAGATGCCTCCTAGACGTCGTGCGACGACGAGGGCGCACTCCGCGTCGGAGGATAGGCCCGAGCAGGAGGAGGCTGCACCGGGTGAGGTTCATGAGCTGCGGGCCCAAGTGGCCCAGATGTCTGAGGCGTTGCGGCGCCAGGAGGAGGCTGCCAAACGCCAGGAGGAAAATTTGGAGCGGATGATGAGGTTACTTGAGCAGAGGACATCTGCGGCACCGCCAGCGGCGACTTCGTCGACCTCATCTCAGATCGCCCCGTTGACAGAGTCAGAGCAGAGGGAGCTCAAGGATCGTTTAGCTTATGTCAGCCAGTTCCGTCCTCCGCGTTTCGCCGGGCAGAGTTCTGAGCCACGGGAAGTAGAAAACTGGATTTCAGCAATAGAGAAGTTATTCGAGAACCTGTTTATTAAGGAAAAGCATCAAGTGTATTTGGCTACACACTTCCTGGAGGGTGACGCAGAGACTTGGTGGCGCCGTGTTCGCCCCCCGGGACCACCAGGAGCTCAGGTGGTGTCTTGGCAGGAGTTCCGCGCTTTGCTACTCGGGGCCTATTTCCCCGACAGCGCAAAGCAGAAGCTTGAGGGGGATCTCCGTCGACTGCAGCAGGGTAGCCGACCCCTTCCGGACTAAATTCGAGAGTTCCAGCGCCTATTGAGCAGCGTGCCGCATGTTGCCCCTGATGAAGCCCAGAGAGTGGACCTGTTCGAGCGAGGGTTGCACCCGGATATTTATCACCTGGTTCATTCACACCGATCGTTGACTCTGGACGCAGCCATGGAGCGTGCACGGTGGGTCTCTCGAGGGCGGGTGATCATGGCAGAGAGGGGCGGGGCACCGTGGACTAGTTCCGGGGAGAAGCGCCCCGCACCGCAGGATTCTGGACAGATGAGCAGACCGCGGCCCCCGAGGCCGCCTCAGATCCCACCTCGAGGACGCGGGACCCAAAGGAGACAGAGATCGGGGGGCTCCCGGCCCCCTAGGCAGCAGCAGCAGTAGCAGAGCCGCACTGACAGTTGTGTGATTTACGGCGGACCCCACGCCCCCAAGCAGTGTGATCAGCGGCAGGGCCGATGTTACCGGTGTGGGCAGGCAGGGCACAGATCGTGGTCTTGTCCTAGAGCGGGGTCATCAGCAGCGTCGGCAGCTTCGGTTCCTCCTCCACCGCCCTTTCTGACGGGCGGATCCTCGACAGGTTTTGGCCAGGGGGATAGGGCCGCTTCGTCGCGGCAGTCGGACAGACGACCACCCCCGAGCGGCAGGGTGTACTCCGCACAGGTCGATGATGAGGAGGCAGCGGGCCACATGGTGGCAGGTATTATCCTTATCTCCTCTACTCGCACTAGAGCTTTATTTGATACCGGAGCATCTCATTCATTCATCAGTAGGACATTTGCATTCATGCATGGGCTAGAGATAGAACCGTTGTCTTGTGCTCGTGAGGTTCAGGTACCCGATCATGTTCTACACGTTGATGAGTGTTGTTGGTCCTGCCCTGTGCAGTTAGGGCCTTGGATTTTACCTGTAGATCTTTTGGTCCTTCGCCAGCTTCAGGATTTCGACGTAGTTTTGGGGATGGATTGGTTGACTCGGTATTACGCTGCTATTGATTATCGAGAGAGGACTGTGACCCTCAGGGAGCCGGATCAGGAGGAGTATGTTTTCAGAGGTTGTCAGAGTACGCTGTTTGCAGCGATGATCTCTTCTGCTAGAGCCCGACAGCTGATGAGTCGTGGTTGTGTTGCCTTCTTAGCTACTGTTGTAGAGGCGCCTACGGCGATGCCTGGACTCGAGGACATTCCTATCGTCCGAGAGTATCCAGATGTGTTCCCTCCCGAGCTATCGTCTATGCCGCCGGATCGAGAGATTGAGTTTGTGATTGACGTGGTTCCTGGAACCACGCCAATCTCTAAGGCACCCTACAGAATGGCACCAGCAGAATTGAGAGAGTTAAAGGCTCAGCTTCAGGATCTCTTGGATCGCGGGTTTGTTCGTCCCAGTGTTTCTCCTTGGGGAGCCCCGATTCTTTTTGTGAAGAAAAAGGACGGGTCACTTAGGCTTTGTGTGGACTACAGAGAATTGAATAAAGTGACCGTCAAGAACAATTATCCACTTCCTCGGATTGATGATTTATTTGATCAGCTTCAGGGAGCCACGGTTTTCTCGATGGTAGATCTGCAGTCCGGTTACCACCAGCTGAGGGTGAGGGCCGAGGATGTGTCCAAGACGGTGTTTAGGTCTCGGTATGGGCATTACGAGTTTACAGTGCTACCTTTTGGTTTGACGAATGCCCCGGCTGCGTTCATGGATCTGATGAACCGAGTCTTTCAGCCGTACTTGGACCGTTTTGTGGTGGTTTTCATTGATGACATCCTGATTTACTCCCGTAGCGACTTTGAGCACGAGGAGCACTTGAGGTTAGTGCTGCAGCTTCTGAGGGAGAAGAAGCTGTATGTGAAGTTAAAGAAGTGCGCCTTTTGGCTTCGGGAGGTTTCTTTTCTAGGCCACATTGTCTCAGCCGTAGGAGTGGCAGTGGACCCGGCGAAGATTGTTTCAGTTCGGGATTGGCCTAGACCTACGACGGTGACGGAGATTAGGAGCTTCTTGGGCCTTGCGGGCTACTACCGTCGTTTTGTTGAGGGCTTTGCGAAGCTCTCGACCCCCCTCACTAGATTGACCAAGAAGGGGGAAAAATTTGTATGAACAGAGCAATGCCAACAAAGCTTCGAGGAGTTGAAGCAGAGATTGATTTCAGCGCCAGTGCTTGCACTACCAGTAATGGGAGAGGGTTTCGTGATTTTCAGTGATGCCTCCCACAGCGGCCTTGGATGCGTATTGATGCAGCATGGTAGGGTAATTGCCTATGCTTCCCGTCAGTTAAAGGATTATGAAAGAAATTACCCTACGCATGACCTGGAGCTAGCTGCGGTTGTTTATGCCTTGAAGCTCTGGCGGCACTATTTGTATGGCGAGCGCTGTGAGATCTTCACCGATCATCAGAGTTTGAAATACCTGTTCACCCAGAAAGAACTCAACCTAAGGCAGCGCCGATGGCTTGAGCTGTTAAAGGATTACGACTTGAGCATTCTCTATCATCCCGGCAAGGCTAACGTGGTCACGGATGCTTTGAGCCGGCGAACAGGGCAGACCTTGAGTATGCTTATTACCCAGCAGAGACCACTGAGAGAGCAGCTGAGGAGTTTGTATATAGAGGTTGTGACCCCGGGGGTTTCTGCAAGACTTATAACTATGGTCTTGCAGCCCACTCTACTGGACAGGATTAGGGAGAAGCAGAGTGGGGACCCATATCTTCTGAGGATTCGAGACCAGATGCAGCTTGGACAGAGCGGGGACTTTTCGGTGGATGTTGCGGGAGTACTTAGGTACAGGGACCGCATTTGTGTGCCGGCGGATTTGGATATTAGAGAGCTGATCCTGAGAGAGGCTCACTATACACCTTACACCCTCCATCCTGGGGGAACTAAGATGTATAGGGATTTGAAAGCTCAGTTTTGGTGGTAGGGCATGAAGAGGGATATTGGTAGGTTTGTGGCCCGCTGTTTAACTTGCCAACAGGTTAAGGCGGAACACCAGGTTCCCGCTGGCAAGTTACAAAGCCTACCAATTCCTGAATGGAAATGGGATTGTGTCACCATGGATTTTATTGTGGGTCTGCCGAGGACTCAGAGAGGAGCCGATGCGATTTGGGTAATCGTTGATCGGTTGACTAAATCAGCTCACTTCCTGCCGATTCAGTCAGGTTGGGCCTTGGAGAGTTTAGCACGCTTGTACCTTGACGAGATCGTGAGGCTTCATGGAGTGCCAGCTTCTATCGTGTCAGACAGGGACCCCAGGTTTACCTCTCAGTTTTGGAGGAGCTTGCAAACGGCCTTGGGGACCCAGCTTCAGTTCAGCACCGCCTTTCACCCACAGACCGACGGACAGTCTGAACGGACTATTCAGACTCTGGAGGACATGTTGAGAGCTTGTGTCCTGAGCTTTAGCGGTAGTTGGGATCGACATTTGAGGTTAGCAGAGTTTGCCTACAACAATAGCTTCCAGGCGAGTATCCAGATGGCACCCTTTGAAGCATTGTATGGTTGGAAATGTCGATCGCCTCTTTGTTGGAGTGACGTGGGTGAAAGGAAAACTTTGGGGCCATATTTGCTTTTGGACGCCGAGGATAAAGTCAAGGTTATTCGACGCCACTTGGTCACTGCTCAGAGCCGGCAGAAGAGCTACGTCGATAAGAGGCGGCGAGACTTGGAGTTCCGGGTAGGGGATCATGTGTTTCTGAAAGTCTCGCCGTCTCGAGGGATTCGACGCTTTGGGGTGCGCGGGAAGCTGAGCCCGCGTTTTATTGGACCATTTGAGGTTTTGGAGCGTATCGGACCTGTTGCCTATCGGGTTGCCCTACCGCCGCGTGTAGCCGGTACTCATGATGTCTTCCATGTATCCGTCTTGAGGAGGTATGTCTATGATCCCTCTCACATTGTGGACTTCCCTTCCTTGGAGCTGGACGAGGAGCTGCACTTTCGAGAGCGCCCGATTCGAATTCTTGCTCGTGAGACGAGAGAATTGCGGAATCGGGTTATACCTTATGTGAAGGTATTGTGGAGCCACCATGATGAGAGAGAGGCTACTTGGGAGCCCGAGGATGAGCTGAGGACTACCTACCCGCACTTATTTGAGACCCCCACGTGATGTTGGAGCTTTTTCGGTTTCGAGGACGAAACCATTTGAAGGGGGGGAGAGTGTAGTGTACCGGTTTTTGGGTTGAGCTTTCTGACTCCACCAACGAGCTTTCTGACTGAGGAAAGGCGTGAGCGCGTGTATTTTCGATTTACAGCGGTGTTCGGGTGGTTCCGGGCGGCGGCGGAGGTGCCGGGGTCGAAAATGCTGCTGTGAGGGTGAGGCCTGGCAGTGAAGTGGGTGGAGCTAATTAAGGGGATTGGAAGGTAGAAATTAATTATGTCACGCCCCGGGGGTTTTATTTTAGCGGAAACGATACCTCAAAGTACGCGTAAAGTGCGTACAATTTTTTTTCTTTTGTTTAAAAACCTCCTTCCCCGGCGCGTGCCCAGACCCGCCACATATACAGATTTACTCGAAAATCGGGCAGAGTCTCCTCTGTATATGCACGGCGTCGCGGCTGTTACAATAGTCGAACATAAGCAATCATTTTCCCATTTAATCACAACAGTTCGAAGTAGTACGGTGCATGAAGACTAAACAATACCCGTGGCCAGTCAAGTTGAAAGTATAAACTCACCGTTTTGAAAACAGGCCCACACGGCCTTAGGTTTTGAAAACAGATTGGAAAACGGCATAAATCCACAAGGTTTAGAAAACGGGCCCACCCGACCCTAGACTTTTGAAAACAGTTTTCGATGTCCTTTTTCTTTTCTTTTGTTTTCTAGTTGATTTGTTTAGAAAACGGCCAACCGGGAACAATAAAGGAAACAGTAGTGCATAACCAGAAGGAAAGTACTCAACATCCACACGACCCCACAAGGGTATCGAGAACCACACAGTAACCTACAATACCGAATGAAATGCAGAGAAAGTTAATGATACAGCATACTAGGGCTCCCTCAGCCCGACTGCTACCACCTCGGCCTCACCGTCGCCTACCTCTACCCCCTGGAGGTACCTGTCACAGAGTGGGTAGTCAGCGACACTATCATAAGAATAGTACTAAAACAGTAAAGTAATACCAAGTCACAAAAGTAAGACTAGCCGGAACAGCCGCTCTACTCGTAACGGTAACTCGCAACCACCTGTACCACCTGTAACACCTGCAACCCCGGTATCACCTGTAACACCTGACCGCATCGGGATCCAATCCCGGCGGTCGCACACCTGACCACATCGGGATCCAATCCCGGCGGTCGCACACCTGACCTCATCGGGATCCAATCCCGACAGGTCGCACCGCTCGCACCTCGCTGCCTCAAACCCCACACCTACGGGGGCCCCCACTACGTCACCTCGTGGGGTAACACGGGTCGAAGACTGCCTTTCCGGAAAAGAGCACCCTTTGCGGTGGCCAAACCGCGGGTGCGCGTGTCGCAACTCGAGCATAAGTAACCAAGTAACCAAGTAACCAAGTCACGGGGTAAGATAGTACATCATAGAAACCGTCAGTGTTAGTACCGATTAACAATAAAAAGTCCCTTTCGGATTACCAACACAATACTCAGCCTTGACCGTAAACCCACCTTGTTGTCGCGCTCCTGACTGATGTAAGGTTCTCTCGCGTCTCGGGTGCCCGCCCGGACCTACACGAATCTGTCATATAGGAGTCAGCAACTTAAGACTTTGTCAGATTAACGACTAGAGCGCCCGGCGCCCCCTCACCTTGCGCACAATACGCACACGTACGCGCCTGGCCCCGCACGGCTGGGCGGCGTACTAACAGCGTGAGGCGCCGTCCGCATGCGGTGACGCCCGCACCCGCATGCGGAGTCGCCCGCAAGCGGCGGCCCGCATGCGGAGCCTCCCGCACCCGCATGCGGCGGCGCCCGCAAGTGGCGGCGCCCGCAAGTGGCGGCGCCCGCATGCGGCAGCCCGCATGCGGTGCCGCCCGCACCCTCATGCGGGCGGCGCCCGCAAGCGGCGGCGCCCGCATGCGGCAGCCCGCATGCGGAGGCGCCCGCAAGCGGCGGCGCCCGCATGCGGCAGCCCGCATGCGGAGGCGCCCGCAAGCGGCGGCGCCCGCATGCGGCAGCCCGCATGCGGAGACGCCGCAAGCGGCGGCGCCCGCATGCGGCAGCCCGCAAGCGGCGGCGCCCGCATGCGGTGCCGCCCGCACCCTCATGCGGTGCTGCGTGCCGGATTCCGGCGGTGCCCCATGCCCCTTCCTTTTCTTCCCCCCCCCCCCCCCCCTCGTCCGCTCCAACCAAGAACGAAGCAAGAAAGTAACACCCTAGCGTGCTCACCTCGGTTGTCGGAGGGAAGGGTGATCCGATCCTGCGAGTTCGGCTACAAGGAATGTGAGGACGTCTCCCTCTCCTTCCTTGGTCTCACCGCTTGGATCCTCCGCGCAATCGGTGAGGAAACAGAAAGGTTGGGGAATTGGGGTTTCGTACGCAGGGGAATTGTGGGGAGTGGGGAATTGTGGGAAGTTGCGGGTAGTAGTAGGGAGTTGTGGGTAGTTATGGGGAGTGGCGGGTAGTTATGGGGAGTGGCGGTAGTTATGGGGAGTGGCGGGTAGTTATGGGGAGTTGCGGTAGTTATGGGGAGTGGCGGGTAGTTATGGGGAGTTGCGGGTAGTTATGGGAAGTTGCACGATGGGGAAAAATAACGGGAACGGTTAAGTTGGCGGGAGCGGTTAAGTTGGGGAAATGGGAATGAACCCAAATCAAGTCAAATGCGGGTAATTAGTCGGGTGCGAACCAGGGTCCGGTCTACCTGAAAAACCGCGTTGACCACCTGAACCGTTAGCTACCTTCCGGAATTTATTCCGGGAGATTCCGGCGTCGGAATTCAAAACCGATTTCGCCGCCGTTCTCCGTTTCGCGAGCTCTATTAACTAAAAATACCCGCGGGCCCCGACGGTCTGTCCGGAAACAAGGAATTATTCGACCACCCTCCAGCCCCCCGACACGAATTGCGAATTAAACGAAACCAAAAGTAGACCCTTAAAATATTTTAAACCAACGGCTACTACACCACTCACCTCTTAAAACGAGTTTCGTCCTCGAAACTCAATCCTAGTTTGCGGTAAAGAGATAAGGATAGCCCTCTCTCATCTTTGATTCTAGTTCCCACGTCGCTTCCCGCTCTTCGTGGTTGTTCCAGTGCACCTTCACATAGGGGATGTCTCGGTTTCGGAGCGTCTTGCTTTCTCTTGCTAGTATTCGCACAGGGGTTTCCTCGAAACTTAGGTCCTCCTTTAGTTCGAGTGTCGAGACGTCCAGAACATGCGACGGGTCGGGGAGGTATTTCTTGAGCATCGAAACGTGGAACACGTCATGAATCCGGTTGAGGTTCGGTGGTAGGGCAAGGCGGTAAGCCACTGGGCCAATCCGTTCCAGGATCTCGAATGGCCCCACGAACCGCGGGCTTAGCTTGCCTTTTAACCCGAATCGCTTGATTCCCCTGGACGGCGAGACCCGCAAAAACACGTGTTCTCCCACCTGGAACTCTAAATCGCGGCGTCTTCGATCCGCGTAGCTCTTTTGTCGACTCTGGGCGGTTAGTAAGCGCTGTCTGATGAGGCGCACCTTCTCTTTTGTTTCTTCCACCAAGTCGGGTCCCAAGAACTTCCGTTCTCCCAAGTCGTCCCAACAGATCGGGGATCGACAGCGTCTCCCGTATAAGGCTTCGTAGGGTGCCATCAATATGCTGGCCTGGTGGCTATTGTTGTAAGCGAATTCTACAAGTGGTAGGTAACGCTCCCAACCGACTCCCCAATCGAGTACACAGGCCCGAAGCAGGTCTTCTAGCGTCTGTATCACTCGCTCCGACTGCCCGTTTGTCTGAGGGTGGAAGGCTGTGCTGAAGTGCAATTTAGTCCCCAAGGCTTGTTGCAGGCTCTGCCAAAACTTTGAGACGAAACGCGTGTCTCTGTCTGATGTGATCGATGCCGGTACTCCATGCAGTCTCACAATCTCGCTGAGATAGACCTGAGCCAACCGCTCCCTGGTCCAAGTTGTGTGAATCGGCAGGAAGTGCGCTGACTTAGTTAGCCGGTCCACCACAACCCATATTGTGTCATGTCCTTGCTGTGAACGTGGAAACCCGGTGACAAAGTCCATGGTGATATGGTCCCACTTCCACTCCGGTACCGGTAAGGGTTGTAACTTTCCCGCCGGTCGTTGATGTTCCGCCTTTATTTGTTGACACACCAGGCAATGAGCTACAAATTGAGTTACATCCCTCTTCATCTTGGGCCACCAGAAGGTCTGCTTAAGGTCCCTGTACATCTTTGTACCTCCGGGATGCGCTGCATAAGGGGCGTTGTGTGCCTCCGATAGGATTTCCCTCTTCAATTCTGGGGTATCCGGCACGCAAATCCGCCCACGGAACCGTAGAGTGCCGTCGCCTTCCGCGGAAAAGTCCCCTTCCTGATTCGGCGAGATCTTGTCTCTTACGAGCTGTAAGTGCGAGTCCGCCTGCTGTCCCTCTCGAATCTTTCCTAGCAGTGTTGGCTTGACCACCAGAGTTAGAAGTTGCGCAACCGTGCCTGCTGGCACTACTTCCAACCCTAGTCGTGAGAATTCCGCGATCAAGTTGCTCTGCTCAGTTATCGCACCTACCGATCCTCCCTCCAATCGCCCCTTCCTGCTCAGCGCGTCTGCTACCACATTTGCTTTCCCTGGGTGGTATTGGATCGTTATGTCGTAATCCTTCAGTAACTCAAGCCACCGTCTCTGCCGCAGGTTTAGTTCCTTTTGGGTGAATAGGTATTTAAGACTCTGGTGATCTGAGAAGATGTTACAATGGACACCAAAGAGGTAGTGTCTCCATAACTTCAGAACGAAGACCACCGCAGCCAGCTCTAAATCGTGTATTGGGTAGTTTCTCTCGTAGTCCTTCAGTTGTCTAGACGCATAGGCTATTACCTTCCCCTGCTGCATTAAAACACCCCCAAGGCCGATTCTTGAAGCGTCGCAGTACACCTCATAGTCCTCACCGGGTGTTGGTAGTACAAGAATCGGTGCCTCGGTTAGCCTTCTTTTCAGTTCTTCAAAACTTTCCTGGCATTTGGCCGTCCATACAAACTTTTCTCCTTTCTTGGTCAACCGGTTTAGAGGGGCCGCAATCTTCGAGAAACCCTCGACAAAGCGTCTATAATACCCCGCCAGCCCCAAGAAACTGCGGATCTCCGTCACCGTCGTGGGCGGCTGCCAGTCTATCACCGATTCCACCTTCTTGGGGTCCACGGCGATTCCCTTTGCCGAGATCACATGCCCCAGGAATCCCACTTCGCGTAGCCAGAACTCACACTTTTTGAGCTTAGCGAACAGCTTCTGCTCCCTGAGGGTTTGGAGAATCGTTCGTAAGTGATCCTCGTGCTCCTCGTCGGTGGATGAGTAGATTAGTATATCATCGATGAAGACCACCACGAACCGGTCTAAGAATGGTCTGAAGACCCGATTCATCATGTCCATAAAGACTGCGGGGGCGTTCGTAAGTCCGAACGGCATGACCGTAAATTCGTAATGGCCATACCGGGTCCGGAAAGCGGTCTTCGGAATGTCCTCGTTCCGAACCCGGAGCTGGTGGTAGCCTGACTGTAGATCAATCTTTGAAAAGACAGTCGCTCCTCGTAGTTGGTCGAAGAGGTCGTCGATTCTGGGCAGGGGGTACTTATTTTTCACCGTGACCTTGTTTATTCCTCTGTAGTCGATACAGAGTCGCAGGCTCCCATCCTTTTTCCGTACGAAAAGCACTGGTGCGCCCCAGGGTGACACACTCGGCCTGACAAACCCTTTGTCCAAGAGGTCTTCCAGTTGCGCCTTTAACTCCTTCAACTCCGCGAAGGCCATTCGGTAGGGTGCCTTCGTTATAGGTTGAGTACCTGGCAAGAGTTCAATAGGGAACACCACCTCCCTTTCAGGGGGTATCCCAGGCAGCTCCGTCGGAAAGACATCGGGAAAGTCCCTCACCACTGGGATGTCTGAAGGTGTCGTCGAGGGTCGGGTAACCAGATCTACCGATGCCAAATAGGCTACACACCCACCCTCTATCAGACTCCTGGCTCGAGCCGCTGAGATGACTGCCGGGAAGGAGGTGCTTTTGCACGCTAGGTACGCATTCTTAGGGAAACTTGGTTCTTGTAGTTGTACCATCCGCTTATCGCAGTCGATAAGCGCTTGGTACCTTGAGAGCCAGTCCATGCCCAAAATAACGTCGTACTCCTTCAAGGGAATCACTATTAAATCCCAAGGGCAAAATAGCCGCCCTAGCTTAATCGGGCAAGTGGCAACCAAATTAGTCGCCTCCAGCGTCCCACCCGCGGTCTGGACCGTCAATCGACTTTGAAGAGGTGTTTCCTCGAAGTCATGCGAAAACACGTACTCGCGAGAAATGAACGAGTGTGTTGCTCCAGTATCAAAGAGGGTCCTAGAACGTGAATTTAAAATGGAAGTTATACCTGCAAGTACGTGCTCCGGCGGTTCCGATTCCTGGCGGGTCATGGAATAAATTCGCCCGCCCGGTTGAGGCTGCCTATCCTCTTCGCGCCGCGTAGCCGGGGGCCTAGAGGCCGACCCCATAGGTGCTTTCCCCCGCCCCAAAAATTGTGGTGAAGGCGTGGAAGCGGCAGAGGAGGCTGATCCCACGGTAAGGGGGCAGTTACGGCGGAAGTGCCCCTGCTTGCCGCAACGGAAGCAATGGTCAGCTCTCTGGGAGCAACCCGACACTCCATGCGCTCCCCCGCAGATCACGCAAGGCCCGTCTCTTGGCCTCGGCTCTCCCGTAGGTGCGCTCCGTGCTCCCGACTGTGCCCTCCACCGCTTGGGGAGTCGGCTCCCAGTAGATGACCCCCCTCCGTAGCTCTGCTGTTGCCGCTTCCTATCTTCATGCAGTGCCGGGGCCTCCCTCCTAGCGCGGGTAACGGCAAGCCCACGCTCTACGATAGTGGCCCGGTCGACCACTTTCTGAAACGTATGCAAATCAGCGGCTTGAACCACCTGGAAAATATCACTTCGCAACCCATCCACGAATAGTTGCGCCTTGTGGGGTTCATCCCTTATAACGAAAGGGACGCAATTTGCCAGGCGCACAAATTCGCGCTGATACTCCATAACTGTCTTGCTCCCTTGCTGAATGTGGTTCAGGTCGTCCTCCAGTTTCTTCTTGACGCTATTTGTGAAGAAGGCCCCAAACAATTCCTGCTTGAACGTCGTCCACAATAGTAGCACGGTGCCCTGGGTGGGATCAGGGCGCACCGTCTTCCACCATAGACGAGCGTTTCCCTCCAAAAAGTGAACTGCCAGAGGGACGCGTTCGGGGTCCTCGATGAGTAGGTCCTCAAACAATTTTTCCATTGATCCCACCCACTTTTCGACTACCCAGGGATCAGTCGTCTCCCCCTCGAACGTGGGTGGTTCGAACTTCATGAAGTCCGCCAGATTGGCCCGCACTCGCTCTCGTTCCGCCCGCGTAACCGTCCCTTCCCTGGCGACGGCGGCGGCCGCGGGGGTGCTCCCGCCGAGAGCCCCCGGCGCCGGCCCCACGGACGCTGATGCTGGTGCTACCATCGGCGCCGTGGTCTGGGTAGATGCTAGCCCGGCCGTTGCTGCCGGTAGAGGGGTTGCCCCTACCCCAGCACCTGTCGCTTGCGGTACTGCGGCCGGTGCAATTGGTTCCGGTGGAGGGGCGGAAGCGACCGGTTGCTGCTGCGTCAATTGACGCACACGATCCGTAAGGGTCGCCATCTGCCCCGCCATCTCCCTCAATTGTTGCCACAGGAGCTGGTTCTCTGCAGCTGCTGATGTCGTCGCATCTGACCCTACCTCCCCGGCTGACGCTCGGGTCCGTACCATTGTCTGTACAGACATACCAACCAAAGCTTAGCACTCATCTCTGCTAGATAAACCATCGTAAAATCGAGAGAGAAAAGAAACATTATCTACAATTTCCCCTCCCCGATCTCTCACGTCTTAACCCTTAAACCGTGCACATTTCATTTATTCGTAGTTAAGTGTGATATCTCGGTGGATGTTGGGCCGTCACTGTTGTGATTAAAGCAAAGGCTCTGATACCATCTTAATCTGTCACGCCCCGGGGGTTTTATTTTAGCGGAAACGATACCTCAAAGTACGCGTAAAGTGCGTACAATTTTTTTTCTTTTGTTTAAAAACCTCCTTCCCCGGCGCGTGCCCAGACCCGCCACATATACAGATTTACTCGAAAATCGGGCAGAGTCTCCTCTGTATATGCACGGCGTCGCGGCTGTTACAATAGTCGAACATAAGCAATCATTTTCCCATTTAATCACAACAGTTTGAAGTAGTACGGTGCATGAAGACTAAACAATACCCGTGGCCAGTCAAGTTGAAAGTATAAACTCACCGTTTTGAAAACAGGCCCACACGGCCTTAGGTTTTGAAAACAGATTGGAAAACGGCATAAATCCACAAGGTTTAGAAAACGGGCCCACCCGACCCTAGACTTTTGAAAACAGTTTTCGATGTCCTTTTTCTTTTCTTTTGTTTTCTAGTTGATTTGTTTAGAAAACGGCCAACCGGGAACAATAAAGGAAACAGTAGTGCATAACCAGAAGGAAAGTACTCAACATCCACACGACCCCACAAGGGTATCGAGAACCACACAGTAACCTACAATACCGAATGAAATGCAGAGAAAGTAAATGATACAGCATACTAGGGCTCCCTCAGGCCGACTGCTACCACCTCGGCCTCACCGTCGCCTACCTCTACCCCCTGGAGGTACCTGTTACAGAGTGGGTAGTCAGCGACACTATCATAAGAATAGTACTAAAACAGTAAAGTAATACCAAGTCACAAAAGTAAGACTAGACGGAACAACCGCTCTACTCGTAACGGTAACTCGCAACCACCTGTACCACCTGTAACACCTGCAACCCCGGTATCACCTGTAACACCTGACCGCATCGGGATCCAATCCCGGCGGTCGCACACCTGACCACATCGGGATCCAATCCCGGCGGTCGCACACCTGACCTCATCGGGATCCAATCCCGACAGGTCGCACCGCTCGCACCTCGCTGCCTCAAACCCCACACCTACGGGGGCCCCCACTACGTCACCTCGTGGGGTAACACGGGTCGAAGACCGCCTTTCCGGAAAAGAGCACCCTTTGCGGTGGCCAAACCGCGGGTGCGCGTGTCGCAACTCGAGCATAAGTAACCAAGTAACCAAGTAACCAAGTAACCAAGTCACGGGGTAAGATAGTACATCATAGAAACCGTCAGTGTTAGTACCGATTAACAATAAAAAGTCCCTTTCGGATTACCAACACAATACTCAGCCTTGACCGTAAACCCACCTTGTTGTCGCGCTCCTGACTGATGTAAGGTTCTCTCGCGTCTCGGGTGCCCGCCCGGACCTACACGAATCTGTCATATAGGAGTCAGCAACTTAAGACTTTGTCAGATTAACGACTAGAGCGCCCGGCGCCCCCTCACCTTGCGCACAATACGCACACGTACGCGCCTGGCCCCGCACGGCTGGGCGGCGTACTAACAGCGTGAGGCGCCGTCCGCATGCGGTGACGCCCGCACCCGCATGCGGAGTCGCCCGCAAGCGGCGGCCCGCATGCGGAGCCTCCCGCACCCGCATGCGGCGGCGCCCGCAAGTGGCGGCGCCCGCATGCGGCAGCCCGCATGCGGTGCCGCCCGCACCCTCATGCGGGCGGCGCCCGCAAGCGGCGGCGCCCGCATGCGGCAGCCCGCATGCGGAGGCGCCCGCAAGCGGCGGCGCCCGCATGCGGCAGCCCGCATGCGGAGACGCCGCAAGCGGCGGCGCCCGCATGCGGCAGCCCGCATGCGGAGGCGCCCGCAAGCGGCGGCGCCCGCATGCGGCAGCCCGCATGCGGAGACGCCGCAAGCGGCGGCGCCCGCATGCGGCAGCCCGCAAGCGGCGGCGCCCGCATGCGGTGCCGCCCGCACCCTCATGCGGTGCTGCGTGCCGGATTCCGGCGGTGCCCCATGCCCCTTCCTTTTCTTCCCCCCCCCCCCCCCCCCCCTCGTCCGCTCCAACCAAGAACGAAGCAAGAAAGTAACAACCTAGCGTGCTCACCTCGGTTGTCGGAGGGAAGGGTGATCCGATCCTGCGAGTTCGGCTACAAGGAATGTGAGGATGTCTCCCTCTCCTTCCTTGGTCTCGCCGCTTGGATCCTCCGCGCAATCGGTGAGGAAACAGAAAGGTTGGGGAATTAGGGTTTCGTACGCAGGGGAATTGTGGGGAGTGGGGAATTGTGGGAAGTTGCGGGTAGTAGTAGGGAGTTGTGGGTAGTTATGGGGAGTGGCGGGTAGTTATGGGGAGTGGCGGTAGTTATGGGGAGTGGCGGGTAGTTATGGGGAGTTGCGATAGTTATGGGGAGTGGCGGGTAGTTATGGGGAGTTGCGGGTAGTTATGAGAAGTTGCACGACGGGGAAAAATAACGGGAACGGTTAAGTTGGCGGGAGCGGTTAAGTTGGGGAAATGGGAATGAACCCAAATCAAGTCAAATGCGGGTCATTAGTCGGGTGCGAACCAGGGTCCGGTCTACCTGAAAAACCGCGTTGACCACCTGAACCGTTAGCTACCTTCCAGAATTTATTCCGGGAGATTCCGGCGTCGGAATTCAAAACCGATTTCGCCGCCGTTCTCCGTTTCGCGAGCTCTATTAACTAAAAATACCCGCGGGCCCCGACGGTCTGTCCGGAAACAAGGAATTATTCGACCACCCTCTAGCCCCCCGACACGAATTGCGAAATAAACGAAACCAAAAGTAGACCCTTAAAATATTTTAAACCAGGGGCTACTACAAATTAACTCCTTTAATTAATTACTTCTTACACCTTAATTAGCTTTGGTGCTTGTATTTAATTAGCAGCCACCACCCCTTTGCCACCTCACTTTTCTTTTTCCATAAAGCAAGGCAGCAGCTTCAGCTTTGGGGTTTGGTCTGAAGCAGAGAAAGAAGGAAGGAAGGAAGAAGGGAAGAGAAGGAGAGGTGTTCTTGTGCCGTTTTCGTCGCCGCAAGGGCGTGGAGCCGAGCGTGGGCGCGGCGAGCCTCGTGGAGGTGTGATTTAATTATTTAATCATTTTATTTTTGGAATCGTGGGTTTTGGGCTCTCTCCTTGTCTTTTCTTTTCTTTCTTTTTGCTGCTGGCGGCGTGGGACTTGTTGTCCGGTTCGTGGCAGCGAGAGGTGTGGGAGGCGGGCCGCTGCGTGGTCGGGTTGGGGCGATGTTCGCAGCTGGCGCCGCTGCGCGGGCGCGCATGAGCGCCGCGCGCAGCTGGCGCCCTGCTGCTGTTATTTTGCAGCAGAGCGCCAGGCCACCTGCAGCCTCGCCCTGGGTGCCCCGCCAGGGCAGGCGAGCGCGCAGCACTGCTGGCGCGCGCAGCGGGCTGCGCGCAGGCCGCGCAGCGCCGCGGGCCGCGCGCGGCACTGCGGTGCGCGCGCAGTGCCGCGGGCACTGCGCGGACCGCGCGCAGTGCCGCGGGCCCCGCGCGGGCCACGCGCGGCACTGCGGTGCGCGCGCAGTGCCGCGGGCACTGCGCGGACCGCGCGCAGTGCCGCGGGCCCCGCGCGGGCCGCGCGCGGCACTGCGGTGCGGGCGCAGTGCCGCGGGCACTGCGCTGTCCGTGGGCGGTGCCGCGGGCCCGCTGCGGGCCAGGCGGGCGGCCAGGGGCCGCGCGGGCTTGCAGGCCGCGCGCTAGGCGCGCGGGCCTGCAAGGCCCCGCGCGGGCAGCCATGGGCCGCGCGGGCTTGCAGGCCGCGCGCTAGGCGCGTGGGCCTGCAAGGCCCGCGCGGGTGGCCTTGTGCCGCGCGGGCTTGCAGGCCGCGCGAGCCTGCAAGGCGCCGCGCGGGCGGCTTTGTGCCGCGGCGGGCTTGCAGGCCGCGCGCTAGGCGCGCGGGCCTGCAAGGCGCCGCACAGGCAGCCTTTGTGCCGTGCGACCGCGAGCGGCGCTGTTGCCGCGCGGGCTGCGGCCCGGCAACGCGCCGCGGTGTGGGTGCGATGGGATTTCCGCGCCACACGCGGTGTTCTCGTCGCCGGATGAGGTTTTTGTCGCCTTGTGGGCGTAGTCTTCGACCGCGGCTTTTCTGATCCCTGTTTCCACCTTTTTCGCAGTGTGCCTCCGTGTCAGCTTGGCTACGTGATTGGTGGTGAGCGCTGTGCCGCGAGGAGTTGTGAGATCGCGCCGAGACCTTCGTTGGGCGCGCGGCTTTTGCGGGTTCTTCACAGGTGGGTTGGTTTCTCCCGAAAGGATAAGGGATGCCCATTTTCTTTCCAAGCGCAAAGGTATGGTGACCTGGTGCTATCAGGCAAGTGCGGGTCGGCCGCGCAGATCGCGGGTTATGGTTCCGACTGGGACACGTGTTATGCTAATTGGTGTTCGCTCTGGATTTCACAGATGTATTCGAAGCCCCTGGCCGTGTTACCGGGAGGGCGTCTACCCTGGCCGAGTTACCAGGAAGGTATTTTCCCCGGCCGAGTTACCGGGAGGGCAATTTCCCTGGCCGAGTCACCAGGAGGGTACCTTTCCCCGGCCGAGTTACCGGGAGGACTTTATCCCTGGCTGAGTTACCAGGAGAGCACTTCCCTGGCCGAGACACCAGTGGAAGTTCGCCCCTGGCCGAGTTACCGGGTGGCTGCGGGGGAATGACATGTGCGGGTGGTCATTTCATATTATGCTAGATGTCATTTAGTACAGCATTGCATTGTGGCATATAGTGATAGATTTACTTACAGCTTTCATTTCAGTATTATCTATCTATCTATCTATCTATTTTTGCCTCCAGTGGACTTGGTGGGCTACCGAGGAAAGGACATCGGTACCCACTGAGATCTGACTTTTCAGTTAATCTCACACCCGCCGTGTGTGACAGGTGTTTCTGAGGCGGCCGTTCCAGGGCCGGCACGTGCGGAGTCTTCAGACCGCGGCAAGGGCTTGGCCGACTAGTGGCTCCTGGGTCTGTAGAGTCACAGGTAGATCTACTCGGGTATTTTTGGTTTCCCACTTTTGTATTTGATAGTGGTGGTGTACCCCATTTTGGGAGGTAGTGGATGTTGTACCTGGATTATGTACTTAGTGACTCTTGTATGCAGTTTACTTTCTTCAGTGTTGCATCTCTTGTGCTCTGATACTTGTATGGCTAGATCCCTTTTTACAGGTTAGACGCTTCGTCTGTGCGGCAGTTTCCGCACAGACGGCGGGTCTGTTGGCGAGCCCGGGGCGCAGGCTCGACCCCCGGGGCGTGACACGTAACGTTTGCGGTAACGGAGTACTCGGAGGTACATGTGATAATTCCTGCACATCAGATAAACTTGAAGAACCATTAGATGCATCAACTTTATTGAAAGAGTTATTACGAGAAGATGCATTTACAGGAGTATCATCATCTAGAGACATATCAAGGGTAGATTTATCAGATGTAAAATGGAAAGCTTCATCTACTTTAACATTTATAGATTCTACCATCGTTTTAGATTCCAAGTTAAATACCCGATATGCTCTACTATTTGTAGAATAACCCATGAAAATCCCTTCGTCACTTCGAGAGTCAAATTTTTTAAGATTTTCGCGGTCACGTAAAATGTAACAACGACTCCCAAAGATACGAAAATATTTGATATTAGGTTTTCTACAAAACCACAGCTCATATGGTGTATTTAAAGTTCCCGGGCGCAAATACACTCGATTAATTACATAGACGGCGGTGTTCACAGCTTCAGCCCAAAAATATAATGGTAAATTCCGGCTATGAAGCATCACACGCGCCATCTCTTGAACAACCCTATTTTTGCGCTCAACTACACCATTCTGCTGAGGTGTATAGGGTGCTGAGAATTTATGTTTTATGCCATTGGAAGTGCAAAAATCAATGAATTTAGAATTAATAAATTCTCCACCTCTATCACTTCGAATACGAATGATCTTTTCATTTCTTTCAATCATAATACGATGACAAATCTCATGAAAATAGTCGAAAATATCCGCTTTCTCTTTTAAAAAAGTTACCCATGAATACCTAGAGAAATCATCAACCAAAAGAAAAATATACCATTTACCTCCCAAAGATGGTTGGCGAGTCGGCCCCATTAAATCCATGTGCAGTAATTCCAAGGGCCGTTTGGTACCAACGTGGTTCAAGTTCTTGTGTACAGCCCTTGATTGTTTTCCCTTTTGACAACCACCACACACAATGTTTTCTTTAAATAAAAGTTTAGGAACCCCCTTAACCACGTCTTTATTTGAAACCATTGCTAGTTCTTTAAAATTGATGTGACCTAGTCTTTTATGCCAAAGAGTTTCATTATCCAAAGAAACTAGGTTACATTTTTCAGAAATTTTGTTTGAAACAACATAGCAATTATTTTGAGATCTAACCCCTTTCAAAAAGAATACATGGTTCTTATCAGTTACACTACATTCTACTGAAGAAAAATTAACTGAGAAACCATTGTCACAGAGTTGAGTTATACTAATGAGGTTAGTCTTTAGGCTTTCAACAAATAAAACATTGTTCAAAACCGGGCCTTCTGGAATTGCGATTGTTCCCTTTCCAACAATTTTGGAAGAACGACCGTCTCCGAAAACAACATGTCCTCCGGAGATTTTCTCTAAATTTTGAAAGCAGTTTTTGTCACCGGTCATGTGACGGGAACATCCACTATCCAGATACCAAGACGAGTTGTCATAAGCATGTAAAGAAGTATGAACAACAAGACAAGGGAAGATTTCACCTTTGCGCACCCAAACCTTTTTGGACTGCGTTGGCAATGATTATGAAGTTATTCTTCTCGGTGAAAGCGTCTTGAATGATTCATCGCTTTTCCTTGACGTCGTCGTCTTGTTTGATGTACTACCAATGTTCTTTCCTTTTGAAAGATCCTTCTTTGATTTCCGAGGAGTGAACTCATTGGTAGTAGTTGCAAGAGGCGCTTGATGTGATCTTTGCGCTCCCATCTTGCAATTTCTTCTAATGTGCCCTGCATAACCACAACGAAAACATACCTTTGTTCTTCACGATCCCGAAGAGGGTGAGGTAGGGTTGTTGTCGTTGTATACTGTAAATTCCGTCGTCAGAGGAGGAGATATCGACTGGGGCACAAAAACTGTTCCACTCGAACTAGGACTGTCTCCAGTTTGAGTGTATCCGAGGCCGAATCGGTTTGTTTGACCAAGACCAAGTGTGACGCCCCACTTCCCAGGGGGTCACCCATCCTAGAACTACTCTAGCTCTAGCACGCTTAACTCTCATAACCTCTTGGATCTTGCTACCATCCAAAATGCTATAGCCGGGTTAAGAGTTTTAGCCCTATTATATCATTTATATATAGGACTAATCCAAATTCCGAGGGTGTCACATTCTTCCCCCCTTTAAGCCCTGACGTCCACGTCAGGCTCAAGCACACTCACAAGCACCAGGCGATGTGAGACTCGTCTCGCTAGCCTTAGCCAACCTTGTGGGGAGCTGCACTCCACCCACAACGGTCATTAGCCGGGGAGCCTCGCTCTACCCGCTATATAACCATGGCTCAGCCGATACTCATCTCACATTTCCGGCTGGTGAATGTCTCTGATACCAACTGTGACGCCCCACTTCCCAGGGGGTCACCCATCCTAGAACTACTCTAGCTCTAGCATGCTTAACTCTCATAACCTCTTGGATCTTGCTACCATCCAAAATGCTATAGCCGGGTTAAGAGTTTTAGTCCTATTATATCATTTATATATAGGACTAATCCAAATTCCGGGGGTGTCACACCAAGCATCTTATCCAACTTGCTCCTTCCAGAAGAAAAACGCTTTAAATCATCCTTGAGTTGGAGAATGGTCTTCGTCATTTCCATTTTTTCTTGTCGGGCCTCGGTTTAGAGCTTCAAGAAGTACCCAGCTTTATCAAACATTGTTACATGTACCTTCTCGAAATGCTCATTTTTCTCTTGAAGTGAAGCATTTGCTTTTATCAGATTATCCCTTTCCACTTCAAGACCGGTCGAGAGAGAAGTTGCCATTTTTACTTCTTCTTCGAGATCCTGCAATCTCCCTCTCAACCCCTTGTTTTGCTTAGCCAGTTTCTTTGAATCCCTCAAAAGTCTATGGTAGGCTAGAGCAAAATCTTCACCTTCAGAGTTACTCGATTCATCATCCGTTGCAGTTTTTTCAACCTGGGAGGAGTTGGACAATGAATCGGATGTACTTGCCATTAAGCACATGAAGGGTGAAGATGTGGACGCGTGGAACACCGTTGCGTTATTCTCTTCATCACTTGAAGATGACTCATTTGACGTTGAGGTGTCATCCCAAGTGACGGCTTGCATCGCTTTCTTCTTTGACGGATTCTTATTTGGACACTCCGTTGAGATATGGCCGTACCCTCGGCACTTGAAGCATTGGACTTGTCCTTCTGAGCTTTTCTTATCCTTTGAAAAACTTTCTTTCTTTCTTGACTTTTGGCTTGAAAAACCTTTGCCTTTCGACTTTACGAAGGATGGAGTTTTACTTGAATTACCCCTTCGAAAGTTTCGGCGAAATTTTCTTGTCAAGAGACCAAGCTGTTTCTCAAAGTCCTCCATAGATAGGTTCTCGTCATCGTCTGAGGAGGATGAATCCGTGTCTTCTTCTTTTGTTGTTTTCAACGCAAAACCTGAAGACTTAGGAGTAGATGCTTTTCCAGAAGAATAGTTAGTAGGAAATGTCATTTCATATGTTTGTAATGACCAACTAATTCTTCTACACGGATTTCGTCCGGGTGTTTAATAGTTTCAATGGCCGTAACCTTGGAACGAAATCTTTCAGGAAGAGTTCTTAAGATCTTTCTTACAATTTTATATTCTGGAATTTTCTCTCCCAAGTTAGCACATGCGTTTACGATGTCTTGCAATCGTGTATAGTAGTCTGTGAATGATTCATTTTCTGCCATGAAAATAGAGTCAAATTTGCCCGTAAGCATTTGCAGCTTTTGAATCTTCACAAGGTTAGTTCCCTCATGTGTAACTTGAAGAACATCCCAGATTTCTTTCGCAGTCTCACATGCTGAGACGCGAGAGAATTCTGTTTGTGACAAGGCATTAAATAAAGCGTTAATTCCTTTGCCATTGTAAGAAGATAAGTCTATCTCTTCCTTGGTCCATTTCGACCTAGGTTTGATGGTGTGAACATCAACAATAACTTCAGTTGGATTTGACCATCCTAACTCGATAGATTGCCACACCCGTTCGTCGATGGAAATTAGAAATGCTTTCATCCGTACTTTCCAGTAGGCATAATTTGTTCCATCAAAAAACGGGGGTCTGTTGATGTTTCCACCTTCAGCCATTATTTACAACCCTATTCCCTCTCTGATACCAATTGTTGGGTTATGTTAAAATATGGATCTAAATAGGGGAAAAACCACCTAGAGGGGGGGTGAATCGGTGTAAACAATAAACACTCAAAAATCATTGCGCAATAAAACCCAATGCGGAAATGAAAATATAACACGCAAGATTTTTACGTGGAAAATTCCAAAACCGGAGTAAAAAACCACGGGACCGATAACACGGTGAAATCCACTAGAATTATAACACGTACAAAGGTGATATACCATACTCACAGACGACTCGACCTTTTTCCATACGCTCCTAGTAGATCTCCTCCGCTCGCTCCGCAACGCTCCTCGAATCCACGATTAGCGTCCAACGCCGAATCCACGGCGTCCAACGTCGAATCCACGACGTCCAACCGAATCCACGGTCTTCACCCAGTAGCACGTCTCGAATCCACGAACGTACCTCGTACTGAATCCACGAGAGCGGTAGCACCTTGAATCCACTAGGCCACGCGAGTCCACGCGCCGATTTTGGGAAAATCGTTATTTTTGGGTGGTGATGATCCGCCGAATACTTAGATCAAAGATAGATCGGAAATACCATCTAAGTATTCATTAATTTGATTCTACTCAAAATCTGAGTATGAAAACCTAGAATCAAATTAATCAATATAGATGAAGAAACATAGATTTAATCTCGTTATTTCCTTTCTTCTCTATATGTGGATTTTTCTCTTTTTGACCGTATTTTGGATTACCCTAAAAAATGAATCGTAGGGTTTATTTATAGGTTAGAAACCGTTGGAAGAGGATATGAATCAAAAACTGACCTAATCTGGAATTTTTCAGGGACGACGGTCCGGACTGGAATTGGCGATCCGGACTGTCGTGGCTAAACAGATAATTTCCGAAAAGACATACATTTGGGGTCCGGACTGAGATTCCACGGTCCGGACTGTTCATGCAATTCTTACAGAATTCACGTTCGGGGTCCGGACTGTCATACCATGGTCCGGACTGAAATTGCGCACGAACTACCCTATGTTCGGGGTCCGGACTGTAGTGCCCGATCCGGATCCTGAACATGTAATATGTCCAATTTTTTATTTTTATTCAATTAAAAAATCATCCAAGTGTTTCTACACTATAAGAAGTATTCGGATCATCAAAATTAATTAGTTAAGCGTACCTGATCCTTTTGATTCTTCTTTCTTGAGATTGAGCAGGAAGAGCTCCATCAGTTCGAACGAAACAAAGTCTGGGAATTAACGAAGCCTCCGAAGCAACACAATGTGATTGGTACTAAATGGATTTTCAAGAATAAGAAGAACAAGGATGGTACCATCATCAGGAATAAAGCACGCTTAGTTGCTCAAGGCTACTCTCAAATAGAAGGTATAGACTTTGATGAAACGTTCGCCCCGGTAGCTAGACTCGAGTCCATTCGTATCTTATTTGCAATTGCTTCTCATTTTAAAATAAAGTTATTTCAAATGGACGTTAAGAGTGCGTTTTTAAATGGGTTTCTAAACGAGGAAGTTTATGTGGCTCAACCAAAAGGTTTTGTAGACTATAAACAACCTAACCATGTTTTTCGTTTGAAAAAGGCTCTTTACAGTCTAAAACAAGCACCGCGAGCGTGGTACGAAAGGTTGACGAAGCACCTTTTGGAAAAGGGCTATACTCGAGGGGGAGCAGATAGGACTCTCTTTGTGAAGCATTATCAGGATAACTTCATTGTAGCACAAATCTATGTCGACGACATTGTATTTGGTGCAACTAGAGACAATGATGCTTCTATATTCGCTGAAACCATGGAAAGCGAATTTGAGATGTCCATGATGGGCGAACTGACATATTTTCTTGGATTGCAAGTGAAACAAAATGATGATGGCATCCATTTGTGTCAATCCAAGTATGCAAAGGAGTTGGTGAAGAAATTCGGATTAGAAGATTCTAAAGATTTTCCGACTCCTATGGGAACTAGCAATAAGGGATTAGGAAGTGAATCTCTTAGTGAGAGTGTAGATGAGAAGCTTTATCGCAGCATGATTGGAAGTCTACTCTATCTTACAGCTAGTCGCCCGGATATATCCTTTAGTGTTGGGATTTGCGCGAGATATCAATCAGCACCAAAGGAGGTTCACCTGAAAGCGGTGAAAAGGATCATCCGGTACATCAAAGGAACTCTGAATTTTGGAATTTGGTATCCTATATATGGGAACAACGCTTGATATTATAGGATACTCAGATGCCGATTGGGCAGGATCTGTGGATGATCGAAAGAGCACGAGTGGTGCATGTTTTTATCTTGGCCATTGCCTTGTTGCATGGCATAGTAAAAAGCAAAACTGCATTGCACTCTCGACTGCCGAAGCGGAATATATCTCAGCGGGTAGTTGTTCAACCCAACTCATTTGGATGAAAAGTGTGTTGAGCGACTTCCGAATTTCAGCAACTTCGGTAACAATTCTTTGTGACAACACAAGTGCTATAAACATTTCTAAAAACCCTGTGTTGCACTCAAGAACAAAACACATTGAACTTAGGTATCATTTTCTAAGAGAGCTAGTTGAATCAAATATTCTTCAAATTTCCTACATTTCAACTGAGGATCAATTAGCTGACATCTTAACAAAACCCTTGGATTTAAAACGATTTATTCATTTGCGTAAGGCAATTGGAATGCTTTCCGTGAAATAATTCTTTTTGAAACTTTTGCTTAGGTTAGGTTTTGTTTTTGTGTTTTTGTTCACTATCTATGCTTAGACATAGAACATTAATTGAGCATGTGTATTATTGACTTTAATAGCATCTTTTCATTTATTTAGAAATTTATTATGCTTTGGATATCATAATAATTCATTTGATGCGATGATCATTTATGTCAATTAAATCATCTTTGTTTTGATCAAAGTCAATTTCTCTCTCAATGATCTCTTGGTATAGTTTTTATCTTATTTGACTATTTAGTCGAGTATGAAATCGAGATCAATTTTTGGTTGAATACTTTATATTTTAAATAATTGATAGCCAATAGAGGGGGAGTCAAAAAAAATGTTATGCTCAAAAGATGTGGAAAGAGTTACATCCCAATGAGGAGTGTGAAAACTACCACCACATGGAGGAAAGAGCTACCACCTCGGTCGTCCGAGTACTGTGTGCATGTCACGCCCCGGGTGTAAATCAGAACCCGGGCCCGCCAACTGATCCGCCGTGCACACAGAATTTTTCATGTACACGAAGCGCTGGTAACCTGCTCAGATATATAATATACAATAAAAGAGCACAATAGAGCTGAACTAAAAGAACTACAAGTAATCTCAGACTGAAATAAAGTAAAAGCTGAAATAAAAGTACAATAAACTCGCAGCTCACCAAAAATATACAACCAGCTGGCCGAAGCCAGACCCAAAAGTAAACTTGTCACGCCCCGGGGTCGAAACTGCGACCCGGGCCCGCCAAACAGATCCGCCACCTATGCCAACCTGCATAGGCGAAGCGTCCTACCTGCAAGAAAAGTTCTATAACTAAACAGATATCAGAGCTATAAATAAAAATCTGCTGTAACTAAAATCAATCACTGTACAACTGGAAATAAACAACACTGTCTGCCTCCCAAAATAATAATAATACAAATCCTCGAGTACAAGCTCTAAACCCAACCGGGAGGTAACTCCAATATATAAACAACAGTGTACAGTCTCTCAATACAAAATATCCTCACTACAATAGTCTCTCAAAAGGGGAAAAAGAAACAGCTAATCTACTGATGATCTCCTCAGAAGGGTACCGCTACTCTCCAACGCCGGGTAGGGATCTAGCTCGTGACTCCCTCGCCACGATCAACAACCACAGAGTCGGCAACACCTGCTAAGACTCTGCAAAACAAAGAAGAGGAGAAAAAGGGGGAAAAACCCCCAAAGGGTGTGAGAACTACTCCAAAACGGGAGTTCTCAGTGGGTACCACCGCCAGACCCGACGGTCTGCCCACCAAGTCCTCAAGAGACAAAAATTAACCCAAGTCATAAGACTGAAATGAGTAAGCTGAAAACTCTCACAGCTACCTGCCCCTAGCTAAGGCTAAAAGGGGAGAACCAAACAGTGGTATGCAACCACTAGCACATGAAGTGCACCAACGACCCAATCGAGCTGACTGCCGCATCTGGTCCAGTCAACCTGCATCCACCTACAACCACCTCCCAAAGACGGGCAGGAATTACGTAGGGCGTCCAAACGGACTAGCTCGCTATCGAGTAGAGGATCATGCAGGCTATGGTCAAAGTCCACGCTCTCTCTCTCAGAACGGGTTTGAATCAAGATGCTCAACCTCTCACACAGCGGTCAAAGTACTCGCAACAACACGGGACCACCGTCAAACCAGACGGCTCTCAACAATACTAGCACTGATCTAAAACTCAACTAACCAGCTCTGCACTCGGCCCCCAGGCACGAGTGTAACAATAAAAGTAATTGAACGAAATAAACTCAATCGAATGAACCGGTATATAAACCCGGCACTGCCTGCTCTGCCAAAATGACGGAACCAACACGGTCTGACCGGCACCCGACACGGTCTCACCGGAACCCAACACTGTCTGACCGCGAACCCAACACGGTCTGAAGGCCTTACTCCGGAGCGGCAACTCGAGGGAGCTACCCACACGAGTGTAAGAAGCATCTACTGTCATCAATATCACCAGTATCTCTAAACAGCAGGCCTTGATCATCAATCTGATCAAAGTTGGGAAACTCAACCATCAAGGAAGACCCCGACCTTCAATCGGATGCAACCGGAACGATAAGTGGAAACTCCAATCCACTTAAGTAAACCTGATACCCCATCGGGCTGCATAGAGAGACAACCTCCACGGGCAACGCCCCCCCAATATCCGCCGGGTTGCCGCACAAGCCCCACACCACTAAGCTACACCTGTCCCAAGGCACAAAGTCCCGACCTACACTACCAGACCCCTGCTCGAACCCCGAGCAACACTGACCACTGGCCTAGCAAGAAGGAGGAAAGAAAAAGCATGGTTTCTCCTAAGTCAAGTTCCAATAAGTAGCTGCAGCAGTAAAAGATGGCCTAACTACATGACCATACAAGCATGCATAATGTCCTCAAGGAAATAAAGGGGGTAAAGCATAATAATAGTTCTTTTTAGGAATAAACAACATGCCGGAATCTCAAAACTAGACCTGTCCACAACTCAGGGTTCAACAATAGAATGATCATAATAACTCCTCAGAGTACAAATCCGCACATAGCTACGAAATCCTGTCCCAAGGCATAATCCATCACAGAAAGGCTATGTGCTAACATGGCATGTTACATAACTCTCATAGGGTTACATTATCCTAGGTAAGCTTACACTAATCATCACATAGATGTCCAAGTCATGCAAGTCCTCAGTATACCTCATAAATACTAATCTTGCAAACATTTATACCAATATCATTAACAAGCTTACCTACTTACCAACATAAACCATGTATCCTAAACATGCATGCATCAGTCTCATAGAGGGGTGACATCCCACAGTGGACTTATACTTGCCACAACATAAACATTGCCTTAAACAATTACTGATAATAAGCTCCCACCTGAAGCGCTTAACCCAAGGCAACCTGAAGTCGGTGAAGTGGGTAGACGCCCGCGGTCCAAAATCTGCCAACAAAACACCCTCGGTACAAGTCGCGCAAGCCTTGGCTCCAAACAGCTGAAACACCCCTGAGTACAACAATAAGGCTTCAACATTACACTTTTATTCCAAAATTAACCAAACATACACAATCTGAAAATCAGTCCCAAAGCCGCGCATATTCACCTGCTGCAAGTGCCCAGAAAAATCCAATAAAAATAACACAGTAATCCTCGCGTCGATACCTTCGAAACGAGTACCTGCACGTCCAATTCCGAGCTTCCTACACTGAGAAACAATTCGACAAGGGAACCACCCCGATCAAATACACTCAAAAACTGTAGCAACAATACTGTTCACAGATAATCTTCACCTTCGAGAAATTCTTCAG
>CM055060.1:30139994-30282527 GCA_029204045.2 Tillandsia leiboldiana
AAAGCCCCCGAAAAAGCCCACTTGATCCGATTTTCGCCGGGTCCATTTTCTGGGGTCCGATTTCGATTAAATAGGCTCCAAATACCGTGTAAGCTTCCTATAATCACTGTTAATGCTACAACCGTCTCTGTGGAAGTCCGGATCATCACATCCTCCCCCACTAAAAAGAAGTTGCGTCCTCGAAACTAACACCTCAACGGGAGTCTCAAACAGAAAGTAGGATCCTCAACACCGACTCTAGCTCCCCCAAAACCATCTCACTCCCCGTGATGCTCCTCAACCAGACATAGTACGGCATGGCCATGTTGCGCACTTGTAGTAGCCGCTGGTTTAAAATGTTCTTGGGTCTACTTTTGGGTTTCGATATTTCGCAATTCGTTTCGGGGGGCTGGAGGGTGATCGAATAATTCCTTGTTTCCGGACAGACCGTCGGGGCTCGCGGGTATTTTTAGTTATAGAGCTCGCGAAACGGAGAACGACGGCGAAATCGGTTTTGAATTCCGACGCCGGAATCTCCCGGAATAAATTCCGGAAGGTAGCTAACGGTTCAGGTGGTCAACACGGTTTTTCAGGCAGACCGGACCCTGGTTCGCACCGTTACCCGATGTACCCATTTTGACTTGAACTGGGTTCATTCCCATTCCCCAACTTAACCGCTCCCGCCACTTAATCGCTCCCGCCTTTCCCGGTCGTACAACTCCCACGAACCGCCCCAACTTCCCACCACTTCCCCCCCCCAACTTCCCACAACCCCACAACTTCCCACGAACCGCCCCAACTTCCACCACTCCCCCCAATTCCTGCCCTTAACTCCCCTGCGTACGAAACCCCAAAGAGGAACGAGAACCCACTTCCCCAACCTTTCAGTTTCCCAACCAAACCTTACTATTTCCCTTACCGATCGAGTGGAGAAGCAAGGCGGAGCGGGTGAGGAGAAGGAAGATCGCCGGCATACCCTTCACCCAAGAACAGGACGATCATTCCCTAGATCAACCCTAGCCGACGAAACCAAGGTAAGCATGGCTTAGGGTTCTTGATTTGGGCGTTTCTTGGTTTTCGTAGGAAAAAGGGAGGAGGGGAGTCGGCGCCATCACCGGAGCCACGCATGCGGGCGGCTCCGCATGCGGGTGCGGGCGGCACCGCATGCGGGCGGCGCCGCATGCGGGCGCCGCATGCGGGCGGCTCCGCATGCGTGCGGGCGCACCGCATGCGGGCGGCGCCGCATGCGGGCGACTCCGCATGCGGGGGGGGCGGGGCCACCGCATGCGGGTGCGGGCGGCACCGCATGCGGGTGCGGGCGGACCGCATGCGGCGCGGCGGCCGCGTGCGGGCGGCACCGCATGCGGGCGGCAGGCGGCTGGCGGCGCCGCATGCCCCGCATGCGGACAGCACCGCATGCGGGCGGCACCGCACGCGGGCGGCACCGCATGCGGGGGCACCGCATGCGGGCGGCGCCGCGTGCGGGCGGCACCGCATGCGGGCGGCGCCGCATGCGGCAGCGCCGCATGTGGGCAACGCCGCGCGCACCCACAAGTGGGAAGCGCCGCATGTGGGTGACGCCGTGTGCGGACGGCCGCACGCAGTTAGTACGCCGCCCAGCCGTGCGGGGCCGGGCGCGTACGTGTACGAATTGTGCGCAAGGGGTGGGGCGCGCCGGGTGTTCTAGTCGTTAATCTTGCGGAGTCTTGAATTTCTGACTCCTGTATGACAGGTTCTTGTAGGTCCGGGCGGGCACCCGAGACGCGGGAGAACCTAGCATCGGTCAGGAGCGCGACAACAAGGTGGGTTTACGGTCGAGGCTGAGTATAGTGTTAGTATTCCGAAAGGGATTTTATTGTTAATCGGTACTAACGCTGACGGTTTCTATGATGTACTATATTACCCCGTGTTTGGTTACTTATGCTCGAGTTGCGACACGCGCACCCGCGGTCTGGCCACCGCAAAGGGTGCTCTTTTCCGGAAAGGCGGTCTTCGACCCGTGTTACCCACGAGGGGATGTAGTGGGGCCCCCGTAGGTGTGGGGTTTGAGGCATCAAGGTGCGAGCGGTGCGACCTGTCGGGATTGGTGCCCGACGAGGTCAGGTGTGCGACCCGCCGGGATTGGTGCCCGATGAGGTCAGGTGTGCGACCGCCGGGATAGGTGCCCGACGCGGTCAGGTGTTACAGGTGTTACCGGGGTTACAGGTGTTACAGGTGGTACAGGTGGTTGCGAGTTACCGTTACGAGTAGAGTGGTTGCTCCGGCTAGTCTTACTTTTGTGGCTTGGTATTACTTTACTGCTTTAGTATTGTTATTATGATAGTGTCGCTGACTACCCACTCTGTGACAGGTACCTCCAGGGGGTAGAGGTAGGCGACGGTGAGGCCGAGGTGGTAGCAGTCGGGCTGAGGGAGCCCTAGTATGCTGTTTTCTTTACTTTCTCTGCATTTCATTGGTATTGTAGGTTACTGTGTGGTTCTCGATACCCTTGTGGGTCGTGTGGATGTTGAGTACTTTCATTCTGGTTATGCACTACTGTTTCTTTATTGTTCCCGTTTGGCCGTTTTCTAAACAAACCAACTAGAAAACAAAAGAAAAAGGACTTCGAAAACTGTTTTCAAAAGTCTAGGGTCGGGTGGGCCCGTTTTCTAAACCTTGTGGATTTATGCCGTTTTCCAATCGGTTTTTCAAAACCTAAGGCCGTGTGGGCCTGTTTTCAAAACGGTGAGTTTATACGTTCAACCTGACTGGCCACGGGTATTGTTTCTCTTCATGCACCGTACTACTTCGAACTGTTGTGATTAAATGGAAAATGATTGCTTATGTTCGACTATTGTAACAGCCGCGACGCCGTGCATATACAGAGGAGACTCTGCCCGATTTTCGAGTAAATCTGTATATGTGGCGGGTCTGGGCACGCGCCGGGGAAGGAGGTTTTTAAAAAAAAAAAAAAAGTGTACGCAACTCTACGCCTTTTGTGGTCGTCTTCCGCTAAATAAAACCCCCGGGGCGTGACAGATTAAGATGGTATCAGAGACTTTGCTTTAATCACAACAGTGACGGCCCAACATCCACCGAGATATCACACTTAACTACGAATAAATGAAATGTGCAGGGTTTAAGGGTTAAGACGTGAGAGATCGGGGAGGGGATTTGTAGATAATGTTTCTTTTCTCTCTCGATTTTACGATGGTTCATCTAGCAGAGATGAGTGCTAAGCTTTGGTTGGTATGTCTGTACAGACAATGGTACGGACCAGAGCGTCGGCCGAGGAGGTAGGGACAGATGCGACGACATCAGCAGCTGCAGAGAACCAGCTCCTGCGGCAACAATTGAGGGAGATGGCGGGGCAGATGGCGACCCTTACGGATCGTGTGCGTCAATTGACGCAGCAGCAACCGGTCGCTCCCGCCCCTCCACCGGAACCAATTGCACCGCCGCCGCAGTACCGCAAGCGACAGGTGCTGGGGTAGGGGCAACCCCTCTACCGGCGGCAACGGCCGGGCTAGCATCTACCCAGACCACGGCGCCGATGGCAGCACCTGCATCAGCGTCCGTGGGGCCGGCGCCGGGGGCTCTCGGCGGGAGCACCTCCGCGGCCGCCGCCGTCGCCAGGGAAGGGACGGTTACGCGGGCGGAACGAGAGCGAGTGCGGGCCAATCTGGCGGATTTCATGAAGTTCGAACCACCCACGTTCGAGGGGGAGACGACTGATCCCTGGGTAGTCGAAAAGTGGGTGGGATCGATGGAAAAATTGTTTGAGGACCTACTCATCGAGGACCCCGAGCGCGTTCCCCTGGCAGTTCACTTTTTGGAGGGAAACGCTCGTCTATGGTGGAAGACGGTGCGCCCTGATCCCACCCAGGGCACCGTGCTACTATTGTGGACGACGTTCAAGCAGGAATTGTTTGGGGCCTTCTTCACAAATAGCGTCAAGAAGAAACTGGAGGACGACCTGAACCACATTCAGCAAGGGAGCAAGACAGTTATGGAGTATCAGCGCGAATTCGTGCGCCTGGCAAATTGCGTCCCTTTCGTTATAAGGGATGAACCCACAAGGCGCAACTGTTCGTGGATGGGTTGCGAAGTGATATTTTCCAGGTGGTTCAAGCCGCTGATTTGCATACGTTCCAGAAAGTGGTCGACCGGGCCACTGTCGTAGAGCGTGGGCTTGCCGTTACCCGCGCTAGGAGGGAGGCCCCGGCACAGCATGAAGATAGGAAGCGGCAACAGCAGAGCTACGGAGGGGGGTCATCTGCTGGGAGCCGACTCCCCAAGCGGTGGAGGGCACAGTCGGGAGCACGGAGCGCACCTACGGGAGAGCCGAGGCCAAGAGACAGGCCTTGCGTGATCTGCGGGGGAGCGCATGGAGTGTTGGATTGCTCCCAGAGAGCCGACCATTGCTTCCGTTGCGGCAAGCAGGGGCACTTCCGCCGCAACTGCCCCCTTACCGTGGGATCAGCCTCCTCTGCCGCTTCCACGCCTTCACCACAATTTTTGGGGCGGGGGAAAGCTCCTATGGGGTCGACCTCTAGGCCCCCGGCTACGCGGCGCGAAGAGGATAGGCAGCCTCAACCGGGCGGGCGAATTTATTCCATGACCCGCCAGGAATCGGACCCGCCGGAGCACGTACTCGCAGGTATAACTTCTATTTCAAATTCACGTTCTAGAACCCTCTTTGATACTGGAGCAACACACTCGTTCATTTCTCGCGAGTACGTGTTTTCGCATGACCTCGAGGAAACACCTCTCCAAAGTCGGTTGACGGTCCAGACCGCGGGTGGGACACTGGAGGCGACTAGTTTGGTAGCCACTTGCCCGATTAAGCTAGGGCGGCTATTTTGCCCTTGGGATTTAATAGTGATTCCCTTGAAGGAGTACGACGTTGTTTTGGGCATGGACTGGCTCTCAAGGTACCAAGTGCTTATCGACTGCGATAAGCGGATGGTACAACTACAAGAACCAAGTTTCCCTAAGAATGCGTACCTAGCGTGCAAGAGCACCTCCTTCCGGCAGTCATCTCAGCGGCTCGAGCCAGGAGTCTGATAGAGGGTGGGTGTGTAGCCTATTTGGCATCGGTAGATCTGGTTACCCGACCCTCGACGACACCTTCAGACATCCCAGTGGTGAGGGACTTTCCGATGTCTTTCCGACGGAGCTGCCTGGGATACCCCCTGAAAGAGAGGTGGTGTTCCCTATTGAACTCTTGCCAGGTACTCAACCTATAACGAAGGCACCCTACCGAATGGCCTTCGCGGAGTTGAAGGAGTTAAAGGCGCAACTGGAAGACCTCTTGGACAAAGGGTTTGTCAGGCCGAGTGTGTCACCCTGGGGCGCACCAGTGCTTTTTGTACGGAAGAAGGATGGAAGCCTGCGACTCTGCATCGACTACAGAGGAATAAACAAGGTCACGGTGAAAAACAAGTACCCCCTGCCCAGAATCGACGACCTCTTCGACCAACTACGAGGAGCGACGGTCTTTTCAAAGATTGACCTACAGTCAGGTTACCACCAGCTTCGGGTTCGAAACGAAGACATTCCGAAGACCGCTTTCCGGACCCGTATGGCCATTACGAGTTTACGGTCATGCCGTTCGGACTTACGAACGCCCCCGCGGTTTTCATGGACATGATGAACCGGGTCTTCAGACCATTCTTAGACCGGTTCGTGGTGGTCTTCATCGTTGATATACTAATCTATTCATCCACCGACGAGGAGCACGAGGATCACTTACGAACGATTCTCCAAACCCTCCAGGGAGCAGAAGCTGTTCGCTAGCTCAAAAAGTGTGAGTTCTGGCTACGCGAGGTGGGATTCCTGGGGCATGTGATCTCGGCAAAGGGAATTGCCGTGGACCCCAAGAAGGTGGAATCGGTGATCGACTGGCAGCCGCCCACGACGGTGACGGAGATCCGCAGTTTCCTGGGGCGTGGCGGGGTATTATAGACGCTTTGTCGAGGGTTTCTCGAAGATTGCGGCCCTTTAAACCGGTTGACCAAGAAAGGAGAAAATTTGTATGGACGGCCAAATGCCAGGAAGTTTCGAAGAACTCAAAAGAAGGCTAACCCGAGGCACCAATTCTTGTACTACCAACACCTGGTGAGGACTATGAGGTGTACTGCGACGCTTCAAGAATCGCCTTGGGGGTGTTTTAATGCAGCAAGGGAAGGTAATAGCCTATGCGTCTAGGCAACTAAAGGACTACGAAAGAAACTACCCAATACACGATTTAGAGCTGGCTGCGGTGGTCTTCGTCCTGAAGTTATGGAGACACTATCTCTTTGGTGTCCATTGTAACATCTTCTCGGATCACCAGAGTCTTAAGTACCTATTCCCCCAAAAGGAACTAAACCTGCGGCAGAGGCGGTGGCTTGAATTACTGAAGGATTACAACCTAACGATCCAATATCACCCCGGGAAAGCAAACGTGGTAGCGGACGCTCTGAGCAGGAAGGGGCGATTGGAGGGAGGATCGGTGGGTGCGATAACTGAGGAGAGCAACTTGATCGCGGAATTTTCACGACTAGGGTTGGAAGTAGTGCCAGCAGGCACGGTTGCACAACTTCTAACTTTAGTGGTCAAGCCAACACTGTTAGAAAAGATTCGAGAGGGACAGCAGGCGGACTCGCACTTACAGCTTGTAAGAGACAAGATCTCCTCGGATCAGGAAGGTGACATTTCATTGGAAGGCGATGGCACTCTACGGTTCCGCGGGCGGATTTGCGTGCCGGATACCCCGGAATTGAAGAAGGAAATTTTATCTGAGGCACACAGCGCCCCTTATGCAGCGCATCCAGGAGGCACAAAGATGTACAGGGACCTCAAGCAGACCTTCTGGTGGCCCAAGATGAAGAGGGATGTAACTTGATTTGTAGCTCATTGCCTAGTGTGTCAACAGATAAAGGCGGAACATCAACGACCGGCGGGAAAGTTACAACCCTTACCGGTACCGGAGTGGAAGTGGGATCATATCACCATGGACTTTGTCACCGGGTTCCCACGTTCACCACAAGGACACGACACAATATGGGTTGTGGTGGACCGGCTAACTAAGTCAGCGCACTTCGTGCCGATTCACACAACCTGGACCAGAGAGCGGTTGGCTCAAGTCTACCTCAGCGAGATTGTAAGACTGCATGGGGTACCGGCATCGATCACATCAGACAGAGACACGCGTTTTGTCTCAAAGTTTTGGCAGAGTCTGCAACAAGCCTTGGGGACTAAATTGCACTTCAGCACAGCCTTCCACCCTCAGACAAACGGGCAGTCGGAGCGAGTGATACAGACGCTAGAGGACCTGCTTCGGGCCTGTGTACTCGATTGGGGAGTCGATTGGGAGCGTTACCTACCACTTGTAGAATTCGCTTACAACAATAGCCACCAGGCCAGCATCCTGATGGCACCCTACGAAGCCTTATACGGGAGACGATGCCGATCCCCGATCTGTTGGGACGACTTGGGAGAACGGAAGTTCTTGGGACCCGACTTGGTGGAAGAAACAGAAGAGAAGGTGCGCCTCATCAGACAGCGCTTACTAACCGCCCAGAGTCGACAAAAGAGCTACGCGGATTGAAGGCGCCGCGACTTAGAGTTCCAGGTAGGAGAACACGTGTTTTTGCGGGTCTCGCCGTCCAGGGGAATCAAGCGATTCGGGTTAAAAGGCAAGCTAAGCCCGCGGTTCGTGGGGCCATTCGAGATCCTGGAACGGATTGGCCCAGTGGCTTACCGCCTTGCCCTACCACCGAACCTCAACCGGATTCATGACGTGTTCCACGTTTCGATGCTCAAGAAATACCTCCCCGACCCGTCGCATGTTCTGGACGTCTCGACACTCGAACTAAAGGAGGACCTAAGCTTCGAGGAAACCCCTGTGCGAATACTAGCAAGAGAAAGCAAGACGCTTCGAAACCGAGACATCCCCTATGTAAAGGAGCACTGGAACAACCACGAGGAGCGGAAAGCGACGTGGGAACTAGAATCGAAGATGAGGGAGGGCTACCCCTATCTCTTTACCGCGAACCAGGATTGAGTTTCAAGGACGAAACTCGTTTTAAGAGGTGAGTGGTGTAGTAGCCGCTGGTTTAAAATGTTCTTGGGTCTACTTTTGGGTTTCGATTATTTCGCAATTCGTTTCGGGGGGCTGGAGGGTGATCGAATAATTCCTTGTTTCCGGACAGACCGTCGGGGCTCGCGGGTATTTTTAGTTAATAGAGCTCGCGAAACGGAGAACGACGGCGAAATCGGTTTTGAATTCCGACGCCGGAATCTCCCGGAATAAATTCCGGAAGGTAGCTAACGGTTCAGGTGGTCAACACGGTTTTTCAGGCAGACCGGACCCTGGTTCGCACTCGACTTGTACCCGTTTTTGACTTGAACTGGGTTCATTCCCATTCCCCAACTTAACCGCTCCCGCCACCTTAATCGCTCCCGCCTTTTCCCGGTCGTACAACTCCCCACGAACCGCCCCAACTTCCCACCACTTTCCCCCCCCCAACTTCCCACAACCCCACAACTTCCCACGAACCGCCCCAACTTCCCACCTCTCCCCCCAACTTCCTGCCCTTAACTCCCCTGCGTACGAAACCCCAAAGAGGAACGAGAACCCACTTCCCCAACCTTTCAGTTTCCCAACCAAACCTTACTATTTCCCTTACCGATCGAGTGGAGAAGCAAGGCGGAGCGGGTGAGGAGAAGGAAGATCGCCGGCATACCCTTCACCCAAGAACAGGACGATCATTCCCTAGATCAACCCTAGCCGACGAAACCAAGGTAAGCATGGCTTAGGGTTCTTGATTGGGCGTTTCTTGGTTTTCGTAGGAAAAAGGGAGGAGGGGAGTCGGCGCCATCACCGGAGCCACGCATGCGGGCGGCGCCGCATGAGGGCGGCGCCGCGTGCATCCGCATGCGGGCGGCGCCGCATGCGGGTGGCGCCGCATGCGGGCGGCACCGCATGCGGGTGGCGCCGCATGCGGGCGGCGCCGCATGCCCCCGCATGCGGGCGGCGCCGCATGCGGGCGGCGCCGCATGCGGGCGGCGCCGCATGCGGGCGGCGCCGCATGCGGGCGGCACCGCATGCGGATGCGGGCGCCGCCGCATGCGGGCGGCTCCGCATGCGGGTGCGGGCGGCACCGCATGCGGGCGGTGCCGCATGCGGGCGCCGCATGCGGGCGGCTCCGCATGCGGGTGCGGGCGGCACCGCATGCGGGCGGCGCCGCACGCGGGCGGCTCCGCATGCGGGTGCGGGCGGTACCGCATGCGGGCGGCACCGCATGCGGGCGGCGCCGCGTGCGGGCGGCACTGCATGCGGGCGGCGCCGCGAGCGGGCGGCGCCGCATGCCCCCGCATGCGGACAGCGCCGCATGCGGGCTGCACCGCACGTCGGCGGCACCGCAGGCGGGCGGCGCCGCATGCGGGCGGCGCCGCATGCGGGCGGCACCGCATGCGGACGGCGCCGGATGCGGGCAGCGCCGCATGTGGGCAACGCCGTGCGCACCCACAAGTGGGAAGCGCCGCATGTGGGTGACGTCGTGTGCGGATGGCACCGCACGCAGTTAGTACGCCTCCCAGCCGTGCGGGGCCGGGCGCGTATGTGTACGAATTGTGCGCAAGGGGTGGGGCGCGCCGGGTGTTCTAGTCTTTGATCTTGCGGAGTCTTGAATTTCTGACTCCTGTATGACAGGTTCTTGTAGGTCCGGGCGGGCACCCGAGACGCGGGAGAACCTAGCATCGGTCAGGAGCGCGACAACAAGGTGGGTTTACGGTCGAGGCTTAGTATAGTGTTAGTATCCCGAAAGGGATTTTTATTGTTATTCGGTACTAACGCTGATGGTTTCTATGATGTACTATATTACCCCGTGTTCTGGTTACTTATGCTCGAGTTGCGACACGCGCACCCGCGGTCTGGCCACCGCAAAGGGTGCTCTTTTCCGGAAAGGCGGTCTTCGACCCGTGTTACCCACGAGGGGATGTAGTGGGGCCCCCGTAGGTGTGGGGTTTGAGGCATCAAGGTGCGAGCGGTGCGACCTGTCGGGATAGGTGCCCGACGAGGTCAGGTGTGCGACCCGCCGGGATAGGTGCCCGATGAGGTCAGGTGTGCGACCCGCCGGGATAGGTGCCCGACGCGGTCAGGTGTTACAGGTGTTACCGGGGTTACAGGTGTTACAGGTGGTACAGGTGGTTGCGAGTTACCGTTACGAGTAGAGTGGTTGCTCCGGCTAGTCTTACTTTTGTGGCTTGGTATTACTTTACTGCTTTAGTATTGTTATTATGATAGTGTAGCTGACTACCCACTCTGTGACAGGTACCTCCAGGGGGTAGAGGTAGGCGACGGTGAGGCCGAGGTGGCAGCAGTAGGGCTGAGGGAGCCCTAGTATGCTGTTTTCTTTGCTTTCTCTGCATTTCATTTGGTATTGTAGGTTACTGTGTGGTTCTCGATACCCTTGTGGGGTCGTGTGGATGTTGAGTACTTTCATTCTGGTTATGCACTACTGTTTCCTTTATTGTTCCCGTTTGGCCGTTTTCTAAACAAACCAACTAGAAAACAAAAGAAAAAGGACTTCGAAAACTGTTTTCAAAAGTCTAGGGTCGGGTGGGCCCGTTTTCTAAACCTTGTGGATTTATGCCGTTTTCCAATCGGTTTTTCAAAACCTAAGGCCGTGTGGGCCTGTTTTCAAAACGGTGAGTTTATACGTTCAACCTGACTGGCCACGGGTATTGTTTCGTCTTCATGCACCGTACTACTTCGAACTGTTGTGATTAAATGGAAAATGATTGCTTATGTTCGACTATTGTAACAGCCGCGACGCCGTGCATATACAGAGGAGACTCTGCCCGATTTTCGAGTAAATCTGTATATGTGGCGGGTCTGGGCACGCGCCGGGGAAGGAGGTTTTTAAACAAAAAAAAAAGAAGAGTATATGCAAATTAAAACCATTTTCAGTGGTCGTCTTCCGCTTAATGAAACCCCCGGGGCGTGACAGCAATCCTCTCATCTCACGAGACAGGATTCGCAACGAGCGTCCCTCGTACTCCAAACACTCACGGATCCTAAGTGGAGTGAGTCAATCACAGGCGAGGGATCCAAAATATACTATCACTGAGCTGGGATGTGGAACACGAGGACTTCCAACAAATTGCGGGGACAAACAACAACCTCAAAAAGCAAACCCACTGTACTAACTCGTCCAAATCTACTCGAAGTACGCCAATACAATCAACAAGAAAGGTAAAGGCCCCACTAGCAGGAAAGTCATCAACCACAACTCTTTATTTAGAAAACAGCTGAAATTAATGAAAAGTCCAAAAATTTCGAAAGACCAGTGCCTTCGCCCCAATCAAACAGGAACAGGTTCGGGCACTGTCTCCATTTCTAGAGTAGCCTTTCGAAGTTTTCGTCCTGTTCATAAATTTCAGTATAAAGGCAAGAAAAAGAAGCGAAGTGTTGAAGTCATTCCTGCTGTGGCTACAAAATGGAAGCTACTATCTAACCGTGACCCCTAGGGACACATCCTCTAGTCCTAATCGTCACCTACGCTCAAATGGTAGCACCTAACCCAAAACCGCTGAAGCCACTGCTGCAGGGAGGATACTCGGGTGACCTGTAAAAAAAAAATGACCTCCTGTTGTCCTACTCGCGAGAAGGTCACCGTTCTCATTCCACAATCAGTCGTTGCACGATACCGCACCAGCTGGTCCATCGCGAGTGCTCAATCTGAGTCGTGGAGCCGTCACTGAACCTTCACACCTGCCGGTATAATTCCAAGTCTCAACTGTCTTGATCATGCCCCACAATCCTCCTCTTCTCGTAGGATACTGTGAAGAATCCAATCGCTAATGCAAGTAGCAAAATTCCTAGCCCTTATCCATGCAAAAATGCAAATGCCCTACTAACATATGCAGAAGGATGCAGCGGTACCGAAATGCTCAACTCAGCTGACTGAAAATAAACTCATACCTGCGGCAACACGATCTGCTGCCGGGGTGCCCTCCACCAGAGCTGCGTAAACCCATCCACTGGGTGCTGAAGATCGTCGTCCCGTCTTTCCCGACGTGGTACCCCACTCTGTCTGACGGTATACCGGAGGGGCCTCCGCTTCCTGAACAGGCAAGGGAGGTGCTACAGCAAGGGGTAGCACTGACAGAATGGCTCGGGGACAAGCTGCTCGAAAATGTCCCAACTCCCCACATAGGAAACACCGTCCCTGTCTCTGGTCACACTGCGACGGTGGATGAGGGCCGCCACAGATGGCACATCGCTCACGTCGCTGCTGCCGGAGCTGTTGTCGTTGCTGATACCGCGGCTGCTGCGGTTGCCCACCAGATCTCTGGCACCCCTGAAACCTACGACCCTCAGAGTGAGATCGTGGAAGTCTCGGAGGTGCCTGCCGACTCGTCTGTCCCTCATCAACCGGTGCTGGGCGCTTCGCCCCTGGAATCACTGCAGGAGCTGGAGCCACCTCATCCATCACCGCCTCTCCGCACTCAACATAAAGTGCCTGCTCCATAGATGCATCCAACGTCTGCAATCTGTGCGAACGGACGAGCTGATAAATCTCCCGGCGCAAACCCCGCTCAAACATGTAAATCCGATGCGCCTCGTCCCTGGCCGCGTGCGGTACACAGGCCAACAACTGGTTGAAGTCCGCGATGTGCTCATGCACAGGCCGATCTCCTTGTCGGAGATTCTTCAGCTGTTCCTCCAGCCTTTGCCTGACGCTCTCCGAGAAAAAGGCTCCAAGAAGTAGACTGCGAAACTCCGCCCAAGTAAGAAGCTGACTCCCAGGTGGACCAACAGGTCTAACACGCCGCCACTAGGCCTCGGCGTTGTGCTCCAAGAAGTTTGTCGCCAATAGGACCTGAAATCGCTCCTCGATAAACAGGCTCTCGAAATGTCGCTCCATCGCCGTGATCCAGGACTCCGCCTCCCACGGCTCCGAACTCTGCCCCGAGAAACGAGGTGGGTCAAACTGACGAAACCTTATCAACAAATCAACCACCTCACGCCGCTCTGCAGGGGTCAACTGTCCTGCCGTCCCGGACGGCTGTCTGCTAGTCACCGGTGCAACAGGGGCTGCCGGTGCCGCTGGTACAACAGGAGGTGCCACAGCTGGGGAAGAAGGTGTAGGGAAACTCTCAGGGGGTGCTGTGACAGGGTTCGCCCTCTGTTCGAACAAGCGCATCATCCGGTCCATGGTCTCCTCCTGACGTCGAACAGCCTCCAACAACTGGGTCATCTGAGCCCGAAGCTCCTGCACCTCACTCTGCTGACCCTGTGCTGACTCCTCCTGCTCAGGCTCATCGGAGGAGGAAGGCTGAGAACGCGTCTGCATCCTGCGTCGGGGAGGCATCGTACACACCTGCAGCAACATTCAAACATCAAGACAGAACCAAAACAACACTCGACCCAATCTAGCGAAAGTCTAGGGCATGTCACCCATTCCACAGCATTATGTTGTCTGCAGCCAACATAATCACTTAGGAGAATAAACATGCCAATCACTCATCCCATCCCTTGGGAGAGGTATAAAACTCAATCAGGACTCTCGCTAAAAGTCACGGCTCTCACGTAGTCATCCTAATGTCCAACCACAAGCCTAGGGTTTCTAAGTCCACAATGACCTACAACCTAGGCTCTGATACCACTCTAATCTGTCACGCCCCGGGGTCGAATCTGCGACCCGGGCCCGCCAACAGATCCGCCGCCCATATGGAAAACCCCGTATAGACGAAGCGTCTAACCTGCAAAAAGAATGAGAATATAGCTATACTGATATCAGAGCTGGAAAGTACACTACTGAAATAAAATAATACAACTCAAGTCCTCACAAAAGTACAAAGTCTCTCAACTATAAAAGAAAACGTACAAGTGAACCTCACTACAAAGGTCTCTCAAAATGTAACTCTCAAAATAGTAAGGGGGTACAACTACTCTCTGGACGACAACTGGTAGGGATCTATCTCGCGACTCCCTTACCTCGATTAGCCGGATCAGCAACAGGAGTAACAGGAACAAGAGTAGAAGGCCCTGGGGAAAAATGCACCGCGACGGGTATGAGAACTACATCCCACAGTAGTTCTCAGTGGGTGCCGCCAACAAGCCCGACGGTCTGCCCACTAAGTCTACTAGAGGCATAAAGTAACAAATGCAGTACTGAAAGGAAAGAGCTGGAAAAATAAACTCTACAGCTACTATGCCTCTATCTAAATGCTCAAAAAGTGGAACAGATGGAAACATGATGCATCTACTAACACTGAAGTACAGTCGCCCAATCTACACTGACTGCCACAAAGGGTCCAGTCAAACCTGCGCCCACCGACTATCGCACATCCACAAAAGGACGGGTCTACCGTAGGGTGTCCGTGACTGCCAAAGCTGGCCCAGTCAGAGGGACTGCGTCGACAAGTCGCGATAGCAAGTAACAGGCCCAACTCCGGAGTGGCACTCGAGGGGCGCGACCCCACCGAGGAAAGTATCCGCGCATCTCTGTCGAGCTCAAATAACTCATGCAGGCTATAGTCCAAATCCATGATCAACAAGAGCGACAGTAACTGACATCTCATCTCTAACTCACTGACTGGAAATACTCACAGCCAGGACCACCGTCAACCCAACGGCTCCCACATAGAACCCAAACTCATAAATAACACAGAAAGGACCGACACCATAAGGGTTCGAAAACCCCAATAAGTCGGCGCCTAGAACCCCAATCAAACAAGAACAGACTCCAGGCTCCGCCCATCAAGGTTCCCGACCTCCTTACAGTTCGGGAACGCGAAAACCTTGGTACAACATGCGGAAGACACCAACCAGGGTCCGAAAGTTTCGGGAGACCAACACCTACAACCCTATCAAACAAGAACAGGTTCCAGGCACAGCCCCCGTAGCTTTCGTCCCGAAGAGGAACGGCCCCTAGAACCCAGATCACCCAAACTCTCTCGGGTGAGGAAGTTGTAATAAAAAGATGACAGTTGTTACTGAAAACTATTTTAATCTGAGAAACCCAAATTAATATATTTTAGTTCTTTCAATAAAATCTGTTTAAATAAGTCTTATTTTCCAAACTCCGAAGGGCTATTACCTTCACCCAAATCAAACAAGAACAGGCTCCGGCGACCCCTCGAAATTTGGAAGAAAACATTAGTTTATAGAAATCATGTGTGTCTAAAATCTGTCTGGGTCCTAGGTCCTACTAACACCGATATGCAACTGCCACTAACACAGTGGCGACAAGTAAAACAAGGAAACAAGACATCTCGGGACGGCCGTTTACCCAAACGGCTCCCACCACAGATAAACGTCCAAGTACAACTACCAGACTCCACTCTGCTCTCAGGCACGAGTGTAACATGAATCCCACACTAAAAAGAATCCCGACCACTCGGCCCACTACCCGGGCGAGTATAACACTATGTCCAGGAATATTTATATTCACATTCTAGCATGCTATCCAATTAAACTCACAATCATGCATAATCCTACTATAATAGAATTAATGTCCAGTCCATCAATCTTGAAGACAAGGTCACCCACCTGTAGCGCGCGTTAAACCAAGATCCAAATAAGCTGAAACTGCACGGGGATAAATCCTCAGATTCCCACGATTCCAACGGGCCTAAAAACACCCAAAAACTCCTCCTGGGTACAAAGATATAGCCCAAACATCACAAACAATACAAAATTCCATGTGTACAGTTTTGCTGAAATTTCTGTCCAAAAGAAGCATTATTATCACCTTTGAGGTAAATTCCAAAAATTCCAATAAAAATACGTCGGCGATCCTCGCAAAGCCTAGATGTCAATCGAGTCCTCAAACGTTGAATTCCGATACCCGAGTGCAGAGATAAAAATACGAGAAGGCTCTGCTGTCCAGAAAAACTACCAGCAAAACAGGGGCTTAGAGATGCCTCGAAAACCGTGCTAAGAACTCAGAATAAAGCAAGGTGATCAACACGAAAATCGAAGGCCTACCTCTTCAGAATCTGACGCCGCAAAAATCGTCCAAAAATACCGTCGGAGTAGCTCTGTGGACCTCTCAAACCGAAATGCGATGATAACGGGCCTCCGATGAAAAAACGTCGCTCTGCGCTACGATGCCGAAGTCGTCGACGCCGCGGCCTCCAATGTGAGGTCCCGGAATCCGCACGCCAAACGGAGTCCGCACGCAAAACGGTGCATGGTACCAGGATCCGCACGCAAAATGGAGTCCGCACGCAAAACGGTGCACGGTGCCGGAGTCCGCACGCAAAACGGAGTCCGCACGAAAAACGGTGCACGGTGCCGGAGTCCGCACGCAAAATGGTGCACGGTGCCAGGATCCGCACGCCAAACGGAGTCCGCACGAAAAACGGTGCACGGTGCCGGAGTCCGCACGCAAAATGGTGCACGGTGCCAGGATCCGCACGCAAAACGGAGTCCGCACGCAAAAGGGTGCACGGTGCCAGGATCCGCACGCAAAACGGAGTCCGCACACAAAATGGTGCATGGTGCCCAACACAGAAAAGAGCAAGAGGGTCAATTATAGTCTAAAAGAACGCTCCAAAAATTGTACAAAAATACAGAAAAACCAACACACGGAACCTACACGATTGCGCCGCCGTCGCCGAAACGCTCCGCCGGGCGTCCTCGCACGCAAAACGAGGTCCACGCCGCGCCGCCGCACCTCACGCAACCTCCTCCCTCACTCCCTCTCGCTCTCGGTTGCAGGAGAAAGAAAAAGAGGAGCAGCCATGGCCGTGCGGGGGAGAAAGAAGAAGAAAAGAAAAGAGAGGGAGAGGGGCGGTCCACGATGCCGGTCCACGGAGCCGGTTCACGGCATGGACCAATGGGGAGCCCCAACGGGCCGGTCCACAGCGCATGGGCGCGCGCGCCCGGTCCACGCGCGTGCCCACGCGCCACATGGCGCACGGTAACGCGCCCGCCACACGGGCGCGTTACACCGCGCCCGCGCCAGGCGCGGGACACGCGCCCTGTCACGCCCCGGGGTCGAAACTGCGACCCGGGCTCGCTAACAGATCTGCCATCTGTACGAAAACTGCCGTACAGACGAAGCGTTTAACCTGCAAAGACAGAACTACAGCTACACAGATATCAGAGCGGATAAGAAAGTTGTACTATAAAATTTTACAACTACAAAGTTGCAACAACACATAGCCTATCTCCCAAAATCAAGATGATACAAATAGAAGTCCACCTAAACAACATCTACAAGTCCAACTGGGAGATAGCTAAACAGGAAATATAACCAAACATAATCAACTCCCACAGCCTGGGATGGTACATCTACCTCACTCTAAAGTAACAATGCTGGTAGGGAACTATCACGCGACTCCCTGTCCTCGGTCCGTCCAGTCAAGCTCGGCAGGAACGGAAGAAAAGCCTTAGCAACCTGTCACCGACAGAGGGTGTGAGAACTACATCCTACAGTAGTTCTCAGTGGGTACCGTCTCCAAGAACCACGGTCTGCCCACTAAGTCTACTAGAGGCATAAGATAACAGAAAAGACTGTGATAATGAAAATAAGCTGGAAAAGAATCTACAGCTATCATGCCTCTATCTACTATGCTCAATAGGAAGAGACTATGGATGATGGTATGCAGCCACTCACTGCTGACAATATGTCACAAGTACTATGCTCAAGAGACTCTACTATGACACATGCTATGCCATCACTCTCTCAGTGTCACCCATATCTCATCGACTGCCCCACAGGGTCCAGTCGAGTCAAGCCTGCGCCCCCTGGTGTATCAACCAGGGTGTCCAATCGGACAAACTCGATGTCTCACAAAGTGACCCCATGGTAGCTCGGCCAGGGGTATCAAGCGACCTCTAGTATTTGAACTAGGCGCATCATCGCAGCCTCGTCAGGCTCGGTATCATCATCGCAGCCTCATCAGGCTCGGAACCATCAACGCACTGTTACGGAATTTAAGTTGGCATAGTTTCGTGAAAGTCTCAAGTCTTGAAGATTGAAGGTGAAGGAAGTTGGATCATTTAACTCAATCTCAAGAAAGAAGAATTCAAAAGGATAAGGTATGTTTAACTAAAGATTTTGTTTGATCCGAATACTTCTTGTAGTGTAGAAACACTTGGAAGAATCTTTCATTGAATAAACATCAAAAACTGGTGTTCGGACATGTTCAGGATCCGGATCAGAGCCAGCGATCCGGATCCCGAAGGTTGTTGTTTCATACATCACTTCAATCCGGATCGCAGCATCTCACGATCCGGATCCCGAACGTTGAGTTTTCTGAAATGTATGAACGATCCGGATCAGGCATTCCGATCCGGATCCCGAACGTGTGATTTTCTGGAAACCGTCTTTATTGCTACTGCAATCCGGATCGCCCAAATCCGATCCGGATCGCCGTCCGTCAAATTTCCAGAAATGTTAGGTTTTTGATTCTTATCTCCTTCCTAGGGTTTCTAACCTATAAATAGACCCTATGACTCTTTTTCTGGGGACAGCGAGAATCCAAAATAATCCACATAGCCGTCATTTTCATATATCATCTTATACGGCTCTAGATCCACATATAGAGAAGAAAGGAAATCATTAGAGAATACTCTATGTTTCTTCATCTATATTGATTAGTTTGATTCTAGGTTTTCATACTCACATCTTGAGTTGAATCAAACTAATGAATACTTAGATGGTATTTCCGATCTATCTTTGATCTAAGTATTCGGCGGATCATCACCACCAAAAACAACGATTTACCCCAAAAATCGGCGCGTGGATTCGCGTGTCCTTGTGGATTCAAGGTTCAACCGCTCTCGTGGATTCGGAGCGAGGCACGTTCGTGGATTTGAAGGGTGCTATTGGGTGAAGACCGTGGATTCGGTCGGACGTCGTGGATTCGACGTTGGACGCCGTGGATTCGGCGTTGGGCGCAGATCGTGGATTCGAGAAGCGTCGTGGAGCGAGCGGAGAAGATCCTCTAGGAGCGTATGGAAAAGGTTGAGTCGTAAGTGTGTACGGTAAATCACCTTGTACGTGTTTTAATTCTAGTGGATTTCTGCCGTGTTATCGGTCCCGTGGTTTTTTACTCCGGTGATGGAGTTTTCCACGTAAAAATCTTGCGTATTATTTTTATTTCCGCATTGGGTTTTTATTGCAACGATTTTTGAGTGTTTATACGTTTGCACCTATTCACCCCCCTCTAGGTGTTTTTTCCCCTATTTAGATCCTTATTACATATAACCCAACAAGTGGTATCAGAGAGGGAATAGGGTTGTAAACAATGGTTGAAGGTGGAAACATCAACCGACCCCCGTTCTTCGATGGAACAAATTATGCGTACTGGAAAGTGCGGATGAAAGCCTTTTTAATTTCCATCGACGAACGGGTGTGGCAATCAATTGAATTAGGATGGTCTAATCCAACTGAATTTATTGGTGATGTTCACACCTTAAAACCTAGGTCGAAATGGACCAAGGAAGAGTTAGATTCATCTTTTTACAATGGCAAGGGAATTAATGCTATTTTTAATGCCTTATCTCAAACTGAATTCTCTCGCGTCTCGGCATGTGAGACTGCGAAAGAAATCTGGGATGTTCTTCAGGTTACACATGAGGGAACTAACCTCGTGAAGATTCAGAAACTGCAAATGCTTACGAGCAAGTTTGACTCTATCTTGATGGCAGAAAATGAATCTTTCACGGACTACTATACACGATTGCAAGATATCGTAAACTCATGTGCTAACCTGGGAGAGAAGATTCCAGAATTTAAGATTGTAAGAAAGATCTTAAGAACTCTTCCTGAACGATTTTGCCCAAAGGTTACTGCCATTGAAACTATTAAACACCCGGACGAAATACGTGTAGAAGAATTAGTTGGTTCATTACAAACTTATGAAATGACATTTACTACTAACAATTCTTCTGGAAAGGCATCCACTTCTAAGTCTTCAGGTTATGCGTTGAAAACAAATAAGGAAGAAGACGCGGATACATCCTCCTCAGACGATGACGAGAACCTTTCTATGGAGGAATTTGAGAAGCAGCTCGCTCTCTTGACAAGGAAGTTTCGCCGCAACTTTCGAAGGGGTAATTCAAGCAAATCTCCATCCTTCGGAAAGTCGAACAAAGGCAAGGGTACTTCAAGTTACAAGTCAAGAAAGCAAGAGAACTTCTCAAAGGATAAGAAAAGTTCAGAAGGACAACTACAATGCTTCAAATGTCGAGGCTACGGCCACATTGCAACGGAGTGTCCCAACAAGTATCCGGCAAAGAAGAAGGCGATGCAAGTCGTCACTTGGGATGACAACTCAACGTCAAATGAGTCGTCTTCGAGTGATGAAGAAAAGAGCTCCACCGCATTCCACGCGTCCGTATCTTCACCCTTCATGTGCTTTATGGCAAGTACATCCGAGTCGTTGTCCAACTCCACTGTTGAAAAGAATGCAACGGACAATGAATCGGATGATTCGGAAGGTGAAGATTTTGCTCTAGCCTACCACAGACTTTTGAGGGATTCAAAGAAAGTGGCTAAGCAAAACAAGATTTTGAGAGGGAGAGTGCATGATCTCGAAGAAGAAGCAAAAAGAGCGTCTTCTCTCTCAAACGCTCTTGAAGTGGAAAGGGAAAACCTGATAAAAGCAAATGTTTCCCTTCAAGAGTCCAATGAGCAACTTGAGAAGGAACATACAAATCTGGTGGATAACGCCAATCACTTCTCAAAGCTCTACAACGAGGCTCGACAGGATAACCTGGAAATGACAAAGATCATTTTCCAACTCAAGAATGACTTACAGCGATTCTCTTCAGGAAGGAGTAAGTTGGATAGACTTCTTGGTCTTGGTCAATCAAATCGGTTCGGCCTCGGATACACTCAAACTGGAAACAGTCCAAGTTCGAGTGGGACAGTTTTTGTGCCTCAGTCGGTATCTCCTCCTCCGACACCGGAATTCAAGACAAACAACGACAACAAACCTACTTCATCCTCTTTGGGATCGTCAAGATCTAAGGTATGTTTTCGTTGTGGTGTTTCAGGGCACATAAGAAGATATTGCAAGACGGGAGTCGAACGCTCATCTCAAACACCTCTTGCAACAACTACCAAAAAGGCTCCTCCCCGGAAATCAAAGCAAAACTTTTCAAATGAAAAGAGACTTGGTAGTTCATCGCGCAAGACGATTTCATCAAGGAGCAACAATCGCTATAACAAGACGCTTTCACCGAGGCATATAACTTCACGACCATTACCGACGCACTCCAAAAAGGTTTGGGTGCGCAAAGGTAAAATTTTCCCTTGTCTTGTTTCCAATGTTTCCTTGCATGCATATGATAGTTCGTCTTGGTATCTGGATAGCGGGTGTTCCCGTCATATGACCGGTGACAAAAATAGTTTTCAAAATCTTGAGAAAATCTCCGGAGGACACGTTGTTTTCGGAGACGGTCGATCTTCCAAAATTGTTGGAAAAGGGACGGTAGCTATTCCAGATGGCCCGATTTTGAAAAACGTCTTATTTGTTGATGGCCTTAAGACTAACCTCATAAGCATAAGTCAACTTTGCGACAATGGTTTTTCAGTTAACTTTTCATCTGTTGAATGCGTTGTAACTGATAAGGACCATGTCTTCTTTTTAAAAGGGGTTAGATCTGAAAACAATTGTTATGTTGTTCCTAATAAATTTTCTGAAAATTGTAACTTAGCCGCTTTGAATAATGAAACTCTTTGGCATGAAAGGCTAGGTCACTTAAATTTTAAGGAACTTACTAGAATTTCAAACAAGGACGTGGTCAAGGGGGTTCCAAAACTTTTATTTAAACAAAACGTTGTGTGTGGTGGTTGCCAAAAGGGTAAACAGTCTAGGACTGCACACAAGAACTTGAACCACGTTGGTACAAAACGGCCCTTGGAACTTTTGCACATGGATTTAATGGGGCCGACCCGTCAACCATCCTTGGGAGGTAAATGGTACATTTTCTTATTGGTTGATGATTTTTCTAAGTTTTCTTGGGTAGCATTTTTAAAAGAGAAAGCTGATACGTTTGACTCTTTTCATAAGATTTGCCATCGTATTATGATTGAAAAGAATGAAAAGATCATTCGTGTTAGAAGTGATAGAGGTGGAGAATTCATAAATTCAAAATTCATTGATTTTTGCACTTCAAATGGCATTAAACATGAATTCTCGGCATCCTATACACCTCAGCAGAATGGTGTTGTTGAGCGCAAAAACAGGGTTGTACAAGAGATGGCGCATGTGATGCTTCATAGCCGGAATTTACCGCTACATTTTTGGGCTGAAGCCGTGAACACCGCTGTCTATGTCATTAATAGAGTTTACTTGCGCCCAGGAACTTTAAATACACCATATGAGCTGTGGTTTAGTAGAAAACCGGATATCAAATACTTTCGTATCTTCGGGAGTCGATGTTACATTTTACGTGACCGTGAAAATCTTGGAAAGTTCGACTCTCGAAGTGATGAAGGGATCTTTTTGGGTTATTCTATGAATAGCAGAGCATATCGAGTATTTAACATTGAATCTAAGACGATCGTAGAATCTATAAATGTTAAAGTAGATGAAGCTTTTCACTTTGGATCTGGAAAATCTACCCTCGATATCTCTCTAGATGATGATTCTCCTGTTAGTGCATCTTCTCATGATAATACTTCCAATATTAATGATGCATCTAATGGCTCTTCTAGTTTATCTGATGTGCAGGAATCATCTCATGTATCTCCGAGTACTCCGTTTCAACAAACGTTACGAATCTCCAGGGATCATCCGGAATCGAACATCATTGGAGATCCACAAGAAGGAGTTAGAACTCGGAAGCAGTTGGTTTGTGGATTCGCTTGCTACGTATCTTTAATCGAACCAAAGAACATAGATGAAGCTCTTCAGGATGACTACTGGATTAAAGCAATGCAGGAAGAGCTCCATCAAGTTGAGCGAAACAAAGTCTGGGAATTAACGAAGCCTCCAAAGCAACATAATGTGATAGGTACCAAATGGATCTTCAAGAACAAGAAAAATGAGGATGGTACTATCATCAGGAACAAGGCACGATTAGTTGCTCAAGGTTATTCTCAAGTAGAAGGTATAGACTTTGACGAAACATTCGCCCCTGTAGCTAGACTCGAGTCCATTCGTATACTATTTGCTATTGCTTGTCATTTTAAAATCAAATTATTTCAAATGGACGTTAAGAGCGCATTTCTAAATGGTTTTTTAAATGAGGAAGTTTATGTGGCTCAATCGAAAGGTTTTGTAGATCATAAACAACCTAACCATGTTTTTCGTTTGAAAAAGGCTCTTTACGGTCTGAAACAAGCACCGCGAGCATGGTACGAAAGGTTAACAAAGCACCTTTTGGAGAAGGGCTATACTCGAGGGGGAGCTGATAGGACTCTCTTTGTGAAGCATTATCAAAGCAATTTCATTGTAGCACAAATCTATGTCGATGACATTGTATTTGGCGCAACAAGAGATAATGATGCTTCTAAATTCGCGGAGACCATGGAAAGCGAATTTGAGATGTCCATGATGGGCGAATTGACTTATTTTCTTGGATTGCAAATGAAACAAAATGATGAAGGTATTCACTTGAGTCAATCCAAGTATGCAATGGAGTTGGTCAAAAAGTTTGATCTAGAAAATTGTAAAGATTTTCCAACTCCAATGGGAACTAGCCACAAGGGACTTGGAAGTGAATCACATAGTGAGAATGTAGACGAGAAACTGTATAGAAGTATGATTGGAAGTCTACTTTACCTCACGGCTAGTCGCCCGGATATATCCTTTAGTGTTGGGATTTGCGCGAGATATCAATCAGCACCAAAGGAGGTTCACCTGAAAGCGGTGAAACGGATCATCCGGTACATCAAAGGATCAATTAATTTCGGAATTTGGTATCCTATGGGAACAAGTCTGGATATTGTTGGATACTCAGATGCCGATTGGGCAGGATCAGTGGATGATCGGAAAAGCACGAGTGGTGCATGCTTCTATCTTGGCCATTGCCTTGTTGCATGGCACAGTAAAAAGCAGAATTGCATAGCACTCTCGACTGCCGAAGCGGAATACATTTCAGCTGGAAGTTGCTCAACTCAACTCATTTGGATGAAAAGCGTATTGAGCGACTTCCGCATTTCAGCATTTTCGGTAACAATTCTTTGTGACAACACAAGTGCAATTAACATTTCTAAAAACCCTGTGTTGCACTCTAGAACAAAACATATTGAACTTAGATATCATTTTCTTAGAGAGCTAGTTGAATCAAATACTCTTCAACTTTCATATATTTCAACTGAGGATCAATTGGCTGACTTTTTAACAAAACCTTTGGATCAAAAACGTTTTATTCATTTACGAAAAGCAATTGGAATGCTTTCCTTGAAATAAACTTCTTTTTGAAACCTTTGCTTAGGATAGGTTTTGTATTTTTTTTTGTTTTGTTCATTATCTATGTTTGTACATAGGACATTAATTGAGCATAGATCATAATTGACTTTAATTGCATCTTTTCGCACATTTAGAAATTTATTATGCTTTTGCCATCATAATATTTCACTGTTGCAATGATCATTTATGTTAATTAAATCATCTTCTAAGTGATCAAAGTCAATTTCTCTCTCTCAATGATCTCTTCGTATAGTCATTATCTTATTTGACTGCTTAGTCGAGTATGAAATCGAGATCAATATTTGGTTGAATACTTTTTATCTTAAATAATTGATAGCCAATTGAGGGGGAGTCATAGAAAAAGTAAAATGCTCAAAAGATGTGGAAAGAGTTACATCCCAATGAGGAGTGTGAAAACTACCACCACATGGAGGAAAGAGCTACCACCTCGGTCGTCCGAGTATTGTGTGCAGCTACCACATGTATACCAAGCATGGTTGTTCAAATTTTGATTAAGTAAAATGCATGTTGAAATACTTGACTTCGTCAAATTTCAAGGTTGGTATAAGGTGGGTTTTTAAAGAAAGATGCTCAAAGAGCCACTCTCTTCAACAGATTGTCTAGATACATTATCTACTATATTTGGGATTTCAAACATCTATTGATCTTTGTATTTCATTTTCTTTACTGAATTGATGATTTGATAAAGGCATTACTCATAAGATCAAGTTAGATGTAATTGAAGGTGTTCAACTTTAAGGGATTTAATTCTTGTAAATTCTCGTTTCATTTTTGGATATTATTGATAGATTTGGCATAATCTAATTCTTGTTGTATGAAACGATGATTTTTGTTTAAGGTTGATACACATTTGTGCTTACAATCTTTTTCTGGTTTTTCTTGAATTTCTCTGAAATTTTCTAAAGAAAAAGTTGGAGCCGATCCGGATCGGGCAAGATGATCCGGATCCCGAACGCAGGTATTCTTCTGCGGGCTGACGATCCGGATTGGACCTGCCGATCCGGATCCCGAACGCAGTTTCTCACTGCGGGCAGCCGATCCGGATCGCAATCATGAACTGATCCGGATCGCGGCTAGGGTTTTATAAAGAACAAAAGGGTTTTGATTTCTTTTACTCCAATCTTTTGTTCCAAAGTTTCCAGAGCCTCTCTCTCTAGATTTCATCCTTCCTGGAAGCTTTCAAACTCAAGTTCTTCAACTCCAAGTAAGTTTTATTGATCAAAATCTCGGTTTTTCACCGTTTTTTCTCTTTTCCTCCTCAAACGTGATGAATTTCTTGGATCAACTTTGTTTGTGGATGGTTTTTGATCAAATTTCTTTTGAAATAAGAACTCTGGGTAGATTAGTTTTGATTATATGCTAGGTATTCTTCTGATTAACGGATTTTTAGGCTTCGATTTCTAAAATTTCGGTTTTAGGGCATATAATAAGGATTTTCGAAAATCATGCAATTGATCTTTTTTTAAAAGTCCTTTTGCAAAACTAATTTGATTCTTAGTCTCTCTACATGATTATGATTGTTTGGGTACAATTTTTCAAATTTTTGAAAATTAACAATTTTTCATGTGTTCTTGAGTTGGTCTTCACAGGATACATTTTTCACTAGCAATCAAAATGGTGATCACTTGGATTATTTTCCTACTTGCTGCCATGGTACATGTCAAGGATACTGCCAAGCCTAAGAAGGCTAAGAAAGCAAAGAAGACTAAGGTTGATTCCGACACTGAATCAGAGACAGAATCGATCGACTGGGATAACATCGAAATCGAGCAAGCTGCTCCCATTGTCTCCAAAGGGAAAGCAACTGCTGAAGCTTCAAAACCTACTGCAGCTGAAAAAGGAAAAGCCCCTATGGAACCAAGTCCAATTGGAACAAAAAGAAAAACCGGTGCAAGAAAAAGAGGCAGTGCTCAGGGAATTACCATTGAGGAACCAGTTGCTAGGCAGCCTCCTCCACAAGACTTCATCAGCTCCGAAAGAATCAAGGATTTTGAGAAGAGGGAATGCATTGGCGAGAGACATGTCAATGTCAAACCAATGAAGGAACGATCTGTAGCTTTTGGGACTTTGTTTGACCAAGTTGGTCTTGCTCAAATTTGCAACTTCCCTGAGACTACTGGGTACTGTCCACACTCAGTTCGAATGTTTTATCAGAACGCTGCAAGTCTGATTGATCACGAGGATGGACGTCGAGAATTTCACACTTTGGTTAAAAATATCAAAATCAAAGTCACACCCCAGCTGATTGGAGTTGTGCTAGGTATGACAGCCAGAGCTGATGGACTCCATTACCTAAAAACTCAAAGCTTCAACGACAACTCCTGGAGAGCTGTAGTTAATGGAATTTGTCTTCCAAATACTCGATCGACCGGAAATTTTGTTTTCTCTAAAGAGCTTCGACCAGAGTATCGGTATATAAACTTCATTGTTTGCTACAACATTCTTCCCAACATGAATACGAAGGTTCTTCGATGGGACAGAATGTTATACCTTTATCTTCTTGGAAACCCGGCCGCATTGATGGGAGCAAACTTGAATATTCCTTATCTCATTTGGTCAAGGATGGCGCGGTATGTGGAACACTCTCACCCCACAGAGAGACTACCCTACCCAATGATTATCATGCGCATCCTTAGAAAGTTTAAAGTCGATACAAGCGCGAGCTCATACATGTACAGTTTGGGCACCATTAATGAGACAACAATTGTGAAGTCCTTATCGACTAAACAAGATGAACCCTTAATACCTCCTCACCGGCAACGAGCACAACAACAACGATTATCTGTTGAGCAGGAACAGATTTCGAAGGCACAGACGAGAATCTCCAATGAGCTCGAGCTCATCACGGCAGCTCACATTACCATAACTAAGAAGGTCAATTCAATGAACAAGCTGGTGAAAAAGATGTTTTCTAAGATGGGCTGCACGAGCTCTGAAGACTCCGAATCTGATGACTGATTCCCTTCTTTTTATTCTTTTGCAGATTTTTAACCTTGTCTTGTGCAGGTTTTTCAGTTTTTAGGACTTACTCTTAGTTCTAGTTCTTAAATTTCGGAACATTTTCTTTGAAATTTTTAACTCTCCTTCAATTTTTGGTAATTTTGGCTTTGTTTGTGACAAAAAGGGGGAGAGAGTTTAGAGAACTTGAACAATGATATTGTGAAAATTGTGATCTTGTATACATCAAGGTACAATGATGAACAATGATGACTGCATCAAGGTACAATGATGAACAATGCTGATGTGAAAATTTTGTATACATCAAGGTAAGTATCACTTCAACTTCAACTTTGGTTTTTATCTGGTGATTGTTTGCATGTCTCTACTAACTATTCGACTAACTATTTGGGCATGTAATATGACTAACAAGTTGATGTTGGACTAACATTTTATGACATTTGGTTTTTGATTGCATAGAAGATATGTTGGCTTTTGACTATGATTCTCTTACATATTTGAATTCTCAAATGTCATGATGATCAGATAAACTCTATCTCTGTACTAGGTTTTGTATGCTAAATATTCTTGAGGTATCTAACGATCTCTTTTTGTCAAGAATGATTTCCTTGTGCAGAGAGTACAGATGTCTAAGTCTAGAGTCTGTTTTAGGAGTTTATCTCATGTTTTTAAATTTTCGGATCTCCATTGTAAATTTTTGTTGTATGGTGATAGCAACAAAAATATCTTTTTGAATTTTCTTTAGTGGATCTGTGTTTTGTCACGAAACCGCCAAAGGGGGAGATTGTTACGGAATTTAAGTTGGCATAGTTTCGTGAAAGTCTCAAGTCTTGAAGATTGAAGGTGAAGGAAGTTGGATCATTTAACTCAATCTCAAGAAAGAAGAATTCAAAAGGATCAGGTATGTTTAACTAAAGATTTTGTGTGATCCGAATACTTCTTGTAGTGTAGAAACACTTGGAAGAATCTTTCATTGAATAAACATCAAAAACTGGTGTTCGGACATGTTCAGGATCCGGATCAGAGCCAGCGATCCGGATCCCGAAGGTTGTTGTTTCATACATCACTTCAATCCGGATCGCAGCATCTCACGATCCGGATCCCGAACGTTGAGTTTTCTGAAATGTATGAACGATCCGGATCAGGCATTCCGATCCGGATCCCGAACGTGTGATTTTCTGGAAACCGTCTTTATTGCTACTGCAATCCGGATCGCCCAAATCCGATCCGGATCGCCGTCCGTCAAATTTCCAGAAATGTTAGGTTTTTGATTCTTATCTCCTTCCTAGGGTTTCTAACCTATAAATAGACCCTATGACTCTTTTTCTGGGGACAGCGAGAATCCAAAATAATCCACATAGCCGTCATTTTCATATATCATCTTATACGGCTCTAGATCCACATATAGAGAAGAAAGGAAATCATTAGAGAATACTCTATGTTTCTTCATCTATATTGATTAGTTTGATTCTAGGTTTTCATACTCACATCTTGAGTTGAATCAAACTAATGAATACTTAGATGGTATTTCCGATCTATCTTTGATCTAAGTATTCGGCGGATCATCACCACCAAAAACAACGATTTACCCCAAAAATCGGCGCGTGGATTCGCGTGTCCTTGTGGATTCAAGGTTCAACCGCTCTCGTGGATTCGGAGCGAGGCACGTTCGTGGATTCGAAGGGTGCTATTGGGTGAAGACCGTGGATTCGGTCGGACGTCGTGGATTCGACGTTGGACGCCGTGGATTCGGCGTTGGGCGCAGATCGTGGATTCGAGAAGCGTCGTGGAGCGAGCGGATAAGATCCTCTAGGAGCGTATGGAAAAGGTTGAGTCGTAAGTGTGTACGGTAAATCACCTTGTACGTGTTTTAATTCTAGTGGATTTCTGCCGTGTTATCGGTCCCGTGGTTTTTTACTCCGGTGATGGAGTTTTCCACGTAAAAATCTTGCGTATTATTTTTATTTCCACATTGGGTTTTTATTGCAACAATTTTTGAGTGTTTATACGTTTACACATATTCACCCCCCTCTAGGTGTTTTTTCCCCTATTTAGATCCTTATTACATATAACCCAACACGCACCCGGGGCGTAGCTTGAGGGGTGCGACCCCACCGAACTCAAGTATCACAACTGTATCGCTGTCTCACAAGTGGCTCCTGCAGGCTATAGTCCACGATCAAACAGATCGGTATCTCGATGCTCGAAGCATAACTCAGTCGGAGCACCCTCCACGACTCAATCTCACAACACTGACCCACTCAACGAAAGTACTACACAGCTGGGACCACCGTCTCTCCCAACGGCTCCCACAAGAACACCCCACTCAACTCAACACACAAACCCACGGCCGGAGATGCTCCACAGCCAGATCTACGAAGGGTCCGAAACCCCGGGAGGCTAACATCTACGTCCCCAAGAAAGAAAACAGCTCTTAGAACCCAGATCACTCGAATCCGCTCGGGTGGATAAGTTTATAAGAAACCATGTCATTTATTTCAGAAAACCATTCGATCTGAGAGAAATCCATCTTTTTAATGATTTTTAGTCTTTTTAGAAAAACCCCTTTGAAAACGAGTTTATGCCCAAACCTCGAAGAGCTAATGCCCTCGTCCTATCAAACAAGAACAGACTCAGGCGACTTTGCGAGGCTTGGAAGAAACATTGTCTGACCAAAATCATGTATTCGTCCAAAAAGGTTCTGGGTTCAAGGTCCTGCTAACACACGTGCACCACGATCACAACATGGTGGTGACGAGAAGAACAGCGAAAAGAGAAACCCCGGGACTACCGTTTATCTGAAACGGTTCCCCAAAACACTAACACTGGCCTAATCCAGCCACCAGACACCACTCGGCCCCCCGGCCCGAGTGCAACACCCGTCCCACAACACTCTGACCACTCAGCCCACTACCCGGGCGAGGAACTCTATGTCCAGAAGGATATGCACTGTGTGGGATGTCAAAAACACAAAAGAACCTAGCCCAGATTAAGGTTCTCTATTGGTCTGGTCAAACACATGCACATATGACGGGGGTGCTAGTTAAGTTCCAAGAAAACACTTAAACTAGCATGCAATCCTATCACAATAGAATTAGAAGGAAGTCTGTAGACTTGGAGAGAAAAAACAACCCACCTTTGCGCGCCACCAATTGCTTGTCGACACTTGCAATTGGGCTCAGCGGGATTACCTTGCCTCCACGAGGTCCGCACGCAAAACGGAGCACGCTGCGTCCAACCACACGACCGCGCGCTCCGCGGATGTCCCGAAACAAGGCTGCGGGTCCACGCGACGGAAAAACCCACAACCGCCCCCGGCGGAAGCTAAAAACCACACCGCAAGCTGCCAGAAGCGAAGAAATAGCAAAATCAATCAAACGGTCGAAAACTGAGCATCCGGCGGCGAAAAACTGCTCCGTCGGCGAAAAACTGCGCCCGACGGCGAAAAACAGCACGCGGCGGCGAAAAACTGCTCCGTCGGCGAAAAATTGCGCCCGACGGCGAAAAACAGCACGCGGCGGTGAAAAACTGCTCCGTCGGCGAAAAACTGCGCCCGTCGGCAAAAAACTGCGACCGACGGCGAAAAATAGCACGCGGCGGCGAAAAACTGCTCCGTCGGCGAAAAACTGCGCCCGACGGCGAAAAACAGCACGCAGCGACGAAAAACTGCTCCGTCGGCGAAAAACTGCGCCCGACGGCGAAAAACAGCACGCCGCGGCGAAAAACTGCTTCGTCGGCGAAAAACTGGGCCCGACGGCGAAAAATAGCACGCGGCGGCGAAAAACTGCTCCGTCGGTGAAAAACTGCGCCCGACGGCGAAAAACAACACGCGGCGGCAAAAAACTGCTCCGTCAGCGAAAAACTGCGCGAAAACTGCTTGCGAAAACAGCTCGCGAAATCCTGCGAAACTGCTCGCGAAACCGCTCGCGAAAAACCCTGCGAAAATAGCGCCGACGGCGAAGACGACGCCCGACGGCGAAAAACAGCGCCGGCACGCAACCCGAGGTGCAGCCCGCTGTCCGGGAGCACGCCGAGTGTCGAAAAACCCCGCCGTGCGACGAGGGAGGCCCGCCGCCCGGCGCCAACCCAGGTCGCGCCGCGCAGCGACCTGCTGCGCGGTGACAGAGCGCGCCGCGCAGCGCCCTGCGGCGCTGCGCGCGGCGCCCAGCGGCACTGCGCGCGGCGCCCAGCGGCGCCGCTCGCGGCCGCGCGCCCGCGCAGGCCCGCGCGCGGGCAGGCAGTGCCGCGCGCGCCTGCGCGCGGCCCTGCCGCGCGCGCCTGCGCGCATCCGGCAGCGCCGCATGCAGCACTTTGCTGCACGCGGCGCCGCGCCCAGCGGCACGTCGCCGCAGGGTGCTGCCAATAGCAGCACCCTGGCGCCGCGCGTGCGCCGTTGCGCGCGCGCGCGGCCGCCGGCGACGGAAACTTCTACAGTAAATTATAAAAAATCCCGCAAAAATCCGACAAATCCATTTTTGCTCTTTAAAAAAAACCAACAAAAAACCCAAAGCTCTCCAACAAAGAAAACCAAGCTCAAAAACTGCACAAAACCTCCAAAATCCCAAAAATCTGAATTTTTGCTTACCTCGCCGTCGCACGTCGCACGCCCACGAGCTTCACTCGGCCACCATCGGGGAGTCCAAGACCAAAATCACCTCAAAACCCTCTTTTCGTTTCTTCTTCTCCATCTTCTTTTTTCTCTTTTCCTTTCTTTCTTTCTTTCTCTTTTTCCTTTCTTTCTCTTTTTCCCTCTGCTACAGGGAGCCTTATATAAAGAAATTAAATTAATTAACTAATTAACTTAATCCAAAAATCCAACTCCAACTCACTTTTTGCCTTCGGGCTTTCCGCCGCTGCCCGGAACCTCCCGAACTCCGCTGTAAATCGAAAGTGCACGTGCTCACAGCTTTTTCTCTTCAAAAAGCTCATCCGTTGAGTCGGGGTGCTCAAATCAAATATCAGCTCCAAAATTGCCAGTTCCGACTCACTTTTTGCCTCCGGGTCCTCCGCGTCAGTCCGGAACCTCCCGAACCTCGCTGTAAATCGAAAGTACACGTGTCCACAGCTTTTTCTCCTCAAAAAGCTCATCCGTTGAGTCGGGGTGCTCAAATCAAATACCGGCTCCAAAATTGCCAGTTCCGACTCACTTTTTGCCTCCGGGTCCTCCGCGTCAGTCCGGAACCTCCCGAACCTCGCTGTAAATCGAAAGTACACGTGTTCCAAGTGTTCTTGAATTTCCGGCACTCCACGGTGAAGTCGGTAATTTCCAAATCTCATCCTCAATCGGCATACAAAGCCCGAAAAAACCCCGAATCGAGCTGGAGCTTCTGCGTTGACCCGAATCAACCCGGCATCAACTGTAAACTCAAATGCAACATACCCAAGGCAACTCTCTGCTCCATGTCATCTATGTGGTTGGCGCGCTATCCAAAGACCCGGTACTTTACACGCCCGTTACACGGGCGCGCGTGCCCCCGCGCCCGCGCGGGGGCCAACGGGGGCCTGCCACGTGGCGGCCCCCGCGCGTCCCGCGCAGAAGGCCCCTGCGCCCCATCCCGTCCGCACGCCGCCTCGAACCGCGCGCCTTGATCCGCGCGTCGCGTTCGCCTCGGGATCCGTGCCACGCGCCACGCCTCATCAGGGCTCCAAATCAAACAAGTAAATATTCCATTCCTAGCGATTTCGCGCGCTGAATCCAAAAACGATGTCCATTTCTCCAAATTCTCATCCGAAAATTTGCCGAATGCCCACTCGATCCGATTTTCGCGCCGGGTCCAAAACTGAAGTCCGATTTGCTAAATTTCAACTCTAAAAATTCCCGAAGGCGACCGGAGAGGTAATCTTTTATCCAAACTTCGCCCGGAGTCCAATTTTGACATCCGAATCACGCGAAACCACCTCTAAACACCCAACGGGTCATCCAAATTCCCGCGGGGTCTCCTTTTAAGCCCGAAGTCCAACACTTGTGTCCAAATTGCGCGCAAACACCACCGACACATCACGCAGGCCTCCAGTGATGCAACTAAATCCCAAATTGCATCACAAATCCATTTCTTGGGCCCGACACGCGCACTACCACCCCCAACGGCCACTAAAAGCTGCCCAACAACCAGCAACTCCTACGCGGGGGATTTCGGGACCTCACATCCTCCCCCACTAAAAGAAAGTTTCGTCCTCGAAACTAGATCAAGCCCATTAGGAGTCAAGAATACCACGGCTAGGTATCTAACAATACGCCTCCCGCTCCCTAAACCCCACTCGCTCCTCGTGATTACTCGGCAACAACATCAACAAGTACGGTATGACCCGATGTGCAATTCTCTCATCTCTCGAGCCAAAAAGTGCTACGGGCGTCCCTCGTACTCCAACAATCACAGATCTCAAGGGGCAAGTCAATCACGGCGAGGCAACATCACATCACTACTGAGCTGAGACGTGAAAAACTAAAGGGCTCCACTAAAAGGCTGGGGAAAACTGAAAAAACCACAAGTGTAACACGCACTAAACCACAACATGGTGCCAACCTCAACAAGACGACCCGAGCATACCCGCATATTAATCCAATAAGGAAGGGAATCCAATACGCTGGGGTCTTCACTCGGTTACCTCCCGATCCGAAACCACTCGAGTGGACAACACAACTGCAGGCTACCCTCAAAAGGGATCCTCAAAAGGCACAATCTCGTGCCACAGTTGGTCGGTCAACATGCTATCATAATCCCAACGGACCCACGGGTCGAAGTCGATCCCTCAACTAATAAAGAACACCCTGACGGGGACCAAACCGTCGGTGAACGGGACCGAAAACTGGCTCACAAGGCGATCATAAAGTTGATGCCCAAACTCGCGGTCAAAGTCCGAAACATCCACAAAACTCTCACCGTTGTGTACCTACAACGTGGCATCACTGCCGTGCACCAACGGCGTGGCATCACTGCCGTGCACCAGCGGCGTGGCATCACTGCCGTGCACCAATGGCGTGGCATCACCACCGTGTATCAACGGTGTGGCATCACCACCGTGTATCAACGGCGGGGCATCACCACCGTGTATCAACGGTGTGGCATCATCACCGTGTATCAACGGTGTGGCATCACCACCGCGTGTCAACGGTGTGGCATCACCACCGTGTATCAACGGCATGGCATCACCACCGTGCATCAACGGCGTGGCATCACCACCGTGTATCAACGGCGTGGTATCACTCAAGCATCAAGGCCTCAGATCCTCACAGTACTATACCCAACACTACCTCGAAATCCCGGAGCTGAGGAAGAGCCAAAAGATCAACAGGCAAAAACCAGGGCCCCAACTGCACTGGGCAGGACCAATAACACCCATCTATGTGCAACACGTGATCAGGTATCTGAACCTCACGAGCACAAGCTAGGGGTCCTATCTCTAGCCCATACAACAAAGCAAATGCCCTACAGAAGAAATGAATGCGATGCTCCGGTAACAAATAACGCTCAAGTGCGTGAAGGGGAGATAAGATTAGTATCTGCCACCACGTGGCTAGCTGCCCCCGAATCCTCATCCTGTGCGACATAGACGCTCTCGCTCGGGGGTGGTCGTCCGTCGGACTGCCGCGAAGAAGTGGCCCTAACTATCTGGCCATAACCTGTCGAAACTCCGCTTGTCTGGAAGAGCGGAGGAGGAGGAGCCGAAGCTGCCAACGCGACTGATGACCCCGCTTTAGGACAAGACCACGATCTGTGCCCTACCTGTGGTCACACTACGGCGCAAAATGCAGCCCACCACAAAAGACACAGTCATCCCGCTACTGCTGATACACCGGCTGTGGAGAACCTCCTGGTCTCTGTCTGTCACGCCCCGGGGTCGAAACTGCGACCCGGGCTCACTAACAGATCCGCCATCTGTACGGAAACTGCCGTACAGACGAAGCGTCTAACCTGCAGAAAGAATCAACTACAGAGGTACAGATATCAGAGCTGAAAGTAAACTAGTAAGAACTGAAAACCAAACACTGTACAACTGAGAATAATACAATATCCATCTCCCAAATACGATCGTATACAAAGTCCTCTGATACAAAACTCAAAAGGGAGATATCTCCAATAAGGTACATCAGTGTACAAGCTCTCACTACAAAAAGAAATCCTCACTACATCAGTCTCTCAAAATGTAAAATGAAGTACTACTCTATACCTCACAACAAAGGTCTCTCAACAGAGGAAAAAGAAGTAAACTAATCTACTGAAGCTCTCCTCTGAAGGGGTACCGCTACACTCCAACGACGGGTAGGGAACTAGCTCGCGACTCCCTCGCCTCGGTCAGAAGGATCAGCAACTGGAGCAACAGGAACAGGAGAAGAAGTTCCTGGGGAAAAAGACACCACGACGGGTGTGAGAACTACTTCCCACAGTAGTTCTCAGTGGGTGCCGTCAACAAGCCCAACGGTCTGCCCACCAAGTCTACTAGAGGCCAAAGATAACAATGCAATGAAAACTGAACAAGAAAAGCTGGAGCTACTCTACAGCTACCATGCCTCTATCTAGATGCTCCAAAAAGTGGAACAGATGAAAGTAAATGAGACCACTCGCACCCAAGGTGCTCAATCGACCCAAACGAACTGACTACCTCAAGGGTCCAGTCAAGCCTGCGCCCGTCGACTAGGAACGCTCCTGCCTACTACCACACATCCACATGAGGACGGGATTTACGTGGGGCGTCCTGTCCTACTAACTCATCCCTCGCGCAAAACTGCCTCAACAGGCCCATGGTTGCCTCAACTGCGGAAAACTGCCTCAACAGGCCAACCATCGTATCCACAGCGGGATCTCAGGACGCGACTCCAACTGAGTAGAACGGCGCGGCATAGAGTATCAAACATTGGCATATGCAGGCTAGTCAAAATCCACGCTCACTCTCAGAACGGTAGGACTCAAGATCCCCAAATACCTCGCACAACAGTCGGAGCACTCTCGACGACTCAGCTGCTCGGCTAACTCGAAACACGAGACACTAGCCTCTCCAACGGCTCGCAGCACAAGGCTCACTGGCTGGAGATACTCCACAGCCAGGAACGACCCACAACTCAGGGTAACAAAACAGGTCGGACAACACTCAACGACCTGGGACCACCGTCAACCCCAACGGTTCCCAACAAGACGGACCGGAAGATACTCGACGGCCCGGGACTGCCGTCTGTGCAACGGCTCCCTCCACGACGGCACAACAGGGAAACAAGACCTCCCGGGACTACCGTTTACCCAAACGGCTCCCGGCACAGATAAGCAACCCAGTACAACTACCAGACTCCACTCTGCTCCCAGGCAAGAGTGTAAAAGCATCCCACACTAAAAGCAAGTCCCGACCTCTCGGCCCACTACCCGGGCGAGAAAACACTATGTCCAAGGATGAAGGAACAGTGTGGATGTCTAAGCATAAATAACCCTAGCCCAAGTGAGGGTTTTCTACTAGTCTGGTTACACATACAACATATGACGGGGGTGCTAGGTCAAGTTCCAAGATAACTACTTTAACAGATAATAAAGGGATAGCCATTCCAACAATCTAGCATGCTACACAAGGAAATAAACTATCATGCATAGTCCTACATCAATAGAATTAATGTACATTCCATAAAACTTGGAGTAAGGCCACCCACCTCGATTTGCCACCAATTGCTCGTAGACACTTGCAATTGGCCCCCACACGATCCGCACGCAAAACGATGTCCGCTGCCGGAGTCCGCACGCAAAACGGAGCACGGTGCCGGAATCTGCACGCCAAACGGAGTCCGCACGCAAAACGATGTCCGCTGCCGGAGTCCGCACGCAAAACGATGCACGGTGCCAGGATCCGCACGCAAAACGGTGCACGGTGCCAGGATCCGCACGGAAAACGGTGCACGGTGCCAGGATCCGCAGGCAAAACGAAGTCCGCACGCAAAACGGTGCACGGTGCCGGAGTCCGCACGCAAAACGGTGCACGGTGCCGGAGTCCGCACGCAAAACGGTGCACGGTGCCAGGATCCGCACGCAAAACGGAGTCCGTACGCAAAACGGTGCACGGTGCTTGAGTCCGCACGCAAAACGGTGCACGGTGCCAGGATCCGCACGCAAAACGGAGTCCGCACGCAAAACGGTGCACGGTGCCGGAGTCAGCACGCAAAACGGTGCACGGTACCAGGATCCGCACGCAAAACGGAGTCCGCACGCAAAATGATGCATGGTGCCGGAGTCCGCACGCAAAATGGTGCACGGTGCCCAACACAGAAAAGAGCAAGAGGGTCAGTTACAGTCTAAAAGAATGCTCCAAAAACTGTACAAAAATACAGAAAAACCAACGCACGGGACCTACCCGTTTGCGCCGCCGTCGCCGAAACGCTCCGCCGGGCGACCTCGCACGCAAAACGAGGTCCACGACGCGCCGCCGCACCTCACGCAACCCCCCCCTCCCTCACTCCCTCTCGCTCTCGGGTGGAGAAGAAAGAAAGAAAAAAGGAGAAAGATGGCGGTGCGGGGAGGAAGAAGAAGAAGAAAAGGAGGGGGAGAGAAAGTGGTCCACGGGGCCGGTGCACGGCCCCGGTCCACGGCACGGGCCAACCAGGGAGCCCCTAAACCGACGGTCCACAGCCGGGCGCGTGCGCCGGGTTCACGCACGCGCCCGGGCGCCACGTGGCGCGCGGCAACGCGCCCGCCACACGGGCGCGTTGCACCGCACCACGCGCAGGCGCGGGACACGCGCCCGTTACACGGGCGCTCGTGCCCCCGCGCCCGCGCGGGCGCCAACGGGGGGCCGCCACCTGGCGGCCCCTGCGCAATCCGCGCCGCGCGCCTGCGTGCCCCCTGTCGAGACCGTACGCCTGCCGTGCCCTCGGGATCCGTGCCGCCAAAAGCTGCTTCGGGATCCACACGCCACCTCGAAAAACGTGCCGTGATGCCTCGAAAAACGCGCACGTCAACTGGGCTCCAAAACCAACAAGTAAATAGTCCATTCTTAGCGATTTCGCGCGCTGAATCCAAAAACGATGTCCATTTCTCCAAATTCTCATCCAAAAATTTGCCGAATGGCCACTCGATCCGATTTTCGCGCCGGGACCATTTTTAAAGTCCGATTTGCCCAATTCCAACTCTAAAAATTCCCGAAGGCGACCGGAGAGGTAAACTTTTATCCGGACTTCACCCGGAGTCTAATTTTGACATCTGAAACGCGCGAAATCACTTCTAAACACCCGACGGGTCCTCCAACTTCCCACGGGGTCTCAATTTAAGACCGAAGTCCACCACTTGTGTCCAAATTGCGCGCAACCCACGCAGGCCTCCAGTGATGCAAGCAAATCCCAAATTGCATCACAAATCCATTTCTGGGCCCCCAACACGCGCACCAACACCCCCAACGGCGACCGAAAGCTGCCCAACAACCAGCAACCCTACGCGGGGGATTCCGGGACCTCACACTGTCTCCTCTGAGACTCACGACCCTCAGACTGGGATCGTGGCGGCCACGGGGGTCTCGATCTATTCGACTGTCCAAACACAGGCGGCACTGGATGCCTCTCCCCGGAGTTGGTCCCTGGCGCTCCGTCAATCTCTGACTTGATCACTGATCCTCGGTCAACCCGCTAAGCATGCTCAATCGCTGCATCTAACGTTGGCACCCGCCGAGAATACACCAAGTGATAGATATTCCACTGCAGTCCTTTCTCAACTAGCTCAACATCCTGGATCTCACTCAGGAGACATGGGGTACACCACTCAACAATCGCAAAACTCGCGAACATACTCCAGAAGAGGTCGACTCCCCTGCTGTAGGAGTCTAAGATCCCCTTCTAGTTTCTGCTTACACTGTCAGGAAAATTATCCCTGAGCAGCAAAGCACGAAACTGGTTCCAAGTCAACAACTGAGCTCCTGGTAGTCCAACAGGACGAACTCGACGCCAAAAAATCTCGGCGTCCTGTCAGACCATCTCAATCTCAGTAAAGCAACCACCTGGTAACTCGACCAGGGCATGTACCCACCTGGTAACCCGGCCAGGGGTATGTACCCATCTAGTAGCTCGGCCAGTGGAAGGTGTCCTCCTGGTAACTCGGCCAGGGCATGTGTCCTCCTGGTAACTCAGCCAGGGCATGTGCCCACCTGGTAACTCAGCCAGGGGAAAAATGCCCTCCTGGTAACTCAGCCAGGGAAAATGCCCTCCTGGTAACACAGCCAGGGAAAAATGCCCTCCTGGTAACTCAGCCAGGGAAAATGCCGTCCTGGTAACTCAGCCAGGAAAAATGCCCTCCTGGTAACTCAGCCAGGGAAAATGCCCTCCTGGTAACTCAGCCAGGGAAAAATGCCCTCCTGGTAACTCAGCCAGGAAAAATGCCCTCCTGGTAACTCAGCCAGGGAAAATGCCCTCCTGGTAACTCAGCCAGGGAAAAATACCCTCCTGGTAACTCAGCCAGGGAAAAAATGCCCTCCTGGTATCTCAGCCAGGGAAAATGCCCTCCTGGTAACTCAGCCAGGGAAAATGCCCTCCTGGTAACTCAGCCAGGGAAAAATGCCCTCCTGGTAACTCAGCCAGGGAAAAAAATGCCCTCCTGGTATCTCAGCCAGGGAAAATGCCCTCCTGGTAACTCAGCCAGGGAAAAATGCCCTCCTGGTAACTCAGCCAGGGAAAAACGCCCTCCTGGTAACTCAGCCAGGGAAAAATGCCCTCCTGGTAACTCAGCCAAGGAAAAATGCCCTCCTGGTAACTCAGCCAGGGAAAATGCCCTACTATTAACTCAGCCAGGGAAAAATGCCCTCCTAGTAACTCAGCCAGGGAAAAAATGCCCTCCTGGTATCTCAGCCAGAGAAAATGCCCTCCTGGTAACTCAGCCAGGGAAAATGCCCTCCTGTTAACTCAGCCAGGAAAAAATGCCCTCCTGGTAACTCAGCCAGGGAAAAAAATGCCCTCCTGGTAACTCAGCCAGGGAAAATGCCCTCCTGGTAACTCAGCCAGGGAAAAATGCCCTCCTGGTAACTCAGCCAAGGAAAAACGCCCTCCTGGTAACTCAGCCAGGGAAAAATGACCCTCTTGCTCTTTTCTGTGTTGGGCACCGTGCACCGTTTTGCGTGCGGACTCCGTTTTTCTGTCGGATCCTGGCACCATGCACCGTTTTGCGTGCGGACTCCGTTTTGCGTGCGGATCCTGGCACCGTGCACCATTTTGCGTGCGGACTCCGGCACCGTGCACCGTTTTGCATGCGGACTCCTTTTTGCATGCGGACTCCGGCACCGTGCACCGTTTTGCGTGCGGACTCTGTTTTGCGTGCGGATCCTAGCACCGTGCATCTTTTTGCGTGCGGACTCCGTTTGGCGTGCGGATTCCGGCACCTTGCTCCGTTTTGCGTGCGGACTCCGTTTGGCGTGCGGATTCCGGCACCGTGCTCCGTTTTGCGTGCGGACATCGTTTGGCGTGCGAATTCCGGCACCGTGCTCCGTTTTGTGTGCGGACTCCGGCAGCGAACATCGTTTTGCGTGCGAGTCGCGTGGAGGCCAATTGCAAGTGTCTACGAGCAATTGGTGGCTTATTGAGGTGGGTGGCCTTATCTCCATGTTTTATGGACTGTACAGTATTTCTACTGATGTAGGACTATGCGTGATAGTTTATTTCAATGTGTAGCATGCTAGATTGTAGGAATTGTTATTCCTTTTATTATCTGTTAATGTAGTTATCTTGGAACTTGACCTAGCACCCCCGTCATATGTTGCATGTGTAACCAGACTAGTAGAAAACCCTCACTTGGGCTAGGGTTATTTTATTGTTTAGACACCCACACTGTTTTTCTATTCCTGGACATAGGGTTTTCCTCGCCCGGGTAGTGGGCCGAGAGGTCGGGACTTTCTTGTAGTGTGGGATGCTTTTGCACTCGTGCTTGGGAGCAGAGTGGAGTCTGGTAGTTGTAGTGGGTTGCTTATCTGTGCCGGGAGCCGTTTGGGTAAACGGTAGTCCCGGGAGGTCTAGTATCCCTGTTGTGCTGTCGTGGGAGGGAGCCATTGAGCAGGCGGTAGTCCCGGGCCATCGAGTATCTTCCGGCCAGTGTTGTTGGGAACCGTTGGGGTTAACTGTCACGCCCCGGGGGGTTTGTTTTAGCGGAAATGATTCATAAAAGTCAAACATTTGACGTGTAAAATTTTTTTGTAAAAGCGAACCCCTCTTCCCCGGCGCATGCCCAGACCCGCCACACATACAGGGTCACTCTGCAACGGACAGAGTCTCCCCTGTATGTGCACGGCGTAGCATTCAGTACATGTTCCAACATACACAACCATTCAATCACAACAATTATTAACATACAACCAGCATTCTAACTTATTTGAAACGTATGGCCGATCAGTTTGGAAAGGATAAATCCACAGTTTTAAAAGGAGCGCCTACCCGGCGCTTACGTTTTGAAAGCGAGTTTCGAAATCAACATAAAACCACAAGGTTTTGAAAACGGTGCCCACCCGACACCAAGTTTTGAAATCCCTTTTGCAATCCATAAATCCACAGGGTTTTGAAACCAGTGCCCACACGACACTTCGATTTTAAAAACGGTTTTCGCAATCTTTTCTTTTGCTTTTGCCTTTTTCATTTTCAAATGGCCAACAAGATTAAAAGGGAGAGTAACGCATAAGAGGATAACTAAATGCAACCCATACCGACATCCACGCCGACCCCACGAGGGTATCGAGAACCTCTCACATAACTACAATGTAAATGAAATGCAAGAAAGAAAAGGAAATACAGTCCAGGGTCCCCAGCGACCCAGCTGCTCCTGTCCCGTCCTCACCACCGCCTACGTCTCCCCCCGTCTGAACCCTGTCACGAAGTGGGAAGTGAGTGACGTAAAAGTAGTAGAGCAGGAGAATATAATAAAACAAGCCGTGAAGACAACCGGAGCAACCACCCTCTCGAGGAAGAAGGCAACCTGTACACCTGTATCCTGTAATACCCGGCCACGTCGGACAACTAAACCGACGGCCCATACCGTACCTGCAGAAACCTGACCACGTCGGACAACTAAACCGACGGGTCGCACCGCTCGCACCTCGGCGCCTCAAACCCCACCACTAATAAGGGGCCCCACTACGTCACCTCGTGGGTATACACGGGTCATAGACCACTTTTCCGGAAAAGCGCACCCTTTGCGGTGGCCAAACCGCGGGTGCGCGTGTTGCAGCCTCGAGCCAAGTAACCATAACCACCATCATGTCAGCATCATAATATATCTAACAAGAGTAACGCGGCAAAGTGTATAATCAAAAGCAAAACCGTAGCATATGCGATGAAAAGTAACCCGCTATCATGTATAATCAAAAACGAGGTAATAATACGTGCGCTCGAAGGTAGCCCGCCAACATATAGCTATCAAAAGGAGAACGACCGTCGGAGACCGACGCTAAACACTATGAAGAACCCACTAACATGCATAAGCTATCACCCATCACTATTTAACCCCAGTACACTTAGAATAGACCCCGTCCAACATGATAGAGTTAGATGCTAGGACAAAGAAAATAAAACCCACTACATAATAAACCTGATCATAACGACATTACGCATAAAGGGATTCTAAGGGTGTACCCACCTGAAACGTGAAGAAAGTGTGTGGAAACTTCAGTTAAAAAGCTCCCACCCTGAGCCCGAAAAGAAGTACAGTAAGAAGTATCGTTAATAACATCGTCGGGGTCAAAAACACTCAAAAACGGGGCAAAACGGGCCAAAAACGGAGCTTCTGGGCTCTTTGGCTGAAGGCTGGTGCACGGTCCGGGCGTGGACCGGGTTTACAGCGTCGGCGGTTGCGCCGCATGCGCCGGGTGCACGCAGGAAGCGTGCACCGCGCATCCTGGGCCGGGCCGGTGCACGACACGAGCGTGCACCGGGCTCACGGCCACTGGGGCCTGCGGTGAGCACCGGGTGCACCCCGTAGCGTGCACCACACCCGAGCGGGCCGGGCCGGCGCACGAAAGCGTGCGCCGGGTCCGCGGCTCTGGCTGCCGATGCGTGCGCCGGGTGCACGCCTGGAGCGTGCACCGCGCACGGTGTGCAGCCCGGCGCACGGTTTGGTGCGCCGGGTCTGCACCTCCGAGGCTGCGGGGCGTGCACCGGGTGCACGCCTGGGCCTGTGGACCGCGGCCGTACGGACAGCACAGTGAGCCCTAGTTTTCGCGTTTTCTCTCCGTTTTCGCTCCCGTGCGACTCCGGCGACGACCCCGCGAACATGGTAGCGGCGGCGGCGGCCTCCCGTTTAACAACGGCGGCGGCGGCCTCCCGTTCGGCAACACGCCTCGCACGCAACACGAAAAGAAAGAGAATCTTATACCGAAAAGATAACAAGGAAGACCCGAACCGCTCACCTTGTTTTCGCCGGTGAGGGAGAAAGGAAGAGGATCGTCCCGCTCTTTTTTGCCGGGTTCCGCAGGGCGTGCGATCGTCCTTCCTTCTCCTCGTCTCCGTCTCGGTTCCTTACGCCCTCGGTTGAAAAGAGAGGAAATATGAATCGGGGTTTTTCCCCTTCCCTTTCTTAAGGGGGCCGCCTTAAACCCTAGCCGTCAAGAGAGAAACCAAGGAGGGAAAAACCCTACGACCCCCCCGATTGTAAAGAAACCCTAAAATTGCCAAAATAAAAACCGACGGCTAAGATTGTCTCGAAAAGCGTGTCAAACGCTCGCACGGATCCCGGAGCACACAAAAAGGGGCCCAAACTTCAAAAATTTATTCTGGGAGATCCGGGAGTCGGAATTCGAATCCGATCGCGTCTCCGTTCACCGTTTTGCGAGCTCTAGCACCAAAAATTATCCGCAAGTCCCGATGATCAGCCCAAAAATTCTCGAATTTCTGCCCCACCTTAGTCAACTAAAAAAAATATTAAATTAGGACCCTAAACGAAAAACCGAAAGGTCGAGGTACCACCCAAAAGATAAAATAACCCACTGACATAAAAAATGAAAAGTCCGATCGCCTCGAAATGTGTACCAGCCACCTAGCACGGATTCCGATGCACCACTCAAAGCAAACGCTTTGACCCCCATTCCGGGAGATCCGTAAGTCGGAATCCGAATCCGTTCGCTTTGCCGCCCTCCGTTCTTCGAGCTCAAACACAGAAAAATACTAGCGGCCCCGGTCAGTCCATTGCCGAAAGCGGTGAAAAGTTTTCCTACCAGTCCTGTCAAAATAAAAAGGGGGTATACAGGGTAAGGGAACGCCAGGACTCTACATTAACGGTGATCCCAGGTCGTTGAGTGTTGTCCGACCAGTATTGTTAGCTTGAGTCGTGGGTCGTTCCTGGCTGTGGAGTACCTCCAGCCAGTGTGCCTTGTGCTGCGAGCTGTTGGAGAGGCTAGTGTCTCGTGTTCCGTGTGAGCTGATCAGCTGAGTCGTAGAGAGTGCTCCGACTATTGTGAGAGATATTTGGGGATCTTGAGTCCTACCGTTCTGGGAGTGAGCGTGGTTTTTGACTATAGCCTGCTTATGCCAATTTGTGATACTCTATGCCGCGCCGTTTTCCTCAGTTAGAGTCGCGTCCCTGAGATGCCGCTGTGGATACGATGGGCCTGTTGAGGCAGTTTTGCGCGAGGGGTGAGTTAGTTGGGCAGGACGCCCCACGTAAATCCCGTCCTCATGGGGATGTGTGGTAGTGGGCAGGCGCGTTCCTAGTCGACAGGCGTAGGCTTGACTGGACCCTATGAGGCAGTCAGTTCGATTGGGTCCATTGAGCACCTTGGGTGCGAGTGGTCTCTTTTACTTTCATCTGTTCCACTTTTTGAGTATTTAGATAGAGGTATGGTAGCTGTAGAGTTCTTGTTCAGATTTCATTGCACTGTTATCTTTTACCTCTAGTAGACTTAGTGGGCAGACCGTTGGGCTTGTTGACGGCACCCACTGAGAACTACTGTGGGAAGTAGTTCTCACACCCGTCGTGGTGTCTTTTTCCCCAGGAACTTCTTCTCCTGTTACTGTTGCTCCAGTTGCTGATCCTTCTGACCGAGGCGAGGGAGTCGCGAGCTAGTTCCCTACCCGTCATTGGAGTGTAGCGGTACCCCTTCAGAGGAGAGCTTCAGTAGATTAGTTTACTTCTTTTTCCTCTGTTGAGAGACCTTTGTTGTGAGGTATAGAGTTGTACTTTATTTTACAGTTTGAGAGACTGATGTAGTGAGGATATTTGTATTGAGAGCTTGTACACCGATGTATTTTATTGGAGATACCTCCCTTTTGAGTTTTGTATCAGAGGACTTTGTATACGATCGTATTTGGGAGATGGATATTGTATTATTTTCAGTTGTACAGTGTTTGGTTTTCAGTTTTTAGTAGTTTACTTTCCGCTCTGATATCTGTATACTGTAGTTGATTCTTTCTGCAGGTTAGACGCTTCGTCTGTACGGCAGTTTCCGTACAGATGGCGGATCTGTTGGCGAGCCCGGGTCGCAGTTTCGACCCCGGGGCGTGACATCCAAAAATTCCGAGCCTCTGCCAGAAGATGCGCAACAAGAGGATCTCCAACTTTGCTAAAGGGTCCAAGGGCAAGAGAGTTCGGGAAAAGGGTGAAAAAGCCCAAGCAAAGGGCCTATTTATAGGCCCAAAAAGGAAAAGAAGTCAAATGGGCTTTTGGGCCCCAAAATCGGGCGCCCGAATATTTCGGGCGGCTACAGTAACGGGCCGGCCCGTTACTGTGCGCGCCCGAAAACACAAGAATGCGCCACGTGTCCCCCGCGGTCAACGCTCCGCACACCTCGCGCACGTGGGCGGCGTGAGCCCGCCACTGAGATGGTGCCACGTGTCCCCACGTGGTTCACGCGGCGCACGCGGCCGGTCCACGCGCCGGGTCTTCCAAAAACTGTCCACCAATTAGGAGCCGCCACGTGTCAAAGCCACCGCCGCCTCCTTTGACGCCGTCCAGCCAATCAGGGGATGCCACGTGGCAAACCCCGTTCTCGGTGCTCCCGGTGCACGCTTTCCCTGTGGACCCCGCCGCCTGCGCGCTGCCCGCCCCTGCCCGCGCCCGCCTGCACCTGCCCGCGCCTGCACGCGGCCCTTCTCCGCCCCTGCGCCGCCCTGCTCCGCCGTGCGCCGCCGCCTACCGCCTGCCGCCGGTCTCCGGAACAGTAATTCCGGCCGGCCGGAGTTACTGTTCCGGTGAACAGTAACTTTGGCGCCGAAAAATAAGTGAATACACCATTTTGATCGTTTTCGCGCGCTGAGTCGAAATCCGCCGTCCATTTCTCCAAATTCTCATCCGAAATTTTGCCGAAAGCCCCCAGAAAAGCCCATTTGATCCGATTTTCGTGCCGGGTCCATTTCTGGGGTCCGATTTCGATACAATAGGCTCCAATATACCGTGTAAGCTTCCTATAATCACTGTTAATGCTACAACCGTCTCTGTGGAAGTCCGGATCATCACACATTAGAAGAGGGAATATGGGAGGCATGTAAGGCAACGACTTTTTCCTCTTTACTTGAGGTCAATTCATTAGAAGTAGAATCGTCCCAAGTTTTCGCTTGCAAAGCCTTCTTTATATATGATTTCGGAGAAGGACAATCCGTTGAAATATGGCTGTAGCCTTTGCATCTATAACATTGGATTTCCCCTTCGAATTCATCTTTTTCCTTAGAAGGTTTTGCAGAGCTTTTGAGGTTAGAGGATTTAGAACCCGATGATCCTTTTGTTGGTTTCGAGGATGAAGATCCATCGGTTCGATTCTTCCAAAACTTCCGACGAAATTTCTTTACGATCCGCGCCAATTGTTCTTCAAAATCGGCAAAAGAGACTTCATCGTCGGAACTTGATTCGCTATCTTCTTTCTTTGTTGATTTGAATGCAATACCTGTAAGCTTAGAAGAAGACTTGGAAGAAACTTGATTAGTAGGAAAAGTCATTTCATAAGTTTGCAAAGCACCTACTAATTCCTCTACTCTCATCTCATCCGGATGACTAACGGTTTCAATGGCGATAACCTTTGCCCTAAACCGTTCCGGAAGAGTCCGAAGTATCTTTCTTACAATTCTCGACTCCGGAATCTTTTCTCCTAAATTAGCACAAGTATTGATCACATCTTGAAGTCTAGTGTAATAATCTGTAAACAATTCATGCTCATCCATATGAATAGAGTCAAATTGACTTGTAAGCATCTGGAGCTTTTGAATTTTTACAAGATTAGTACCCTCATGTGTAATTTTGAGAATATCCCAAATTTCCTTCGCGGTTTCACACGCGGAAATTCGTGTGAACTCAGTCGAGGAAAGAGAATTAAATAAAGCGTTCATACCCTTCCCATTGTAAGAAGAACTATCGAATTCCTCTTGGGACCATCTAGAGCGAGGTTTTGGGGTAGTAGAATTTCCTACTTCCTCAACAGGATGCACCCAACCGTATTCCACGGATTGCCATACCCGCTCATCAATTGCGATGAGAAAAGCTCTCATCAGCACTTTCCAATAAGCATAATTAGTCCCATCAAAAAGAGGAGGTCTATAAATATTTCCACTTCCACCCAACATGATAGATAAACCTAAAACCTGCTCTGATACTACTTGTAGATTTTTATATATATTTAGGATCCACACGGATCTAAATAGGTACTATCAAACAACTAGAGGGCGGGGTGAATAGGTGTAATACTTAAAAAACCAATCTCAGTGCAAAATAAAAACCAATGCGGAAAATAAAAATAGCACACCGAGATATACGTGGAAACTCCAATCCAGGAGAAAAACCACGGGACCAACACGCAATAACAATCCACTAAGAATAGAAGAATAACAAGGTGGTTACCGACTCCACGGACTCAAACCCCTCCTTGAACTTCTTCGGACCTTGCGCTCACCGATTGCACGTCCACTGCACACGTTCGAATCCACGAACGCCACTCGAATCCACGAGCACACGTTTCGAATCCACGAAACGCCTTTAGCACACCGAATCAACGATGCCACGTCGAATCCACGACGCAAACTCAGCCGGTAAGAATATTGGCTTCGATGGTGATCCTTTGCTTAGATTCTCATTGAGGAACCGTAGAAGAAATCTCTAAGCAAAGATTAGATCAATTCGACAAAAGATATGTTCTTGAAAGAACCGTCGAATTGACCTAAAAGAGGCTATAAAGAAGAACGATAAAAACCTAACCTCTAGGGTTGCACTCAAGTGTTTAATTAATTAATCGGTAGTTTTTGAGAAACCCTAAATGTCTATTTATAGTTTAGAAACCTTTGGAAAGAGATAAGTATCAAAAACTGACTTAACAGAAATTTTCTCGTACGACGATCCGGATTGGATTTACGGCGATCCGGACTGTCGTCTTTTTTTCAGCAATTCCTGAAAAAACAAGGTTCGGGATCCGGATCGGAATTCTGATCCGGATCGGAATTCTGATCCGGATCGGTTCAGGATCAGAAATTCTGATCCGGACTCTGAACATCCAATTTGTCCAGTTTTTGATTTTTAAGCAATGAAAACTTATCCAAGTGTTTCTAAACTACTCAAATGAATTCGGATCACCAAAATTATTTAGTTAAACGTACCTGATCAATCCGAATCCATTTTCCTTGAGATTGATGTATATGATCCACAATTCTTCTACTTCAATCTTCAAGACTCAAAACACTGAGTGTCAACTTGAGCTCTTGTTGAATCTTCTCTAAGTCTTCGATTGCTGATTGGCAATTTGATCACTTCAAGACTCCGACTCAACTCAATAACTCAACTCACGAAATATGCCAATACAAAAAGCCGTAACAATCTCCCCCTTTGGCAATTTCGTGACAAAACCGAAAAATACATAAAACGCTCAAGACACTCATCTTAAACCAAAAAATCGAAACTCAATGTCATCACCAAAACATTGACTTTCTTTGCGTGAAAGATCCAATAAACAAAAATACATTTGAACCAGTCAATCCTAGAACATACTCTATGACTTAGGACTTGGAGTCTTAAAGTGATGTAGATCCTGCAAAACAAAACTCCAAACAAATCAAAAGTCAGTTGTCAGAAATAAAATGTAAATCCTACATTTGATTCGTCCTTTTGGTTCTTTTGTTTTTCGGCTCCTTTGTCATCATCTCCCCCTATCTCGATGATCTCATCTCCGTCTCCCCCTATATCTCGATGATCTCATCTCCGTCTCCTCCTATTTCTTTTCTCCCCCTTTTTGTCACAAATTGTCAAACAGTGAACATACTAGACAAAAGGAAATCACTAACAGCAATAGTTCATAGAGAAAGAGAGATAAAAGCTCAGTTCCGGTATATAATAAAAACACAGATTGCGTACTGGTACTCGAAAGCAAAAATCAAAGGTATTGGGATCAAGCTTTTGTGTCGATGGACTTGTGGTTGGATTATCGGGGCCCTGGGAGGAGCGGATGCCTGTACCGATGCAGGCTACTTGGTAGCTCGAGCGGTTAGCCCAGCTGTACTTGGATGAGGTGGTGCGGTTTTCTGGAATGCCCGCCTCTACTTTGTTCTAGTTAGAGACCCGAGGATTGTATCGCGTCTCTGGAGGAGGTATTAGACAGCATTGGGAGCTTGAGTGGTGGATGATTGGATATATACCCCCTCTACTTAGTTGAGGTTCCGGATTGAGGAATAACTTTAGTTTCGAGGACGAAACTTTCTTTTAGTGGGGGAGGATGCGATGACCTGGATCTCTGCAGAGCTGTGGTAGAGTCATTGGTGACATCTGGGGAGCCTGTACTGTGTGTTGGAGGTGTTTGTGCACCAATTGGACACAAGTGGCGGACTTCGGGCTTAATTGATCACGTGGGTGATCAGTGGACTCCGTCGGATCTTTAGAAGTGATTTCGCGCGAAGCGGATATTAAAAATGGACTCAGCGCGAAGTTTGGACCAAGGAACACCTTTCCGGATGCCTTCGGCAAATTTTGGAGTTGGAATTTGGCAAAATGGACATCAAATTCAGATTCAGCGCACGAAAACAGTCAAAATGGACTACCTACTTGATATTTTGCGCAACCGGTTACTGTTCATGCCGGAACAGTGATTCCGGCGGCCGGCGGGCAGCGGCAGCGGTGGCGGGCAGCGGCGGAGCACGGTGGACGGGCTCGGGCAGGCGGCGGAGCGGTCGCGGGCAGTGCGCGGGCGCGGGCAGCGCGCGGGCAGGCATGCTGGCGCGGGCAGCGCGCGGGCAGGTGCGCGGTCCACGGGCCGGCGTGCACCAGGGGCAGGACACGTGGCATGTTGAGATTCGTCGGTGCAGTGGACTTGGACCACAGAGCAGGCGGGCGCGGTGCATGGACCGGCGGGACACGTGTCCGATTATGGTTGGCGGGCTCATGAAGGCTGGGTCCACGGAGGTGCACCGGGGTGCCTCGGGATTCGTGCCTGACAGGGGGCGCAGGCGGCGGGCGCAGGCGGTGGGCGCAGGCGGCACGTGGGCGCGCTGACCGGGTTTTCCCGCGCTCGGGCCCGCCACGTGTCGTCGCCGCGTTGGTCCACGCGTCGCGCAGTGGATGGCCCGCGCGGCTGTCCGCTGTTGCGGGGTGGACGTGGAGGCCCGAGGGACTTTCGGGCGCGCACAGTGTTGGGCCGGGCCCAACACTGTAGCCGCCCGAAAATCCCGAGCGCCCGGAAGTTGGGACTTATTGGGTATTTGTTGATTTGTTTTTCCAGCCTATAAATAGGCCCCTGTTCAGCAGTGAAGAACTCTTTCTCAGTGCGGACTTTTGCAGTGCAACCATCAGCAGATTTCTTCCTCTCCCAGAGCCGGATCCATCTGCAAATTCCAGGATTTTTCTGCGGCACGCATCCTGAGGTTTGCATTTTTACGGCGCGGCACGACGCTCGTTCGTTTGTGATCTTCTTCATCGCATTTTGGTGCGAGGACTCCCCCGGCTTACTCCGACCTCCGATTGAGACGATTCTTGTGCCGTTGGACTCACGGCAGGTAGGGCTTTGATCTCCGTGTTTTGAGCTCCTCCTCATTTCGAGTTTATCTTGGAGTTCCCCGAGCTTCCATTTGACCCTTTTTCTTGGGCGGAGTTTTGGACAGCACTGTGGTATTTCGGCCATATCTCTGCGCACAGGCATCGGATTGGGGTGATTCAAAAGGCGTTTTGCATCTACACATCACGAGGAATATCCCAAAATTTTCTTGGAATTTTCTGAATATTTTTAGTAGGTGAGAAATCTCTGTTTACAGGAATTAGTGCTACAGTTTTTGCGAGCAGTTTATTTCGAGGTGGTTCCCTTGTTGGATTTGTTTCTCAGTGTAGGAAACTCGGATTTGAGCGTGCAGGTACTCGTTTCGACGGTTTCGTCGCGAGAATCGTGACAGTATTTTTCTTGGAATTTTCCGGGCACTTCTCGCAGGTAAAAACAGGGCATCTTTGGGACTGAATTTTGGACAGCATGTTTTCGGATACTTGTGTGCTTATTTGTGTGTATGTTTTGGGGTAATTGTGAACAGCGATCACGGCGGTTTATCTGTTTGAGCATTTGGTGTGAAAAGGAGATATTGGACAGCGAGGAGGTTTTACAGCTGAGGATTGCGCGTGTCCAGGTGGGTGGTTGCTTTATCCCTCTTTTCTGACTTACCCACTAGGAGTATTAGAGAGATCCTTCTTGGACATCCATGATTGATAATTGTAATTGGGACTTGCATGCTTGTGGGAATCTGATAGTGGTTGGGACTTATACATGATTGTATGGATTGCTATGTTAGCATTTAACCTTGCATGTGGAATGGAACATTTAATTGGGACTATATGATTTACCCTGTTAGTTGTATTACTTGAGGATTTTATGACATGCATAGGTGGATAGTAATGCTTTATTATGGAACATGGATTATAGACATGTGTGGTTGGATAATGTTTTAGCATGATGGTTATATCTATGCGGAGCTATTAATTGTTACACATGTGGAACCACTATTGGTCACCTTTTCCTTTGTTTCCTTGAGAACACTTGCATGCTTGTATGGACATCTAGATAGGCCATCTTTTATCGCTACACTTTCATGCTGGAACTTGACTTAGGAGAAACCTTGTTTGCTACTTTTCTCCTTTTCGTTAGTCAGGTGGTTCTTGTTGCTCGGGTTTGAGCAGGGGTTTGGGATAGTGTAGCCGGGGCCTGGATTATGGATTTTGGGTTTTGGCGGCGACCGCGGATATTGGGCGGTTGACCGGATGTCGGTTATAGGACATCGGTGATAGGGCATGATTATGGACTAGAGGGTTTTGTGGCAACCGCGGATAGTAGGCGGTTGACCAGATGTCGGATGTGGGACATGATTGTGATTGTGGGTTATTCCGGCGACTGCGGATATTGGGCGGTTGACCGGAGGTCGGTTGTTAGACTGGGTTGTTGATTGTGGGGTATTACGGCAATCGCGGATATTGGGCGATTGACCGGATGGTTACTTTTGCATCTGATTGGGAATCAGTTTTCTTTTAGTGGAGGGTTGTGTTCCACTAGGGCTTTATAGTTGTGATCCAATCCTGCTTTTGTTACTTATCACACCGGCGCGGTTATTGCCCGGTGATGCTTTCCTCGTGTGGGTCGCTCCCCTCGAGATCCCCTCCGGAGGCCGGGGCCAGATAGTTATGGACAGTTTTGCTATCACATCGGCGCGGCTTATTTGCCCGATGATGAGGGCGGCAGCAGGAACTTTGCTATCACATCGGCGCGGCTTACTTGCCCGATGATGAGGGCGGTACAGATTGGGTTCATCTGGGACGGTTGGTTATTGTTGCATACGGTTATTCCAGTCTAGGACTGTATTTTAGAGGCATAGTAGTGGTAGATTTTCCTTTTTCAGCGGTTTCATTTCTTACCACTCTTCTTTCCTTTTTGCCTCTGGTAGACCTAGTGGGTGTGTCAGAATTTGAGGTTTTACCCACTAGGGGGAGGCTACTGGTTTACTAGTAGTTCTCACCCCCATTATTTTTTCCTCTTTTTCTTCTTCCTTGTTTTGCAGTGTCTTCTCCGGGTGCTGCTGGGCTTTCAGCGGCGGGTCGATGAGAGAGGACGACTGAGTAGATAGATCTCGAGGCAGGATAAGCGAGTTAGCTGGACTGTTGGTGTACCCAGGTTTCCTCAGACGGTTGTACTTTTACATTTGGGACTGGCTTTTGCCAGCAGGTTGTATTTATTTTGGTGAGCTGGGAGAGACTGATGTATCATTTATACAGATGTATTGTATTTTATTTCCAGCTTCAGTCTGAGATGTATTAGATTTTAGTTTAGCTCTGTTTTTATTGCTCTTTTATTATTATCTCTTATATCTGAGCAGGTTTGGCGCTTCGTGTACGCTTGAAATACCGTGTGCACGGCGGATCTGTAGACGGGCCCGGGTTCCGGTTTACACCCGGGGCGTGACACCTAGCCTCTAGGGCTGCTCTCAAGTGTTTCTGAGTTGGTCGCTACCTATTGAGAAACCCTAAGTATCTATTTATAACCTTTGGAATTCAATCAAAGTCGGTTTAGCATACTTATCATAATTTAACATTGCGTACCGGTACTAAAAGGAAGGTTCCGGTACTCAATGACGCAACAGACAAAATTTTCTATTGCGTATCGGTACTCAATGTCAAGTACCGGTACCCGATGCAAAATCCAGAAAATCTTGTGACGGGTTTTGAGGAACTCAAAGTGTGGTTCCGGTACTCAATGTTAGATAATGAATTTTTCAAAGATAAGTTTAACAAAACAAATCATGTACCGGAATCCAAACTTAAAATAAGTTATAAGATAAAAACGAAGTTCCCAAAATCTCTTCTAAACCTAGTTTCGATAAATTCATGATTCCAAAGATTGTAAATAAACTTAAATCCATGAATACTATAATCATAACTGAGTGTCAACTTGAGCTCTTTCTTGAATCTTCATAGAGTCTTCGATTGCTGATTTGACAATTTGATCACTTCAAGACTTCGACTCAAATCACGAAATATGCCAACATAAAATCTGTAACATCTTTTGCTACCTAGACACTTGGGGCATCTTCCTTACCTTCTGGAGATCATCCCTGCCGAGTCCCAGTGCCGGGGATGCACTCAACTGCCGCCGGGGGAGTTGCACCTGCCGGAGTCCATTTTTTCTCCGCCTCGAGCAAATAATGCACCCAGGATCTTGGGATTGTATCTAAATCCACGGGAACCTTTCTCTAGTCTTAGTGAAACTCTCTAGGAAATTTGGTTGAGTTTGGTGCAGAGGCGAAGTCGCAGTTTGATGCCCTAGCTTTGGGCTATTTTTTGCCTTGGCCGGAGTTGGTCGTACGCCGCCGCCGCTGCACCCGTCCGCCGCTCACCCCTCCAGCAAGATTCCCCACATCAAGGGCGTGCCACCTAGGCCCTTGCATGGCACTAAAAACCATTGCACGAAATTCTACCATTAATGACCTTGAGGTTGGCCTTGGGTCATCTTCTCCAGCCAACCACCACCCCGGGCTGCCGGAGCTTGGTTGGGTGGTGCTCCTGCCACCTTTGGGAAGCTTCTCCAAGTGATGCTTGCTTTTGTAGCCCACTTGAACCCGATCTCTATAAAGTTGCTCCAAACCGAGCTCTACAAGGGTATGTCTTAGACTACCTTGCTCCAACCATTATTCCGATGACTCTCCAGTCTTGGTAGGGTGAGCCCTCGACTCCTGCTAGCCTCCTGAGCATGATGCTCATCCCTGATCCCAAGTTGAGTGCTTGGTTAATTGGATCTTGCAACCCGAGCTCTAAGAGACCTAGCATGCTCCCTATTTTGTTCTAGCAGCCTAGTAGCACCTTTTTGGTGAGCCCTTGGACCCCCCCCCCCCCCCTCGACCTCCTGTGCATGGTGCTCATCTTACTTTTGCAAATGGTTGAGTGGTTTTGTCAATATGGCTATGTAAGCCTTATGTCAATAAGTTTGTTGACCCGAAGTTTTTCTCGGGCTCCGTGCTGCTCCCAAACAGCGAGCACGTTGTTCAGCGTGTCGAGACCCATCTGTTAGAACCTTCAGATTTATCCGAAAGCCTTCGTAGAAGTGCATCGAGCCAAAACAGTGATTTTTGAGGGTTATTATGCAAATTTAGTAAGCCCTAGGGGCCAAGTTGCATTTGTGACCACACGGGCTGTAGTGCACCGACCTTGCTAATGTGGCAAAGTGCGGTCAAACCACTTCAAACGTATTTTAAAATATGATAAAGATGAGGTGAAACGGGAATCGAAAGTGAGTTGAAACGGCGACGAAAGAAGCAATTAGCCTTCATTCTGGATTGCTGGACCAGAATCGGGCGCCCGGACGTGTCCTGCGGGCGCCCGGACCCAACTGTAGAACCCTAAGACTGAGAGCTGGGTTTTTGGACAAACAGGGGATTTGGGCGCTCAGGAAGTCCTAGGGGCGCCTGAATGAACAGTAGCGGGCCCTGAAGGGGCCGCCCGAAGGAACAGTGCTTCGTAGTTCCGGGCGCCCGGCAAAACATTTTGGGCGCCCGAATCACGACGAAAATCCCACGGACAGAGCGGAATTTGAGGGATTTAACTAGGGTATTTCTATCATTTCACACCACCTGCAGTCTCACCAACCCCCTGACATATAGCAGAGCTCTCCCTCTCTCTCTTCTCCCATTCAAACACAACTCTCCAACACTCTCTTTCTCCCTGTTCGAACTAGAGAAAGAAAGAAAGAGGCAGCAGCAGTAGCAGCTGGTGGAGGTGGGCTGGGAGCTCTGGCTGAGGGACTTGCACACTAGGAGCTTGAGGAAACTTGAAGAGGACCTTGAAGAGCATCCCTAGTCAAGCTCCAACTTCTCTTTCTCTTCTTCCTTAAGCAAGAGGCATCAAAAGAGGTGAGTAGAAATCTAGGGCTTGTGTTTTTAAATTTTCTCTTGGGTTCAAAAGAGTGGGGAATCACTCCAAGTGGGGTTTTCCACCATTTTTAGAATCTTTCCACTAAGTTAAAGAGATCAAATATCTCTTTTACAAGGTTACAATAGAAGAGATTTTTACGACTCCCTTTCTTTCTTTTGGTCAAAGAACTACTCCAAGAGGCAAGAGTAAAACCTAGGATTTCTCTTTTTATGGTTTTATGGGGTTAAGATATCATGTGAATGATTTCTTTAAGGTTTCATTCATTGTAGGGCTTCCTTGTGGACCTACAAGAGAGCAATCCAATTCCTCTTTCAAGAACAACAAGAGATGGGGGATATTTAAGAAAATGGGTGACCTCTCCCCTTTTCCTTTGCTTTTAATTATTAGAAGCATGTTAATAGATTTTAGGTTTCATATATAGTAATGAGACATTAAGAGCCATCTTGAGATGAGAATGTGTGAATGACTTATTTTAGGTAAAGAGAATGAGGATTTTGTATGTTGATTTAATGCTAGGAGCATAATGTTAAGGGTCTGTATGTAACAATGGCATGATGATCTAGGAGAAAACCTAGTGTAGGATTTTGATGAGTGGCATTAACCTTAGGATCTCACATGTGGCATTTGTACAAGATTAAACTAAGGTTATGAGATAGAGTTTTAACTTAGAGTCAAAACTCTAAGGATCGAGATATTGGTTGAGGTTAAAAGAGCAAAGCAAATGAAATCCCTATAGTTGGTCCTAGGGAGTTGGGCAAATGAATACTCACTTTAACTTTAACATGAAATAGAGAATGGAAAAAAAAAGTGTAATTAAAGTCCAAGGGACTTTTTGGTTACCCTTGAGGCAAGGACCTAGGGTAAGAGTTAAGTAAAAGAAAGATAAGCTAAAAGGCTTTAATGAAAAAGAAAAAGATTTGCTAAGTGGCAATGGGAGCTAGAGGCTCGAATGAGAAAGAAAGGCAAATGAATAAAAGTGCAAAAGAAGCCAAGTGCTAAAGCGAAAGAAAAGAAAAGAAAAGAAAAGATGAATGCACCTTCGGGGGTAAAACGTAGATCTTGTGTCGGAGAGTAAGTGCAAAGACCATCTCCCGGGCCGGGCCCGCATGACAAAGTTCCCCGTTGGGCGGGGTAGCACTTGAGGTGCTATCGGCAACCTTAGAAATTTTGTCTTATGGTAGCATGACTACCGGGCTGGGGCCCGTTGGGAAAGAATTTTCGAGGGTTAAACAACTTGAATTAAAACACAATAACGAATATGAGTTTTGTGTCAAGTGGTTATGTGGCTAGTATGGAACCTTGGGTAACGACATAGCGTCGTATCACTCATATATGCTCTTTCATTTCCTTCTAACTGCTTGTTTGAATGAATGGAAGTTTTAATTACATAGTTTAGTACTCTGATTGTTACTCTTCCGTTTACAATAAACTGTGTTTGTTTTAATATGAACCGTTCCTTTCGGGTCTTGAATGGTCATGTCCGATTGGCGGGTCTGTTGACGTGCCCGAACCGATCAAATTGGCGGCCTCGGGGCGTGACACGGCCGCTTTGGGCAGCATGGGAATTTGGTTATCGAACAGTAAATCGGCAAAATAGTCAGTTTATCGGCGATTCGGCATTAATGATGCAATTTCGAAGAATTGTGGTGATTAATTATAGTTGCCAGATGTCCTTGGCTATTCCCGACACAGTCCTGGCTGGTCCAGTGATTTCAGTTTAGCATTGGTGACTTTCAGAGCCGAAATGGGATACTCGGAGGTATTTTCGATATTTATGGCACCGTTTGAGTACAGAGTGGCACCAGTGGAGTTTTTGTGCCCGAACGTCTTCACGAAGCATTCCAGGGCAGCACGTCAAGTTTTGTTAAATTCGGAGACCTGTAGGCACAGATCGGATCATAGTTGATCGATCGACGGATTTTCGAAAATTTCAACAAATCCCAGGACTTCAGCGAAGTTCCCCGTTTAAGCTTTCTGCACACAGTGAGTCAATGGGTTGGATATGAGTGAGTCTGTTTCTAACCTGTGTATATGATTCAGGTCCCAGTAGTCAGCCGCCGGCCCATGAGTCATCCAGTGGATATCGTGATCGTTTACCCTAAGGTGGGTATATCTTCGGTCCGGGTTTTATCTTTTCGGCCCTATGGGTACCGTGGTAGGTCGGACCCCTGTGTTTGATGTTAGCCTTGATCCTATGGTTGAGCCTTTCTACTTGCTTTCATTCCAGCATTCAGTCTTTATAGCTATATAGCCTTGGTCTTACAGTTAAGCTTTTCTATATGCTTTCATTCTCAGTAATTAGCAAATATAGTGATATACACCCGGACATATGCCATGCTTGCTTGGTCACTAGCTTAGTTGTATCAGCATTTCCTATTCTTCTATTGCATGTTAGAATATGAGTTCAGCTTTAGTTATACAGTTTAGTTATTCAGCTTCAGTTGTTCCATTTCTGTTATACAGCTACAGTTATACATTTCAGTTATACAGTTCAGTGATACAGTTCAGTTATACAGTTTCGGTTAAACAGCATCAGTTGAGATTACAGTTTTTAGCATCCCGATATGGATTTCTAGCTTTTAGCCGATTGTCTGGTCTTTAGACCGTGAGTTGAGCATCAACATTATGATCGCCATAGAGCCAGCTTTCAGTCACGCACACCTGCGAATTAGCTACCCGCAATGGTGTTCTTTACCGGTAGAGAGGTCGTCACATCGACCCGTCAACCCAGGGTGTTCAATCAGAGTGCACAGGGTTATGATAGCATATTAGTGTACCGGGGCGGTATTAGCCTGAGATCCTCGTGATTAACAGTGGCATGGATTGGGTACTTGATTTCTATCATTGATGCATGATTTGCATTGATTACTCCAGCATTTATTAGCATGACTAGCACATGATTGTTCATACTCTTTGTTTACAGCTTTGATATTTATGGATTATCATACTTGCTCTGTTCTATAGCATGATCAGTATTATTGTTCATTGAGATTGACCAGGATTATCTGTTTGCCAGTTATTGCAAGATCAGCTTCATGTTTGAGTACCTGCTTTCATTTTAGCATGATTAGTATTTATCTTTCAGATTATAGCCTATTTTGCTATCCGCTTATTATAGTATCCAGTAGATATGACTTACTATTTCTCGGCCCGTCATGCCCACTTGGATACATTTATGTTGTATTTCACACCCTTTGGGTGACCACCATTTAAGGTCAGTCAGGTGCTGAGATGTCGGGACGATCCAGTGAGCTGTCACGATAGAGTTGTCCCCTGTTATCAGCCATAGTGGCCTAGTGCTCAGTATATATAGTTCCAGTATCATGACTTTATCCTGATGCCATAGCTTTGGAGTTGTTATTGTTTTGATTATTTGTTGGATTATGTCTTATGGATGGATTGTTCGATGTATAGCTATAGAGGATTTATGTTTATACTTAGTTTAAGTGATTGTCACTCCTCTGATTGAATATTTGTACTTGCCTAATCGAGCATGTATAGGGGAGACTCTGTCCGTGTGGAGAGAGGATTTTCTATGCATGTGGCGGTCTGCCCGCGCCCTGGGTTTCAGGTTTTGAACTATGATTTAAAAATAAATAAATAAATAAATTTAGACAGCTTTTTGAAACTCAGGGCGTGACACCATCTCCCCGGGCATGGACCCGTAGTCGACGAGGTACTTCCGAACGGTATAGCAAGAGCAACAAAAGTACGGGGCGCCTTGGATTTGAGACTCGTCAAACAGTTGTATGACTACTAGGGTTGGAACCCATCGGACAAGATACTTCCAAAGGGCCGAATAACTAAATGAAAGCGTAAAGTGGTCGAGGTGGCCGGGCTAGATGTGACCCTCCTTTATAGCGGCTTAGTGATTGAATCATGGCATAGTGACATATTACATGAGCATGGTAGTAGCTTAGCGGTTTCATATCTGCATGGTAGATAGTATTTACCGCTTTCCCTATTGTTATATTATCTTGCTATTATTGCTTCCATTGGACCAAGTGTGTAGAATATATTTTCTCGGTGGTTGAACCCACTGGGAACTATTCATAGTTCTCACACCCTTGGGTGACCATTTTTACAGATCCAGGCAACGCCGGCAAGGCACGGGACAGGGGCAAGAGCCCAACCGTTTAACGACCTAGTAGTTCTAGCGTCGTCAGTACCCTTTTGGTTATTTTTGAGTGAACTTATATGTGAGGAAAAAGATGTAAACATTTTAATACTTGTTTTAATACTTGTGCGAGAAAAGTGTAATTAACTTTATATCGTGGTTCACTCACGTTATTTGCTTTCACATACATGTTAAACTGTTTGTTTAATGAATGGAACTTTTTAGTTGTTAGTTTTTATACTCTGATATTACTCTTACGTATACACTATTTGTGTTGATATGGATGTGACCGTTCCTTTCGGATATAGAGAGATCATGCCTGATTGGCGGGTCTGTTGGCGTGCCTGAACTGTCCAAATTGGCGGTATTGGGGCGTGACAATGCGCGCTACACCCAAATGACGAGTCTCAAATCTGAAGGCGACAGTTTTACTCTTTTCACTTTTTAACCTTTCGAAAGTATCTCGTCCGATGGGCCCTTGCCCTAGGAGCCGCTATGTGCACTACCCCCAAATGACGAATTTCAAATCCGTAGGTGCCAATTCTCTTTTATCTTTTACCTTAGATTATTTACTTCTAGGATAGCTTGGGCGCCCCTAGGATGCCAATTTAGGTTATAGGTTCTTGTTTGCTCATCAATGTACACTCACTCTAAGTCCAACACACTAGGGTTGTTGATCGTCGCTAAGGATACCAAAACTCGCATAAAGCACTCTAACCTTAGAGTTTATTAATTCTATGTTGAAGACTCTACATTTCCCACCTTAGGTTCTTCCTAAGTTGTATGCCACTCATTGTAACCTAGAGTTATCTCCTAGGTTTTATGCCACACATTTAACCTCTTGACCTAGGTTTTCTCCTAAGTCCATATACTATTTAATCTCATGCAAGAATAATCTACATTTAGGCTTAATACATTTATCCCTTAGGGTTAAACTCCAATTTGTTTATTAACCATGAGTTATCTATAATTCTACTCTTACTATCATACTTCTAACTTGAAAAGCAAAGAAAAAGAGTAGAGATCACTCCTTTCGGTAGAATCCCCCACCTTATGTTCCCTTTAAAAGAAGAAAGGGTTTGATCTCTCAAATCACCAAGAAATAGCCTAAAAATGGGAATAGAGCTCATAAGAGATCATTTCATCTCTTTTAAATCCATAAATACTCAAAACTTCTAAATCCCTAAAAACTTACCTCTTGATCTTGCTCCAAAAACGTGGAGAATAGGGTCCCTTCCACCTCCAATGAGCTCCTTTAGATGCTTTCTCCCAATCTCTTGCCTTCCAAGAGATTAAACCCGCTAATCTTCCAAGCTAGGGTTTCTTTCCCAAGCTTCTAGAGAGAGAAAGGGAGAAAAGAAATGAGAAAGAGGAGTGGGTGTGTGTGTTTGGCAGTGAAGGGGAGAGCTTTAAGCTCATTTAACCTCAATTAAACCCCCCTTTTAACCATGGCTCAAAAACTTTGTGTAGCACTCGAGAAATTCAAGTGTGTTTGCGGGTGAGGAAGCAGATCTAAACCTTAGTGATTTGCATACCGGTGCGCGAATTGCACAATTTCCCGAAGCGCAACTTCCGCCTTTCCGATCCGAGTCTGATCTCGGAAATCTGAGGTCGCCAGTGCGACCGTCCCTTCGAATCGAGTGGAAATGGTATAGACCGTTTGCTGATCCGACGGTCGGATCGTCCGGAAATCAGCAAGAAAACTAGTGGGACCCACGACTTAAGTGAATAGTAAAATGAATAGTAACCCCTGTTTTCGGTCCCCTCTCGAACGGTCGTTGGCCATTTCATGTCCAAAATCCAAACCTAACAGTATGAGTAGACTATTCTAGCTAATTTTGACGTTCTAAGCGCAATGGCGCTGACAGAATTTTCGTTTGACGATCCTAGTGTCTCGAGAAGCGTGCCATACTGTATAATTGTACAGTAATTGTGGACCGAGAATTTATCCGGGCATGTCGTCGAAAAACAAAAATCGCTACCTGATAGATTTCGCCGAGCCGGACGTCGTGGCGAAGTCCATTTTTCGACTTGACGACACAAATGACTCGAAAAGCGTGAAATACAGTGAAAATGCGACATTTTGCGCAATGCACCCTATATTTTATGCTCCGTTTTGCGTGCCGCTCCCTGGTGAGGGACCTAAGTACGAGACTAGTGTGCTGTGAAGGACTGGGCTCAAAATAGCGGTGTTTGAGGGGCTAAATTGCAATTGTGCAACAATGCACTATTTTAGAACCTATTCGGGCTAGGGTTTCTTTTAAACCCTAACCCTGTAGCTCTTAGCCCAGCCGCCAGCTCCAACGACTCCACCCCCTCTGCCGCACTCCTCGGAGGTAGCGTACCGGCCACCGCCGTCCCGTCGCCGGAGGAGAAGAAGAAACAAGAAGATATTATTCTTCTCGGGTTGGTGGGTGTTGGGAGCATCGGGCAGAGCACTGATTGTGCCAAACCTCCTCTGGGTAGTCTTCTGTGTGGCCGCGACCGAGCCAAGGTGAAGCCGACGCCCGCCGCCGCCGTGCACCACCGCGGACCATCACCTTCTTCCTTGAAGTTTTCAGCAAGGTGAGCTTATGGAAAGGATTTCTCTTAAATGGGCTTTGGACCTTTGTATGGTGTTTCTGACATCGAGTCCATCCTCCCTGTGTAGTCCGAGCCGCCGCCGTGCACTAGGTTGCCGGCGGGAGCAACCTGTCACCGAAAATCACTATTCCGGCCGATCCCTAACGCCGCCGCCATCCGGCCGTCAAGCTCAAGATCAGACCCGTTGGATCGACTCATCTCGACGACTGCAGCTCCTCCACGAAGTTGGAGGGCGATCGGACAAAGGTTGGGGCCGCACGGGCCAGCCCTAGAAACCGGCTTTCCTCTACTTAGGCCGATCGCCGCCATCCGGCGCCGCCGTGGCCTCCCGACGCCCGCCACCACTGCACCAAGCTCCGTGGCATCGGGACAGAGCTTCTGGTCCAAGTTGCACCGGCCCGGAGCCACCCGGCCGGAATCCGCCATTAACGACCATTGGAGCTCCACCGAGCTCCGCCGCCGCGCCTCGCCGTCGCCTCCAGACCCCGGCCAACGGTGCAGGTAGGTCTATTTCATCGTTTTAAGGTCGATGGTGGCCTTGCATGGCATCTTTAACGTCGGGTTTCCGATCTCTAGGATTGCACCCGAGTTCGGCTTCGATCTTCATCTCCGGCCAACTCCGGCGATCTGGGCTCCGGCCACCCGTACAGGTAGGACCTAAACACTAATTAAAGGTCTCCATCTAGTTGTTCGAACCCCAGAGTCCTTGTAAACCGAGCTCTCTAATTTTGCACTCAAGGTGTTCGAGCTTAGGTTTGTCCGGTCATCTACCGCCTCCGGCCGCCGGCGCCAAGCCTGGCCGTGACCAAACATCTTCTGGAAGGGTCCGAGAACTAATGCTTGCTGTTGCCTCAGGTTTGAGCCTGGTCTGATGAGGAGTTGGCCAATCCAAGTTTTGGTCTTGGTTGGTGGTTGCCACCACCTTGCTCCGCCCATCTCTCCGGCCGGTCTCCGACGCACATGAGGTGAGCCCTCCACTTCTCTGACCGTACTGAGCATGGTACCCTCTTGATTTCCACTGTTGCATGTGTAGTTTATTAGATATGGCATAGTAGTAATTTTGGACTTTAGTGTTCATGGGCCAACTTTGTTCTTGGGCCTCGTGCTGGCCCAAGCCCGTGAGCACGAGCTTCGTCTCGTCGTTTCGGACGCGCCGAAACTTACGGCGCTGTCCTTGGCTTCCTGGTTTGGAAGAACGAGTGAAAACAGCGGTTAAAAAGGGGTATTTATAGCAATATTTCGATAGAGGAAATTATGTTTTGGTCCCTGTCGGCCCGAACATCAAAATTATGATGTTTAAAGACAGCAGGTGTAGTTGGACGATATTTGGATATTTTTGTTTGACCGTGAGACGGTCAGTGGATTTTCGGGAATTTCGGTTTAAGCCTAGTCTCGGCTAAGTTCCCCGTATCAGCGACATATTATTGTAGTGTTGCCGGGATGGGTATGAGTGAGTCTTGTTCTGATCACAGTTTCTGTTCAGGGCCCAGCGTTTCAGCACCAGTCTAGTCTGGCGGGAGTTCGGGATCAGCCTACATTCGGGGGGCTTGTTCGACTGACTTCGAGGTGGGTTTTCTTTGAGACTTAGCATAGAGTTGGTATTGTTGGAAGGATATTAACTGCATGTTATCGGTACTAATGCTGACGGTCTCTATGATTTACGATATTACCCTGTATCTTGGTTACTATGCTCGAGGCTGCGACACGCGCACCCGCGGTCTGGCCACCGCAAAGGGTGCACTTTTTCGGGAAAGCGGTCTCTGACCCGTGTAGACCCACGAGGTGACGTAGTGGGGGCCCCCGTAGGTGTGGGGTTTGAGGCTTCAAGGTGTGAGCGGTGCGATCCGTCGGGGTAGATGCCCGACGAGGTCAGGTGCTCCAAGGTGCGAGCGGTGCGATCAGTCGGGGTAGGTGCCCGACGAGGTCAGGTGCTCCAAGGTGTGAGCGGTGCGATCCGTCGGGGTAGGTGCCCGACGAGGTCAGGTGTACAGGTGTTACAGGGGTTACAGGTATTACAGGTGTCACAGGTGTTCGCGTGTTACCTTTCCCTTTGAGCAGAGTGATTTCTCCGGGTAGTCTTACAGTTGGGTTTGGTATTTTTCCTGCTTATTATTATTATCATTGTGTCGCTGACTACCCACTCCGTGACAGGTTCCTCCAGGGGTGAGAGGTAGACGACGGTGAGGCCGAGGCGGGAGTAGTCGGGCCGTGGGGAGCCCTAGTCTGTATCTCCCTTACCTTTCCTTGCATTTCATTTGATACTGTAGGCTATTGTGTGGTTCTCGATACCCTCGTGGGGTCGGTGTGGATGTCGGAACTTTGCCCTTTGTATATGTGGATGTTTGAATTCTTATCTCTGTTCGGCCGTTTTTCAAAAAGAAAAAGAAAAGAAAAAAAGAATTGCGAAAACCGTTTTCAAAACTTGAGTGTCGTGTGGGCACTGTTTTAAAAACTCTGTGGATTTATGGTTTACGAACTGTTTTAGAAATCTGGGTGCCGGGTGGGCACCGCTTTTAAAATTGTGGATTTATCCTTTCAAATTGGTCGGCCTACAGAATAGTTCAGCTGTATAAATGTGAGAACTGTTGTGATTGAATAAACTACTATGGTTGCATGTTGTATTAGCCGCGACGCCGTGCATATACAGAGGAGTCTCTGTCCGTTTGCAGGGTGATTCTGTGTATGCGGCGGGTCTGGGCACGCACCGGGGAAGAAGGACTTTCAAAAAAAAAATTGACACGTAAAACAAACCCTTTTTCGTTGATTGTTTCCGCTGATTGAAACCCCCGGGGCGTGACAGACTAAGATGGTATCAGAGACTTTCTTTAATCACAACAGTCAGTGTCCGACATCCACGGAGATACCACACTTAGCTGAATGAATGAAATGTATAGGTCCCTTTTCGCGATAGTTGGTTGTATGCTATGCTAGCGGAGTCGTGAGCTGACTTGGGTTGTGTGAATGTACGGGTTAAGTTGTTTTCCGGTTTAGCTCGTCTGTCGTGCTTGTGTAGTTGGGTGGTTTTGGAGGCTGGGGTCGAGGCCGGCAGCCACCGGGGTCCCGATGGTTGCTGGGAATCAATGGATTAAGCAACCAGCATGGGACACGGTGGGCCTGCTGACGGTGTTGATGCACTTGGTGCGGCTGTTAACACAGCAGATCGTGCGCCGGCTTTTGTTTTCCGAACCCCTTCCTCTGCCAACGTTCTGGTCGTCATTAGTAACGGTGACTGGTGGTAGTGTAATCCGCTGTGGTTGTTAGAGGGTCTGCTGGGTTGTCGGTCGTGGGCAACCGGGTAGCCTCTCGTCTAGATTTGCACCTCCTAAACCTGCTAGTTTTAGATTACAGCAGATGGTCGGCCGATTCGTTTTGCATCTTGGATAAGGTATGGGTGGGAATGGGGATTCTTCCCCTATGGTTGTTACCCATAGTTCGGCTCCTTGCTGTGGTCACTGCGATGGTTGTAGGAATCGTCATGGTGGGGTCTTGGGGTTCTCCTTTGGGTTGAGAAAAAAGACCACCGGGGCTAGCAAATCTTGTTCGTTTGGGCTCGTTTCTTTCTTTTAATTGAGTGGACCTAGAGCTTAGAATACTCCTAGTTGGGATTGTGATCGTTTGGTCTGGAGATATGCAGCTCGGTTCAGTGCAGGGTGCTTGGAGGGGCAATAGATTGGGACCGAGCGGTAGGAGTTAACCAGAGTGTCGCACCCCTTCGGTGCCAAGACAGAAGTAGGACCGTATTTCTTGGTTTCTGTCGCCAGCTTTCCATGACCAAGGCATAATCGGGAGGGTTTTGGGTTACGAGACTACTAATAGCAAATGAAGTGTAGGTCAGCGGGGGTTATTGACTACATGACGCTCTGGCATTGGTTGCTTTCGGCTAGGATGCCCTGCATTTAGCTTTTTCTGTGGGGTAGACCTTGTGGTAGGTCGGATTGCCGAAACCTAACTTTAGTTTTGGCCGTCGCCTCGGTAGAACGGACAGTCGGAGAGGACAATCCGGGGATGGTGGTTATGTCCCGAGCTAGTGGCCCGTGTTGGTGACGGGCGGAAGTAGTCCGTGTTGGTGACGGGTGGGTTCGTCGTTTTCAAAGGAGGATTACTTGTAGGCGGTGACCCGGCGAGTTGGATTGGCACATCCTGGAGTTTTTGTGGGGGGTATTAGTGTGGCTTCCCCCTTTTGTTGCCGGGTTATGTTTTTGTGAATTTTAGAGCCGTCGGTTCGGGTTTTGTGGTAGGATTGGGGTACCTCGACGCATCGCGAGACTTTGGTTGCTGACTGCTCAGCACCGTCGGAGGTGGTCTGCGAACCGGTGGCGTCGTAACAGGGAGCTCCAAGTCGGGGAGCAGGCTTACTCAGGTTGGCTTTGATCAAAAGAGAAGGACGGGACGGTAGGGTTACCGGGCGGGTTGAGCCGTCGGTAGTCTGAAATCTTGGGGCGGATTAGTCCGGTAGTTTTCCGTTCAGGGTACCACCGAGTTTCGCCAAGAGTTATGGGGCGTTTCGCGTGTAATTGCTTCGGAGGCGGGTTTTTGAACGCCCCAGCAGTGTTCTTGGGTATGATGAACGGAATGTTCAGACTCTTCTTGGATCAACTTGCGTACGGACGAGGAACGCCTACGGGTGCCCTTGCAGACTCTCAGGGATCAGAGAGGGTAGGCCAAACTCCAAAGGTGTGAGTTTGGGCATCGCGGGGAGAGTTAATGTGACACCCCCAGAATTTGGATTAGTCCTCTATATAAATGATATAATAGGACTAAATCTCTAACCCGGCTATAGCATTTTGGATGGTAGCAAGATCCAAGAGGAAGATGAGAGTTAAGCGTGCTAGAGCTAGAGTAGTTCTAGGATGGGTGGCCCCCTGGGAAGTGGGGCGTCACAGTTGGTATCAGAGACATTCACCAGCCGGAAATGTGAGATGAGTCTCGGCTGAGCCAGGGTTATATAGCGGGTAGAGCGAGGCTCCCCGGCTAATGACCGTTGTGAGTGGAGTGCAGCTCCTCACAAGGTCGGCTAAGGCTAGCGAGACGAGTCTCACATCGCCTGGTGCTTGTGAGTGTGCTTGAGCCTGACGTGGACGTCAGGGCTTAAAGGGGGGAAGAATGTGACACCCCCGGAATTTGGATTAGTCCTCTATATAAATGATATAATAGGACTAAATCTCTAACCCGGCTATAGCATTTTGGATGGTAGCAAGATCCAAGAGGAACATGAGAGTTAAGCGTGCTAGAGCTAGAGTAGTTCTAGGATGGGTGACCCCCTGGGAAGTGGGGCGTCACAGTTAAGGCCGATACAACCAAGCAACTCAAGGAAACGATACAACCAAGCAACTCAAGGAAACGATGCGTCCAATCAAGATCACTCCGGATAGACAAGTGGAGCAGTCGATGCCTGGAGCGGTAAGGGTCAGACGGGAGAAATACTGGTAACCGCGATTACGCAGCTGGACGGATCAACAGCAGATTTTTGGTGGCTTAAATTGACAAGGGATGTAGCACAATTCGTGGCTTGCTTTTGGGTTGGTCATTGAGTAAAGGCCGAACATCAGGGCCCCGCGGGAAAACTGCAATCTCTCCTAGTGCCAGCGAGAAATGAGAAGATCACGAGGGGCGCAAAGCCAATGGGAAGCGCAAGTCAGTCATGTTTGGCCATTTATTTTTTTGCCCCTTTATTGGATTCCTGGCGTATTTAAGTTTCGAGGACGAAACTTCTTTTAAGGTGTGAGTGATGTAGCACTCGAGAAATTCAAGTGTGTTTCCAAGCAACTCAAGGAAACGATGCATCCAATCAAGATCACTCCGGAAAGACAAGTGGAGCAGTCGATGCCTGGAGCGGTAAGGGTCAGACGGGAGAAATACTGGTAACCGCGATTACGCAGCTGGACGGATCAACAGCAGATTTTTGGTGGCTTAAGTTGACAAGGGATGTAGCACAATTCGTGGCTCGCTTTTGGGTTGGTCATTGAGTAAAGGCCGAACATCAGGGCCCCGCGGGAAAACTGCAATCTCTCCTAGTGCCAGCGAGAAATGAGAAGATCACGAGGGGCGCAAAGCCAATGGGAAGCGCAAGTCAGTCATGTTTGGCCATTTATTTTTTTGCCCCTTTATTGGATTCCTAGCGTATTTAAGTTTCGAGGACGAAACTTCTTTTAAGGTGTGAGTGATGTAGCACTCGAGAAATTCAAGTGTGTTTGCGGGTGAGGAAGCAGATCTAAACCTTAGTGATTTGCATACCGGTGCGCGAATTGCACAATTTCCCGAAGCGCAACTTCCGCCTTTCCGATCCGAGTCTGATCTCGGAAATTTGAGGTCGCCAGTGCGACCGTCCCTTCGAATCGAGTGGAAATGGTATAGACCGTTTTCTGATCCGACGGTCGTATTGTCCGGAAATCAGCAAGAAAACTAGTGGGACCCACGACTTAAGTGAATAGTAAAATGAATAGTAACCCCTGTTTTCGGTCCCCTCTCGAACGGTCGTTGGCCATTTCACTGTCCAAAATCCAAACCTAGCAGTATGAGTAGACGATTCTAGCTAATTTTGACGTTCTGAGCGTAATGGCGCTGACGGAATTTTTGTTTGACGATCCTAGTGTCTCGAGAAGCGTGCCATACTGTATAATTGTACAGTAATTATGGACCGAGAATTTATCCGGGTATGTCGTCGAAAAACAAAAATCGCTACCTGATAGGTTTCGCCGAGCCGGACGTCGTGGCGAAGTCCATTTTTCGACTTGACGACACAAATGCCTCGAAAAGCGTGAAATACAGTGAAAATGCGACATTTTGCGCAATGCACCCTATATTTTATGCTCCGTTTTGCGTGCCGCTCCCCTGGTGAGGGACCTAAGTACGAGACTAGTGTGCTGTGAAGGACTGGGCTCAAAATAGCGGTGTTGGAGGGACTAAATTGCAATTGTGCAACAATGCACTATTTTAGAACCTATTCAGGCTAGGGTTTCTTTTAAACCCTAACCCCGTAGCTCTTAGCCCAGCCGCCAGCTCCAACGACTCCACCCCCTCTGCCGCACTCCTCGGAGGTAGCGTACCGGCCGCCGCCGTCCTGTCGCCGGAGGAGAAGAAGAAACAAGAAGATATTATTCTTCTCGGGTTGGTGGGTGTTGGGAGCATCGGGCAGAGCACTGCTTGTGCTAAACCTCCTCTGGGTAGTCCTCTGTGTGGTCGCGACCGAGCCAAGGTGAAGCCGACGCCCGCCGCCGCCATGCACCACCGCGGACCATCACCTTCTTCCTTGAAGTTTTCAGCGAGGTGAGCTTATGGAAAGGATTTCTCTTAAATGGGCTTTGGACCTTTGTATGGTGTTTCTGACATCGAGTGCATCCTCCCTGTGTAGTCCGAGCCGCCGCCGTGCACTAGGTTGCCGGCGGGAGCACCCTGTCGCCGGAAATCACTATTCCGGCCGATCACTAACGCCGCCGCCATCCGGCCGTCAAGCTCAAGATCAGACCCGCTGGATCAACTCATCTCGACGACTGCAGCTCCTCCACGAAGTTGGAGGGCGATCGGACAAAGGTCGGGGCCGCACGGGCCAGCCCTACAAACCGGCTTTCCTCTACTTAGGCCGATCGCCGCCGTCCGGCGCCGCCGTGGCCTCCCGACGCCCGCCACCACTGCACCAAGCTCCGTCGCGTCGGGACAGAGCTTCTGGTCCAAGTTGCACCGGCCCGGAGCCACCCGGCCAGAATCCGCCATTAACGACCATTGGAGCTCCACCGAGCTCCGCCGCCGCGCCTCGCCGTCGCCTCCAGACCCTGGCTAACGGTGCAGGTAGGTCTATTTCATCATTTTAAGGTCGATGGTGGCCTTGCATGGCCTTTTTAACGTCGGGTTTCCGATCTCTAGGATTGCACCCGAGTTCGGCTTCGATCTTCATCTCCGGCCAACTCCGGCGATCTGGGCTCCGGCCACCCGTACAGGTAGGACCTAAACACTAATTAAAGGTATCCATCAAGTTGTTCGAACCCCAGAGTCCTTGTAAACCGAGCTCTCTAATTTTGCACTTAAGGTGTTCGAGCTTAGGTTTGTGCGGTCATCTACCGCCTCCGGCCGCCGGCGCCGAGCCTGGCCGTGACCAAACATCTTCTGGAAGGGTCCGAGAACTAATGCTTGCTGTCGCCTCAGGTTTGAGCCTGGTCTGATCAGGAGTTGGCCAATCCGAGTTTTGGTCTTGGTTGGTGGTTGCCACCACCTTGCTCCGGCCATCTCTCCGGCCGGTCTCCGACGCACATGAGGTGAGCCCTCCACTTCTCTGACCCTACTGAGCATGGTACCCTCTTGATTTCAACTGTTGCATGTGTAGTTTATTAGATATGGCATAGAAGTAATTTTGGACTTTAGTGTTCATGGGCCAACTTTGTTCTTGGGCCTCGTGCTGGCCTAAGCCCGTGAGCACGAGCTTCGTCTCGTCGTTTCGGACACGCCGAAACTTACGGCGCTGTCCTTGGCTTCTTGGTTTGGAAGAACGAGTGAAAATAACGGTTAAAAAGGGGTATTTATAGCAATATTTCGATACAGGAAATTATGTTTTGGTCCCTGTCGGCCCGAACATCAAAATTATGATGTTTAAGGATAGCAGGTGTAGTTGGACGATATTTGGATATTTTTGTTTGACTGTGAGAGGGTCAGTGGATTTTCGGGAATTTCGGTTTAAGCCTAGTCTCGGCTAAGTTCCCCGTATCAGCGATATATTATTGTAGTGTTGCCGAGATGGGTATGAGTGAGTCTTGTTCTGATCACAGTTTCTGTTCAGGGCCCAGTGTTTCAGCACCAGTCTAGTCTGGCGGGAGTTCGGGATCAGCCTACATTCGGGGGGCTTGTTCGACTGACTTCGAGGTGGGTTTTCTTTGAGACTTAGCATAGAGTTGGTATTGTTGGAAGGATATTAACTGCATGTTATCGGTACTAATGCTGACGATCTCTATGATTTACGATATTACCCTGTATCTTGGTTACTATGCTCGAGGTTGCGACACGCGCACCCGCGGTCTGGCCACCGCAAAGGGTGCTCTTTTCCGGGAAAGCGGTCTCTGACCCGTGTAGACCCACGAGGTGACGTAGTGGGGGCCCCCGTAGGTGTGGGGTTTGAGGCTTCAAGGTGTGAGCGGTGCGATCCGTCGGGGTAGATGCCCGACGAGGTCAGGTGCTCCAAGGTGCGAGCGGTGCGATCCGTCGGGGTAGGTGCCCGACGAGGTCAGGTGCTCCAAGGTGTGAGCAGTGCGATCCGTCGGGGTAGGTGCCCGACGAGGTCAGGTGTACAGGTGTTACAGGGATTACAGGTATTACAGGTGTCACAGGTGTTCGCGTGTTACCTTTCCCTTTGAGCAAAGTGGTTGCTCCGGGTAGTTTACAGTTGGGTTTGGTATTTTTCCTGCTTATTATTATTATCATTGTGTCGCTGACTACCCACTCCATGACAGGTTCCTCCAGGGGTGAGAGGTTGACGACGGTGAGGCCGAGGCGGGAGTAGTCGGGCCGTGGGGAGCCCTAGTCTGTATCTCCCTTACCTTTCCTTGCATTTCATTTGATACTGTAGGCTACTGTGTGGTTCTCGATACCCTCGTGGGGTCGGTGTGGATGTCGGAACTTTGCCCTTTGGATATGTGGATGTTTGAATTCTTATCTATGTTCGGCCGTTTTTCAAAAAGAAAAAGAAAAGAAAAAAAGAATTACGAAAACCGTTTTCAAAACTTGAGTGTCGTGTGGGCACTGTTTTAAAAACTCTGTGGATTTATGGTTTACGAACTATTTTAGAAATCTGGGTGCCGGGTGGGCACCGCTTTTAAAATTGTGGATTTATCCTTTCAAATTGGTCGGCCTACAAAATAGTTTAGCTGTATAAATGTGAGAACTGTTGTGATTGAATAAACTACTATGGTTGCATGTTGTATTAGCCGCGACGCCGTGCATATACAGAGGAGTCTCTGTCCGTTTGCAGGGTGATTCTGTGTATGCGGCGGGTCTGGGCACGCACCGGGGAAGAAGGAATTTCAAAAAAAAATTGACACGTAAAAGAAACCCTTTTTCGTTGATTGTTTCCGCTGATTGAAACCCCCGGGGCGTGACACTTTGCGCATGCTGTGTGATGACCCGAATCCCCATGGAGGAGCTATGGCTTGATCAGCAGCTTTTAGAGGCCCATGTTGTCTGTCAGAGTTGGTTGCGCGCAAATCCGAGTCAAGAAATGGATTTAGCACGAAAATGAATTAAGTTTACCTATTTGGGCGTTTTTGGCAAAAAAAATAAAAGTGTTTTTGCGTAAAACGGAGACCGCGGTTGAATTTAGCGTGGAAAAACGTTTGAAAATGGCTATTTGGAAATTTTCTGGTGAACTCGGATGTCAAAAATGGACTCAGTACGCGAAAACGCTAAAAATTGAAAATTTCCAGGCTTACTGGGCTTCTGGGCCGATTTCGACAGTGCACCGGGCGCAGCGGGCCGTGGTGCACGCCAGGTGGCAGCGCCTGGTTGGTTAGCTCACTATGCGGGGGCAGCGGGGTTGGTGCGCGATTGGCGTGGGGCAAGGGGCTGTACGGCGCGAGTGGCGCGAGGCGGCGCAAGCGGGCGCCGCGTGGCGGCCTGTGGTTGGCGGGCGCCAACCACCCGCACACACGGGGCCGCCACGTGGAGCGGCCCGGTTGGTGCGCCCGCGTTGTTGCACGGGGCGGGACACGCAGCACGCCCTGGTGATTCCGGGCGCTGCCGAAGCTGTTTCGTGTTTAGCGCCCGAAAAATTCGGGCGCACGAAAATGCACCCCAAACCTGCAGATTGGATTTTTTTGGATTTTGCCTATAAATAGGCCATTCTCTCCCCTTTTTTTGATTTTTTGGAGGTTTCTCTTGGGGGCTGATTGCCTGAGGTTGTTCCTCATTAAGTCTTCTACTTCTCCAAGGATCTGAGGCATTTTAGGAGACCGCAGCATCGACATTTTCCCCGACTCAGCGCACTTCGACGCTTCTCCGATTGCGGATTTTTCTTTCGACTCTCCGTCCGCAGGCTCCCTTGAGCTGACTCGAGGGAGTTTTTAGCCGATTCTTGCGGCAATGTTTCCACGAGAGGTAGGTCTTCGATTTCTGTGTTTGCCGCTCCTCTCCATTTTGAGTTTTTATGGGATATTTTGGAGCTTCTTTGGACCCCATTTTCTGTGGCAATTTTCTGGACAGAGGTAGAGTAATTTTGCATTTTCTCAGCCTATGGTTGTCGTAACTGGGAGTTTAAGGACTCGATTGACATCTACACTTCAAGAGAAACGCAACCGTATTTTTTTTGGATTTTTTTTGAAAACTCCTCGCAGGTGAGAATTTTCGTTTTTGGGGACTGTTGCACTAAACAGTAAAATGCAGATTTTGTGTTGGTAATTTTTGTGGCGTTCGGCTTGCGTTACAGTTGTTGCTGGGATTTTAGAGTTTTGCAGGGAAAGAGGAAGTTGTAACTTATCATCATGATTGAGGTGAGCATTTTTCCTTTTGGTCCCGGACAAAAATTACGCTCGAATTAGCTTCTACACTCGAGCGACGCGCTCGCTGATTTTTGCCGAACTTGTTGGACAGCACTTCAGTGTTTTGCTTGCCGCCGCCGATCCGGGAGGTGTTTTTTGGGAGTTCTTGGATTCGTTGGAACTATAAGAGTTGGGGGAACGTGCACGCCAAATTTCAACCCGAACGGATTCCGGATCTGCACGTTCCAGGTGGATTATTGAGAACCTCTTTCTACGGCTTACTCACTAGGACTATTAGAGTGATCCACGACACACTGTTTATTGTTTCGCCACCCTATTGTAGATCGTGCTTGAATATATTATTCCGGTTATTCCTTAGCCTATCTATGTGAGACTGGTACACTATGATGATTTATTATGGACATGTGTAGTTGGTTAGTGATTATGACACGTTGATATATTCCTATGTGTAATTGGTTATTCGTTGGGACAATATGATCTATCCTATGTGAGGTTACTATTTGATGCTCTTTATTTTATTCTACATGAAAACAATTGCATGTTTGTATGAACATTTGGATAGGCCACCTTTTATCGCTACACTATTATATTGGGACTTGATTTAGAAACCATGATTGTTCCTTTTTCTCCTTTTTACTTAGACATGTGATTCATGTTGCTCGGGTGCGAGCAAGGGCTTGGGATAGTGTAGTCGAGATTATCGAGTCTGGGAGAGATTGTACCAGATTGTGGACTTGTGGGGTGTTGCGGCAACCGCGGATATTGGGCGGTTGACCGGATGTCGATCTTTGCATCAGATTGGAGTTGGGCTTTCATTAGTGGACGGAGTTTCCCACTTTGAGCATGGTCGTGACCAAGTCCTGCTGTATTGAGATACTTGTGACATGGTTACTTTACTCGTGTGGGTCGCTCCACTCGAGTGTCACCCGGAGTAGGCGTTATGGCCGAGCCGTGTGCCGGTCAGTTGGTTACTTTGAGATCGAGCCGTGTGCCGATCAATTACTGGGTTCTTGAGTTCGACGGCAGAGCAGGCAGTACCGGGTTTCATACCGGTCCATTTGATTGGGTTTATATTGACAGAGATTGTTCATTGATGCATGCATACAACCTTTTTATTCGGTACTGCATTAGAGGCATAGTAGTGGTAGTTTTCCTTATCAGTAGACTATTTTTAGCTTACCACTTTACTTCCTTTCTTGCCTCTCGTAGACTTGGTGGGTACGTCGGAGTTTGAGGATTTACCCACTGAGGGCTACTGGTTTATTAGTAGTTCTCACACCTGTCGGGGGTTCTTCCCCCTCTCTTTTCTTTCCTCCCCTATGTTTTGCAGAGTTTTCTAGGGGAGTTGCTGGTCCTTCGGCCGCTATTCGAGGCGAGGGAGTTGCGAGCTACATCCCTACCTGTCCTTGGAGTGTAGTTATACCCCCTGGTTGGAGTTTTTTTTTTTTGTACTGTCAGCTGGATTATTATATAGTTTACTATTTTGGAGGGCTTTCTTGTAATTGTGAGAGACTGATGTACTATTGTCTTAGTTTACCTCCCTTTTGGGTTTTTAGATGCTGTATCCGAGAATGATGTATGGCGATTATTTATATTTGGGAGACGGTCTTGTACTTATTCCTATTGTACAGTGGTTTGGATTTTATTTCATAGCAGCTTATTTTTCCCTTTGATATTTGTACAGCTGTAGTACTATCTTTTGCAGGTTTGACGCTGCGCCTAAGTAGGGTTTTCCGTATGGGTGGCGGATCTGTTGGCGAGCCCGGATCACAGATTCGACCCCGGGGCGTAACATGCTGTCAGTAGTTCGGAGTACCGGTACACGGGTTGGGGTAACGGTACACGGGCTAGGGTACCGGTGCCCGGGTTCTAATTCCGGTGGGCCAACACTTGGAGTTTCCAACCCCAGAGCTCGGTTTTCTTGCTTTCTACGAGGTACCGGTATACGGGGTACCGGTACACCATGCTTCGATCTGCAGTTTTGCAGATTTCAACCTTCCGAGCTCACTTTCCAACTCAACTTTGGTCCGAAAGGCTTTTGCTTCGAACCAACACATTTCTAGCTCATTCTTAATAGCATTTTAAACATGCTCAGACCGCACTTTGCTATTTAGCAAAAGTCGGAGTGTCATGCCCCGAGGTCGAAACTGTCACGCCCCGGGTTAAACTAGAACCCGGGCCCGTCTACAGATTCGCCGTGCACACGGAGTTTCCTGTGTACACGCAGCGCTGGTAACCTGCTCAGATATAAGATGTACAACAAGAGCATAATACAGAGCTGAACTAAACATGATAATCTCAGACTGAAAATAGGGTACAAGCTGTAATAAATACAATAATCTCCCAGCTCACCAAAATAATACAGCCAACTGGCCAGCGCCAGAACCAAAATAAAAGAAAAATACCACGGTCAGAGTAAAGAGTACAATATCTGTCTAATATCCTCTCTCGGTCTCGCAGGAGATCTATCTACTCAGCGATCCCCTTACCTTTATCAGCTGCCGATGGCCTAGCAGCTCCCGCAGACGACTCTGCAAAATAAAGAAGAAGAAAGAGAGAAACAACAATGGGGGTGAGAACTACCAGATAAACCAGTAGCCTCTCCTAGTGGGTAAAACCTCAACTATGACGTACCCACTAGGACTACTAGAGGCAACATGAAAGAACAGTGGTAATCTACAAAGCCTGCTGAAAAGAAAGGAAACTATCACCACTATGCCTCTAAATGCCATGTAGCACGAAATGACTGTATGCAACAATACCAAACATGCCTGCCTGAAATAACTCAGTCTTGCGTTACTAGTAAAACTGGTACTGCCTGCTGTGCCTTGCCAAATCGGGTATGCTGGCCAATGCATAACACCGATAGGGGATAGTTGCCAAATCGGGTATGCTGGCCAACGCATAACACCGATAGGGGATAGGAGTCTCAAAGACTCTAAGCATGTCTGCAACACACTCCGGAGTGGCACTCGAGTGGAGCGACCCACACGAGTAAAATATCTCAGTAATAAGTATCAGAAGTGCCATAAAACAGCAGGACTGGATCATGACTATGATCAGAGTGGGAAAACCATCCACTAGGAAAACCCGATCCCCAGCTGATAAACCAGTCTCAACCTCAATCTGATGCAAGGATAAACATCTGGTCGACCGCCTACTGTCCGCGGTCACCGCAAGACCCCACAAGTCCACAATCTAGTATAAACTTGACTATACTATCCCAACCCCTGCTCATACATGAGCAACAAATATCTAGATGCAAAGGACAACAATGAAACATGTTCAGATCCCAATATGATAGTGGCCTCACTAGATGTTCAGTCATGCATGCAACTGTCTTATCTTTAAAAGCTGTAAAATAGTGTCAAATGTTTATTTTAAAAGAAGATTGATTTACTGAATAAAAGTTATTTGCATGCGAGATTATAGCCTTTGTCCCAATCACAGTGTCCCAATATAAGTCATCATATAATCTGTGGGGTTAAATTTTAGGAGAGTTCGTCCCAGCGGTTCTCGTCAATTGTCATATTAGTTCGCCCCAATAGTTCTCATCAATTGTCCTGTTAGTTTGTCCTGCTAGGTTGTCCCAATGGTTCTCATCAATTAACATATTAGTTTGTCCCAGTGGTTCTCATTAATTGTCATATTAAATTTTAGGGGAGTTCCAGTAATCCCAGTGAGCTTGTCAAAAATGAGGTAAGCAACAACCGCCCACCTTGAACAGCTCAGATCACACCCAGATAGTCTCCTGGCTGTCCACAGTCCCCTAAAACTGCTGTCTGCCGAAAACGATGCCCTACAGCAACACACATTGCACAGGGTGTAACTATAGTATTCATAAAAATACATCTTTTGCTATTTTTCAAATGGCACGAAAAGAGAGGAGTTTTTCACCTCTGTACAGTGCTCAGAAAAATCCATAAAAATTACTGTTGCGTTTCTCGCGAAGAGTAGATCAAAATCGACTCTTTAAACGTCTCGATCTGATGCTCCTACGCCAAGATAAAAATCGGAGAAGTCGATGCTGTCCAGAAATTTCCACAGCAAAAAGGGGGGTCAAAGAGACCTCGGGAATCATGCCAAAAGTACGAAATGTATCAAAGTGATCAACACGAAGATCGAAGCCTTACCTCTTAGGAACGCGCTGCCAGAAAAATCGTCCAAAAATTCCTCCTGGTTAGCCCACAGGGAATTTTCGACTGAACTGCGACGGGAAATGGGCCGAAAAAGAAAACCGTCGCAGTGCGCTGCGTCGCAGCTAACTCACTATCGGTATCTTCAAAAATTCTAAAATCTGGAGGAGAGAGAGAGGAGAGAGAGAGGAATAATTTTCCTACGGGGCCCAACCTCTGATTCTCTCTCTACAGCACAGAAATCGAGGTGGGAAAATGAGAGGGAGGGGGATTCCTATTTATAATGGGCCTGGGAATCTCCCACACGAGATCCGGGCAGAACAGGAAACAGCGAAAAGAGCCAACCAAAACGTGCCACGCGTCCACAAAACAGGAAACAGCCTGTGCAAGGTCCACTCGGAAGCCGCCACGTGTCCACTTGGTGCACAGGCCCGGTCCCCGCGCCGGGTCTTCCGGAAGATGTTGGCCAATGGGGTGCTGCCACGTGTCACCTTCCCACATGTCTTCTAGAAGCCGGCCGGCCAATGGGGAAGCGCCACGTGGCAACACGGATCTTCGGTGCTCCAGGTGCACGCCATGCCCGTGGACCGCGCACCCGCGCCTGCCCGCGCCTGCCCGCGCCTGCCCGCGCTGCGCGCCTCCGCACTCCACCGCTGTGCCGCCGCCGTGCGCCGCCGCCCGCCGCCGCTCGCCGGTCGTCGGAACAGTAATTCCAGCGGCCGGAGTTACTGTTCCGGCATGAACAGTACCCATGTGCCAAGAAAATAAAGTAAATATACCGTTTCGATCGTTTTCGTGCGCTGAGTCCAAATCCGTTGTCCATTTCGCCAAATTCTCATCCGAAATTTTGCCGAAAGTCCCCGGAAAATCCCATTTGCTCCGATTTTCGTGCCGAGTCTATTTTAAATGTCCAATTTCGATTCTACAAGCTCCGTCTCACCGTATGCGCTCTCTACAGTCACTGTTTAATGTTGCACAGTTCCAGCGGGAGTCCGGATCATCACATCCTCCCCCACTAAAAAGAGTTTCGTCCTCGAAACGAGACTAAATAATAATCCTCAGTCCGATGTCTCGAATAAGTAGGGGTGAGCATCCCTCATCTCCGACTCGAGCTCCCATGTAGCCTCGCGCTCGTCATGATTGCCCTATTGGATTTTCACATAGGGAATGGCCCGATTGCGCAATTCTCTCACCTCTCGGTCCAGAATTCGCAGTGGGCGCTCCTCATACCTCAAATCTTCACTAATCTCGAGTGGTGGGAAGTCGATGACGTGCGATGGGTCGAAGACATACCTCCTCAATGTAGAAACGTGAAATACATCGTGGACACCAGCAAGCCTCGGAGGAAGCGCAAGTCGGTAGGCCACTGGCCCGATACGCTCTAATATCTCAAAGGGCCCAATATATCGGGGGCTGAGTTTCCCACGAATGCCGAACCTCCTGATTCCTTTAGATGGTGAGACTTTCAGGAAAACATGATCACCAACCTGAAACTCTAAGTCTCGTCGCCGTACATTGGCATAGCTCCTCTGTCGGCTTTGGGCGGTCTGAAGATGCTTTCGAATCACTCGGACCTTCTCCTCTGCCTCTATCAATACATCTGGTCCCAAGGTCCGCCTCTCGCCTACGTCACTCCAATAAAGCGGTGATCGACACTTGCGTCCATACAACGCTTCAAACGGAGCCATCTGAATGCTCGCTTGAAAGCTATTGTTGTACGCGAACTCAGCCAAAGATAAATGCCGAATCCACCCTCCGCCGAAATCCAGGATGCAAGCCCTCAACATGTCCTCCAGGATTTGTATAGTCCGCTCTGACTGCCCATCAGTTTGCGGATGAAAAGCAGTACTGAACCTAAGCTGAGTCCCCAAGGCTGTCTGCAAACTCATCCAGAAACGCGAAACAAACCTCGGGTCTCTATCTGATACAATGGAGGCTGGTACTCCATGTAATCTAACTATCTCGTCTAGATAAAGCTGGGCTAGTCGCTCAAGTGGCCACGTAGTCTGCATGGGCAGAAAGTGCGCCGACTTGGTAAGTCGATCTACAACTACCCAGATCGCATCGGCTCCTCCTTGTGCCTTCGGTAGTCCGACCACAAAGTCCATCGTAATGTGGTCCCATTTCCACTCGGGAATTGGGAGACTCTGTAACTTGCCAGCTGGCACTCGATGCTCAGCTTTCACCTGCTGACAAGTTAAACACTGGGCCACAAATCTCCCAATATCCCTTTTCATGCCTTTCCACCAGAAGTGTGCCTTGAGGTCCTTATACATCTTAGTCCCACCAGGATGTAGGGTATAAGGTGTATAATGGGCCTCTCGCAATATCTGTTCTCTAATCTCCACATCTATTGGCACACATGCTCGGTTCCTGTACCTCAGTACTCCCGAGGCATCTACCGTAAAGTCCCCAGACTGATTACTCGGAATCTGATCTCTAATCCTGGTCAAGTGGGGGTCCTCACTCTGTTTCTCCCTGATCCTGTCCAGCAGAGTGGGCTGCAAGACTAAAGATGCCAGTCTAGCAGTGACCCCAGGGGACACAACCTCTATCTCGAGTCGTCTCATCTCCTCTAATAGCGGTGCTTGGTCTGTGATCAACATAGACAACCCTTGCACCGCCCTTCTACTCAAGGCGTCAGCGACCACATTAGCCTTTCCTGGGTGGTAGAGAATATTTACATCACAATCCTTTAATAGCTCTAACCACCTACGTTGCCTCAAATTCAACTCCTTCTGCGTGAACAGGTACTTTAAGCTCTTGTGGTCGGTGTAGATTTCACAATGCTCCCCATACAGATAATGGCGCCAAAGCTTCAGTGCAAACACCACGGCAGCAAGCTCCAAGTCATGGGTAGGGTAATTCTTCTCATAATCCTTGAGTTGCCTTGATGCATAAGCAATTACCCTCCCTTCCTGCATCAACACACAACCAAGTCCACTGTGTGATGCGTCGCTGTAAATCACATATCCTTTCCCCATAACATGGAGGGAAAGGATAGGAGCGGTCATTAACCTATTCTTCAGCTCCTCGAAACTCCTTTGACAGTCCTCACTCCAGATAAACTTCACTCCCTTACGCGTCAAGCGAGTGAGGGGTGTGGAGAGCTTCGCAAAGCCTTCCACAAACCGACGGTAATACCCAGCTAAACCCATAAAGCTACGTACCTCAGAAACTGTCGTCGATCGGGGCCAATCCCGAACCGCCTCAATCTTTGCTGCGTCCACTGCCACACCTGCGGCAGAAATCACATGGCCTAAGAAGACTACCTCCCGAAGCCAAAACTCGCACTTTGCTAGCTTGGCAAACAACTTCTTCTCTCGCAGAAGTTGCAGCACAATCCTTAAGTGCTCCTCATGCTCAACATCACTTCGGGAGTAGAGCAAGATATCATCAATGAACACCACCACGAACCGGTCTAAGTATGGTCGGAAGATCCGGTTCATCAAATCCATGAATGCGGCAGGGGCATTAGTTAGCCCAAAAGGCATAACTGTAAATTCATAATGCCCATACCGTGATCTAAATGCCGTTTTCGGAATATCCTCGGCCTTCACCTTCAACTGGTGGTAACCGGACTACAAATCAATTTTAGAAAAGACACAAGATCCTTGCAGCTGATCAAAGAGATCATCGATGCGCGGCAAAGGGTACTTGTTCTTAATGGTCACTTTATTTAATTCCCTATAGTCCACACATAGTCGAAGTGACCCATCTTTCTTTTTCACGAATAGCACCGGCGCTCCCCAAGGCGACACACTCGGCCTAATAAAGCCCTTGTCCATCAAGTCCTGGAGTTACGCCTTAAGCTCTCGCAGCTCAGCTGGTGCCATCCGGTAAGGAGCCTTTGAGATTGGCGCAGTTCCCGGAACTACGTCAATCACAAACTCAATCTCCCTATCTGGCGGCATGCTAGTCAGCTCAGGTGGGAAAACATCCGGGAACTCGCGGTCAATAGGGATATCCCCGAGTTCCGGTGCCACCGTAGTCCCCTCAACAATACTAGCCAAAAAGGCTACACATCCTCGACGAATCATCTGCCTCGCTCGGGAAGTCGAAACCATAGAGGTAAAGAAGGCACTCTGACATCCCCGATATACTAACATCTCCTGGCCTGGCTCTCTAAAAGTGACAGTCCTTGCGGCACAGCCAATAGTCGCGAAATATCGAGCCAGCCAGTCCATCCAGAGAACCACATCAAAGTCCCTTAACTCTCTCAAGACCAACAGGTCTGCTGGCATAATCCAGGACTCGACTTGCATCGGGCAGGACCAACAGCACTCCTCCACGTGCAAAGTGTGATCGGGAATCTGAACCTTTCGTGCACGTGGTAAAAGTCCTACCTCTAGCCCATGCAATAATACAAACGCTCTACTAATAAAGGTGTGGGATGCTCCAGTATCAAATAAAGTACGAGTCCTAATGCCAGAAAGTAAAGTGATACCTGCCACCACGTGATCTGCTGCCGAAGAGTTCTCTACCTGCGCAGCATACACTCGCCCACTCTGAGCTGGAGGGCGATACTCCGTGGGATAGGAGGAAGATGGCCTGCTTGCTGGAGCATATGGCCGCTGAGCCGTCGACCGTTGCTGTGATGAAGATGGAGCCGATGCTGAAGAAGGAGTCGTTGATGGTGCATAAGGGCAAGTAGCTCGGAGGTGGCCAGACCGTCCACACCGATAACAGCGGCCAAACCTCAGATCACAAGCATCAGAGGTATGTTGTCCCTGGTAGAAAATGCACCTAACCGTAGCCTGGGGATGCCTCGCCTGCTGCCTCTGTCGCGGAGGCCCTTGCTGCCGCGACTGCGATCTCTGCTGATGCGAATGCTGTTGCTGCTGATGCTGCGGTGGCCTCTGGGATCCACCAGGCCCTTGCCGCTCAGAACGCCCACGGCCGGAAAACTGAGGCCGTGGCGGTCGTGGCGGCCTCCAAGAACTGGACTGTCCCCCGTCGTCCTGCGCTGGTCGCTTCCTGTCTGCACCTTGAGCGACCAGGCCCCCACGTCTGGCGACGACGTGGTCTCCCCTCTCGACCCACTGGGCATGCTCTGCTGCCTCCTCCAAGGCCTGTAGTCTCTGAGCATGCACCAGAGTATAGATTTCTGGGCGCAGGCCCGGCTCAAAGAGCTCCACCTGATGCGGTCCGTCCCTGGCGACATAAGGTACGCAGTTGAGTAACCGCGTGAACTCCTGAAAATAGTCTAATGCCGTCCGGTCGCCTTGCTGAAGATTCTTCAAATCATCTTCCAGCTTTTTCTTCACACTCGTGGAAGAGTACGTATCCAGAATCATTTTCTTGAACTCAGACCAGGGTAGCTGTCGAGTGATTTGAAATTCCCGTGGCTCCACCCGACGCCACCATGCATCAGCATCCCCGTCTAAGCAGTGTACAGCCAAATGTACCCTGTACTTCTGGTCAATGAAGAAGTCCCGGAGTAACTTCTCCATTGACGAAAGCCAAGTCCCGATCTCCCACGGCTTAATATTCCGCCCTGAAAACCTGGGCGGTCCCCGTTTACAGAACTGAGTAAGTTTGTCAGCAATCTCCTGCTCCTCCGCAGGAGTCAATGGCCGGATTGCCCCCTGAGCAACAGGGGATGCCGTGGTCACTGGTCCAACTGGGGAAGCCACAGCAGGGGAGGGTGGTACGGGAGAACTCTCCGGGGGTGCAACAACAGGATGCGCCCTCTGTTCTAACATCCGCGTCAGCCGACCCATGGCCTCCTCCTGACGCCGCACGGCCTCTGACATCAGGGCCATCTGAGCCTGAAGCTCCTGCACCTCACTCTGCTGGCCCTGCTCGGACTCCTCCGGCTCGGGCTCAGAGGAAGAAGGCTGCGAACGCGTCAACATTCTACGTCGCGGAGGCATCCTACCACAAGAAACCACACTCAGTATCATCACCCCACACGACCCAATCTAGCGAAAGTTAAAGACATTCTCCTATTTCTGTGACTTTATGTTGTCTGCAGCCAACATAACAGTCTACCAGAAGTAGGCTATGTCGATCCCTCTTCCTTCATTGGAAGAGTTAAATAAGTAACACAACGACTTCCGCAAAATTGTCACATCTCTCGCACCCTATCATCCTAGGGTCTGCCAAAAGCCTAGGGTTTCCTAAGTCCCAACTGACCTATCCCTAAGCTCTGATACCAACTTAATCTGTCACGCCCCGGGTTAAACCAGAACCCGGGCCCGTCTACAGATTCGCCGTGCACACGGAGTTTCCTGTGTACACGCAGCGCTGGTAACCTGCTCAGATATAAGATGTACAACAAGAGCATAATACAGAGCTGAACTAAACATGATAATCTCAGACTGAAAATAGGGTACAAGCTGTAATAAATACAATAATCTCCCAGCTCACCAAAATAATACAGCCAACTGGCCAGCGCCAGACCCAAAATAAAAGAAAAATACCACGGTCAGAGTAAAGAGTACAATATCTGTCTAATATCCTCTCTCGGTCTCGCAGGAGATCTATCTACTCAGCGATCCCCTTACCTTTATCAGCTGCCGATGGCCTAGCAGCTCCCGCAGACGACTCTGCAAAATAAAGAAGAAGAAAGAGAGAAACAACAATGGGGGTGAGAACTACCAGATAAACCAGTAGCCTCCCCTAGTGGGTAAAACCTCAACTATGACGCACCCACTAGGACTACTAGAGGCAACATGAAAGAACAGTGGTAATCTACAAAGGCTGCTGAAAAGAAAGGAAACTATCACCACTATGCCTCTAAATGCCATGTAGCACGAAATGACTGTATGCAACAATACCAAACATGCCTGCCTGAAATAACTCAGTCTTGCGTTACTAGTAAAACTGGTACTGCCTGCTGTGCCTTGCCAAATCGGGTATGCTGGCCAATGCATAACACCGATAGGGGATAGTTGCCAAATCGGGTATGCTGGCCAACGCATAACACCGATAGGGGATAGGAGTCTCAAAGACTCTAAGCATGTCTGCAACACACTCCGGAGTGGCACTCGAGGGGAGCGACCCACACGAGTAAAATATCTCAGTAATAAGTATCAGAAGTGCCATAAAACAGCAGGACTGGATCATGACTATGATCAGAGTGGGAAAACCATCCACTAGGAAAACCCGATCCACAGCTGATAAACCAGTCTCAACCTCAATCTGATGCAAGGATAAACATCTGGTCGACCGCCTACTGTCCGCGGTCACCGCAAGACCCCACAAGTCCACAATCTAGTATAAACTTGACTATACTATCCCAACCCCTGCTCATACATGAGCAACAAATATCTAGATGCAAAGGACAACAATGAAACATGTTCAGATCCCAATATGATAGTGGCCTCACTAGATGTTCAGTCATGCATGCAACTGTCTTATCTTTAAAAGCTGTAAAATAGTGTCAAATATTTATTTTAAAAGAAGATTGATTTACTGAATAAAAGTTATTTGCATGCGAGATTATAGCCTTTGTCCCAATCACAGTGTCCCAATATAAGTCATCATATAATCTGTGGGGTTAAATTTTAGGAGAGTTCGTCCCAGCGGTTCTCGTCAATTGTCATATTAGTTCGCCCCAATAGTTCTCATCAATTGTCCTGTTAGTTTGTCCTGTTAGTTTGTCCTGTTAGTTTGTCCCAATGGTTCTCATCAATAATCATATTAGTTTGTCCCAGTGGTTCTCATTAATTGTCATATTAAATTTTAGGGGAGTTCCAGTAATCCCAGTGAGCTTGTCAAAAATGAGGTAAGCAACAACCGCCCACCTTGAACAGCTCAGATCACACCCAGATAGTCTCCTGGCTGTCCACAGTCCCCTAAAACTGCTATCTGCCGAAAACGATGCCCTACAGCAACACACATTGCACAGGGTGTAACTATAGTATTCATAAAAATACATCTTTTGCTGTTTTTCAAATGGCACGAAAAGAGAGGAGTTTTTGACCTCTGTACATTGCTCATAAAAATCCAGAAAAATTACGGTTGCGTTCCTCGCGAAGAGTAGATCAAAATCGACTCTTTAAACATCTCGATCTGATGTTCCTACGCCAAGATAAAAATCGGAGAAGTCGATGCTGTCCAGAAATTTCCACAGCAAAAAGGGGGGTCAAAGAGACCTCGGGAATCATGCCAAAAGTACGAAATGGATTGAAGTGATCAACACGAAAATCGAAGCCTTACCTCTTAGGAACGCGATGCCACAAAAATCGTCCAAAAGTTTCTCCTGGTTAGCCCACAGGGAATTTTCGACTGAACTGCGACGGGAAATGGGCCGAAAAAGAAAACCGTCGCAGTGCGCCGCGTCGCAGCTAACTCAATATCGGTATCTTCAAAAATTCTAAAATCTGGACGAGAGAGAGGGGAGAGAGAGAGGAATAATTTTCCTAAAGGGCCCAACCTTTGATTCTCTCTCTACGGCACAGAAATCGAGGTGGGAAAATGAGAGGGAGGGGGATTCCTATTTATAATGGGCCTGGGAATCTCCCACACGAGATCCGGGCAGAACAGGAAACAGCGAAAAGAGCCAACCAAAACGCGCCACGCGTCCACAAAACAGGAAACAGCCTGTGCAAAGGGCCACTCGGAAGCCGCCACGTGTCCACGTGGTGCACAGGCCCGGTCCCCGCGCCGGGTCTTCCGGAAGATGTTGGCCAATGGGGTGCTGCCACGTGTCACCTTCCCACATGTCTTCTAGAAGCTGGCCGGCCAATGGGGAAGCGCCACGTGGCAACACGGATCTTCGGTGCTCCCGGTGCACGCCATGCCCGTGGACCGCGCACCCGCGCCTGCCCGCGCTGCGCGCCTCCGCACTCCGCCGCTGTGCGCCGCCGCCCGCCACCGCTCGCCGGTCGCCGGAACAGTAATTCCGGCGGCCGGAGTTACTGTTCCGGCATGAACAGTACCCATGTGCCAAGAAAATAAAGTAAATACACCGTTTCGATCGTTTTCGCGCGCTGAGTCCAAATCCGTTGTCCATTTCGCCAAATTCTCATCCGAAATTTTGCCGAAAGTCCCCGGAAAATCCCATTTGCTCCGATTTTCGTGCCGAGTCTATTTTAAATGTCCAATTTCGATTCTACAAGCTCCGCCTCACCGTATGCGCTCTCTACAGTCACTGCTTAATGTTGCACAGTTCCTGCGGGAGTCCGGATCATCACAGAAACTACGACCCGGGCTTGCCAACAAATCCGCCGCCCATACGGGAAGGCCCGCATAGACGAAGCGTCTAATCTGCAAAAGATACTACAGCTATACAGATATCAGAGCGGAAAATAATTATTGTAAATATAAAATCCCACTATTGTACAACTGGACTAAATACAAGATCCATCTATACAACATCTATGAATCCAAAAAGGGAGATAACTAAAACAAGAAATACAACAGCGTACAGTAAATCCCACAGTCCGGGATGGTACATCTACCTCACCAAAATGAACTACCCTTGTAGGGATCTATCTTGTGACTCCCTGTCCTCGGTCCCAAGCCAGCTAGAACAGGAACGAAAGGGTAAATCTCTGCAAATCTATCACCGACAGAGGGTGTGAGAACTATATCCTACAGCAGTTCTCAGTGGGTACCGTCTCCAAGACCAACGGTCTGCCCACTAAGTCTACTAGAGGCATAAGATAACAGAATACTGAAATAAAGGATAGGCCAGAAAGAAATCTACAGCTATCATACCTCTATCTACCATGCTCAATGGGGGAAAACAGATAATAATATGCAACCACTCGAACACGAGGTGCTCAATCGACCCAATCGTAATCACTACCCAAAAGGGTCCAGTCAAACCTGCGCCCACCTACTACCACACATCCACAAGAGGACGGGATTTACGTAGGGCGTCCTACACAGACGGCATTGACAAGTCGCGATAGCAAAGTAACAGGCCCAGCTCCGGAGCGGCACTCGAGGGGCGAGACCCTACCGAGGAAGTATCCGCGCATCTCTGTCGAGCTTAATATGGCTCCTTCAGGCTATAGTCCAAATCTACGATCAATCGGATCGACAATGTCCAACTCACAACACTAACCCACTGGCTAGAGGTACTCAACAGCCGGGACCGTCGTCAACCCAAACGACTTCCAAAACAGAAATCCAACTCAACACACTAAACTCACTGGCTGGAGATACTCCACAGCCACAACAACGAAGGGTCCGAAAATCCCGAAAGATTAATACCTACAACCCCAATCAAACAAGAATAGGCTATAGGCGTAGCCTTCCGTTGTTCTCGACCCGCGGATGAAAACAACCCTTAGAACCTAGATCACTCAAACTCTCTCGGGTGAGGAAGCTTGTAAGAAAAGATGATCTTTATTGCTAAATACCATTTTCACTCAAACCCTCTCGGGGTGAGAATAAAAATAGCTCACTTTTTAGAAAACCGCCTTGATTTGAGAAAACCACTTTTATAGATTTTAGTTCTTGCGAAAACGGTTAAAACAAGTTTATTTTCTGAACCCCGAAGGGGTAATGCCTTCGCCCAATCAGACAAGAACAGGCTCCGGCGACCCCTAAAAATTCGGAAGGAAAAACACTGGTTTACTAAAATCATGTGTGTCCAAAAACATTCTGGGTTCAAGGTCCTAATATCGCAAGCACACCACGACCACAATCTCGGTGGCGACAACTAATCGGAGCATACCCGACGACCCGGGACCACGTTTACCCAAACAGTTCCCAACACTAGCCACAGCTACTAGACTCCACTCGGCCCCCAGGCACGAGTGCGACATGCATTGTGGTGACCCGGACCTTTGCAGGGCTTCTACAGTGTGACCAGCAGCTTCTGGAAGCCTACGTGGCATGTCGGCGGTGTTCGCGCGCCAGTTTGGACACAAGAGATGGACTCGAGGCTTAAAATGGATCTCGTAGGTGATCGGGGGACCCCATCGGATGTTTAGAAGAGTTTACGCGTGGTGTGGATATCGAATTTAGGATCGGCGCGGAATTCGGATTAAAAATACCTTTCCGGGAGCCTCCGGCAAATTATAGGTTTGGAATTTGGCAGAATGGACGTCGTTTTTGGAATCAGCGCGCGAAAACGGTCAAGATGGGCTATTTGCTTGATGTTTTTGGGTTGGCGGTTACTGTTCATGCCGGAACAGTACTTCCGGCGATCGCCGGTGGCGGTTGGCGGCGGCGGGCAGCGGCGGAAGGCGGCGGAAGGCGCTCGGGCAGGCGGCGCGCGGCCGCGGGCAGGCGCACAGGGGCGCGGGCAGGCGCGCGGGGGCGCGGTCAGGTGCGCGGTCCACGCGGCCGTCGTGCACCCGAGGAAGGGACACGTGGCAGGTTCTCACTGGTCGGTGTTGTGGTCTGGGTTCACGGAGCAGGCCGGTGGTGCACGGTAGACCGGGTGGACACGTGGCGTGAGGTAGTTGGTCCGGTGTTGTGCTCCCGGTCCACGCAATCGGTGGAGTTGTTGACCGGGGCAGGTGGCCGTACGGCGGGGCAGGTGGCCGTACGGGCCCGGGTCAGCCGCGATGTGCGCGGTCCACGGCGCGACGTGCGCGGTGCACGGGTTGCCGGGCCACGTGTCGCGTCGCCATTTGCGGGCGCAGGTGCACCGGGTGCAGTGGGGCCCGGGGAGTAGTGGACTGGGCTGTGTGGTGGACCGGGCCGCACTGTGCGCGCCCGAAACTTGGCGGGCCGGGCCGCACTGTGCGCGCCCGAATTCGGGCGGACCGGACCGGGCGCCCGGAAGTTGGGACATGATGGGAATTTTCCCAATTGTTTTCTTCAGCCTATAAATAGGCAGCCCGAGCCCTCTTTTCTGCTCTTTTTCTCTCAGCCCTTGCAAGATCTCCCCGAGCTCCCTTCTTGGAAGATTTTCATCTTCAAGTGCTTGATCTTCCTGCCAAGTTCTAGGATTTTAGGAGGCACGAATCCCGAGGTTCCCCATTTTACGGTGCGGCGCGATGTTGCTTTCTAGTGTTCTTCTTCGGCGCAGCGACAGTGTTTTGGCTCCCCTGGGCTACCCCGAGCTCCTTTTTCTGTGATTCTTGTGCCGACAGACTCCTAAGAGGTAGGGCGTCATCTTTCTTATTGATCATGCTTTCCCATTGCGAGTTTTTGGCACGGATCCCGAGGCAACACTGTGACCCATTTTCTGTTTGGCTTTGTGGGACAGCATCAAGGTGTTTTGGCCATATCTTTGCGCACAAGCGTCAGCCGGAAATGAGCTTATACAACTTTTTCATCTACAGATCGCAAGGAACGCGCTCGTATTTTTCTTGGATTTTTCTGAGATTTCTTCAGAGGTGAAAATTACTGTTTTCTCAGTGAACAGTGTACAGTTTTAATACAGATTTTTGTATGAGTGTACCCCCTTGCCGAATTTTTTATCTTGGCTTACCGAACTCCGATTTGGGCGTGCAAGGTACCGTTTCGAAGCTATCGACGTAAGGATTGCTGTGATATTTTTATTGGAATTTTCTGGGCACTATCTGCAGGTGATAATTTAACAGTTCAGAATTCGAGGTTGTATGTGGTTTTAAGTGCTATAATTGGGAGCCTAGTGTAATTAGTGGACTTTGTATTGTGCCAGGAGAGTTACGGGTGTGCTGAACATATTGGAGCAAGGGATTAGAGTTATATGGTGTTTTCAGCTGTTGGGCTTTGGACAGTCTGCTTTTCAGGTGGGTGCTTTGTTCCGAGAACCGGTGGACGGTTCTCTAACTCTATATGTTAGAACTGCATGCATGTGTAGGGTACAATATCTGGGATTGATTGGTAAGCTTAACAATGTTGATTTATGGGAATTGCAAGTTAATTATTCATATTATGACAATGGTATTAATCAGACATTTATGTTGATGATTAATGGAAGCTTACCTAAGGCAAGGTTACCCTATATGTTTAATTATCATGCCATGTTAGCATATAACCCTTTTATGAGGCTGGTTTATACAATGGGATAGGATTATGTAGTTATGTGCAGGTTCCACTCCAAGGAGTGATTATGGGTCGAAAATCATGGACAGGTATGGTCATTGCTAATTCTGGCATGAGGTTTATTTTCTTTATTCTTCTTGAGGACAAATGCATGCTTGTATGGACATATGTGTATGGACATATAGTTAGGCCATCTTTTACTGCTGCACTACATATTGGAACTTGACTTAGGAGAAACCATGTTATTCCTTTCTCCTTCTTGTTAGTCAGGCGGTCTGTGTTGCTCGGGTGCGAGCAGGGGTCTGGGGTAGTATAGCAGGGACATTGGTGACAGGGACGGGTTGTGCTGGATTGCGGCTGGCAGGGTTTTGGCGGTGACCGCGGACTTTGGGCGGTTGACCGGAGGTCGGTTATAGTACTTTGGTTATGGACGGCAGGGTATTGCGGCAACCGCGGATATTGGGCGGTTGACCGGATATTTATTGACGTATCAGATTGGGTATTAGACTTTCCTCTAGTGGATGGAGTTTCCACTTATCATTTACTGTTGTATCCGTGTAGGGATCGGGTTTCCCTTTAGTGGACGAGTTTTTCCACTTTGATCAGAGTCGTGATCCAGTCCTGCTATACAGTGATACTCGACACAGAGATACTTGTGATACTGATGACAGAGTTACTTTACTCGTGTGGGTCGCTCCCCTCGAGTGCCACTCCGGAGTGTGCGACTGGAAGGACCGATGCCAGTCTGTTACTTACTTTTGTGTGCGATCGGACGGTTCGATGCCGATCTGTTACTTACTTTGGGATGCGACCGTACCGGTCCGAAGTCGGTCTGTATCCCGCGATTGAGATCTGGAGTTCGACAGCAGAGCAGGTAGTACCAGTGATTACTGGTCTATCGATTGGGTTTATTCAGGCAGTTACTTTTTGTTACACTCGTGCCTGGGGGACCGAGTGGAGTCTAGTAGCTGTGTTAGACCAGTGCTAGTATTGTTGGGAACCGTTCGGGGTTTGACGGTGGTCCCGTGGTCGTTGTGAGTTCTTTGACCATTGTGTGAGAGGTTGAGCATCTTGAGTCTTTCCGCTCTGAGAGAGAGAGGGCATGGATTTGACTATAGCCTGCATGAGCCACTACTCGATAGCGAGTTAGTCCGTTTGGACGCCCTACGTAATTCCTGCCCGTCAGCGGGAGGTGGTTGTAGGTGGGCGCAGGTTTGACTGGACCCGATGTGGCAGTCAGCTCGATTGGGTCGATTGAGCACCTCGTGTGCGAGTGTTGCATATCTTCATCAGAGTTTCCCCATTTGAGCATTTGGATAGAGGCATGGTAGCTGTAGAGTGTTTCCAGCTTCTTCTTTCAGTTTTACTGCAGCGGTTATCTTTTGCCTCTAGTAGTCTTGGTGGGCAGATCGTCGGGCCTTGTGGCGATACCCACTGAGAACTCCCTTATTGCGTAGTTCTCACGCCCGTTGGGGGTTTTCCCCCTTTTGTCCTTTCTCCTCTTTGTTTTGCAGAGTCTTGGCGGGTGTTGCCGTTCTGTGGTTGCTGTGCGTGGTGAGGGAGTAGCGAGCTAGATCCAGACCCATCTTTGGAGAGTAGCGGTACCCCCCTTTGGAGGAGATCTTCAGTGTAGTCGGTAGATTAGTATTTATTTCCTCTTTTGAGAGACTGATGTAGTGAGGATATGATGTATTGAGAGCTGGTACACTGATGTTTTATTTGAGATATCTCCCTGTTGAGCTATGAGTTTGTACTCGAGGTTATTGTATGATTATCATTTTTGGGAGATGGACCTTGTTGTTTTATCTTCAGTTGTACAGTGGTTGATTTTATTTCTATAGCAGTTTTATCTTTTAGCTCTGATATCTGTTAGCTGTAGCTCTTTTTGCAGGTAGGACGCTTCGCCTATGCGGGTTTGGCATAGGTGACGGATCTGTTGGCGAGCCCGGGTCGCAGTTTCGACCCCGGGGCGTGACATGCATCCCACACTATCTCGACCACTCGGACCACTACCCGGGCGAGGAAAAGCTCTATATCCAAGAAAAATGAATGTAAGGGGTGGAAACTAGAACATACAAGAACCTAGCTCAAGTGAGAGTTTTCTAGCAGTCTGGTTAAATATATGCAATCATATGTCGGGATGCTAGTCAAGTCCCATAACTCTATAAGCATCATGATACAACAATAATAGCACCTATTATAGTATACTAAAAGCTACAATATTAGAATTAATGGGAAATCCGCAGTTTTGGAGAAAATCAAACCAACCCACCTGGATGCGTGCATTGGTCCAGAGTCCAAATAAGCTAAAATTTAACGTGCACGGTCCTCACGTTCCCACGGTCCCAACGAACCAAAAATCACCAGAAACCTCCTCCTGGTCACTGGGATACAAGCCGAAAACCGCGGTAAGCCCAAATCACCCAAAACAGTAACATTGCCGCAAGTCTGTCCACAAAGTTTTAGTATTTTGATATATTGTTATATTCCAACTATTCCATATGTCTGCTGATTACTGGTTTTGTGTGATTTTCAGATCTTGCACATTATACTTAGTACCCGCTTTATTCAGATTTTATGATTGTGTTATTTACTTATTGTTTGTTAGATTATGTTTGCTCATCACTACCGATTATTCCTATGTATTATCTGCTTATTACATCTGATTATTGTATGCTGATTACTTTTGTACATTATCTGCTGAGCATATCTGTTTATTTCCTACTGATTTTATCCCCTATTACCTGCTGATTTTATCCGCTATTACCTGCTTATTATATGTAATTATTATCTATCTTTTACCATCATTTATAGTATACCAGTAGGTACGATTTGCTGGTCGCCGACTCATTATAACTACTGGAATACATTTAGTTGTGTCTCACATTCTAATTGTTACATCTTTTTCAGAAACTTCGGGTTGTGGGATGGGACGATGTCGTGAGAACTGATTCATGCGATTGATAGAGCCGTCCTTGTTATTGTACATGATTAGTTAGATTGATCACAATCTTTGTACATTTTTGGTATTTGAAATGATCAGTTTCTATAGTGCTCATGCTTGATTGGGTTACACAGTATTATGAAATTATTTGATAATTGTATATTGTTGTAACCGTGCGTGTATAGGAGAGACTATTTATTTGGACTGAAAATTTTTATACACGTAACAGATCTGCCCACATCATGCAAAAATACCTTTTAATTCTGATTTAACAAATAAAAAAAAAATAGTTCATTTTCTTTTTGACTCTGGGCGTGACAGGCAAACAATTAGGCAGATAACTGCAAAGTAAAACTTTGCTTAAAATTTAATGATGACACATAAATTGGCATCTTCTGCCATTATTAATCAGCATACTTATTCTCCAACGGAAAGTCAAAGATAGTTGCAGCAATTAACCAAACACTACGTGCGACTACGAACTTGGATTTTTTTTTTTTTTTTTTTTTCTGCTTTGAGGTGCATGTATATTTTTGAGCTTTTATCTTCTAGAAGCAAGGCCCTGTGGTCTCCAGTCCAATATTCTGTTCTCTTACTTTATCTTCTAGAAGCAAGGCCATCAAAGATGACTTTTAATTCAACAAACCCACGCTTAATTATATGTTGAGAGACTCCGATTACTCAGTCTATGATTGCTACTGCTTGTGAAAAGCTTCGGGCATTAATGATAAGGGCTGGTTTAGCAGTACTGCTTTTTGTTTTTGTTTAATTTTCGCATTAGCAGTGGCTTTTTTGTGTACTGCGCAGATATTTAATTGAATATTGCAAATTTTATATGAAATAACTGTGAATTTTATTTTATTTTATTTTTTATTTTATTTTTTTATATAGGCTTGGTTTGGCAAAAGGTAAAAATGGCAATTAAGTTTTGAGTACGACAGTGGTTAATTAATCGTAGGACAATTGTTGAGTATGTTAGTGCTTAAGTGCTCCTAATTAATGTCTCCTAAAGTAAGTGGGGATGGGGGATTTTGTACTTTTTAAATTAAGCATGTAAATTTTAATGCTTAAAATGTTTACTAAAAAGGATAAAAATGCTGCACCTTTGTAAAGAAAATGATTAAGTGGAAGAGAGTAAACTCAAATTGGAGTTATTGACATTAGTCGAACCTCACATGAAAAAATGATAGTATGTACAAGATTTAATATACATCATGAATCTTTAAGAAAGGAAAAATAATACAAAATATTATTGCCTTCCTTGTGCGGTTACTAAATCCATTATTGCCTTCTATATGCTACCATTGAATCCATGCTGAATTGGCAAGATAATCTTGGTTCAAAATAGCAAGTAAATTGTCAGGCAAATCTTCATGATTCTCTCCATCAAATCTCCAATCAAGAATATAGAAATTTTATTTTCTAATACTCCCCCTCAAGCTGGTGTGTGAAGGGACGTAATACCCAGCTTGCGGGTCAAATATTGAAAACTTTCTCTTCCAAGTGCCTTGGTAAAAATATCCGCTAGCTGATTAGTTGTTGATATATATGTCGTAGCAATGAGCCCGGAATGTATTTTCTCACGTATGAGGTGACAATCTAACTCAATGTGCTTCGTCCGTTCATGAAATACTAGATTTGAAGCAATATGAAGCGCAGCTTGATTATCACAATGGAGCAACATCGGCTGATGATGAAAAACACCAAGATCGTTATGTAAATAATTAAGCCATGTTAACTCACAAGTAGTTGTGGCCATGGCGCGATATTCGGCCTCCGCTGATGAACGAGATACAACACTTTGTTTCTTGGTGCGCCATGAAATGGGACTTGATCCAAGAAAAGTGATGTAACCAGTAGTTGATCGCCGAGTCGTAGGACAACTTGCCCAATCTGAGTCACAATATGCTCTTAACAATAATGGTGTAGAGCTAGAAAAGAGTATTCCATGTCCAGGTGAGCTCTTCAAATAACGAAGAACTCGATATGCAGCTGCCATGTGTGTACTCCGAGGCTTTTGCATAAATTGGCTAAGTATATTGACTGAATAGGTTATGTCGGGCCGCGTTATTGTGAGATAAATTAAGCGTCCAACGAGTCGCCTATACATACTAGGGTCATCCAAAGAATCTCCATCGTCAGGTGTTAAATGAAGGTTTGCTCCATTGGAAAAGAACAGCCCTTGGCACCAATCATGCCGGTTTCAGCAAGTATATCCAAAATATATTTCCGTTGGTTTAGAAAAATGCCTTCGGAGGAGCGAGCGACTTCTATTCCCAAAAAATATTTAAGACGCCCCAAATTTTTTATATGGAAAAGCGTGTTCAAATATTTCTTCAGCCAAGTTATGGAAGGTGTGTCATTGCCGGTCACAATCACATCATCGACATATACAAGAACGGCACTAAAATTTTTGCCACAAGATTTTGTGAAAAGAGAGTAATCGGCGACGGATTGTTTGTATCCGGCTGATCGAAGAGCATTAGAAAACTTTTCAAACCAATTTCGAGATGCTTGTTTTAGACCGTATAAAGACTTGCGCAAACGGCAAACAAAGTTATCACCTTTTTTGTTAATGCCTGGTGGGGGAACCATATAAACTTCTTCGTGTAGATCTCCATGCAAAAAAGCATTATTTACATCAAGTTGGTGTAGTTCCCATCCACGAGCAGCAGCAACGGCAAGAAGACAACACACAGTTACGAGCTTGGCGACGGGAGCAAAGGTCTCATGATAATCAAGACCCTCCATTTGTGTATAACCTTTAGCCACCAAACGAGCTTTATATCGCTCGATGCTGCCATCTGAATTGTATTTAATTTTGAATACCCATTTGCAACCAATGGGACGCTTTCCAGGTGGTAACGGTTCCAAAGTCCATGTATTATTGAGTTTGAGTGCATCAAGCTCTTTTTTCATTGCCTCTCTCCATTTTGGGTCTTTAACAGCTTGGGAATAGGAAGTTGGTTCTACATGAGAGGAAATACTAGACAAAAAGGCACGATGAGAGGGTGAGAAGTTTCCATAGGAAATAACAGAGAATAAAGATTGAGGTTTACCTGACAAAGCGGCCGTTGAATGTGTCAATGATGTTTGGGATGGATTGGAATCAACATTAGTGCAAACATAATCATCTAATCTAGTAGATCGTCGAGTAACGCGTGAGGATCGTTGGGGTGCATCGTCAACATGAGTGGTGGATGGATGTTCTATATCAGTGTTGGAATTCATGATGTCTTCATTTGGTGATGAAATTGTGGGTGATAATATAGGATCATCATAATTGGCATCAGTGGTAATGGCGGTAGGAAGGTAAACAATCTCGTTTTGATTATTAGAATGGAAGGGAAAATCATCTTCACGAAAAGTCACATCACGACTAACAAAAATTTTCCCACTTTCGATCTCATAAACACGATAACCTTTTTGTCCCATAGGATAGCCAACAAAAACGCAACGCTTCGCTCGAGGATCAAACTTATGTTTGTGAGGATCAACATTTCGTGCATAACATAAACACCAAAAAACACGCAAATGATCATAATTAGGTTTAGAACCAAAAAGAATTTCGTGGGGTGATTTACCATCAAGGATGGGTGTAGGAATCTTATTTATTAAATAGGTGGCAGTAAGTACACATTCTCCCCAAAAATTAATAGGAAGATTTGCTTGAAAACGTAATGCACGTGCAACCTCTAGAAGATGACGATGTTTACGCTCGACGATCCCGTTTTGCTGAGGGGTATGAACGCAGGACCTTTGATGAATTATGCCATACTCTTGAAACAACAATTGCATAGATTGAGACAGAAATTCTGATCCATTATCAGTCCTTATTTGTTTGACATGACAACCAAATTGAGTGTGCACCAAATTAATAAAAGCGCGCAAAAATTTGTATACTTCAGATTTATATCGCATGAGATAAATCCATGTACAACGGGAATAGTCATCAACTATGCTCAAAAAATAATGTGCACCAGAATGAGATGGGGTAGAGTACCCCCCCCAAATATCACAATGGATCAAGTTGAAAACAGAACAACTTTTACTCAAACTAGATTGAAAAGGCAAACGAGTTTGTTTAGCAAGAGTGCATGCTTCACAAAATTCAAGAGAACAAGGATGATCATGAAAAAGAGAAGGAGAAAGGCCAGCAAGCCTGTGTTTCGAAGGATGGCCGAGTCTCCTATGCCAGAGATGACTCGGTTTATTTGAGACGGTAGCAACGACAGGTGGTCGAACAAAATGGTATAATCCATCCCGCACATCACCGACTCCAATCAACTTCCTCGTTGTCAGGTCCTGGAATACACAAAAGGTTGGGAAAAAAATTACAGCGCAATTCATAGAATTAGTGAGTTTGCTAACGGAGAGAAGATTGAAATTAAAGGACGGAGCACACATGACGTTATTCAAATATAAATTTGGAGAAATACAAGTGTTACCAATGTGAGTGATGGAATTGCTCGACCCATTTGGTAAGAAAACTGGCTTAGTATTCGTAGAAGAAACAACCCCAGTCAACGAGGAAGAATCAAAAGTAAAGTGATCGGAAGCTCCGGAGTCAATAATCCATGAAGAGGAATATTTATTTTTTTGGATTTGAGGAGAAATTTTACCGGCAAAATTAGCTGAAGGATTTGGTACATCAATATTTAGAAGTGACAGCAACTGTTGATATTGTTGACTGGTGAGAGGAGGTAGTGGACTTTCACCATGTGTTTGGAGATTACCACCTGAACTAGATGACCCAACAAATTGCTGACCATTATTGTTGTTGTTGTCGGTGTTGAAATGCCTCGAGCGTTGTTGTTGATGTCCAAATGCTCCCCCTTTCCCTTGTAATCGATGTCCAACAGGATAACCAATAATCTCATAGCACCGAGATTTGGTATGCCCAGATTTGCCGCAATGGTCACAAATAAAACGTGGCTTCATCTTTGAAGAATTTTCAGATTTAGTTGGATGAGCATCATTGAAGCGGTTAGATGAACCGCCCTTAGCAATAAGAGCGGTCAGTTCCGATGGATTTGAGTGAGATATTTTGAGACCAATATGTTTTTCTTCTTGTTGGATAAGAGAATACACCTTCGCAAGACTTGGTAGAGGATCCATCGCGATGATTTGAGTGCGTATAGTCCCAAACGCCTCATTCAATCCCATAAGGAATTGATAAATATGTTCGGTTTGCCGCTCTCGTTGAATCTCCTTCAATGCTCCACAGTTGCATACTGGGACTGTAGAGTAGGAATTGAGTTCATCCCAAGCTTGCTTTAATTTAGAAAAATAAGTGGCAACTGTGAGTTGCTCCTGGCGGGAATTGGTGATGGTGCACCTAATTTCGTAGATGCGAGGACCATTTCCTTGTGAAAATCGTTCTTCAAGTTCAGCCCAAAGTTCATGAGCTGTTTCGACGAACACCACACTTTCTCGGAGATCTTTGCTTAATGCATTAATCAACCAAGAGAATACCATATGATTGCATCGTTCCCATGCTTGAACGAGATCAATCGGAGACGTTGGCTTTGCTAAAGTCCCATCCACAAAGGAGAGCTTGTTCTTTGCACCCAAAGCTACAGTCATGGATCGTTTCCACGTCCCGTAGTTATCTCCCAAAAGAGGTTGAGCTACAAGCATAGCTCCTGGATTGTCGGATGGGTGAATATAATATGGTGAATAAACATCGATGCTAGAAGTAGACCTATTAGCATCTTCTTTCGCCATTTAAAAAATAACAGGTAGAGAACTTTCAATGCTCTGATACCATGTAAAGAAAATGATTAAGTGGAAGAGAGTAAACTCAAATTGGAGTTATTGACATTAGTCGAACCTCACATGAAAAAATGATAGTATGTACAAGATTTAATATACATCATGAATCTTTAAGAAAGGAAAAATAATACAAAATATTATTGCCTTCCTCGTGCGGTTACTTAATTCATTATTGCCTTCTATATGCTACCATTGAATCCATGCTGAATTGGCAAGATAATCTTGGTTCAAAATAGCAAGTAAATTGTCAGGCAAATCTTCATGATTCTCTCCATCAAATCTCCAATCAAGAATATAGAAATTTTATTTTCTAATAACCTTTGATCCAATGTTGCATAGTTTTAATATATATTGCGCAATTTTAAATTTTAAAATCTCAATAGAATTCAGTATTAAATAAATGTTATCTTTTCTTGAGAAAGATAGCTCACAGGTCATAATTACCTGAACCTTTTTTTCTTTTTTCTTTTTTCCGAGGGATAATAATTCTCACCTAATACAAAAACAAAAAATAAATATAATAAGTAAAGAATAATTAAGTAATACAGTCTAAAATTGTATAGCATATTCTCAAATCTTTCAATATTATATTAACTAGCATAATAATTTTTTAAAGGGCAATTACTTATATATCTTTGAGTTCAAATTCATTTTTATATCTATCTCTGGAAAAATTATCGTCTCAAATATATCCTTTATGAAATTATCGTCTCAAATATATCCTTTCTAAAATTCACATTCCTTCAATATACCCTCAAAAACTGTCACGCCCCGGCGTCGAAACTGCGACCCGGGTTCGCCAACAGATCCGCCGCCCATACGGGAACCCCGTATAGACGAAGCGTCTAACCTGCAAAAAGAATCAATTACAGTATACAGATATCAGAGCTGAAAGTAAACTACTGAAAAACTGAAATCCAATCACTGTAACAACTGAAAATAATACAATATCTATCTCCCAGATAAGATCGTATGAAAAGTCCTCTGATACAAAACTCAAAAGGGAGATATCTCCAATAAATACATCAGTGTAAAAGCTCTCAATACAAAAATAATCTCACTACATCAGTCTCTCAAACTGTAAAATAAAATACAAGTCTATACCTCACAACAAAGGTCTCTCAACAGAGGGAAAAGAAGTAAACTAATCTACTGAAGCTCTCCTCAGAAGGGATACCGCTACACTCCAACGATGGGTAGGGGACTAGCTCGCGACTCCCTCGAAACCGTTCAGAAGGATCAGCAACAGGAGCACAGGAACAGGAGTAAAAGTCCATGGGAAAAAAGACACCACGACGGGTGTAAGAACTACTTCCCACAGTAGTTCTCAGTGGGTGCCGTCAACAAGCCCAACGGTCTGCCCACTAAGTCTACTAGAGGCATAAAGTAACAAAGTACTACAAAAAGAAAAGAGCTGGAAAATGATAACTCTACAGCTACTATGCCTCTATCTAGATGCTCAAGAGGTGGAACAGATGATAATATGGTGCATCTACTAACATGTCAATATAGTCACCCAATCTGAACTGACTGCCTCCTCGGGTCCAGTCAAGCCTGCGCCTACCTACTGCCGCACATCCCGGAGGAACGGACTTACGTAGTGTCACTCCCCGGGGTCGATACTGCGACCCGGGCTTGCCAGCAGATCCGGCGCCCATACGGGAAGCCCCGTATAGACGTAGCGACTAACCTGCAAAGAAACATGTACACTAACAGATATCAGAGCTGAAATAGTAAAATCTGAAATAAAAGACATGAAATATAACTACAACTCACAAATATACAGACCAACCTCACCAGAATACAAGAGTCTCTCAGAAAAGCAGAAAAGAAAGGTACAACAAGATACCTCACTACAAAAGTCACTCGACATAACACACTCCAAAATAGTACAGGGATACATCTACTCTCACTTTGATGACGACAGGAAGGGAACTATCTCGCGACTCCCTTACCTCGGTCTGAAGGAGCTGGATCAGCAACTGGAGCTGCAGGAACCGGAGCAGAGGTCCCTGGGGAGAAGACACCACGACGGGTGTGAGGACTACATCCCACAGTAGTTCTCAGTGGGTGCCGCCAACAAGCCCGACGGTCTGCCCACTAAGTCTACTAGAGGCATAAAATAACATATGCAGTGCTGTAAGGAAAGCTGGGAAAAGGAACTCTACAGCTACTATGCCTCTGTCTAGATGCTCAAAGAGTGGAACAGAAAGAACATGATGCCACAACTAACTCTCATCTCTGATCACCCAATCTAACTGACTGCCTCATCGGGTCCAGTCAAACCTGCGCCAACCTACTGCCGTTACGTCCCGGAGGAGCGGACTTACGTAGGACGTCCATGACTGCCAAAACTAGCTCAGCCAGAGGGACAAATGCAACGACAAGTCGCGATAGAAAAGCTCAATCTCACGCCGGTACAACAACCCGGTCTCGCCTACTCCGGAGTGGCACTCGAGGGGAGCGACCCGCTCGAGTCAAAAAGTAACCCATATCAAGTATCTCTGCAAAGTATCTCTGTCAAGCTCAATGTGGCTCATGCAGGCTATGATCCAAATCCTCGATCAACAAGATGGGCTAGCCAACAAAATCACTGTCTCACTCACTGGCTGGAATCTACATAGCTGAGACTCACTGTCACTCGGACAGCTCCCAAGAACCCAGATCTACCATCACTATCACTCTCCCAAAGAAAACAGATCTACAGACTGCTATCAACTCCACTCGGTCCCTAGACACGAGTGCAAATGCATCCCACAACCACCCGACCTCTCGGCCCACAACCCGGGCGAGGAAAAGCTAAGTCCAGAGTGAAATGAAGTATAGTGATGTGGGAATGTCTAGAGCAATAAGAACCTAGCCCAAGTTGGAGTTTTCTACAGTCTGGCTGAACATGCTGCATATGACAGGGGTGCTAGGTCAAGTTCCAAGATTTCACTACTTAACATAAAGTAGGAACCACAATAGGACCAAAAGATTCAACAACTGATATACAGGGTACTAACATACAGTTTACACATTCTATTAAATCCAATTTCTAACATGCATGATCCTACATACATAGAATTAGTACACAGTCCAGAGATCTTGGAAGCAAGGTCACCCACCTGAACACGCTAACTGTCCAAGGTTGTACATCTAAAAGTCCAGAAACAACCAAATCACAGTATCCACCAAGCTAGCAACACGGTAGTAGTGCTCACAATCTCGTGGGTACAAAACATATTCCAAGATTACACTTTAATCCACAAAATTCCAAGTTCCCAAAATACTGTGATGAACAGTCCCTTAAACATGAAACTTTCACCTGAAAAACATCCTCCAAAAATTCCAGTAAAAATATGATGGCAATCCTCTCGAAGAGTAGATGTCGATAGAGTCCTGAATTGTCGAATTCCGATGTCCAAATGAGGAGATAAAAATATGACAAGCAGGTGTTGTCCAAATCAACCAACAGTCGCAAAGGGGGTTAAAAATGTACCCAAAACCCCAAGAAGAGCTCAGTTCCAGAAAAAGTGTCCAACACGAAAGTTGTATATTTACCTCTTACGAAACCGTCGCCGTAAAAATCGTCCAAAAAAATCATAGGAGTAGCTCTGTAGACCTCCCAGACTGAAGTGCGACGAAAATGGGCCTCAAATAGTAAATCGCCGCTCCACACTACGATGCAGAAGTCGTCGTCGTCGCGGCCTCCAAAAAATCTGAGCCTCCGCCAAAAGATGCGCAAGAGGAAGAGAAGGAAAATTGGTGAAGGGCTCAAAGCCAAAAGCTCTCGGGAAAAGCTCTAAAACGAGGCCCCAAGAGGCCCATTTATAGGCCTCACCCGGAAAAGCCAAAAAAATCAAACATTGGGCTTTTGGGCCCAACTTTCGGGCGCCCGAAACAATTCGGGCGCCTACAGTGTTGGGCCCGGCCCAACACTGTGAGCGCCCGGATTGCTCCGGTGCCGCCACGTGTCCCCCGAACAGGGGACAGCGGTGCGGGGCCACCCGATGGCTGCCACGTGTCCAAGCTCCGCGCTCCCCGCGCCCGGCGCACATGCGCCCACCAATCAAGGCGCGCCACGTGGCAGCGCGGTTCATGGCAGGGACCACGGGCCGCGGTTCACGGTTGCCCACCCGGGTCGCTGCGCCCGCCAATCAGCGGGCGACACATGGCCAGGCGGGTCCATCGTGCGCCGCGCCCGGCGCGGTCCACGCGATGTCGCGCGTGCGTTGACCCGCTAACCGGCGCCTGCCACGTAGCACTATGCCGCGTCGCGTACGCCAGGTGCGCATGGACCGATGAACCAGGAGCCGCCACATGGCCCTCCCGGTCCACTGCACCAGCCTCGCGCCCCCGTGGACCGAGTTGCGTGAGCCCGCCAATGGGTAGCCGCCACGTGTCCAGGCGCCGGTCCATGCACCCGCGCCCAAGCTCTATGGACCGAGCGTCATGCACCGGCCCAACCAGAAGCTGTCACGTGGCAGAGACTGGTCCACAGCTGTCCCCATGCACCGAAATGCGCGAAAAACTTTCGGGAGTCCGTTTTTGGGCATCCGGACTCAGAATTAAACAAGCAAATAACCGTTTTCAAGCGTTTTTCCATACTGAATCCATTTCCGACCTCTGTTTGGCCTAATTCCTTTCCAAAATTTCGGCAAACCCAGCCGAAAGCCAACACAGCAAGTGATATCACACAGGGTCCATCTGCGGCATCCTATTGATGCACCATGGGCCAGATACACCAATACTAGGTGTTCAAACAGTGGATTTATCGAAAAAACAGTGCATGGGAACTAGGGCCACTACATCCTCCCCCACTAAAAGGAAGTTTCGTCCTCGAAACAAAGTAAAGTAGAACAGGCGTACCTCAATCGGAAGTCTCGAAGAGAAAGGGGTAGGCATCTCTCATCTCTGTCTCCAGCTCCCAAGTAGCCTCTCGCTCCTCGTGATTGCTCCATAAGATCTTCACATACGGGATGGCCTGGTTGCGCAATTCCCTCACCTCACGAGCAAGAATCCGCAACGGGCGCTCCTCATAAACTAGGTCCTCGCCGATCTCCAAAGGAGTGAAGTCAACCACATGCGACGGATCAAACACATATCTCCTCAGAGCTGAGACATGAAAAACATCGTGTACACCGGCCAAGCGTGGAGGAAGAGAAACTCTATAAGCCACAGGGCCTACCCTCTCAAGTACTTCAAAGTGTCCAACAAAACGGGGACTAAGCTTCCCACGCACTCCAAATCTCTGGACCCCCTTCGAATGCGAGACCTTCAAAAATACATGGTCACCAATCTGAAGCTCTAGGTCTCGCCGACGAGTATCTGCGTAGCTCCTCTGACGGCTCTGGGCTGTCTCAAGGTGTCGGCGAACAACTCTGACTTTCTCCTCTGCCTCCAATAGTAAATCTGGTCCCAAAGTCCTCCTCTCACCCACGTCGCTCCAATACAAGGGTGACTGACACTTGCGTCCATACAACGCCTCAAACGGAGCCATCTGAATGCTCGCCTGATAGCTGTTGTTGTACGCAAACTCAACCAATGATAAGTGTCGGTACCACCCCCTCCAAAATCCATAATGCACGCTCTCAACATATCCTCGAGGGTCTGTATGGTGCGCTCGGACTGCCCATCAGTCTGTGGGTGGAAAGTAGTGCTAAATCTGAGCTGGGTCCCCAAGGCTGACTGTAAACTCCCCCAAAAGCGTGACACAAACCTCGGGTCCCGATCTGAAACAATCGACGCTGGTACACCGTGCAGCCTCACTATCTCATCCAAATACAGCTGTGCCAGACGCTCCAACGACCAAGTCATCTGAACAGGCAAGAAATGTGCAGACTTGGTGAGTCTATCCACAATAACCCAAACCGCGTCGGCTCCACTCTGCGCTCTCGGCAGCCCAGTCACAAAGTCCATGGTGATGTGGTCCCACTTCCACTCGGGAATTGGAAGACTCTGTAACTTGCCAGCAGGAACCCGGTGTTCTGCTTTCACTTGCTGGCAAGTTAAACAGCGAGCTACAAATCTTCCAATATCCCGCTTCAATCCGGACCACCAAAAATGTGCCTTGAGGTCCTTATACATCTTAGTACCACCAGGATGAATGGTATAAGGTGTACAATGGGCCTCTCTCAAAATCTGGTCTCTGATCTCAGGATCCATAGGCACACATACTCGGTCCCTGTACCGCAATACTCCCGAGCTATCCACAGTAAAATTCCCTATCTGATCTGCCTGTATCTGTGATCTGATCCTCTCCAAGTGGGGGTCCTCACTCTGTGTCTCCCTGATCCTGTCCAACAGAGTGGGCTGCAAGACCATAGACATAAGTCTAGCAGAGACCCAAGGGGATACTACCTCAATCTGAAGTCGCCTCATCTGCTCAATCAGCGGTGCCTGCTGTGTGATCAACATGCTCAAACTCTGCGCTGACCTCCGACTCAAAGCATCTGCTACAACATTAGCCTTGCTGGGATGATAAAGGATACTCACATCGTAATCCTTTAGTAACTCCAACCACCGGCGTTGCCTCAGGTTCAGCTCCTTTTGAGTAAACAGATACTTTAAGCTCTTATGATCCGTGTAGATCTCACAATGCTCACGGTAGAGGTAATGCCGCCACAGCTTCAATGCAAACACCACAGCTGCAAGCTCCAAATCATGAGTAGGGTAATTCTTCTCATAATCCTTTAATTGCCGTGAAGCATAAGCAATTACCCTACCATGCTGCATCAAAACACAACCCAATCCGCTGTGAGAGGCATCACTATAAATCATGAATCCATCTCCCATCACTGGCAGTGTAAGAACTGGCGCTGAAATCAGTCTCCTCTTCAGCTCCTCAAAACTTTGCTGACACTGCTCAGTCCAAATAAACCTCATCCCCTTCCTAGTCAAACAGGTCAGGGGAGTAGAGAGCTTCGCAAAGCCCTCTACGAACCGACGGTAGTAGCCTGCCAAACCCAGAAAGCTCCGAACCTCAGTAACCGTCGTCGGCCTCGGCCAATCCCGAACTGTATCAATCTTCGTCGGGTCAACTTCCACTCCAGCGGCTGATACTATGTGGCCCAAGAATGCAACCTCCCGAAGCCAGAACTCGCACTTTTTAAGCTTGGCATACAGCTTCCTCTCACGTAGAACCTGCAGCACTATCCTCAAGTGCTCCTCGTGCTCCACATCGCTCCGGGAGTAGATCAAGATGTCGTCGATGAATACAACCACAACAGGTCCAAGTACGGCTGAAATACCCGGTTCATCATGTCCATGAATACAGCTGGGGCATTAGTCAAACCAAATGGCATAACTGTGAACTCATAATGTCACGCCCCGTAACCCGGGCTCGCCAACAGATCCGCCGTGCACACGGGATTTCCCGAGTACACGAAGCGCTGGTAACCTGCTCCGATATAATATGAACAATAAAAGAGCATAATACAGAGCTGAAGTAGAAGAACCACATAGTATCTCAAACTGGAACTACAAATAAAGCTGTAATAAGTACAATAATCTCTCAGCTCACCAAATAGTACAACCCGCTGGAGGAAGCCAGACCCAAATAAAAGGAGAATACCACAGTCCGAGTGAAGTGTACAGCGTCTATTTACAGCTCTCATTCTCAAAGGAGATCTATCTATTCGGCGATCCCCTTACCTCGATCCGCTGCCGAAGGCCTAGCAGCTCCTGCAGATGACTCTGCAAAATAAAGGAGAAGAAAGAAACAAAAAATAACAATGGGGGGTGAGAACTACCAGATAAACCAGCAGCCACCCCTAGTGGGTAAAACCTCAACTCTGACGCCCCCACTAGGACTATTAGAGGCAAATGGGAAAAGGGGAAGTGGTAAAATACATAAGATGCTGAAATAGGAAAACTACCACTACTATGCTGTTAAAACTGTATGCATGCATCAGAAATGGTATCTGTCCAAATAAACCCAATCTAGACACCAGTAACAACTGGTACTGCCTGCTCAGCGGAATCTGCACACACGGCTCGAAACCGCGGGATCGGCTCGCACGGCTCGCATCCCAACATAAGTATCAGACCGGCACACACGGCTGGGTCTGAAAAAGCCCACCTCCGGAGTGGCACCCGAGGGGAGCGACCCACACGAGTAAAGCATCTCTGTCATCAGTATCTCAAGTATCTCTGTAGCACATATCTCAATATAGCAGGACTGGATCATAACTATGATCAAAGTGGGAAACTCCATCCACTACAGAAACCCAATCCCCAGCTGATGTAATAAACCAGACTCAACCCCAATCTGATGCAAGGATAAACATCTGGTCGACCGCCTACTGTCCGCGGTTACCGCAATACCCCACAAATCCACAATCTAATGCAATCTCGACTACACTATCCCAAACCCCTGCTCACACTTGAGCAACAAGCCTCTGGATGCACAGGACAATAATGAAACATGTACAAATCCCAAGAAGATAGTGTAGCAATAAATAGTGGCTAACTAGATGAGCTATAGAAAAGTGTCAAATATTTATTTTAAAAAGATTGATTGTTATAAAAGTTATTGCATGCGAGATTATAGCCTTTGTCCCAATCTCAGTGTCCCAATATAAGTTATCTGTGGGGTTATATTAAATTTTAGGAGAGTTCGTCCCAGCGGTTCTCATCAATTGTCCTGTTAGTTGTCCCAATGGTTCTCATCAATTGTCCTGTTAGTTTGTCTTGTTAGTTTGTCCTGTTAGTTTGTCCTGTTAGTTTGTCCCACTGGTTTTCATCAATTGTATTTTAGAGGAGTTCTAATAATCCCAGTGAGCTTGTCAAAAATGAGGTAAGCAACAACCGCCCACCTCGAGCAGCTCAAACTACACCCCAGCAAGCCTCCTAGCGGTCCACAGTCCTTAGATCCTGCAAATCAGCGCACAGCTGTTCAATATAAATCCCAAACAGCACGGGAAAAGAGGAGTTTTTCACCTCTAAACAATGCTCAAGAAAATCCAGAAAAATTACGGTTGCGTTCCCCGCGAAGAGTAGATCAAAATCGACTCTTTAAACCTCTCGATCTGATGCTCCTACGCCAAGATAAAAATCGGAGAAGTCGATGCTATCCAGAAATTTCCACAGCAAAGAGGGGGTCAAAGAGGCCTCGGGAATCTTGCCAAAAGTATGAAATGGAGCGAAGTGATCAACACGAAAATCGAAGACTTACCTCTTCGAAACGTGCTGCCGCAAAAATCGTCCAAAAATTCCTCCTGGTTAGCCCACAGGGAATTTTCGACTGAACTGCGACGGGAAATTGGCCGAAAAAGAAAACCGTCACAGTGCGCCGCGTCGCAGATAACTCGCTAACAGTAACTCCAAAAATTCTGAAATTTTGAGGAGAGAGAGAAGAGAGAGAGAGAAACAATTTTCCTAAAGGGCCCAACCTCTGATTCTCTCTCTACGGCACAAAAATCGAGGTGGAGAATGAGAGGGAGGGGGATTCCTATTTATAATGGGCCAGGGAATCTCCCACACTAGATCTGGGCAGAACAGGAAACAGCGAAAATAGCCAACCAAAACGCGCCACGCGTCCACAAAACAGGAAACAGCCTGTGCAAGCCCACTCAAAAATCGCCACGTGTCCACGTGGTGCACGTGCCTGCTCCGCGCTCCGGGTTTTCCGAAAAATGTCGGCCAATGGGGTGCTGCCACGTGTCACCTTCCCACATGTCTTCTAGAAGCCGGCCGGCCAATGGGGAAGCGCCACGTGGCAACACGGATCTTCGGTGCTCCCGGTGCACGGCAAGCCCATGGACCCCGCACCAGCGCCCCCTGCCCGCGCCTGCCCGTGCTGCCCGTGCCGCGCGCCGCCGCTTCTTGCCTTGCTCCGCCGCGCTCCGCCGCCGCACCGCCGCCCTCCGGTGGCCGCCGGCGCCGGAACAGTAATTCCGGCAACCGGAGTTACTGTTCCGGCGTGAACAGTAACTTTTTGCCGAAAAAAATAAGGAGATATACCATTTCGATTGTTTTCGCGTGCCGAGTCCAAATCCGCCGTCCATTTCGCCAAATTCTCATCCGAAATTTTGCCGAAAGTCCCCGGAAAATCCCATTTGCTCCGATTTTCGTGCCGAGTCTATTTTAAATGTCCAATTTCGTTTCTACAAGCTCTGTTTCACCGAATAAGCTCCCTATAGTCACTGTTTAATGTTGCACAGTTCCTGCGGGAGTCCGGATCATCACACATAATGCCCATACCGAGATCGAAAAGCCGTCTTGGGGATGTCCTCGGCCCTCACCCTCAACTGGTGGTAACCTGACTGAAGATCAATCTTCGAAAACACAGAGGCTCCCTGCAACTGATCGAATAAATCATCTATCCGTGGTAGGGGATACTTGTTCCGGATGGTCACTTTATTCAACTCCCGGTAATCCACACACAAACGAAGTGGCCCATCTTTCTTCTTCACAAATAAAAGTGGCGCTCCCCACGGAGAAACACTGGGCCTAACAAAGCCCCTGTCCATGAGATCCTGAAGCTTGGCCTTCAACTCCCTCAACTTGGCAGGCGCCATCCTATAAGGTGCCTTTGAGATTGGTGCGGTTCCGGGTACCACATCAATCACAAACTCTATCTCCCTCTCCGGCGGCATAGTCGTCAACTCAGGGGGAAACACATCTGGGAACTCGCGGACAACAGGAATATCCTCGAGTCCCAGTGCCGCCGTAGGCACCTCCACAATCGTCGCCAAGAAGGCGGTGCAGCCTCTACTCGTCATCCGCCTAGCCCTCGCTGAAGAAATCGTCACCGCAAATAAGAAACTCTGACAACCTCGGTAAACAAACTCCTCCTGTCCCGGCTCACGGAGGGTCACTGTCCTCTCTCTGCAGTCTATGGTAGCATAGTACCTCGACAATCAGTCCATACCATGCACAACATCGACATCCTGGAGCTGCCGCAAGACAAGCAAGTCTGCCGGCAAAATCCAGGATCCCAACTGCACAGGGCAATCCCTACAATACTCCTCGACATGCAAGACATGATCTGGTATCTGAACCTCTAATGCATGCGATAAAGAAACTACCTCTATACCATGTAGGGATGCAAATGCTCTACTAATAAATGAATGCGATGCACCGGTATCAAAAAGAGTACGAGTACGAACTGCATAAATCAAAATAATACCTGCGACGACATGCTCTGCTGCTGTAGCATCCTCAACCTGAGCGGCATAGACTCGACCGCTCGGCGCCGGGGGACGTCGCTCTGGCTGTCGCGAGGACGATGAAGCAAGATCTGGCCTACCGTAGGCCGCCGAAGGTCCCGCCGACTGACGAGGAACAAAGGGTGCTGAAGCTGATGAAGGAGCTGGATAACCTGCTCTGGGGCACGCCCTCGCGAAGTGATCGGTCTGCCCGCAACGGAAACAACGGCCCTGACTCTGCGGGCACAGGGTCGGTAGGTGCGGTCCCCCACAAATGATACAACGGTCAGGGCGCGGCTGCCGCGAAGTCTGCTGCTGCTGCGAAGACTGCAGCTGTCGAGGTGGTCGGCGCTGCTGCTGCTGAGACTGACGAGATGCCCCAGATCTCTGCCGCCCCTGATACCCCCGTCCCTGAGAGTGGAAATGGGGAGGTCTCGGGGGTCCCTGTCTACTCGACTGCCCCTCCTCAAACAGCGCCGGGCGCTTCGCCCCAGCAGTCACTACGGGGGCTGGAGCCACCTCTGCCATCACGGCCTCTCCACACTCAACATATAATGCCTGCTCCATCGAGGCCTCCAAAGTCTGCAATCTGCAGGAGCTAACAAGCTGATAGATGTCTCGACGCAACCCTCTCTCAAACATGTAAATCCTGTGGGTCTCATCTCTGGCCACATGGGGCAAACAAGCCAACAGCTGATTGAAGTCAGCTATGTACATGTGCACGGGCCTATCTCCCTGGCGGAGATTCTTCAGCTGCTCCTCTAGTCTCTGTCGAACACTCTCAGGAAAGAAGGCCCCAAGAAGCATACTGCGAAACTCTGCCCATGAGAGAAGCTGCGTCCCTAGCGGACCAGCGGGTCGCACACGTCGCCACCAGGCCTCGGCGTTGCTCTCCAAAAAGTGCGTAGCCAACAGAACTCGAAACCTCTCATCAATAAATAGACTCTCAAAATGACGCTCCATGGCCGTAATCCAAGACTCGGCCTCCCACGGCTCAGCACTCATACCAGAAAAACGGGGTGAATCAAACTGGCGGAACCTCATCAAAAGATCCACCACCGCCCGCTGCTCTGCAGAAGTCAACGATCCCGTCATCCCAGACGGTGGCCTACTAGAAACTGGCTCAACCGGAACTGCTGGTGCAGGCTGAACAACAGGGGGCGCCACTACAGGCGAAGAAGGCACCGGCGAACTCTCAGGGGGTACTACAGCCGGCTGTGCCCTCTGCTCCAACATGAGCGTCAACCGACCCACTGCCTCCTCCTGACGCCGAGACGCCTCAGCCAACAGTGCCATCTGGGCACGGAGCTCCTGAACCTCCCTCTGCTGTCCCGGCCACGAGTCCTCCTGCTCGGGCTCAGAGGACGAGGGCTGCGAACGCGTCACCATCGAGCGTCGAGGAGGCATCCCCACCTGAGGGACAAAGCAAACAATCAGAACCCAAATCAACTCTCGACCCAATCTAGCGAAAGTCAAAAGGCATGTCCCCCTTCCCGAAGTACTATGTTGTCTGCAGCCAACATAGTTGCCACCGAAGGAAGACATGTCAATCACTAATCCCAATCCGCTCGGGAGAGTTAGAAACCCAAATCAGGACTCTCGCTAAAAATCACGGCTCTCACGTGAGTCATCCTAGGGTCCAACCACAAGCCTAGGGTTCCTAAGTCCTCCAAGACCTACATCCTAGGCTCTGATACCACTCTAATCTGTCACGCCCCGGGGTCGATACTGCGACCCGGGCTCGCCAACAGATCCGCCGCCCATACGGGAAGCCCCGTATAGACGTAGCGACTAACCTGCAAAGAAACATCTACACTAACAGATATTAGAGCTGAAATAGTAAAATCTGAAATAAAAGACAAGAAATATAACTACAACTCACAAATATACAGACCAACCTCACCAGAATACAAGAGTCTCTCAGAAAAGCAGAAAAGAAAGGTACAACTCGATACCTCACTACAAAAGTCACTCGACATAACACACTCCAAAATAGTACAGGGAAACATCTACTCTCACTCTGATGACGACAGGAAGGGAACTATCTCGCGACTCCCTTACCTCGGTCTGAAGGAGCTGGATCAGCAACTGGAGCAGCAGGAACCGGAGTAGAGGTCCCTGGGGAGAAGACACCACGACGGGTGTGAGAACTACATCCCACAGTAGTTCTCAGCGGGTGCCGCCAACAAGCCCGACGGTCTGCCCACTAAGTCTACTAGAGGCATAAAATAACATATGCAGTGCTGTAAGGAAAGCTGGGAAAAGGAACTCTACAGCTACTATGCCTCTATCTAGATGCTCAAAGAGTGGAACAGAAAGAACATGATGCCACAACTAACTCTCATCTGTGATCACCCAATCTAACTGACTGCCTCATCGGGGCCAGTCAAACCTGCGCCAACCTACTGCCGTTACGTCCCGGAGGAGCGGACTTACATAGGACGTCCATGGCTGCCAAAACTAGCTCAGCCAGAGGGACAAATGCAACGACAAGTCGCGATAGAAAAGCTCAATCTCACGCCGGTACAACAACCCGGTCTCGCCTACTCCGGAGTGGCACTCGAGGGGAGCGACCCGCTCGAGTCAAAAAGTAACCCATATCAAGTATCTCTGCAAAGTATCTCTATCAAGCTCAATGTGGCTCATGCAGGCTATGATCCAAATCCTCGATCAACAAGATCGGCTAACCAACAAAATCACTGTTTCACTCACTGGCTGGAATCTACACAGCTGAGACTCACTGTCACTCGGACAGCTCCCAAGAACCCAGATCTACCATCACTATCACTCTCCCAAAGAAAACCGATCTACGGACTGCTATCAACTCCACTCGGTCCCCAGACACGAGTGCAAATGCATCCCACAACCACCCGACCTCTCGGCCCACAACCCGGGCGAGGAAAAGCTAAGTCCAGAGTGAAATGAAGTATAGTGATGTGGGAATGTCTAGAGCAATAAGAACCTAGACCAAGTTGGAGTTTTCTACAGTCTGGCTGAACATGCTGCATATGACAGGGGTGCTAGGTCAAGTTCCAAGAATTCACTACTTAACATAAAGTAGGAACCACAATAGGACCAAAAGATTCAACAACTGATATACAGGGTACTAACATACAGTTTACACATTCTATTAAATCCAATTTCTAACATGCATGATCCTACATACATAGAATTAGTACACAGTCCAGAGATCTTGGAAGCAAGGTCACCCACCTGAACACGCTAACTGTCCAAGGTTCTACATCTAAAAGTCCAGAAACAGCCAAATCACAGTATCCACCAAGCTAGCAACACGGTAGCAGTGCTCACAATCTCCTGGGTACAAAACATATTCCAAGATTACACTTTAATCCACAAAATTCCAAGTTCCCAAAAATCTGTGATGAACAGTCCGTTAAACATGAATATTTCACCTAAAAAACATCCTCCAAAAATTCCAATAAAAATATGATGGAGATCCTCTCGAAGAGTAGATATCGATAGAGTCCCGAATCGTCGAAATCCAATGTCCGGATGAGGAGATAAAAATCTGACAAGCAGGTGCTATCCAAATCAACCAACAATCGCAAAGGGGGTTAAAAATGTACCCAAAACCCCAAGAAGAGCTCAGTTCCAAAAAAAGTGTCCAACACGAAAGTTGTAGATTTACCTCTTACGAAACCGTTGCCATAGAAATCGTCCAAAAATATCGTCGGAGTAGTTCTGTAGACCTCCCAGACTGAAGTGCGACGAAAATGGGCCTCCAATAGTAAATCGCCGCTCCGCACTACGATGCAGAAGTCATCATCGTCGCGGCCTCCAAAAAATATGAACCTCCGCCAAAAGATGCGCAAGAGGAAGAGAAGGAAAATTGGTGAAGGGCTCAAAGCCAAAAGCTCCCGGGAAAATGTCTAAAACGAGGCCCCAAGAGGCCTATTTATAGGCCTCACCCGGAAAAGCCAAAAAAATCAAACATTGGGCTTTTGGGCCCAACTTTCGGGCGCCCGAAACAATTCGGGCGCCTACAGTGTTGGGCCCGGCCCAAAACTGTGCGCGCCCGGATTGCTCTGGTGCCGTCACGAGTCCCCCGAACAGGGGACAGCGGTGCGGGGCCACCCGATGGCTGCCACGTGTCCAAGCTCCGCGCTCCCCACGCCCGGCGCACATGCGCCCACCAATCAAGGCGCGCCACGTGGCAGCACGGTTCACGGCAGGGACCACGGGCCGCGGTTCACGGCGGCCCACCCGGGTCGCTGCGCCCGCCAATCAGCGGGCGACACGTGGCCAGGCGGGTCCATCGTGCGCCACGCCCGGCGCGGTCCACGCGATGTCGCGCGTGCGTTGACCCGCCAACCGGTGCCTGCCACGTGGCACTATGTTGCGTCGCGTACGCCAGGTGCGCATGGACCGATGAACCAGGAGCCGCCACGTGGCCCTCCCGGTCCACTGCACCAGCCTCGCGCCCCCGTGGACCGAGCTGCGTGAGCCCGCAAATGGGTAGCCGCCACGTGTCCAGGCGCCGGTCCATGCACCCGCGCCCAAGCTCTGTGGACGGAGCGGCATGCACCGGCCCAACCAGAAGCTGTCACGTGGCAGAGACTGGTCCACGGCTGTCCCAATGCACCGAAACGCGCGAAAAACTTCTGGGAGTCCGTTTTTGGGCATCCAGACTCAGAATTAAACGAGCAAATAGCCGTCTTCAAGCGTTTTTCCGTACTGAATCCATTTCCGACCTCTGTTTGGCCTAATTCTTTTCCGAAATTTCAGCAAACCCAGCCGAAAGCCAACACAGCAAGTGATATCACACAGGGTCCATCTGCGGCATCCTATTGATGCACCATGGGCCAGATACACCAATACTAGGTGTTCAAACAATGGATTCATAGGAAAAACAGTGCATGGGAACTAGGCCCACTACACGTAGGGCGTCCGTAGCTGCCAAAACTGGCTCAGCCAGAGGGACTACGTCCGTAACTGCCAAAACTGGCTCAGTCAGAGGGACTACGTCGACAAGTCGCGATACAAAAGTAACATATCCACCCCAGGCGTAGCTCTCGAGGGGCGCGACCCCACCGAGAAAAAGGTATCCGCGCACTCTGTCGCTCATGTGGCACTGCAGGCTATAGTCAAAATCCACGCTCACGCTCTGAACGGAAGGACTCAATCCTCAACATCTCTCACAACAGTCGGAGCACTCTTGACGACTCAACTGATCAGCTCTCACGAAACACGAGACACTAGCCTCTCCAACAACTCACAGCACAAAACACACTGGCTGGAGATACTCCACAGCCAGGATCTGTGACGCCCCACTTCCCAGGGGGTCACCCATCCTAGAACTACTCTAGCTCTAGCACGCTTAACTCTCATGTTCCTCTTGGATTTTGCTACCATCCAAAATGCTATAGCCGGGTTAGAGATTTAGTCCTATTATATCATTTATATATAGGACTAATCCAAATTCCGGGGGTGTCACATTCTTCCCCCCTTTAAGCCCTGACGTCCACGTCAGGCTCAAGCACACTCACAAGCACCAGGCGATGTGAGACTCGTCTCGCTAGCCTTAGCCGACCTTGTGGGGAGCTGCACTCCACCCACAACGGTCAGCTAAGGCTAGCGAGACGAGTCTCACATCGCCTGGTGCTTGTGAGTGTGCTTGAGCCTGACGTGGACGTCAGGGCTTAAAGGGGGGAAGAATGTGACACCCCCGGAATTTGGATTAGTCCTATATATAAATGATATAATAGGACTAAATCTCTAACCCGGCTATAGCATTTTGGATGGTAGCAAAATCCAAGAGGAACATGAGAGTTAAGCGTGCTAGAGCTAGAGTAGTTCTAGGATGGGTGACCCCGTGGGAAGTGGGGCGTCACAGTGCCGCATCGCGGACTAGATAGAGAGCCTCCCGAGGGTTGTAGCTGGAGATTTTTGGGTACCTGGACTTCTCAGACAGCTTTTATTTATTTCCTTTTGGGTCTGGCTTCTGCCAGCTGTTTGTATTTTGGTGGTGAGCTGGGAGAGACATCTGTATTTTTATTTCACTGTTGTACTTTTTACTTCCAGTTTCTGTCTGAGATACAGTAGTTTTAGTTTAGCTCTGATTATTATGCTCTTGTATTATTATTTCTGATCTGAGCAGGTTACCGACGCTTCGTGTATGTGGGAAATACCGCATGCACGGCGGATCTGTAGACGGGCCCGTGGTCTGGTTTACACCCGGGGCGTGACAGATTAAGTTGATTAAGTTGGTATCAGAGCTTAGGGATAGGTCAGTTGGGACTTAGGAAACCCTAGGCTTTTGGACAGACCCTAGGATGATAGGGCGTGAGTGGCGTGACATTTTGCGAAAGTCGGTGATTTTTATAGTTAACTCTTCCTGTGAGTGAAGAGGGATCGACATAGTCTATTTCTGTTGAACCATTATGTTGGCTGCAGACAACATAAGGTTACAGAAATAGGGGGATGTCTTTGACTTTCGCCAGATTGGGTCGTGTGGGGTTTTGTTACTGATGCTTGGTTTCTTGTGGCAGGATGCCTCCTCGACGTCGGATTCCCACTCGGGGTGTCCCTTCGCCCCCTGTTGAGCCAGAGCAGCCTACACCCCCCGAGCTTACTGAGTTGTGGGCCTTGGTGGCCCAGTTGGCGGAGGGTCAGCGCCGCCAGGAGCAGAGGTTTGATCAGCTGCTTGCTCAGAGGGAGGCACCACCCCCAGCTGTTCCTGAGGCCCCTGTGCCTCTTGTTGCACCTTTTGTGCCGTCGGCACCATCTTCGAGTAGCGGGGCTTCTGGAGCTATTCAGCCTTTGACTGCGGAGGAGGAGCGGGATTTTGCTGACAAACTCGCTGCGTTTGTTAAGCGGGGACCACCTAGATTCTCGGGGCGGGATGCTCAGCCCCGGGCTGTTGGGAGATGGCTTTCTGCGATGGAGAAGCTTTTTCGGGACTTCTTCATCGACCCGAGGTATCGAGTGCACATGGCGGTGCACTGTTTGGACGGAGATGCTAATTTTTGGTGGCAGCGAGTTGAGCCACTGGAGTTCCGGATCACTCGGCAGTTGCCTTGGGAGGAGTTCAAACGGATGGTGTTGGACACCTATTTTTCTACCAGTGTGAAGAAGAAGTTGGAGGACGACTTGAAGAATCTGCAGCAGGGCGATCGATCGGCCCATGTCTATTTCCAGGAGTTCATGGAGTTGCTGAACTGTGTGCCCTTTGTCGCTCGTGACGGTCCACACCAGGTAGAGATGTTTGAGGCAGGCCTTCGCCCCGAGATTTTCACACTTGTGCATGCACAGAGATTTCAGACCCTAGAGGCAGCCGCAGAGCACGCACAGTGGGTGGAGAGAGGCGATCAGGAGGTGGCCAGACGGAGGGCCGGGGTCGCGCAGAGTTCCGACAGGAAGCGACCAGCCCCAGAGGACGGGGGACAGGCCAGTTCTTGGAGACCGCCACGGCCGCCGCAGTCCCAGTCTTACGGCCGTGGGCGATCTGATAGGAGAGGTCCTGGTGGACCCCGGAGACCGCAGCAGCATCAGCAGCAGCACCAGCAGCAGAGATCGCAGCAGAGGCAGCAGAGATCTCAACAGCAGTCCTCGAGACAGCAGCAGCAGCCGAGACAGCCCCGATCTTCTGACCGATGTATCTTCTGCGGCGGTCAGCATGCCGCCATCACTTGTGATCAGAGATGGGGTCGATGCTTCCGTTGTGGACAGCCGGGGCATGTGCGAGCTACTTGCCCCCTTGCTACTTCTTCGGCACCTTCTTCGGCGTCGGCTCCATATCCCCCTCAACAGCAGCGGCCATCAGCTCAGCGGCCTTATGCTCCAGCGAGCAGGCCGTCCACCTCCCATCCTACAGATTCTCGACCTCCAGCACCGAGTGGGCGGGTGTATGCCGCCCAATTAGCAGATTCCGCAGCGGCAGACCAGGTGGTGGCAGGTATTACTCTACTCTTTGGTATTCGGGCTCGCTCTTTGTTCGACACTGGAGCATCTCATTCTTTCATTAGTCGAGCATTTGCATCCCTGCATGGTCTAGAGGTAGAGTCATTGTCATGTGCATTAGAGGTGCGGGTTCCTGATCACGTTTTGCATGTCGAGGAGCGTTGTTTGGCATGCCCGGTGCAGTTGGGGCCTTGGATTTTGCCTGCAGACTTGCTTGTCTTGCAGCAGCTCCATGATTTTGACGTGGTGTTGGGGATGAATTGGCTATCACGGTACTCCGCCACGATCGACTGCAGAGAGATGACGGTTACTCTTCGCGAGCCAGGACAGGAGGAGTTCATCTTCAGAGGCTGCCAGAGCACGCTGTTCGCAGCGACTATTTCCTCGGCGAGGGCTAGGAGGATGATGAGTAGAGGTTGCACTGCCTTTTTGGCCACCGTGGTGGAGGTGCCTACGGCGGCACTGGGACTCGAGGATATCCCTATCGTCCGAGAGTTCCCAGATGTGTTTCCCCCTGAGTTGACGATGATGCCGCCGGAGAGGGAGATTGAGTTCGTGATTGATGTGGTCCCTGGGACTGCACCAATCTCAAAGGCACCCTATAGGATGGCGCCAGCCGAGTTAAGGGAGTTGAAAGCCCAGCTTCAGGATCTTTTGGATGGGGGCTTCATCCGACCCAGTGTTTCTCCGTGGGGAGCGCCTGTGTTGTTTGTTAAGAAGAAGGATGGGTCACTCCGATTGTGCGTGGATTATAGGGAATTGAACAAAGTGACCATCCGGAACAAGTATCCCCTCCCCCGGATAGATGATTTGTTTGATCAGTTACAGGGAGCATCTGTGTTCTCGAAGATTGATCTGCAGTCCGGTTACCACCAGCTTAGGGTGAGGGCCGAGGACATCTCCAAGACGGCTTTCAGATCGCGGTACGGGCATTATGAGTTTACTGTGACGCCCCACTTCCCAGGGGGTCACCCATCCTAGAACTACTCTAGCTCTAGCACGCTTAACTCTCATGTTCCTCTTGGATTTTGCTACCATCCAAAATGCTATAGCCGGGTTAGAGATTTAGTCCTATTATATCATTTATATATAGGACTAATCCAAATTCCGGGGGTGTCACAGGATCAACCCACCACTCAGGGCTAACAAAACTGGTCGGACAACACTCAACGACCCGGGACCACCGTCAACCTCGACGGTTCCCAACAACAGGACATCAACCCAACTTGCAGACTCACTGACAGGATAAAGCCCACAACAGACAACAATAAAGGATCCGGGAACCCCGAAAGACTAGAACCTTCAACCCTATCAACAAGAACAGACTCTAGGCTCCGCCTATCGAAGTTCCCGGCCCCCTTACAGTTCGGGAACACGACAACCTCGGTACAACACGCAGAAGATAACAGCTAGGGCCCGGAAGTTCCGGGAGACCAACACCTACAACCCTATCAAACAAGAATAGGTTCCAGGCTCGGCCCCCGTGGCTTTCGTCCCGACAAAGGGATGGCCCCTCGAACCCAGACCACTCGAATCCTTACGAGTGGGGAAAATTACAGAAAAGGGTGACATTTGTTTCTGAAAACCATTTTCACGCGACCCACGCGGGTGAGGACTAAAAGTAGTTCCCTTTTTGAAGAACCATCTTAATTTGAGGAGAAACCCATTTTTAATGATTTTTAGTTCTTTTTAGGAAAAACAGTTAGAAAACAAGTGTTTACCCAAACCCCGAAGGGCTGATGCCTTTGTCCAATCAAACAAGAACAGACTTCAGCGGCCCTTCGATGCTTGGAAGGAAACATCGATAGACTAAAATCATGTGTATGTGAAAAGGGTTCTGGGTTCTAGGTCCAGCTAACACACAACTGCCACTAACACAGTGGCGACAGCACAAACAGGGATACAAGACCTCCCGGGACTACCGTTTACCCAAACGGCTCCCGGCACAGATAAGCGACCCACTACAACTACCAGACTCCACTCTGCTCCCAAGCACGAGTGCAAATGCATCCCACACTAATAGAAAGTCCCGACCTCTCGGCCCACTACCCGGGCGAGGATAACACTATGTCCAGGAATGAAAGAACAGTGTGGATGTCTAAACATAAATAATCCTAGCCCAAGTGAGGGTTTTCAACTGGTCTGGTTACACATGCAACATATGACGAGGGTGCTAGGTCAAGTTCCAAGATAACCATAATTTAACAGGTGGTAGGAAGAAAAAGGGATCATAAGATCCACAGATAAATACAAGGAATAACAATGCCTACATTCTAGCATGCTACTCAATAAATTCACTATCATGCATGGTCCTACATCAGTAGAATTACTGTACAGTCCATCAAGCTTGGAGACCAGGCCACCCACCGGAAACATGACGATTCGCTGCCCCCTATAGCTGAAATTTGGCATGAGTAATCCATATCCTCCCAGGAGACCGATGCCGCAAAAATCATCTAAATCCGCCTCACGGATTGGGCGCAATCACTGAAACAATGCACGCGGCGCAAATAAATTCCAGAATTTCAGCAATAGAAACTAAGTTAAAGAAGATGTAAGTGCAGCACCAAATACCTGAAAATGAAGTCTCTAACAGTAAAATAAAGATGTCCTCATTCATAAAAACATCTCCAAGTCCTCAAAATCCACCATTAATTTCCCTTAACATTCAATTGAAGCAAACAATCACATTGCTGTCCAAAATTGCTAACATAAACTTGCTAGCATTCCAAGCTTAATTAGGGGCTTTTCCAAAGGGATTTATCCACCGATCATAAAAGGGAATTTGCTCACATTGAAGTTAAGAAGAAGTACCAACTTGAATTTCAGAAAAATACCTTATATCCACAAAGTTATCTGCATTCCAAGGTGCATTGCTCAAATCAAAACTAAAATAGGGACTGCAGTAATCCATATAATAGCACTTGGAAAGATCATTAAAGTTACCTAATCAAACGTGCTCCAAATCCTGCAAGAGAGGTACCATTGGATTCCTTGTCGAGAGTAGATACAAAGTGAGCTAAAGAACTCCAATTTTCATGCTCGGAGGAAGGAGAAAACCCATAAACACTTTGAACTATCCACCAAGTTCCATCTGTACACGAATGCAGCAAGGTGCTCCAAAGATCATGCATAAACCCTAATAAAAAATCATTTCTGGGGAAAATGATACAAACCAATATTGTAGATCGTCGAGTCTTGGAAATTTCCCCGCAAAACTCATCCAAATATTCCACTCCTACAATTCAGAAAAGCCAAAACACTGAGGACTGTTCAGGATTCCAGACTGAAATGAAGGGTCCCAAAGATGACCCTAACACTCTGTAAAAACATGGGATCTGAGGGGAGAGTTGAATACAAAGATTGTAGCCTTACCTCTTGTGAAAACGTAGAACCAAAAATGAGCTCAAAATTCCAATAAATGAGTCCAGGGGAATTTTCGCACTGAAATGCGACAGGAAGGTCCACCAACAGCAACAATGGTGGTGCTTGCCTCAAGGAGAAGACGATGGTGATGAAGCCCCGTTTGTCCATCTCTTTGCTGATGAAGATGAAGGAGGGTTGCATGTGATTCCTCTGTAGAAGTCGCCAAGGTTGGAAGCACCAAAAGAGGGAGAAGGAGGTGGTAGAAGCTCTTAAATAGAAGAGGAAGAAGAAGGAAATGAAGAAAAAGGGGGGAAAGGGTACTGTGCTTAAGCACAGTACCGGGCTTGGCCCGGCGCCGGCCCAACCCGCGCCCCAGGCGGGGGCACGTGGCGCCCATCCGGGCGTCCCGCCCCGGGGCGGATGGCCCGGATGGGGCCACGTTGCCCATGGCGCCCGCCACTGGCGCGTCGACACGCGTCCCGCACAGGGACGCGCGCTGCGCCAGCGGGCGCGCGTGGGTGTGCCGCGTGGCCCAGGCGGCCCTCTCCAGCGCCGACACCTGGCGCTCCCCCCGGCCGCTGCGCCTTGTGCACGCCTTCTCCCGTGGATCGGCAGCCTGAAATAAATCCTATAAGCTCCAAAAATTCCACTTTTTTGCTGTTTTCGCGCGCTGAGTCCAATTCCGGAGTCCAAAATTCCAAATAATGCAACCATATAGCCGTTTTGATCGTTTTCCCGCGCTGAATCCAAATACGGTGCCCGTTTTGCGCCAAAATCCCTTCTATTTTTCGACGAAACTCCCAATTAAGCAATCTTGATCCATTTCTCGCACTGAGTCCATTTCTTGGGTCCGATTTGCGCGCAACCAACACTATCCACAGAAATTGGCCTCCATAAGTTGTTGATCACACTGTAATGACCACGAAGATCCGGGTCTTCACATCCTCCCCCACTAAAAGAAAGTTTCGTCCTCAAAACTAACATAGCTCAAAAGAAGTCTCAAATCAGAAGGGCAAATATCCAACATCCTCGTCACCAGCTCTCAAAGCATCACCCGTTTCCCGTGATTATTACACAACAACATCAACCACCTGTATGGCATGGCCTAGTTGCGCCGTTCCTCATTTCTCGAGCCAGAATCCGCAACGGCGTCTCACGTACCCCAGACACTCCCTGGTCTCAGGTGGAGCGAGTCAAACATCGACGGGGAATCCGATCATATTACCTCTAAGCTGAGGCATGGACAACAACAAGGATTCCAACATGTCACGGGGAAAAAAAAGGAACAACCCGGTAACCACTAATCCAAACACTCCAAAATCTCATCCTCAATACCAACTCATTCAAGAAACCTGAAATACACCCATGCAATTATCCATCAATATGGGTTGCTCGACTGAAACCGAAATCTGGAAAGGATCACTCTAGGGCACGGTCTCTGGTCCTAATCATCCCATCCATTCCAGTAATGGCGCTTACTGCGCAAGCATTGCTCCAGCCCAGCATTGTACTTTGGCCCAAAACATGTACACACATCCAAGACTACCGTGGGGGCATCACTACAACTCAATCACTGCTGACAGGATGAAAGATCCATCGTCTCCTCCATCAGATAACACACCGGGTCTAACAACCCCGTTGTCCATCATAATCAATAACTATACCATCAGCTCCCGGTTGTGCTGGTGCCATCTGAAAAGGTGCCCTCAATATCAACGCGGTTCCCAAAACCATGTTAATAACAATCTCAAACTCCTTGCCCGGCGGCATCGTCATCAACTCAGGTGGACTCATATCCGAGAACTCGCGGGCACTAAGGACACCCTTGAGTCTCGGGGCCGCCGTAGGCACCTCTATCACAGTTACTAACTAGGCAATGCATCCTTGGCTCATCATCTGCCTGACTCTTGTTGACACGCTGTGTCACGCCCCGGGGTCGAAACTGCGACCCGGGCTCGCTAACAGATCCGCCATCTGTACGGAAACTGCCGTACAGACGAAGCGTTTAACCTGCAAAAAGAATCAATTACAGTATACAGATATCAGAGCTGAAAGTAACTACTGAAAAACTAAAATCCAATCACTGTACAACTGAAAATAATACAATAACTATCTCCCCGAATACGATCGTATAAAAAGTCCTCTGATACAAAACCCAAAAGGGAGATATCTCCAATAAATAAATCAGTGTACAAGCCCTCAATACAAAATATCCTCACTACAACAGTCTCTCAAACTGTAAAATAAAGTACAACTCTATACCTCACAACAAAGTTCTCTCAACAGAGGTAAAAGTAGTAAACTAGTCTACTGAAGCTCTCCACTAAAGGGGGGTACCGCTTGTAAAGTACCGGGGCATTGGATAGCGCGCCGACCACACAGATGGCTTGGAGCAGAGAGTTGCCTTGGGCATGTTGCATTTGAGGTTACTGTTGATGCCGAGTTGATTCGGATCAACGCGGAAGCTCCAGCTCGATTCGGGGTTTTTCCGGGCTTTGTAGGCCGATTGAGGATGAGATTGGAAATTTCCGACTTCACCGTGGAGCGCCGGAAATTCAGGAACACTTGGAGCAGGTGTACTTTCAGATTACAGCGAAGTTCGGGAGGTTCCGGACTGACGCGGAGGGCCCGGAGGCAAAAAGTGAGTCGGAACTGGCAATTTTGGAGCCGGTAATTGATTTGAGCACCCCGACTCAACGGACGAGCTTTTTGAAGAGAAAAAGCTGTGAACACGTGTACTTTTGATTTACAGCGAGGTTCGGGAGGTTCCGGACTGACGCGGAGGACCCGGAGGCAAAAAGTGAGTCGGAACTGGCAATTTTGGAGCCGGTAATTGATTTGAGCACCCCGACTCAACGGACGAGCTTTTTGAAGAGAAAAAGCTGTGGACACGTGTACTTTTGATTTACAGCGAGGTTCGGGAGGTTCCGGACTGACGCGGAGGACCCGGAGGCAAAAAGTGAGTTGGAACTGGCAATTTTGGAGCCGGTAATTGATTTGAGCACCCCGACTCAACGGACGAGCTTTTTGAAGAGAAAAAGCTGTGGACACGTGTACTTTTGATTTACAGCGAGGTTCGGGAGGTTCCGGACTGACGCGGAGGGCCCGGAGGCAAAAAGTGAGTTGGAACTGGCAATTTTGGAGCCGGTAAGTGATTTGAGCACCCCGCCTCAACGGCTGAGCTTTTTGGAGAGAAAAAGCTGTGAGCGCGTGTATTTTCGATTTACAGCGGAGTTCGGTAGGTTCCGGGCAGCGGCGGAGAGCCCGAAGGCAAAAAGTGAGTTGGAGTTGGAGTTTTTGGAGTTAATTAATTAGCGGAATTAATTAATAAAGCTTTATGCTTTATATAAAGGGCCCAGCCTCCCTGTAGCAGCAGAGAAAGAAAGGAAAAGAGAAAGAAAGGAAGAAAGAAAGAAAGGAAAGGAAAAGAGAGGAAAAGGAAGAAGAAGAAGAAGAAGAAAATGGGATTGGAGCTTCTTGGATTTTTGGACTCGCCGTTGGAGGCCGTGCGAAGCTCGTGGGCGTGCGACGCGCGACGACGAGGTAAGCAATTTCTCCTTTTTGAGGTTTCTTGGAGTTTTTGAGCTTTAGGGATTTTTATAATTGGATTTTAATTGCTAAAAATGGGGTTTTTGGATTAAATGGGATTTTACGGATTTATTGGATTTATCGGGGCCTTTTTCTGTTTTTTTGCCGTCGCCGGCGGCCGCGCACGCGCGCAGCGGCGCACGCGCGGCGCCAGGGTCTGCTGTTGGCAGCACCCTGCGGCGAGGTGCCGCTGGGCGCGGCGCCGCGTGCAGCAAAGTGCTGCACGCGGCGCTGCCTGGCCGCGCGCAGGCGCGCGCGGCCGGCCCTGCCTGGCCGCGCGCAGGCGCGCGCGGCAGGGCCGCGCGCAGGTGCGCGCGGCGCTGCCTGGCCGCGCGCGGGCGCGCGCGGCAGTGTTACGGAATTTGAGTTGGCGTAGTTTCGTGAAAGTCTCAAGTCTTGAAGATTGAAGGTGAAGAAAGTTGGATCATTTAACTCAATCTCAAGAAAGAAGAATTCAAAAGGATCAGGTATGTTTAACTAAAGAATTTGTGTGATCCGAATACTTCTTGTAGTGTAGAAACACTTGGAAGAATCTTTCATTGCATAAAAATCAAAAACTGGACTTGGGACATGTTCAGGATCCGGATAAGGTTGTTCGATCCGGATCCCGAAGGTGGTTCGTTCATACATCGTCGCAATCCGGATCGTAGTTTCTTGATCCGGATCCCGAACGTTGAGTTTACCATCTACCTTGAACGATCCGGATCTTGCTTCGCAATCCGGATCCCGAACGTTGATGTTTGGTGAACTGTATGAACGATCCGGATCGTAGTCACATGATCCGGATCCCGAACCTTCGTTTTTCTGGAATTAGCTGATTCGTTATGACGATCCGGATCTCAGTTATCACGATCCGGATCGCCGTCCGTAAAAATCCAGAAATGGCAGGTTTTTGATTCTTATCTCCTTCCTAGGGTTTCTAACCTATAAATAGACCCTATGTCTTTCTTTCTAGGGTCAATCCACATAGCCGTCATTTTCATATATCATCTTATACGGCTATAGATCCACATATAGAGAAGAAAGGAAATCATTAGAGAATACTCTATGTTTCTTCATCTATATTGATTAGTTTGATTCAAGGTTTTCATACTCACATCTTGAGTTGAATCAAACTAATGAATACTTAGATGGTATTTCCGATCTATCTTTGATCTAAGTATTTGGCGGATCATCACCACCCAAAAACAACGATTTTCCCCAAAAATCGGCGCGTGGATTCGCGTGTCCTTGTGGATTCAAGGTTCAATCGCTCTCGTGGATTCGGAGCGAGGCACATTCGTGGATTCGAAGGGTGCTATTGGGTGAAGACCGTGGATTCGGTCGGACGTCGTGGATTCGACGTTGGACGCCGTGGATTCGGCGTTGGGCGCAGATCGTGGATTCGAGAAGCGTCGGAGCGAGCGGAGAAGATCCTCTAGGAGCGTATGGAAAAGGTTGAGTCGTAAGTGTGTACGGTAAATCACCTTGTACGTGTTTTAATTCTAGTGGATTTCTGCCGTGTTATCGGTCCCGTGGTTTTTTACTCCGGTGATGGAGTTTTCCACGTAAAAATCTTGCGAGTTATTTTATTTTCCGCATTGGGTTTTATCGCAACGATTTTTGGAGTGTTTATACGTTTACACCTATTCACCCCCCTCTAGGTGTTTCTTCCCCTATTTAGATCCGTATTATATACGACCCAACAAGTGGTATCAGAGCGGGAATAGGGTTGTGAACAATGGTTGAAGGTGGAAACATCAATCGACCCCCTTTCTTTGATGGAACAAATTATGCGTACTGGAAAGTACGGATGAAAGCCTTTTTATCTTCCATCGACGAAAGGGTGTGGCATTCAATTGAATCAGGATGGACTAATCCAACTGAACTTATCTCTGATGTTCACACCTTAAAACCTATGTCGAAATGGACCAAGGAAGAGTTTGAGTTATCATCTTACAATGGCAAGGGATTTAATGCAATTTTTAATGCCTTATCTCAAACTGAATTCTCTCGCGTCTCGGCATGTGAGACTGCGAAAGAAATCTGGGATGTTCTCCAGGTTACACATGAGGGAACTAACCTCGTGAAGATTCAGAAACTGCAGATGCTTACGAGCAAGTTTGACTCTATCTTGATGGCAGAAAATGAATCTTTCACGGACTACTATACACGATTGCAAGACATCGTAAACTCATGTGCTAATCTGGGAGAGAAGATTCCAGAATTTAAGATTGTAAGAAAAATCTTAAGAACTCTTCCTGAACGATTTCGCCCAAAGGTTACTGCCATTGAAACTATTAAACACCCGGACGAAATACGTGTAGAAGAATTAGTTGGTTCATTACAAACTTATGAAATGACTTTTAATACTAACAATTCTTCTGGAAAAGCATCCACTTCTAAGTCTTCAGGTTATGCGTTGAAAACAACTAAGGAAGAAGACGCGGATACATCCTCCTCAGACGATGACGAGAACCTTTCTATGGAGGAATTTGAGAAGCAGCTCGCTCTCTTGACAAGGAAGTTTCGCCGCAACTTTCGAAGGGGTAATTCAAGCAAATCTCCATCCTTCGGAAAGTGGAACAAAGGCAAGGGTACTCCAAGTTACAAGTCAAGAAAGCAAGAGAACTTCTCAAAGGATAAGAAAAGTTCAGAAGGACAACTGCAATGCTTCAAATGTCGAGGCTACGGCCACATTGCAACGGAGTGTCCTAACAAGTATCCGGCAAAGAAGAAGGCGATGCAAGTCGTCACTTGGGATGACAACTCAACGTCAAATGAGTCGTCTTCAAGTGATGAAGAAAAGAGCTCCACGGCATTCCACGCGTCCACATCTTCACCATTCATGTGCTTTATGGCAAATACATCTGAGTCGTTGTCCAACTCCACTGTTGAAAAGAACGCAATGGACAATGAATCGGATGATTCGGAAGGTGAAGAGTTTGCTCTAGCCTATCACAGATCTTTATAGGATTTAAAGAAACCGGCTAAGCAAAACAAGGGGTTGAGAGGGAGATTGCAGGATCTCGAAGAAGAAGTAAGAAGGGTAACTTCTCTCTCGACCGATCTTGAAGTGGAAAGGGATAGTTTGATAAAAGCAAATGTTTCCCTTCAAGAGTCCAATAAGCAGCTCGAGAAAAACTATATAGATATGATGAATAAAGCAAACTACCTCTCGAAGCTCTATGGCGAGGGCCGACAGGAAAGACTGGAAATGACAGAGACCATTCTCCAACTCAAGGATGACTTACAGCAATTCTCTTTAGGAAGGAGTAAGTTGGATAAACTCCTTGGTCTTGGTCAAACAAATCGGTTCGGCCTCGGGTACACTCAAACTGGAAACAGTCCAAGTTCGAGTGGGACAGTTTTTGTGCCTCAGTCGGTATCTCCTCCTCCGACACCGGAATTCAAGACAATCAACGACAACAAACCTACCTCATCCTCTTCGGAATCGTCAAGCTCAAAGGTATGTTTTCGTTGTAATTTTGCAGGGCACATCAAAAGAAATTGCGAGATTGGAGCTCAAAGAACAAATCAACCACATCTTGCAATTGCTACCAATAAGCTCACTTCCCGGGATTCAAGGAAGGATTTTTCAAAAGAAAAGAACATTGGTAGCACCTCAAACAAGACGATGACAAAAGAAAAAGATCAATCATGCAAGACGTCGTCTTCAAGGAGAATCTCTCAACCTTTACCAACATACTCCAAAACTCAAAAGGTTTGGGTATGCAAAGGTGAAACCCCTCCTTGTCTTTAATCGTTCTACGATTAAATCTTGTATAGTTTATGTAGACTATTTTCTTTTCTTCTTTTTCTTTTGGCCAACTCGTCAACCATCTTTGGGAGGTAAATGGTACATCTTTTTATTGGTTGATGATTTCTCTCGGTTTTCATGGGTAGCATTTTTGAGAGAGAAAGCTGATACGTTTGACTCTTTTCATGAGATTTGCCATCGTATTATGATTGAAAAGAATGAAAAGATCATTCGTGTTAGAAGTGATAGGGGTGGAGAATTCATAAATTCAAAATTCATTGACTTTTGTACTTCAAATGGCATTAAACATGAATTCTCGGCACCCTATACACCTCAGCAAAATGGTGTTGTTGAGCGCAAAAACAGGGTTGTTCAAGAGATGGCGCGTGTGATGCTTCATAGCCGGAAATTACCGCTACATTTTTGGGCTGAAGCTGTGAACACCGCTGTCTATGTCATTAACAGAGTGTATTTGCGCCCAGGAACCTTGAATACACCATATGAGCTGTGGTTTAGTAGAAAACCGGATATCAAGTACTTTCGTATCTTCGGGAGTCGATGTTACATCTTACGTGACCGTGAAAATCTTGGAAAGTTCGACTCTCGAAGTGATGAAGGGATCTTTTTGGGTTATTCTACGAATAGCAGAGCATATCGAGTATTTAACATTGAATCTAAGACGATCGTAGAATCTATAAATGTTAAAGTAGATGAAGCTTCTCACTTTGAATCTGAAAAATCTACCCTCGATATCTCTCTAGATGATGATTCTCCTGCTAGTGCATCTTCTCATAATAATACTTCCAATATTAATGATGCATCTAATGGTTCTTCTAGTTTATCTGATGTGCAGGAATCATCTCGTGTACCTCCGAGTACTCCGTTTCAACAAACGCTACGAATCTCCAAGGATCATCCGGAATCGAACATCATTGGAGATCCACAAGAAGGAGTTAGAACTCGAAGGCAGTTGGTTTGCGGATTTGCTTGCTACGTATCCTTAATCGAACCAAAGACAGTAGATGAAGCTCTTCAGGATGACTACTGGATTAAAGCTATGCAGGAAGAGCTCCATCAATTTGAGCGAAACAAAGTCTGGGAATTAACGAAGCCTCCAAAGCAACATAATGTGATAGGTACCAAATGGATCTTCAAGAACAAGAAAGATGAAGATGGTACTATCATCAGGAACAAGGCACGACTAGTTGCTCAAGGCTACTCTCAAGTAGAAGGTATAGACTTTGACGAAACTTTCGCCCCTGTAGCTAGACTCGAGTCCATTCGTATATTGTTTGCTATTGCTTGTCATTTTAAAATCAAATTATTTCAAATGGACGTCAAGAGCGCATTTCTAAATGGGTTTTTAAATGAGGAAGTTTATGTAGCTCAACCGAAAGGTTTTGTAGATCATAAACAACCTAACCATGTTTTTCGTTTGAAAAAGGCTCTTTACGGTCTGAAACAAGCACCGCGAGCATGGTACGAAAGGTTAACAAAGCACCTTTTGGAGAAGGGCTATACTCGAGGGGGAGCTGACAGGACTCTCTTTGTGAAGCATTATCAAAATAATTTCATTGTAGCACAAATCTATGTCGATGACATTGTATTTGGTGCAACAAAAGATAATGATGCTTCTAAATTCGCGGAGACCATGGAAAGCGAATTTGAGATGTCCATGATGGGCGAATTGTCTTATTTTCTTGGATTGCAAATTAAACAAAATGATGAAGGTATTCACTTGAGTCAATCCAAGTATGCACTGGAGTTGGTCAAAAAGTTTGATCTAGAAAATTGTAAAGATTTTCCAACTCCAATGGGAACTAGCCACAAGGGACTTGGAAGTGAATCACATAGTGAGAATGTAGACGAGAAACTGTATAGAAGTATGATTGGAAGTCTACTTTACCTCACGGCTAGTCGCCCGGATATATCCTTTAGTGTTGGGATTTGCGCGAGATATCAATCAGCACCAAAGGAGGTTCACCTGAAAGCGGTGAAACGGATCATCCGGTACATCAAAGGATCAATTAATTTCGGAATTTGGTATCCTATGGGAACAAGTCTGGACATTGTTGGATACTCAGATGCCGATTGGGCAGGATCAGTGGATGATCGGAAAAGCACGAGTGGTGCATGCTTCTATCTTGGCCATTGCCTTGTTGCATGGCACAGTAAAAAGCAGAATTGCATAGCACTCTCGACTGCCGAAGCGGAATACTTTTCAGCTGGAAGTTGCTCAACTCAACTCATTTGGATGAAAAGCGTATTGAGTGACTTCCGCATTTCAGCATCTTCGGTAACAATACTTTGTGACAACACAAGTGCTATTAACATTTCTAAAAACCCTGTGTTGCACTCTAGAACAAAACATATTGAACTTAGATATCATTTTCTTAGAGAGCTAGTTGAATCAAATACTCTTCAACTTTCATATATTTCAACTGAAGATCAATTAGCTGACATTCTAACAAAACCTTTGGATCAAAAACGTTTTATTCATTTGCGAAAAGCAATTGGTATGCTTTCTTTGAAATAAACTTCTTTTTGAAACCTTTGCTTAGGATAGGTTTTGTATTTGTTTTTGTTTTGTTCATTATCTATGTTTGTACATAGGACATAAATTGAGCATAGATCATAATTGACTTTAATTGCATCTTTTCGCACATTTAGAAATTTATTATGCTTTTGCCATCATAATATTTCACTGTTGCAATGATCATTTATGTTAATTAAATCATCTTCTAAAGTGATCAAAGTCAATTTCTCTCTCAATGATCTCTTGGTATAGTCATTATCTTATTTGACTGTTTAGTCGAGTATGAAATCGAGATCAATTTTTGGTTGAATACTTTATATCTTAAATAATTGATAGCCAATTGAGGGGGAGTCAAAGAAAAGGTAATATGCTCAAAAGATGTGGAAAGAGTTACATCCCAATGAGGAGTGTGAAAACTACCACCACATGGAGGAAAGAGCTACCACCTCGGTCGTCCGAGTATTGTGTGCAGCTACCACATGTATACCAAGCATGGTTGTTCAAATTTTTGATTAAGTAAAATGCATGTTGAAATACTTGACTCTGTCAAATTTCAAGGTTGGTATAAGGTGGGATTTTAAAGAAAGATGCTCAAAGAGCCACTCTCTTCAACAGATTGTCTAGATACATTATCTATTATATTTGGGATTTCAAACATCTATTGATCTTTGTATTTCATTTTCTTTACCGAATTGATTATTTGATAAAGGCATTACTCATAAGATCAAGTTAGATGTAATTGAAGGTGTTCAACTTTAAGGGATTTAATTTTTATAAATTTTCGTTTCATTTTTGGATATTATTGATAGATTTGGCATAATCTAATTCTTGTTGTATGAAACGATGATTTTTGTTTAAAGTTGATACACATTTGTGCTTACAATCTTTTTCTGGTTTTTCTTGAATTTCTCTGAAATTTTCTAAAGAAAAAGTTGGGGCCGATCCGGATCGGGCAAGGTGATCCGGATCCCGAACGCAGGTTTTCTCCTGCGGGCTGACGATCCGGATTGGACCTGCCGATCCGGATCCCGAACGCAGTTTCTCACTGCGGGTAGCCGATCCGGATCGCAGTTATGAACTGATCCGGATCGCGGCTAGGTTTTTTATAAAGAACAAAAGGGTTTTGATTTCTTTTACTCCAATCTTTTGTTCAAAAGTTTCCAGAGCGCTTCTCTCTAGATTTCATCCTCCTTGGAAGCTTTCAAACTCAGGTTCTTCAATTCCAAGTAAGTTTTATTGATCAAAATCTCGGTTTTTCATCGTTTTCTTCTTTTCCTCCTCAAACGCACGAATTTCTTGGATCAACTTTGTTTGTGGATGGTTTTTGATCAAATTTCTTTTGAAATAAGAACTCTGGGTAGATTAGTTTTGATTATATGCTAGGTATTCTCGTGATTAACGGATTTTTAGGCTTCGATTTCTAAATTTCGGTTTTAGGGCATATAATAAGGATTTTCGAAAATCATGCAATTGATCTATTTTTAAAAGTCCTTTTGCAAAACTAATTTGATTCTTAGTCTCTCTGCATGATAATGATTCTTTGGATACAATTTTTTTCTCAATTTTTGAAAACTAAGAATTTTTGTGTTCTTGAGTTGGTTTTCACAGGACACCTTCTTAAACTCAAGCACTTTGATCAATGGCACTTAGTTCAGTGAGTTTCTCTTGGTTAATCCTTCTCCTGGTTTCAATGATGCACACAAGTACATCTGTTAAAGGGAACCAGATGATTCAACTCAAAACAAGACGAAAGACGCAGAGGAAGACAGCTCAGACTATGATGATGAAGAATGGGACGAATTTTTCAAAGATGTTCAACAGAAGATTGATGAGGAAAATAGGAAATCTGTCAAAGGCAAAAGGCTTATGAAATCTGTATCAACAACTAAGCAATATACAAGACGAAAAAATGTCCTAAGAAGTGAAAGTTTTCATAGTAGGCCTCTTACTAGAGCTCGCTCACTCTCTGGGGTTCTACAAACTGAATCTCCATGGGTTACGGGATCGGATGCACCATCTGCTTCCAGACAGCATCCATCACACTCGAAAAGACAGGATACAGACGCTGCTGTATTGGAATCGCTTCGCCAGGAACAACAAAGACTCTCTGCTGCACAAGAGAGGATATCGAAAGAACTTCAGCAAATTTCCTCTGAACACAAGAAGATCAAGAAGAAGTGTTCAACTATTTCGACAATGCTTAAAGGGATTTTGAACAAGCTGAGTTGTACCAGCTCAGACTCCTCCGACTGAACTGCACCTTCCTTTTTCTTTTTGTGCAGGATTTTGATTTTAGGATTTAGTTTTATACTGATTTTAGCTTAGTTCTCAGGTTTTACGTTTTATTGGAACTTTTCACTCTCCTAACATTTCGTAGTCTTAACTACATTTTGGCTTTGTTTTGTGACAAAAAGGGGGAGAGAGTTAGAGAGAACTTTGAACCAATGAAGATGTGAATGAACATCAAGGTAAGGGAACTTGAACAATGATTGTGAAAATCTTGATGATGATTGTGAAAATCTTGATGATGAAGGTTTTGTATACATCAAGGTAAGTATGATCTTTCAAGGTAAGTATGATCTCAACTTCAACTTTTTGGTTTTCATCTTGTGATTGTTTGCATGTCTCGACTAACTATTCGACTAACTATTTGGGCATGTAATATAACTAACAAGTTGATGTTGGACTAACAAGTTTTGTGACACTTGGTTTTTGATTGCATAGAAGATATGTTGGTTCTTAACTCTGATCTATTACTTATCTATATATATATAAGTTTGTCACAAACATGTTCATGACATTTGGTTTTTACGTGCAAAGAGGATATGTTGTTTTTTTAACTATGATCTGTTTACATATCTGAATGTATAAATGTCATGGTAAGTATGAATGAGTTTAAACTTCATCTCTGTTTGTGGTTTTTGAATGATACAAAATTCTTGAGGTATCTAACGATTTCTTTTGTCAAGAATGATTTCTTTTTGCAGAGAGTACAGATGTCTAAGTCTAGAGTCTGTTTTAGGAGTTTAACTCATGTATTGTATTTGGATCTCCATTGTAAATTTTTGTTGTATGGTGATAGCAACAAAAATATCTTTTTGAATTTTCTTTAGTGGATCTATGTTTGTCACGAAACCGCCAAAGGGGGAGATTGTTACGGAATTTGAGGTTGGCGTAGTTTCGTGAAAGTCTCAGTCTTGAAGATTGAAGGTGAAGAAAGTTGGATCATTTAACTCAATCTCAAGAAAGAAGAATTCAAAAGGATCAGGTATGTTTAACTAAAGAATTTGTGTGATCCGAATACTTCTTGTAGTGTAGAAACACTTGGAAGAATCTTTCATTGCATAAAAATCAAAAACTGGACTTGGGACATGTTCAGGATCCGGATCAGGTTGTTCGATCCGGATCCCGAAGGTGGTTCGTTCATACATCGTCGCAATCCGGATCGTAGTCTCTTGATCCGGATCCCGAACGTTGAGTTTACCATCTACCTTGAACGATCCGGATCTTGCTTCGCAATCCGGATCCCGAACGTTGATGTTTGGTGAACTGTATGAACGATCCGGATCGTAGTCACATGATCCGGATCCCGAACCTTCGTTTTTCTGGAATTGGCTGATTCGTTATGACGATCCGGATCTCAGTTATCACGATCCGGATCGCCGTCCGTAAAAATCCAGAAATGCAGGTTTTTGATTCTTATCTCCTTCCTAGGGTTTCTAACCTATAAATAGACCCTATGTCTTTTCTTCTAGGGTCAATCCACATAGCCGTCATTTTCATATATCATCTTATACGGCTATAGATCCACATATAGAGAAGAAAGGAAATCATTAGAGAATACTCTATGTTTCTTCATCTATATTGATTAGTTTGATTCTAGGTTTTCATACTCACATCTTGAGTTGAATCAAACTAATGAATACTTAGATGGTATTTCCGATCTATCTTTGATCTAAGTATTCGGCGGATCATCACCACCCAAAAAACAACGATTTTCCCCAAAAATCGGCGCGTGGATTCGCGTGTCCTTGTGGATTCAAGGTTCATCGCTCTCGTGGATTCGGAGCGAGGCACGTCGTGGATTCGAAGGGTGCTATTGGGTGAAGACCGTGGATTCGGTCGGACGTCGTGGATTCGACGTTGGACGCCGTGGATTCGGCGTTGGGCGCAGATCGTGGATCGAGAAGCGTCGGAGCGAGCGGAGAAGATCCTCTAGGAGCGTATGGAAAAGGTTGAGTCGTAAGTGTGTACGGTAAATCACCTTGTACGTGTTTTAATTCTAGTGGATTTCTGCCGTGTTATCGGTCCCGTGGTTTTTTTACTCCGGTGATGGAGTTTTCCACGTAAAAATCTTGCGAGTTTATTTTATTTTCCGCATTGGGTTTTATCGCAACGATTTTTGGAGTGTTTATACGTTTACACCTATTCACCCCCCTCTAGGTGTTTCTTTCCCCCTATTTAAATCCGTATTATATACGACCCAACAGGCCCGGGCCGCGCGCGCAGGTGCGCTGCATCGCTGCCGCGCGCAGGTGCGCGCGCCTGGCCGCGCGCAGGTCGCGCGGCAACCGCTTGGCCGCGCGCAGGTGCGCGCGGCATGGCCGCGCGCGCAGGGGCCGCGCGCGGGCCTGCGCGGGCCCGCGCGGGCCGCGCCGAGCGTGCGCGGGCCTGCGCGGGCGCGGCGGCTGCGCTGCCGCTGCGCGCAGCGCTGCGGGCTGCGCGAGCGGCCCGCGCGCAGCGCGGCGAGCTGCGCGCGGCCGCGCGCAGCGCCGCTGGCGCCGCGCGCAGCGCCGCTGGGGCAATGCGCGACGCGCTCCAGCGTCGCGCAGCAGCCCCTGCGCCGCGCGTTTGGCTTGGTGCCGCGCGGTGGGCCTCCCTCGTCGCGCGGCTGGGTTTTTCGCCGTGCGGCGTGCTCCCGACGGCGGGCGACTCCTCGGTTTGCGTGCCGGCGCCGGTGTTTTTCGCCGTCGGAGCTCGTAGGTCGCCGTCGGTCGCTGTTTTTCGCCGTCGGCTGCTGCTTTTTTTCGCCGTCGAGCAGATTTGTGGCTGTTTTTTTCGCGCGAGCGGTTTTCGCGGGATTTTTTCGCAAAGCTGATTTTTGAGCGGTTTTTCGCCGTCGGGCGCTGTTTTTCGCCGACGGAGCTGTTTTTCCGCCGTCGGGCGCTGTTTTTCGCCGACGGAGCTGTTTTTTCGCCGCCGGGCGTGCTGTTTTTTCCCGTCGGGCGCTGGTTTTCGCCGACGGAGCTGTTTTTTCGCCGTCGCGCGCTGTTTTTCGCCGACAGAGCTGTTTTTTCGCCGCCGCGTGCTGTTTTTCGCCGTCGGGCGCTGGTTTTCGCCGACGGAGCTGTTTTTTCGCCGCCGCGTGCTGTTTTTTCGCCGTTGGGCGCTGGTTTTCGCCGACGGAGCTGTTTTTCGCCGCCGCGTGCTGCTTTTTTCGCCGTCGGGCGCTGTTTTTTTCGCCGACGGAGCTGTTTTTTCCCGCCGCGTGCTGTTTTTTTCGCCGTCGGGCGCTGTTTTTTTTTCGCCGACGGAGCTGTTTTTCGCCGCCGCGTGCTGTTTTTCGCCGTCGGGCGCTGGTTTTCGCTGACGGAGGCTGTTTTCGCCGACGGAAGCTGCTTTTTCGCCGTCGGATGCTCGGTTTTGATTGTGTGGATTGATTTTGCGATTTCTTCGCTTCTGGCAGCGTGCGGTGCGGTTTTTGTTCCGCGGGGCGCGCGGTCGTGTGGTTGGTCGCTGCGTGCTCCGTTTCGCGGGCGGATTCTGGCATCGGGCTTCGTGTTGCGTGCGGACCCCTTGGAGGCCAGGTAAGCCGCTGAGCCAATTGCAAGTGTCGACGAGCAATTGGTGGCTTTCTGAGGTGGGTTGGTTTTCTCTCCAAGTCTACGGACTTCCTTCTAATTCTAATGTGTTAGGATTGCATGCTAGTTTAAGTGTTTTCTTGGAACTTAACTAGCACCCCCGTCATATGTGCATGAGTTTGACCAGACCTGTTGTGAACCTTAATTTGGGCTAGGTTCCTTTATGCTTTAGACATCCCGCACTTTCTTATCCTTCGGGACTTAGAGTTTCCTCGCCCGGTAGTGGGCCGAGTGGTCAGAGTGTTGTGGGACGGGTGTTGCACTCGGCCGGGGGGCCGAGTGGGGTTGTGTGGCTGGGTTAGGCCAGTGTTAGCATTTTGGGGAGCCGTTTCAGATAAACGGTGGTCCCGGGGGTTTTCCTTCTACTGTTCTTCTCGTCACCACCAGGTTGGGATCGTGGTGCACGTGTGTTAGCAGGACCTTGAACCCAGAACCTTTTTGGATAAATACATGATTTTAGTCAGCCAATGTTTCTTCCAAGCCTCGCAAGGTTGTCTGAGTCTGTTCTCGTCCGTTGGGACGAAGGCATCAGCTCTTCGAGGCTTGGGCATAAAACTTGATTTCAAAGGGTTTTCCTAAAGAGACTAAAAATCATTAAAAGATGGATTTCTCTCAGATCGAATGTTTTCTGAAATAAATGACATGGTTTCTTATAAACTTATCCACCGAGCGGATTCGAGTGATCTGGGTTCTAAGGGCTGCTTTCTCTCTTGGGGACGTAGATGTTAGTCTCCCGGGGTTTCGGACCCTTCGTAGATCTGGCCGTGGAGTAGCTCCGGCCGTGAGTTGAGTGCTGAGTTCAGTGAGTGTTGTTGTGGGAGCCGGGGGAGAGACGGTGTCCCAGCTGTGTAGTACCTTCGTTGAGTGGTCTGTGTTGTGAGATGGAGTCGTAGAGGGTTCTCCGACTGAGTTTGTGCTTTGAGCATCGAGATACCGATCTGTTTGATCGAGGACCACAGCCTGCAGGAGCCACTTGTGAGACAGTGATACTGTTGAGATACTGGAGTTCGGTGGGGTCGCACCCCTCGAACCACGCCCCGGGTGCGTTGATGATTCCGAGCCTGATGAGGCTGCGATGAGGATACCGAGCCTGACGAGGCTTCGATGATGCGCCTAGTTCATATACTAGAGGTCGCTTGATACCCCTGGCCGTGCTACCATGGGGTCACTGCGTGAGATATCGAGTTGTCCCGTTGGACCCCTGGTTGATACACCAGGGGGCGCAGGCTTGACTCGACTGGACCCGGGTGGGCAGTCGCTGAGATTTGTGATACACTGGGAGTGTGATGGCGTAGCATGTGTCATAGTAGAGCGTCTTGGGCTTAGTACTTGTGACATATTGTCAGCAGTGAGTGACTGCATCCATCATCCATAGTCTCTTCTTATTGAGCATAGTAGATAGAGGCATGATAGCTGTAGATTCTTTTCCAGCTTATTTATATTTCTCATCAGTCTTTTCTCTATCTTATGCCTCGGTAGACTTAGTGGGCAGACCGTGGTTCTTGGAGACGGTACCCACTGAGAACTACTGTAGGATGTAGTTCTCACACCCTCTGTCGGTGACAGGTTGCTGAGGCTTTCTTCCGTTCCTGCTGAGCTTGATTGGACGGACCGAGGACAGGGAGTCCGCGTGATAGTTTCCCTACCAGCATTGTTACTTTAGAGAGAGGTAGATGTACCATCCCGGATTGTGGGAGTGGGTTATGTTTCTTGTTAGCTATCTCCCATTTGGATTGTAGATGTTGTGTATAGGACTTCTATTTGTATCGCCTGATTTGGGAGATAGGCTATGAGTTGTAGCAACTTGTAGTTGAGAAAAATTTATAGTACAGCTTTTTATCCGCTCTGATATCTGTGTAGCTGTAGTTTTGTCTTTTGCAGGCTAGACGCTTCGTCTGTACGGCAGTTTCCGTACAGATGGCGGATCTGTTAGCGAGCCCGGGTCGCAGTTTCGACCCCCGGGCGTGACCCGCTACACTCCAACGACGGGTAGGGAACTAGCTCGCGACTCCCTCGCCTCGGTCAGAAGGATCAGCAACAGGAGCACAGGAACATGAGAAGAAGTCCCTGGGAAAAGACCCACGACGGGTGTGAGAACTACTTCCCACAGTAGTTCTCAGTGGGTGCCGTCAACAAGCCCAACGGTCTGCCCACTAAGTCTACTAGAGGCAAAAGATAACAGTGCAATGAAATCAAACAAGAAAGATGGAGCTACTCTACTCTACAGCTACCATGCCTCTATCTAGATGCTCAAAAAGTGGAACAGATGAAAGTAAACGTGACCACTCGCACCCAAGGTGCTCAATCGACCCAAACGAACTGACTGCCTCATAGGGTCCAGTCCAGCCTGCGCCTGTCGACTAGGAACGCACCTGCCCACTACCACACATCCACATGAGGACGGGATTTACGTGGGGCGTCCTGTCCGACTAACTCACCCCTCGCGCAAAACTGCCTCAACAGGCCCATCGTTGCATCCATTGCGGAAAACTGCCTCAACAGGCCAACCATCGTATCCACAGCGGCATCTCAGGGCGCGACTCCAACTGAGGAAACGGCGCGGCATAGAGTATCAAACATTGGCATATGCAGGCTATAGTCAAAATCCACGCTCACTCCCAGAATGGTAGGACTCAAGATCTCCAAATATCTCGCACAACAGTCGGAGCACTCTCGACGACTCAACTGATGAGCTCACACGAAACACGAGACACTAGCCTCTCCAACAGCTCGCAGCACAAAGCACACTGGCTGGAGGTACTCCACAGCCAGGAACGACCCACAACTCCGGCTAACAATACTGGTCGGAAAACACTCAACGACCTGGGACCACCGTCAACCCCAACGTTCCCAACAACACTGACCGGAAGATACTCGACGGCCCGGGACTACCGTCTGCTCAACGGCTCGCTCCCACGACAGCACAACCGGGAAACGAGACTTCCCGGGACTACCGTTTACCCAAACGGCTCCCGGCACAGATAAACGACCCACTACAACTACCAGACTCCACTCTGCTCCCAAGCCCGAGTGCAAATGCATCCCACACTAAAAGAAAGTCCCGACCTCTCGGCCCACTACCCGGGCGAGGATAACACTCTGTCCAGGAATAGAAACAGTGTGGTGTCTAAACGTAAATAACCTAGCCCAAGTGAGAGTTTTCTACTGGTCTGGTTACACATGCAACATATGACGGGGGGCTAGGTCAAGTTCCAGATAACTATATTAACAGATGATAAAAGGAATAACAATCCCTACACTAGCATGCTACACAAGAAATAAACTATCATGCATAGTCCTACATCAGTAGAATTACTGTACAGTCCATAAAACTTGGAGATAAGGCCACCCACCTCGGTTTGCCACCATTGCTCGTAGACACTTGCAATTGGCCTCCACGCAAATACCTTGCTCCACCGGAGTCCGCACGCAAAACGAGCACGATGCCGAAACTCGCGCGCAAATGGAGTCCGCACGCAAAACAGAGCACGCGCCGGAGTCCGCACGCAAAACGGAGCACGATGCCGAAACCCGGGCTCAAAACGGAGTTCCCACGCAAAACGGTGTGTTACGGCATTTTGGTGTTGGCATATTTCGTGAGTCAAGTCAGTGAGTTGAGTCGGAGTCTTAAAGGGATCAATTGTCAATCAGCATTCAAAGACTTAGAGAAGATCAACAAGAGCTCAAGTTCCACTCAATGTCTTGAGTCTTGAAGATTGAAGTTGAAGAATTGTGGATCAGTTACATCAAGCTCAGAAGAAAGTAGTCAAAAGGATCAGGTATGGTTAACTAAATATTTTGGTGATCCGAATACTTTCTTATAGTGTAGAACACTTGGATGAATTTTTAATTGGATAAAATCAAAAACGGACATGGGACATGTTCAGGATCCGGATCAGACAGTCCCAATCCGGATCCCGAAGGTTGCTTGTTCTTGGCAAATCCGATCCGGATCAAAGGTCATTTCGATCCGGATCCCGAACATGGTTTTTTGCTGGATATATGAACGATCCGATCGGCCATTTCAATCCGGATCCCGAACCCTGTTTTTTCTGGAAAAGCCTGACTCGTTACGACGATCCGGATCACAGTAATCCGATCCGGATCGCCGTCCTGAAATTTCCAGATAGGTAAGTTTTTGATTCTTATCTCTTCCAAAGGTTTCTAAACTATAAATAGACATTTAGGGTTTTCTCAAAACGTGGGAGCACGGCCGATCATTGATAAAACACTTGAAGCAACCCTAGATGCTAGGGTTTATCTTCTTCATTTATAGCCCTTCTTTAGGGTACAATTCACGGTTCCTTCAAAACATATCTTTTTGTCGAATTGGCTAATCTTTGCCTTAGAGATTTTGCCCATGGATCTTCTTTGATAATCTAAG
>CM055060.1:30282627-30323893 GCA_029204045.2 Tillandsia leiboldiana
GATTGGAAATTTCCGACTTCACAGTGGAGCGCCGGAATTCAGGAACCCTTGGAGCCGGTTACTTTCGATTAAGCGAAGTTCGGGAGGTTCGGATGACGCGGGGAGGGCCCGGAGGCAAAAAGGAGTTCGGAACTGGCAATTTTGAGAGGTAATTGATTTGAGCACCCGACTCAACGGACGAGCTTTTTGAAGAGAAAAAAGCTGTGAAACACGTGTACTTTTGATTTACAGCGAGGTTCGGGAGGTTCCGGAGACGCTGGAGGAACCAGGATGGCAAAAAGTGAGTCGGAACTGGCCCATTTTGGAGCCGGTAATTGAATTTGAAGCACCCCAACTCAACGGACGAGCTTTTTGAAGAGAAAAAGATGTGGAACGCGGTACTTTGATGACAGCGAGGTTCGGGAGGTTCCGGACTGACGCGGAGGGACCCGGGGCAAAAAGTGAGTTGGAACTGCGCATTTTGGAGCCGGTAATTGATTTGGAGCACCCCGCTCAACGGACGAGCTTTTGAGAGAAGAAAAAGCTGTGGACACGTGTACTTTTGATTACAGCGAGGTTCGGGAGGTTCCGGACTGACGCGGAGGGCCCGGAGGCAAAAAGTGAGTGGAACCTGGCATTTTGGAGACGGTAAGTGATTTGAGCACCCGCTCAACGGATGAGCTTTTGGAGCGGAAAAAGATGTGAGCGCGTGTATGTTCGATTAAGCGGAGTTCGGGAGGTTTCGGGCAGCGGCGGAGAGCCAGAAGGCAAAAAGTGAGTTGAGAGTTGGCGTTTTTGGAGTTAATTAATTAGCGGAATTAATTAATAAAGCTTTTGCTTTATATAAAGGGCCAAGCCTACTTAGCAGCCAGAGAAAGAAAGGAAAAGAGAAAGAATGAGGAAGAAAGAAAGAAAGGAAAGAAAAGAGAGGAAAAGGAAGAAGAAGAAGAAGAAGAAAATGGGATGGAGCTTCTGGATTTTTGGACTCGCCGTTGGAGGCCGGCGAAGCTCGTGGGTCGTGCAGACGCGCGACGACGAGGTAAGCAATCTCCCCCTCTTTTGAGGGTTTCTTGGAGTTTTGAGCTTTAGGGATTTTTTATAATTGGTTTTAATTGCTAAAATGGGGTTTTTGGATTAAATGGATTTTCCGGATTTTTTTATTGGATTTAGCGGGGCCTTTTCTGTTTTTTGCCGTCGCCGCGGCCGCGCACGCGCGCAGGGCGCAACGCGCGGCGCCAGGGTCTGTGTTGGAAGCACCCTGCGGCGAGGTGCCGTGGCGCGGCGCCGGTGCAGCAAAGTGCTGCACGCGGCGCTGCCTGGCCGCGCGCAGGCGCGCGCGGCGGCCCTGCCGGCCGCGGCAGGCGCGCGCGGCAGGGCCGCGCGCAGCGTGCGCGCGGCGCTGCTGGAGCGCGCGGGCCCCGCGGCCATGTTACGGAATTTGAGTTGGCGTAGTTTCGTGAAAGTCTCAAGTCTTGAAGATTGAAGGTGAAGAAAGTTGGATCATTTAACTCAATCTCAAGAAAGAAGAATTCAAAAGGATCAGGTATGTTTAACTAAAGAATTTGTGTGATCCGAATACTTCTTGTAGTGTAGAAACACTTGGAAGAATCTTTCATTGCATAAAAATCAAAAACTGGACTTGGGACATGTTCAGGATCCGGATCAGGTTGTTCGATCCGGATCCCGAAGGTGGTTCGTTCATACATCGTCGCAATCCGGATCGTAGTCTCTTGATCCGGATCCCGAACGTTGAGTTTACCATCTACCTTGAACGATCCGGATCTTGCTTCGCAATCCGGATCCCGAACGTTGATGTTTGGTGAACTGTATGAACGATCCGGATCGTAGTCACATGATCCGGATCCCGAACCTTCGTTTTTCTGGAATTGGCTGTTTCGTTATGACGATCCGGATCTCAGTTATCACGATCCGGATCGCCGTCCGTAAAATCCAGAAATGGCAGGTTTTTGATTCTTATCTCCTTCCTAGGGTTTCTAACCTATAAATAGACCCTATGTCTTTCTTTCTAGGGTCAATCCACATAGCCGTCATTTTCATATATCATCTTATACGGCTATAGATCCACATATAGAGAAGAAAGGAAATCATTAGAGAATACTCTATGTTTCTTCATCTATATTGATTAGTTTGATTCTAGGTTTTCATACTCACATCTTGAGTTGAATCAAACTAATGAATACTTAGATGGTATTTCCGATCTATCTTTGATCTAAGTATTCGGCGGATCATCACCACCCAAAAACAACGATTTACCCCAAAAATCGGCGCGTGGATTCGCGTGTCCTTGTGGATTCAAGGTTCAATCGCTCTCGTGGATTCGGAGCGAGGCACGTTCGTGGATTCGAAGGGTGCTATTGGGTGAAGACCGTGGATTCGGTCGGACGTCGTGGATTCGACGTTGGACGCCGTGGATTCGGCGTTGGGCGCAGATCGTGGATTCGAGAAGCGTCGGAGCGAGCGGAGAAGATCCTCTAGGAGCGTATGGAAAAGGTTGAGTCGTAAGTGTGTACGGTAAATCACCTTGTACGTGTTTTAATTCTAGTGGATTTCTGCCGTGTTATCGGTCCCGTGGTTTTTTACTCCGGTGATGGAGTTTTCCACGTAAAAATCTTGCGTGTTATTTTTTTTCCGCATTGGGTTTTTATCGCAACGATTTTTGAGTGTTTATACGTTTACACCTATTCACCCCCCTCTAGGTGTTTCTTCCCCTATTTAGATCCGTATTATATACGACCCAACAAGTGGTATCAGAGCGGGAATAGGGTTGTGAACAATGGTTGAAGGTGGAAACATCAATCGACCCCCTTTCTTTGATGGAACAAATTATGCGTACTGGAAAGTACGGATGAAAGCCTTTTTATCTTCCATCGACGAAAGGGTGTGGCATTCAATTGAATCAGGATGGACTAATCCAACTGAACTTATCTCTGATGTTCACACCTTAAAACCTAGGTCGAAATGGACCAAGGAAGAGTTGAGTTATCTTCTTACAATGGCAAGGGAATTAATGCTATTTTTAATGCCTTATCTCAAACTGAATTCTCTCGCGTCTCGGCATGTGAGACTGCGAAAGAAATCTGGGATGTTCTCCAGGTTACACATGAGGGAACTAACCTCGTGAAGATTCAGAAACTGCAATGCTTACGAGCAAGTTTGACTCTATCTTGATGGCAGAAAATGAATCTTTCACGGACTACTATACACGATTGCAAGACATCGTAAACTCATGTGCTAATCTGGGAGAGAAGATTCCAGAATTTAAGATTGTAAGAAAATCTTAAGAACTCTTCCTGAACGATTTCGCCCAAAGGTTACTGCCATTGAAACTATTAAACACCCGGACGAAATACGTGTAGAAGAATTAGTTGGTTCATTACAAACTTATGAAATGACTTTTAATACTAACAATTCTTCTGGAAAAGCATCCACTTCTAAGTCTTCAGGTTATGCGTTGAAAACAACTAAGGAAGAAGACGCGGATACATCCTCCTCGGACGATGACGAGAACCTTTCTATGGAGGAATTTGAGAAGCAGCTCGCTCTCTTGACAAGGAAGTTTCGCCGCAACTTTCGAAGGGGTAATTCAAGCAAATCTCCATCCTTCGGAAAGTGGAACAAAGGCAAGGGTACTCCAAGTCACAAGTCAAGAAAGCAAGAGAACTTCTCAAAGGATAAGAAAAGTTCAGAAGGACAACTGCAATGCTTCAAATGTCGAGGCTACGGCCACATTGCAACGGAGTGTCCTAACAAGTATCCGGCAAAGAAGAAGGCGATGCAAGTCGTCACTTGGGATGACAACTCAACGTCAAATGAGTCGTCTTCAAGTGATGAAGAAAAGAGCTCCACGGCATTCCACGCGTCCACATCTTCACCATTCATGTGCTTTATGGCAAGTACGTCTGAATCATTGTCCAACTCCACTGTTGAAAAGAATGCAATGGACAATGAATCGGATGATTCGGAAGGTGAAGAGTTTGCTCTAGCCTATCACAGATCTTTACAGGATTTAAAGAAACCGGCTAAGCAAAACAAGGGGTTGAGAGGGAGATTGCAGGATCTCGAAGAAGAAGTAAAAAGGGTAACTTCTCTCTCGACCGATCTTGAAGTGGAAAGGGATAGTTTGATAAAAGCAAATGTTTCCCTTCAAGAGTCCAATGAGCAGCTCGAGAAGAACTATATAGATATGGTGAACAAAGCAAACTACTTCTTGAAGCTCTATGGCGAGGGCCGACAGGAAAGACGGGAAATGACAGAGACCATTCTCCAACTCAAGGATGACTTACAGCAATTCTCTTTAGGAAGGAGTAAGTTGGATAAACTCCTTGGTCTTGGTCAAACAAATCGGTTCGGCCTCGGGTACACTCAAACTGGAAACAGTCCAAGTTCGAGTGGGACAGTCTTTGTGCCTCAGTCGGTATCTCCTCCTCCGACACCGGAATTCAAGACAAACAACGACAACAAACCTACCTCATCCTCTTCGGAATCGTCAAGCTCAAAGGTATGTTTTCGTTGTAATTTTGCAGGGCACATCGAAAGAAATTGCGAGATTGGAGCTCAAAGAACAAATCAACCACATCTTGCAATTGCTACCAATAAGCTCACTTCCCGGAATTCAAGGAAGGATTTTTCAAAAGAAAAGAACATTGGTAGCACCTCAAACAAGACGATGACAAAAGAAAAAGATCAATCATACAAGACGTCGTCTTCAAGGAGAATCTCTCAACCTTTACCAACATACTCCAAAACTCAAAAGGTTTGGGTATGCAAAGGTGAAACCCCTCCTTGTCCTTAATCGTTCTACGATTAAATCTTGTATAGTTTATGTAGACTATTTTCTTTTCTTCTTTTTCTTTTGGCCGACCCGTCAACCATCTTTGGGAGGTAAATGGTACATTTTTTTATTGGTTGATGATTTCTCTCGGTTTTCTTGGGTAGCATTTTTGAGAGAGAAAGCTGATACGTTTGACTCTTTTCATGAGATTTGCCATCGTATTATGATTGAAAAGAATGAAAAGATCATTCGTGTTAGAAGTGATAGGGGTGGAGAATTCATAAATTCAAAATTCATTGACTTTTGTACTTCAAATGGCATTAAACATGAATTCTCGGCACCCTATACACCTCAGCAGAATGGTGTTGTTGAGCGCAAAAACAGGGTTGTTCAAGAGATGGCGCGTGTGATGCTTCATAGCCGGAAATTACCGCTACATTTTTGGGCTGAAGCTGTGAACACCGCTGTCTATGTCATTAACAGAGTGTATTTGCGCCCAGGAACCTTGAATACACCATATGAGCTGTGGTTTAGTAGAAAACCGGATATCAAGTACTTTCGTATCTTCGGGAGTCGATGTTACATCTTACGTGACCGTGAAAATCTTGGAAAGTTCGACTCTCGAAGTGATGAAGGGATCTTTTTGGGTTATTCTACGAATAGCAGAGCATATCGAGTATTTAACATTGAATCTAAGACGATCGTAGAATCTATAAATGTTAAAGTAGATGAAGCTTCTCACTTTGAATCTGAAAAATCTACCCTCGATATCTCTCTAGATGATGATTCTCCTGCTAGTGCATCTTCTCATAATAATACTTCCAATATTAATGATGCATCTAATGGTTCTTCTAGTTTATCTGATGTGCAGGAATCATCTCGTGTACCTCCGAGTACTCCGTTTCAACAAACGCTACGAATCTCCAAGGATCATCCGGAATCGAACATCATTGGAGATCCACAAGAAGGAGTTAAACTCGAAGGCAGTTGGTTTGCGGATTTGCTTGCTACGTATCCTTAATCGAACAAAGACAGTAGATGAAGCTCTTCAGGATGACTACTGGATTAAAGCTATGCAGGAAGAGCTCCATCAATTTGAGCGAAACAAGTCCTGGGAATTAACGAAGCCTCCAAAGCAACATAATGTGATAGGTACCAAATGGATCTTCAAGAACAAGAAAGATGAAGATGGTACTATCATCAGGAACAAGGCACGACTAGTTGCTCAAGGCTACTCTCAAGTAGAAGGTATGACTTTGGACGAAACTTTCGCCCCTGTAGCTAGACTCGAGTCCATTCGTATATTGTTTGCTATTGCTTGTCATTTTAAAATCAAATTATTTCAAATGGACGTCAAGAGCGCATTTCTAAATGGGTTTTTAAATGAGGAAGTTTATGTAGCTCAACCGAAAGGTTTTGTAGATCATAAACAACCTAACCATGTTTTTCGTTTGAAAAAGGCTCTTTAAGGTCTGAAACAAGCACCGCGAGCATGGTACGAAAGGTTAACAAAGCACCTTTTGGAGAAGGGCTATACTCGAGGGGGAGCTGACAGGACTCTCTTTGTGAAGCATTATCAAAATAATTCATTGTAGCACAAATCTATGTCGATGACATTGTATTTGGTGCAACAAAAGATAATGATGCTTCTAAATTCGCGGAGACCATGGAAAGCGAATTTGAGATGTCCATGATGGGCGAATTGTCTTATTTTCTTGGATTGCAAATTAAACCAAAATGATGAAGGTATTCACTTGAGTCAATCCAAGTATGCACTGGAGTTGGTCAAAAAGTTTGATCTAGAAAATTGTAAAGATTTCCAACTCCAATGGGAACTAGCCACAAGGGACTTGGAAGTGAATCACATAGTGAGAATGTAGACGAGAAACTGTATAGAAGTATGATTGGAAGTCTACTTTACCTCACGGCTAGTCGCCCGGATATATCCTTTAGTGTTGGGATTTGCGCGAGATATCAATCAGCACCAAAGGAGGTTCACCTGAAAGCGGTGAAACGGATCATCCGGTACATCAAAGGATCAATTAATTTCGGAATTTGGTATCCTATTGGAACAAGTCTGGACATTGTTGGATACTCAGATGCCGATTGGGCAGGATCAGTGGATGATCGGAAAAGCACGAGTGGTGCATGCTTCTATCTTGGCCATTGCCTTGTTGCATGCACAGTAAAAAGCAGAATTGCATAGCACTCTCGACTGCCGAAGCGGAATACTTTTCAGCTGGAAGTTGCTCAACTCAACTCATTTGGATGAAAAGCGTATTGAGTGACTTCCGCATTTCAGCATCTTCGGTAACAATACTTTGTGACAACACAAGTGCTATTAACATTTCTAAAAACCCTGTGTTGCACTCTAGAACAAAACATATTGAACTTAGATATCATTTTCTTAGAGAGCTAGTTGAATCAAATACTCTTCAACTTTCATATATTTCAACTGAAGATCAATTAGCTGACATTCTAACAAAACCTTTGGATCAAAAACGTTTTATTCATTTGCGAAAAGCAATTGGTATGCTTTCTTTGAAATAAACTTCTTTTTGAAACCTTTGCTTAGGATAGGTTTTGTATTTGTTTTTGTTTTGTTCATTATCTATGTTTGTACATAGGACATAAATTGAGCATAGATCATAATTGACTTTAATTGCATCTTTTCGCACATTTAGAAATTTATTATGCTTTTGCCATCATAATATTTCACTGTTGCAATGATCATTTATGTTAATTAAATCATCTTCTAAAGTGATCAAAGTCAATTTCTCTCTCAATGATCTCTTGGTATAGTCATTATCTTATTTGACTGTTTAGTCGAGTATGAAATCGAGATCAATTTTTGGTTGAATACTTTATATCTTAAATAATTGATAGCCAATTGAGGGGGAGTCAAAGAAAAGGTAATATGCTCAAAAGATGTGGAAAGAGTTACATCCCAATGAGGAGTGTGAAAACTACCACCACATGGAGGAAAGAGCTACCACCTCGGTCGTCCGAGTATTGTGTGCAGCTACCACATGTATACCAAGCATGGTTGTTCAAATTTTTGATTAAGTAAAATGCATGTTGAAATACTTGACTCTGTCAAATTTCAAGGTTGGTATAAGGTGGGATTTTAAAGAAAGATGCTCAAAGAGCCACTCTCTTCAACAGATTGTCTAGATACATTATCTATTATATTTGGGATTTCAAACATCTATTGATCTTTGTATTTCATTTTCTTTACCGAATTGATTATTTGATAAAGGCATTACTCATAAGATCAAGTTAGATGTAATTGAAGGTGTTCAACTTTAAGGGATTTAATTTTTATAAATTTTCGTTTCATTTTTGGATATTATTGATAGATTTGGCATAATCTAATTCTTGTTGTATGAAACGATGATTTTTGTTTAAAGTTGATACACATTTGTGCTTACAATCTTTTTCTGGTTTTTCTTGAATTTCTCTGAAATTTTCTAAAGAAAAAGTTGGGGCCGATCCGGATCGGGCAAGGTGATCCGGATCCCGAACGCAGGTTTTCTCCTGCGGGCTGACGATCCGGATTGGACCTGCCGATCCGGATCCCGAACGCAGTTTCTCACTGCGGGTAGCCGATCCGGATCGCAGTTATGAACTGATCCGGATCGCGGCTAGGTTTTTTATAAAGAACAAAAGGGTTTTGATTTCTTTTACTCCAATCTTTTGTTCAAAAGTTTCCAGAGCGCTTCTCTCTAGATTTCATCCTCCTTGGAAGCTTTCAAACTCAGGTTCTTCAATTCCAAGTAAGTTTTATTGATCAAAATCTCGGTTTTTCATCGTTTTCTTCTTTTCCTCCTCAAACGCACGAATTTCTTGGATCAACTTTGTTTGTGGATGGTTTTTGATCAAATTTCTTTTGAAATAAGAACTCTGGGTAGATTAGTTTTGATTATATGCTAGGTATTCTCGTGATTAACGGATTTTTAGGCTTCGATTTCTAAAATTTCGGTTTTAGGGCATATAATAAGGATTTTCGAAAATCATGCAATTGATCTATTTTTAAAAGTCCTTTTGCAAAACTAATTTGATTCTTAGTCTCTCTGCATGATAATGATTCTTTGGATACAATTTTTTCTCAATTTTTGAAAACTAAGAATTTTTGTGTTCTTGAGTTGGTTTTCACAGGACACCTTCTTAAACTCAAGCACTTTGATCAATGGCACTTAGTTCAGTGAGTTTCTCTTGGTTAATCCTTCTCCTGGTTTCAATGATGCACACAAGTACATCTGTTAAAAGGGAACCAGATGATTCAACTCAAAACAAGACGAAAGACGCAGAGGAAGACAGCTCAGACTATGATGATGAAGAATGGGACGAATTTTTCAAAGATGTTCAACAGAAGATTGATGAGGAAAATAGGAAATCTGTCAAAGGCAAAAGGCTTATGAAATCTGTATCAACAACTAAGCAATATACAAGACGAAAAAATGTCCTAAGAAGTGAAAGTTTTCATAGTAGGCCTCTTACTAGAGCTCGCTCACTCTCTGGGGTTCTACAAACTGAATCTCCATGGGTTACGGGATCGGATGCACCATCTGCTTCCAGACAGCATCCATCACACTCGAAAAGACAGGATACAGACGCTGCTGTATTGGAATCGCTTCGCCAGGAACAACAAAGACTCTCTGCTGCACAAGAGAGGATATCGAAAGAACTTCAGCAAATTTCCTCTGAACACAAGAAGATCAAGAAGAAGTGTTCAACTATTTCGACAATGCTTAAAGGGATTTTGAACAAGCTGAGTTGTACCAGCTCAGACTCCTCCGACTGAACTGCACCTTCCTTTTTCTTTTTGTGCAGGATTTTGATTTTAGGATTTAGTTTTATACTGATTTTAGCTTAGTTCTCAGGTTTTACGTTTTATTGGAACTTTTCACTCTCCTAACATTTCGTAGTCTTAACTACATTTTGGCTTTGTTTTGTGACAAAAAGGGGGAGAGAGTTAGAGAGAACTTTGAACAATGAAGATGTGAATGAACATCAAGGTAAGGGAACTTGAACAATGATTGTGAAAATCTTGATGATGATTGTGAAAATCTTGATGATGAAGGTTTTGTATACATCAAGGTAAGTATGATCTTTCAAGGTAAGTATGATCTCAACTTCAACTTTTGGTTTTCATCTTGTGATTGTTTGCATGTCTCGACTAACTATTCGACTAACTATTTGGGCATGTAATATAACTAACAAGTTGATGTTGGACTAACAAGTTTGTGACACTTGGTTTTTGATTGCATAGAAGATATGTTGGTTCTTAACTCTGATCTATTACTTATCTATATATATATAAGTTTGTCACAAACATGTTCATGACATTTGGTTTTTACGTGCAAAGAGGATATGTTGTTTTTTTAACTATGATCTGTTTACATATCTGAATGTATAAATGTCATGGTAAGTATGAATGAGTTTAAACTTCATCTCTGTTTGTGGTTTTTGAATGATACAAAATTCTTGAGGTATCTAACGATTTCTTTTGTCAAGAATGATTTCTTTTTGCAGAGAGTACAGATGTCTAAGTCTAGAGTCTGTTTTAGGAGTTTAACTCATGTATTGTATTTTGGATCTCCATTGTAAATTTTTGTTGTATGGTGATAGCAACAAAAATATCTTTTTGAATTTTCTTTAGTGGATCTATGTTTTGTCACGAAACCGCCAAAGGGGGAGATTGTTACGGAATTTGAGTTGGCGTAGTTTCGTGAAAGTCTCAAGTCTTGAAGATTGAAGGTGAAGAAAGTTGGATCATTTAACTCAATCTCAAGAAAGAAGAATTCAAAAGGATCAGGTATGTTTAACTAAAGAATTTGTGTGATCCGAATACTTCTTGTAGTGTAGAAACACTTGGAAGAATCTTTCATTGCATAAAAATCAAAAACTGGACTTGGGACATGTTCAGGATCCGGATCAGGTTGTTCGATCCGGATCCCGAAGGTGGTTCGTTCATACATCGTCGCAATCCGGATCGTAGTTTCTTGATCCGGATCCCGAACGTTGAGTTTACCATCTACCTTGAACGATCCGGATCTTGCTTCGCAATCCGGATCCCGAACGTTGATGTTTGGTGAACTGTATGAACGATCCGGATCGTAGTCACATGATCCGGATCCCGAACCTTCGTTTTTCTGGAATTGGCTGATTCGTTATGACGATCCGGATCTCAGTTATCACGATCCGGATCGCCGTCCGTAAAAATCCAGAAATGGCAGGTTTTTGATTCTTATCTCCTTCCTAGGGTTTCTAACCTATAAATAGACCCTATGTCTTTCTTTCTAGGGTCAATCCACATAGCCGTCATTTTCATATATCATCTTATACGGCTATAGATCCACATATAGAGAAGAAAGGAAATCATTAGAGAATACTCTATGTTTCTTCATCTATATTGATTAGTTTGATTCAAGGTTTTCATACTCACATCTTGAGTTGAATCAAACTAATGAATACTTAGATGGTATTTCCGATCTATCTTTGATCTAAGTATTCGGCGGATCATCACCACCCAAAAACAACGATTTTCCCCAAAAATCGGCGCGTGGATTCGCGTGTCCTTGTGGATTCAAGGTTCAATCGCTCTCGTGGATTCGGAGCGAGGCACATTCGTGGATTCGAAGGGTGCTATTGGGTGAAGACCGTGGATTCGGTCGGACGTCGTGGATTCGACGTTGGACGCCGTGGATTCGGCGTTGGGCGCAGATCGTGGATTCGAGAAGCGTCGGAGCGAGCGGAGAAGATCCTCTAGGAGCGTATGGAAAAGGTTGAGTCGTAAGTGTGTACGGTAAATCACCTTGTACGTGTTATAATTCTAGTGGATTTCTGCCGTGTTATCGGTCCCGTGGTTTTTTACTCCGGTGATGGAGTTTTCCACGTAAAAATCTTGCGAGTTATTTTATTTTCCGCATTGGGTTTTATCGCAACGATTTTTGGAGTGTTTATACGTTTACACCTATTCACCCCCCTCTAGGTGTTTCTTCCCCTATTTAAATCCGTATTATATACGACCCAACAGGCAGGGCCGCGCGCAGGTGCGCGCTGCATCGCTTGGCCGCGCGCAGGTGCGCGCGGCATGGCCGCGCGCAGGTGCGCGCGGCACCGCTTGGCCGCGCGCAGGTGCGCGCGGCATGGCCGCGCGCGGCAGGGCCGCGCGCGGGCCTGCGCGGGCCGCGCGGGCCGCGCGCAGGCGTGCGCGGGCCTGCGCGGGCGCGCGGGCGCGCGCTGCTGCGCGCAGCGCTGCGGGCTGCGCGCAGCGGCCGCGCGCGCGCGGCGAGCTGCGCGCGGCCGCGCGCAGCGCCGCTGGGCGCCGCGCGCAGCGCCGCTGGGGCACTGCGCGACGCGCTCCAGCGTCGCGCAGCAGCCCCTGCGCCGCGCGGTTTGGCTTGGTGCCGCGCGGTGGGCCTCCCTCGTCGCGCGGCTGGGTTTTCGCCGTGCGGCGTGCTCCCGGACGGCGGGCGACTCCTCGGTTTGCGTGCCGGCGCCGTGTTTTCGCCGTCGGAGCTCGTAGGTCGCCGTCGGTCGCTGTTTTTCGCCGTCGGCTGCTGCTTTTTCGCCGTCGAGCAGATTTGTGGCTGTTTTTCGCGAGCGGTTTTCGCGGGATTTTCGCAAAGCTGATTTTTGAGCGGTTTTTCGCCGTCGGGCGCTGTTTTTCGCCGACGGAGCTGTTTTTCGCCGTCGGGCGCTGTTTTTCGCCGACGGAGCTGTTTTTCGCCGCCGCGTGCTGTTTTTCGCCGTCGGGCGCTGGTTTTCGCCGACGGAGCTGTTTTTCGCCGTCGCGCGCTGTTTTTCGCCGACAGAGCTGTTTTTCGCCGCCGCGTGCTGTTTTTCGCCGTCGGGCGCTGGTTTTCGCCGACGGAGCTGTTTTTCGCCGCCGCGTGCTGTTTTTCGCCGTTGGGCGCTGGTTTTCGCCGACGGAGCTGTTTTTCGCCGCCGCGTGCTGCTTTTTCGCCGTCGGGCGCTGTTTTTCGCCGACGGAGCTGTTTTTCGCCGCCGCGTGCTGTTTTTCGCCGTCGGGCGCTGTTTTTTCGCCGACGGAGCTGTTTTCGCCGCCGCGTGCTGTTTTTCGCCGTCGGGCGCTGGTTTTCGCTGACGGAGGCTGTTTTCGCCGACGGAAGCTGCTTTTTCGCCGTCGGATGCTCGGTTTTGATTGTGTGGATTGATTTTGCGATTTCTTCGCTTCTGGCAGCGTGCGGTGCGGTTTTTGTTCCGCGGGGCGCGCGGTCGTGTGGTTGGTCGCTGCGTGCTCCGTTTCGCGGGCGGATTCTGGCATCGGGCTTCGTGTTGCGTGCGGACCCCTTGGAGGCCAGGTAAGCCGCTGAGCCAATTGCAAGTGTCGACGAGCAATTGGTGGCTTTCTGAGGTGGGTTGGTTTTCTCTCCAAGTCTACGGACTTCCTTCTAATTCTAATGTGTTAGGATTGCATGCTAGTTTAAGTGTTTTCTTGGAACTTAACTAGCACCCCCGTCATATGTGCATGAGTTTGACCAGACCTGTTGTGAACCTTAATTTGGGCTAGGTTCCTTTATGCTTTAGACATCCCGCACTTTCTTATCCTTCGGGACTTAGAGTTTCCTCGCCCGGGTAGTGGGCCGAGTGGTCAGAGTGTTGTGGGACGGGTGTTGCACTCGGGCCCGGGGGGCCGAGTGGGGTCTGGTGGCTGGGTTAGGCCAGTGTTAGCATTTTGGGGAGCCGTTTCAGATAAACGGTGGTCCCGGGGGTTTTCCTTTCTACTGTTCTTCTCGTCACCACCAGGTTGGGATCGTGGTGCACGTGTGTTAGCAGGACCTTGAACCCAGAACCTTTTTGGATAAATACATGATTTTAGTCAGCCAATGTTTCTTCCAAGCCTCGCAAGGTTGTCTGAGTCTGTTCTCGTCCGTTGGGACGAAGGCATCAGCTCTTCGAGGCTTGGGCATAAAACTTGATTTCAAAGGGTTTTCCTAAAAGAGACTAAAAATCATTAAAAGATGGATTTCTCTCAGATCGAATGGTTTTCTGAAATAAATGACATGGTTTCTTATAAACTTATCCACCGAGCGGATTCGAGTGATCTGGGTTCTAAGGGCTGCTTTCTCTCTTGGGGACGTAGATGTTAGTCTCCCGGGGTTTCGGACCCTTCGTAGATCTGGCCGTGGAGTAGCTCCGGCCGTGAGTTGAGTGCTGAGTTCAGTGAGGTGTTGTTGTGGGAGCCGGGGGAGAGACGGTGGTCCCAGCTGTGTAGTACCTTCGTTGAGTGGGTCTGTGTTGTGAGATGGAGTCGTAGAGGGTTCTCCGACTGAGTTTGTGCTTTGAGCATCGAGATACCGATCTGTTTGATCGAGGACCACAGCCTGCAGGAGCCACTTGTGAGACAGTGATACTGTTGAGATACTGGAGTTCGGTGGGGTCGCACCCCTCGAACCACGCCCCGGGTGCGTTGATGATTCCGAGCCTGATGAGGCTGCGATGAGGATACCGAGCCTGACGAGGCTTCGATGATGCGCCTAGTTCATATACTAGAGGTCGCTTGATACCCCTGGCCGTGCTACCATGGGGTCACTGCGTGAGATATCGAGTTGTCCGTTGGGACACCCTGGTTGATACACCAGGGGGCGCAGGCTTGACTCGACTGGACCCGGGTGGGCAGTCGCTGAGATTTGTGATACACTGGGAGTGTGATGGCGTAGCATGTGTCATAGTAGAGCGTCTTGGGCTTAGTACTTGTGACATATTGTCAGCAGTGAGTGACTGCATTCCATCATCCATAGTCTCTTCTTATTGAGCATAGTAGATAGAGGCATGATAGCTGTAGATTCTTTTCCAGCTTATTTATATTTCTCATCAGTCTTTTCTCTATCTTATGCCTCTGGTAGACTTAGTGGGCAGACCGTGGTTCTTGGAGACGGTACCCACTGAGAACTACTGTAGGATGTAGTTCTCACACCCTCTGTCGGTGACAGGTTGCTGAGGCTTTCTTCCGTTCCTGCTGAGCTTGATTGGACGGACCGAGGACAGGGAGTCGCGTGATAGTTCCCTACCAGCATTGTTACTTTAGAGAGAGGTAGATGTACCATCCCGGATTGTGGGAGTGGGTTATGTTTCTTGTTAGCTATCTCCCATTTGGATTCGTAGATGTTGTATAGGAGGACTTCTATTTGTATCGCCTGATTTTGGGAGATAGGCTATGAGTTGTAGCAACTTGTAGTTGAGAAAAATTTTATAGTACAGCTTTTTATCCGCTCTGATATCTGTGTAGCTGTAGTTTTGTCTTTTGCAGGCTAGACGCTTCGTCTGTACGGCAGTTTCCGTACAGATGGCGGATCTGTTAGCGAGCCCGGGTCGCAGTTTCGACCCCCGGGGCGTGACACCGCTACACTCCAACGACGGGTAGGGAACTAGCTCGCGACTCCCTCGCCTCGGTCAGAAGGATCAGCAACAGGAGCACAGGAACATGAGAAGAAGTCCCTGGGGAAAAGACACCACGACGGGTGTGAGAACTACTTCCCACAGTAGTTCTCAGTGGGTGCCGTCAACAAGCCCAACGGTCTGCCCACTAAGTCTACTAGAGGCAAAAGATAACAGTGCAATGAAATCAGAACAAGAAAAGATGGAGCTACTCTACAGCTACCATGCCTCTATCTAGATGCTCAAAAAGTGGAACAGATGAAAGTAAACGTGACCACTCGCACCCAAGGTGCTCAATCGACCCAAACGAACTGACTGCCTCATAGGGTCCAGTCCAGCCTGCGCCTGTCGACTAGGAACGCACCTGCCCACTACCACACATCCACATGAGGACGGGATTTACGTGGGGCGTCCTGTCCGACTAACTCACCCCTCGCGCAAAACTGCCTCAACAGGCCCATCGTTGCATCCATTGCGGAAAACTGCCTCAACAGGCCAACCATCGTATCCACAGCGGCATCTCAGGGGGCGCGACTCCAACTGAGGAAAACGGCGCGGCATAGAGTATCAAACATTGGCATATGCAGGCTATAGTCAAAATCCACGCTCACTCCCAGAATGGTAGGACTCAAGATCTCCAAATATCTCGCACAACAGTCGGAGCACTCTCGACGACTCAACTGATGAGCTCACACGAAACACGAGACACTAGCCTCTCCAACAGCTCGCAGCACAAAGCACACTGGCTGGAGGTACTCCACAGCCAGGAACGACCCACAACTCCGGCTAACAATACTGGTCGGAAAACACTCAACGACCTGGGACCACCGTCAACCCCAACGGTTCCCAACAACACTGACCGGAAGATACTCGACGGCCCGGGACTACCGTCTGCTCAACGGCTCGCTCCCACGACAGCACAACCGGGAAACGAGACTTCCCGGGACTACCGTTTACCCAAACGGCTCCCGGCACAGATAAACGACCCACTACAACTACCAGACTCCACTCTGCTCCCAAGCCCGAGTGCAAATGCATCCCACACTAAAAGAAAGTCCCGACCTCTCGGCCCACTACCCGGGCGAGGATAACACTATGTCCAGGAATAGAAAACAGTGTGGGTGTCTAAACGTAAATAACCCTAGCCCAAGTGAGAGTTTTCTACTGGTCTGGTTACACATGCAACATATGACGGGGGTGCTAGGTCAAGTTCCAAGATAACTATATTAACAGATGATAAAAGGAATAACAATCCCTACAATCTAGCATGCTACACAAGAAAATAAACTATCATGCATAGTCCTACATCAGTAGAATTACTGTACAGTCCATAAAACTTGGAGATAAGGCCACCCACCTCGGTTTGCCACCAATTGCTCGTAGACACTTGCAATTGGCCTCCACGCAAATACCTTGCCTCCACCGGAGTCCGCACGCAAAACGGAGCACGATGCCGAAACTCGCGCGCAAAATGGAGTCCGCACGCAAAACAGAGCACGGCGCCGGAGTCCGCACGCAAAACGGAGCACGATGCCGAAACCCGGGCTCAAAACGGAGTTCCCACGCAAAACGGTGTGTTACGGCATTTTGGTGTTGGCATATTTCGTGAGTCAAGTCAGTGAGTTGAGTCGGAGTCTTAAAGGGATCAAATTGTCAATCAGCATTCAAAGACTTAGAGAAGATTCAACAAGAGCTCAAGTTGACACTCAATGTCTTGAGTCTTGAAGATTGAAGTTGAAGAATTGTGGATCAGTTACATCAATCTCAAGAAGAAAGTATTCAAAAGGATCAGGTATGGTTAACTAAATAATTTTGGTGATCCGAATACTTTCTTATAGTGTAGAAACACTTGGATGAATTTTTAATTGGATAAAAATCAAAAACTGGACATGGGACATGTTCAGGATCCGGATCAGACAGTCCAATCCGGATCCCGAAGGGTGCTTGTTCATTGGCAAATCCGATCCGGATCAAAGGTCATTTCGATCCGGATCCCGAACATGGGTTTTTGCTGGAATATATGAACGATCCGGATCGGGCATTTCAATCCGGATCCCGAACCCTGTTTTTCTGGAAAAGCCTGACTCGTTACGACGATCCGGATCACAGTAAATCCGATCCGGATCGCCGTCCTGAAAATTTCCAGATAAGGTAAGTTTTTGATTCTTATCTCTTTCCAAAGGTTTCTAAACTATAAATAGACATTTAGGGTTTCTCAAAAACGTGGGGAGCACGGCCGATCAATTGATAAAACACTTGAGAGCAACCCTAGAGGCTAGGTTTTTATCGTTCTTCTTTATAGCCTCTTTTAGGTCAATTCGACGGTTCCTTCAAGAACATATCTTTTGTCGAATTGATCTAATCTTTGCTTAGAGATTTTTCCCATGGATCTTCTTTGATAATCTAAGCAAAGGATCACCATCAAAGCCAATATTCTTACCGGCTGAGTTTGCGTCGTGGATTCGACGTGGCATCGTGGATTCGGTGTGCTAAAGGCGTTTCGTGGATTCGAAACGTGTGCTCGTGGATTCGAGTGGCGTTCGTGGATTCGAACGTGTGCAGTGGACGTGCAATCGTTGGAGCGCAAGGTCCGAAGAAGTTGAAGGAGGGGTTAAATCCGTGGAGACGGTAATCACCTTGTTATTCTTCTTTTCTTAGTGGATTGTTATTGCGTGGACATCCAATCGGTGAGCGCAAGGTCCGAAGAAGCTGAAGGAGGGGTTTGAGTCCGTGGAGTCGGTAATCACCTTGTTATTCTTCTATTCTTAGTGGATTGTTATTGCGTGTTGGTCCCGTGGTTTTTCTCCTGGATTGGAGTTTCCACGTATATCTCGGTGTGCTATTTTTATTTTCCGCATTGGTTTTTATTTTGCACTGAGATTTGGTTTTATAAGTATTACACCTATTCACCCCCCCTCTAGTTGTTTGATAGTACCTATTTAGATCCTTGTGGATCCTTAATATATAAAAACCTACAATTGGTATCAGAGTGGGTTTTAGGTTTATCTATCATATTGGGTGAAAGTGGTAATATTTATAGACCTCCTCTTTTTGATGGGACTAATTATGCTTATTGGAAAGTGCGGATGAGAGCTTTTCTCATCGCAATTGATGAGCGGGTATGGCAATCCGTGGAATACGGTTGGGTGCATCCTGTTGAGGAAGTAGGAAATTCTACTACCCCAAAACCTCGCTCTAGATGGTCCAAAGAGGAATTTGAAAGATCTTCTTACAATGGGAAAGGTATGAACGCTTTATTTAATTCTCTTTCCTCGACTGAGTTCACACGAATTTCCGCGTGTGAAACCGCGAAGGAAATTTGGGATATTCTCAAAATTACACATGAGGGTACTAATCTTGTAAAAATTCAAAAGCTCCAGATGCTTACAAGTCAATTTGACTCTATTCATATGGAAGAGCTTGAATTGTTTACAGATTATTACACTAGACTTCAAGATGTAATCAATACTTGTGCTAATTTAGGAGAAAAGATCCCGGAGTCGAGAATTGTAAGAAAGATACTTCGGACTCTTCCGGAACGGTTTAGGGCAAAGGTTACCGCCATTGAAACCGTTAGTCATCCAGATGAGATGAGTGTAGAGGAATTAGTAGGCGCTTTGCAAACTTATGAAATGACTTTTCCTACTAATCAAGTTTCTTCCAAGTCTTCTTCTAAGCTTACAGGTATTGCATTCAAATCAACAAAGGAAGAAGATAGCGAATCGAGTTCCGACGATGAAATCTCTTTTGCCGATTTTGAAGAACAATTGGCGCGGATCACAAAGAAATTTCGTCGGAAGTTTTGGAAGAATCGAACCGATGGATCTTCATCCACGAAACCTTCTAAAGGATCATCGGGTTCTAAATCTTCTAACCTCAAAAGCTTTGCAAAACCTTCTAAAGAAAAAGAAAAAGATGATTTCGAAGGGGAAATCCAATGCTATAGATGCAAAGGCTACGGCCATTTTTCAACGGAATGTCCTTCTCCGAAATCATATAAAAAGAAGGCTTTGCAAGCGAAAACTTGGGACGATTCTACTTCTAATGAATCGACCTCAAGTAAAGAGGAAAAAGTCGTTGCCTTTCATGCCTCTCAAATTCCCTCTTCTAATTTGTGTTTATCATCTTTAGTCACTGACTCTGCTCCTTTGATTTTGTATGAAACATCAACATCCGGCGGAGAGTCATCAAGTGAGGGGGAGTCGGACGAAGATGAACTCGTTGAGGCATATCAACAACTTCTTGTGGAATCTAAGAAGATGGCCAAGCATATCAAGAAGTTGAGAAAGCAACGACTTGAGATTCAAGACGAGAATCAAGCTTTAAAGATAAAACTTCATGATCTCGAGGAGGAACAAGGACGTTTATTGGATAACAATAAAATCCTCCAAGAAAAGCTAAACCATTCGGAGACAAACGCTAAATCATATATGGACAAGATTGGTTTTCTAGAAAAACAGTTTGAGGAGATTCATGTCACCAACCAAGCATTGACCAAGCAAGTTCATCAACTTAAATCCGACATACAAAGGCTTTCAATCGGTTCCAAGAAATTTGATTGTATATCCGGATTAGGTCAAACAAGCAAGGTTGGTTTGGGTTTCAAAAAGGACCAAACTGTGCATGCTTCAAGTTCCACAATGAAATTGAAAGGAAGAACTTGTCACTTATGTGGACTTGAAGGACATTTGGTGAAGAATTGCCCGAAAAAGGGAAAGAAGAGTCCTTCGGCAACTTCATCTACGGAGTGAACTCAACGGAATCAAAAGACACATCAAGTCAATGGAGTTCACTCAAACCACCAAAGGTCCGAGCCACAACATCAATCATACAAGTGGATCACTGCGAGGCAAAGACCTAAGGTGGATCAACAGTCAAAGCTATCATCTCCCAACCACAATGAATCAAGACAACCCAAAATTCGACAATTTTGGATTCGGAAAGGTGATATCTTTCCTTGTCTTAAGTTCTAAATAGCTTATGACTGTATGTAATGCTTTGATTGGTTTTCCTTTCATATTTTTCTGAATCTCTGCATCACATGTTTTCAATGCTCTTCGTTTTTATTTTTTTAAACAAAAGGATTTTAACGAACAAGTGCATTGAATAAAAAGGGTTTTCACTTTCAATCACTCCAATTTAATTTTATTTGAATTATCAACTTTACTCCATAATCATAATTCTTGAAGATATTTCATTATAGGAGTTTTTGATAATTATATTCATCAAATTTTAGAAATCATGTGTGATCTTTAGATGATTATTCTATCTCGGTTGTGTGAATTCATTGTGATAAACGTGAGACAACCGATAGACTAAAATTTGGGATTTAATTCTTTCACGTAAGAGATTGCTTTCTTACAAGGGTAAATAAATGAATTGTAAAAGATGTGAAAAGAGTTACATCCGAAAGGAGTGTGAAAACTACCACCACATGTTGGAAAAAGTTGCCACATGTTTTGGATGCTTGAAAAATATTTTATGAAATTTTGTTTAGTTGAAGCATTCGGAGATTCATATTCAAAGTTCTTATATTCTGAACAATCTCCTGGTTGGTATAAGGTGGGATAGTTGAAAGATGCTCAAAGAGCCACCCTTAGGTATTTTAGTGCTTATCTCAAATTTGAAAGGGTAAGAAATCAAATTGATGTCATTTGGAAATCTCTGTAAGTCATCTTTGTACATTCGTTACATCTTGATAGACTTTGGATCTCAAGATTATTTTTGATGACTTGTGTTTGACGTATATAATGTGAAAAACGGTTTATAATGTTTTATCTTTGTTTTTCATGATTTCGGAGTAAATCTGTTTAATTTTTGTGAAATTAATTGGATTGAATGACATCTATGTGATCTCATATTATTCTCAAGCACTTAAATTGTTTTCTTGATGGAATACAAATCGGTAATTCAAATATTTCAAAATCTGGATTTGTTTCAAGAAATTATTTGATTTTTGCGTTCGAGTACCGGTACGCAATCTATGTTTTTGTTATATACCGGAACTGAGCTTTTATCTCTCTTTCACTATGTACTAATGCTGTTAGTGATTTCCTTTTGTCTAGTATGTTCACTGTTTGACAATTTGTGACAAAAAGGGGGAGAAGAGAAATAGGGGAGAAGAGAGAAATAGGGGAGAAGAGATCATCGAGATAGGGGGAGACAGAGATGAGATCATCGAGATAGGGGGAGACGGAGATGAGATCATCGAGAAAAAGAAAGGAGATGAGCCGAAAAACAAAAGAACCAAAAGGACGAATCAAATGTAGGATTTACATTTAATTTCTAACGACTGACTTTTGATTTGTTTGGAGTTTTGTTTTTGCAGGATCTACATCACTTTAAGACTCCAAGTCCTAAGTCATAGAGTTTGTTCTAAGACTGGTTCAAATGTATTTTTGTTTATTGGATCTTTCACGCAAAGAAAGTCAATGTTTTGGTGATGACATTGAGTTTCGATTTTTTGGTTTAAGATGAGTGACTTGAGTGCTTTTATGTATTTTTGGGTTTTGTCACGAAATTGCCAAAGGGGGAGATTGTTACGGCATTTTGGTGTTGGCATATTTCGTGAGTCAAGTCAGTGAGTTGAGTCGGAGTCTTAAAGGGATCAAATTGTCAATCAGCATTCAAAGACTTAGAGAAGATTCAACAAGAGCTCAAGTTGACACTCAGTGTCTTGAGTCTTGAAGATTGAAGTTGAAGAATTGTGGATCAGTTACATCAATCTCAAGAAGAAAGTATTCAAAAGGATCAGGTATGGTTAACTAAATAATTTTGGTGATCCGAATACTTTCTTATAGTGTAGAAACACTTGGATGAATTTTTAATTGCATAAAATTCAAAAACTGGACGTGGGACATGTTCAGGATCCGGATCAGACAGTCCAATCCGGATCCCGAAGGGTGCTTGTTCATTGGCAAATCCGATCTGGATCAAAGGTCATTTCGATCCGGATCCCGAACATGGGTTTTTGCTGGAATATATGAACGATCCGGATCAGGCATTTCAATCCGGATCCCGAACCCTGTTTTTCTGGAAAAGCCTGACTCGTTACGACGATCCGGATCACAGTAAATCCGATCCGGATCGCCGTCCTGAAAATTTCCAGATAAGGTAAGTTTTTGATTCTTATCTCTTTCCAAAGGTTTCTAAACTATAAATAGACATTTAGGGTTTCTCAAAAACGTGGGGAGCACGGCCGATCAATTGATAAAACACTTGAGAGCAACCCTAGAGGCTAGGTTTTTATCGTTCTTCTTTATAGCCTCTTTTAGGTCAATTCGACGGTTCCTTCAAGAACATATCTTTTGTCGAATTGATCTAATCTTTGCTTAGAGATTTTTCCCATGGATCTTCTTTGATAATCTAAGCAAAGGATCACCATCGAAGCCAATATTCTTACCGGCTGAGTTTGCGTCGTGGATTCGACGTGGCATCGTGGATTCGGTGTGCTAAAGGCATTTCGTGGATTCGAAACTTGTGCTCGTGGATTCGAGTGGCGTTCGTGGATTCGAACGTGTGCAGTGGACGTGCAATCGTTGGAGTGCAAGGTCCGAAGAAGTTGAAGGAGGGGTTAAATCCGTGGAGACGGTAATCACCTTGTTATTCTTCTTTTCTTAGTGGATTGTTATTGCGTGGACATCCAATCGGTGAGCGCAAGGTCCGAAGAAGCTGAAGGAGGGGTTTGAGTCCGTGGAGTCGGTAATCACCTTGTTATTCTTCTATTCTTAGTGGATTGTTATTGCGTGTTGGTCCCGTGGTTTTTCTCCTGGATTGGAGTTTCCACGTATATCTCGGTGTGCTGTTTTTATTTTCCGCATTGGCTTTTATTTTGCACTGAGATTTGGTTTTATAAGTATTACACCTATTCACCCCCCCTCTAGTTGTTTGATAGTACCTATTTAGATCCTTGTGGATCCTTAATATAAAAAAACCTACACGGTGCACGCCGCCGGAGTCCGCACGCAAAACGGAGCACGGTGCCGAAACCCGCGCTCAAAACGGAGTCCGCACGCAAAACGGTGCACGCCGTTGGGTTCCGCACGCAAAACGGAGCAGTAAAAGTATGGTCCCTAACATAGATAAGAACAAGGGGTCAATTCAATGTCCAAAAGAACGCCCCAAAACTGTGCCAAAAATACCGCAAAAACAACGCGTGGGACCTACCTCAACAGCATCGCGCCGCCCAACCGGTCCGTTGGAAAACCCCGCGCGCTCCACGAAGCCCATGACGCACCGTCGCACCACCCACCATCTCCTCCCTCAATTTCCCTCTCGCTCGGTTGAAGAAGAAAGAAAAGGAAGGGAAGAAATGGCGTGCAGGGGAGGAAGAAGAAGAAGAAAAGATGGAGAGAGAGAGGAGGTGGTCCACGGTGGACCAATCCACGGTGCACCGGCCAACCAGGGAGCCCCAAACCCCGGTCCACGCAGCTGGGCGCGTGCACCGGGTCCACGCACGCGCCCAGTGCGCCACGTGGCGCGCTCCCAAGCGCGCCACGAGGGCGCGCAGGTTGCGCGCCACACGGGCGCGCTGCACCGTGCCCCACGCAGGAGCGGGACACCACGCGCGACACACGGGCGCGCGCGCCCACCACGCCCGTGCGGGCGCCAACGGGGGGGCCGCCACGTGGCGGCCACTGCGCTGACCCGCAGGCGCGTGTTCCCAACGCGCTCCAGACGCGCGCATTCCCGCGCCGTACGCGCCTACCGCGCCCTCGGGATCCGCGCCATGCCAACCTCGGGATCCGCGCCACACCTCGATTTTCGCACCGCGTCGCCTCGAAAAACGTGCAACTCAACCGGGCTCCAAATCAAGCAAGTAAATAGTCCATTCTTAGCGATTTCACGCGCTGAATCCAAAAACGATATTCGTTTCTCCAAATTCTCATCCGAAAATTTGCCGAATGCCCTCGGAAAGCCCACTTGATCCAATTTCCGCACCGGGTCCAATTCAAAAATCCGATTTGCCAAATTCCAACTCTAAAAAAATTCCCGAAGGCGACCGGAGAGGTAATCCTTTATCCAAACTTCGCCCGGAGTCCAAATTGACATCAACGTCGCGCGAAACCACCTCTAAACTCCCGACGGGTCCTCCAAATACCCACGCGATCCCTATTTAAACCCGAAGTCCACCGCTTGTGTCCAAATTGCGCGCAAACACCACCGACACACCACACCGGCCTCCGGTGATGCAACTAAATTCCAAATTGCATCACAAATCCATTTCTTGGGCCCGACACGCGCACAAACACTCCCAACGGCCACTAAAAGCTGCCCAACAACCAGCAAACCCAACGCGGGGGATTCCGGGACCTCACACGCTGTCACCTCCAATGTAGTTGCTGATGCCTTGAGTAGGAGGGCGGTGCAAAGCTTGTCCATGTTGATCACAGACCAGGCGCCGCTATTAGAGGAGATGAGACGGCTCGAGATAGAGGTTGTGTCCCCTGGGGTTTCTGCTAGACTGACATCTTTAGTCTTGCAGCCCACTCTGCTGGACAGGATCAAAGAGAAACAGAGTGAGGACCCCCACTTGACCAGGATTAGAGATCAAATTCCGAGTGATCAGTCAGGGGACTTTACAGTGGATGTTTCGGGAGTACTAAGGTACAGGGACCGAGTATGTGTGCCAGTGAATGCGGAGATTAGAGAGCAGATATTGCGAGATGCCCATTATACACCTTACACCCTACATCCTGGTGGGACTAAGATGTATAAGGACCTCAAGGCACACTTCTGGTGGAATGGTATGAAGAGGGATATCGGGAGATTTGTGACTCAGTGTTTAACTTGCCAACAGGTGAAGGCTGAGCATCGAGTGCCAGCCGGCAAGTTACAAAGTCTCCCAATTCCTGAATGGAAATGGGACCACATTACGATGGATTTCGTGGTCGAACTGGCAAGGGCACAGGGAGGAGCAGACGCTATCTGGGTAGTTGTAGATCGACTTACCAAGTCAGCGCATTTCTTGCCTATGCAGACCACTTGGCCACTCGAGCGACTAGCCCAGTTATATCTAGATGAGATAGTGAGACTACATGGAGTACCAGCCTCCATAGTATCAGATAGAGACCCGAGGTTTGTTTCGCGTTTCTGGAGGAGCTTGCAGACAGCCTTGGGGACTCAACTCAGGTTCAGTACAGCTTTTCATCCGCAGACTGACGGGCAGTCAGGGCGGACTATACAGATCCTGGAGGACATGCTTAGGGCTTGCGTCTTGGATTTCGGCGGAGGGTGGATTCGACACTTATCTTTGGCTGAGTTCGCGTACAACAACAGTTTTCAAACGAGCATTCAGATGGCTCCGTTTGAGGCGTTGTATGGACGCAAGTGTCGATCACCGCTTTATTGGAGTGACGTGGGCGAGAGGCGGACCTTGGGACCAGATGTATTGTCAGAGGCAGAGGAGAAGGTCCGAGTGATTTGACAGCATCTTCAGACCGCCCAGAGCCGACAGAGGAGTTATGCCGATGTTCGGCGACGAGACTTAGAGTTTCAGGTTGGTGATCATGTATTCCTGAAAGTCTCGCCGTCCAAAGGAATTAGGAGGTTCGGCATTCGTGGGAAACTTAGCCCCCGATATATTGGACCCTTTGAGGTATTGGAGCGTATCGGGCCAGTTGCCTACCGACTTGCACTTCCTCCGAGGCTTGCTGGTGTCCACGATGTATTTCACGTTTCTACTCTAAGGAGGTATGTCTTCGACCCGTCGCACGTTATCAACTTCACACCTCTTGAGATCAGCGAGGATTTAAGATATGAGGAGCGCCCACTACGAATTCTGGATCGAGAGGTGAGAGAATTGCGGAGTCGGGCCATTCCCTATGTGAAAATCCTATGGAGCAATAATGACGAGCGCGAGGCTACGTGGGAGCTCGAGTCGGAGATGAGGGATACCCACCCCTACTTATTTGAGACATCGGACTGAGGATTATTGTTTAGTTTGGTCTCGTTTCGAGGACGAAACTCTTTTTAGTGGGGGAGGATGTGATGATCCGGACTTCCGCAGGAACTGTTGCAACATTAAACAGTGACTGTAGGAAGCTTATACGGTGTAACGGAACTTGTAGAGTCGAAATTGGACCTCAGAAATAGACTCGGCGCGAAAATCGGATCAAGTGGGCTTTTCCGGGGGCTTTCGGCAAAAATTTCGGATGAGAATTTGGCAAAACGGACAGCGGAATCGGACTCAGCGCGCGAAAATGATCAAAATGGTATATTCACTTTATTTTCGGCGCCAAAAACACTGTTCACCGGAATAGTAATTCCGGCAGCCGGGATTAGTATTCCGGAAGCCGGCGGTACCGGCGGGCGGCGGCGCAGCGGCGGAGCGCGGTGGAGCGCGGAGGAGCGCGGCGCGGGCAGCGCGGGCAGGCGCGCAGGTTGCGGGGTCCATGGGCATGGCGTGCACCCGGAGCACCGAAGATGGGTGTTGCCACGTGGCGTTCCCTCATTGGTTGGACGACTTCTAGAAGGCGACGGGGAGGTGACACGTGGCAGCACCCCATTCGTTGACATTTTCCGGAAAACCCGGAGCGGGGACCGGGCATGTGCACCATGGGTGACACGTGGCGATCTCTGAGCGGCATTGCAAGGGTGTTTCCTGTTTTGTGGACACGTGGCGCATCCTGATTGGTCCATTTTGGTGTTTCCTGTTTTGTCCGATCCCGTGTGGAGCCCAAAAGATTCCTTGGCCCATTATATAAGGGATCTCTCCCTCTCTCCCTTTCTCACTGAAAATTCTGAAGCCTAGAGAGAGAATCTGAGCAAGTGGCCTTACGACAATTGTTGCTCTCCCTGTCCTCTCTCTCCCCTAGAAATTTCAGAATTTTTGGAGTTGCCCATAGTGAGTTATCTGCGACGCGGCGCACTGCGACGATTTCCTTTTTCGGCCCATTTTCCATCGCAGTTCAGTCGAAAAATCCTTGTGTACTAACCTGGAGGAATTTTTGAACACTTTTTGCGGCGACGTGTTCCTAAGAGGTAAGGCTTCAATTTTCATGTTGATCACTTCACCCCATTCCGCACTTTTGGCATGATTCCCGAGGCTTATTTGACCCCCCTTTTTGCTGTGGTGTGTTTTGGACAGCATCGACTTCTCCAATTTATATCTTAAGCTAGGAGCATCGGATCGAGACGTTTAAAGAGTTGATTTCGATCTACTCGTCGTAAGGAACGCAACCGTAATTTTTTTCTATTTTTCTGAGCAATGTACAGAGGTGAAAAACTCCTCTTTTTCCGTGCTATTTGAAAAACAGCAAAAGCTGTGTTTTTACGAATACTATATTTACACCTTGTGCAATGTGTGTTGCTGTAGGGCACCGTTTTCGGCAGACAACAGTTTTAGGGGACTGTGGACAGCCAGGAGACTATCTGGGTGCGGTTTGAGCTGCTCGAGGTGGGTGGTTGTTGCTTGCCTCATGTTTGACGTGCTCACTGGGATTATTAGAACTCCCCTAAAATTTAATTGATGAGAACCATTGGGACGAACTCCCCCAAAAATTTAATGTGACAATTGATGAGAACCGTTGGGACGAACTCCCCTAAAAATAAATGTGACAATTGATGAGAACCATACATATGACCCCACAGATTATATGATGGCTTATTTTGGGACACTGTGGTTGGGACAAAGGCTATAATCTCGCATGCGAATAACTTTTATATCAGTACAGTAAATCAATCTTTTTAAAATAAATATTTGACACCTTTTTACAGCTTTTAAATGGTACAATTGCATGCTTGCTTGGACATCTAGTTAGCCACTATTTATTGCTACACTATCATATTGGGACTTGACATGTTTTATTGCCCTCCTTTGCATTCAGATGCTTGTTGCTCGAGTATGAGCAGGGGTTTGGGATAGTGTAGTCGAGATTGTACTAGATTGTGGACTTGTGGGGTATTGCGGTGACCGCGGACAGTAGGCGGTCGACCGGATGTTTATCCTTGCATCAGAATGGGGTTGAGTCTGGTTTATTTTTGCATCAGCTGGGGATTGGGTTTACTATAGTGGATGGAGTTTCCCACTTTGATCATAGTCATGATCCAGTCCTGCTATTGTGATACTTGTGAGACATTGGTTACTTTACTCGTGTGGGTCGCTCCCCTCGAGTGCCACTCCGGAGTAGGCTTTTGGCCGTGCCGGGTGCCGTTCAGTTGGTGAGTTGTGAGTGATGACAGAGCAGGCCGTGCCGGGTGCCGGTTGTTGGGTTATATGAAATAAAGATCTAAATAGGGGAAAAAATACCTTGAGGGGGGTGAATAGGTGTAAACAATAAACACTCAAAAAATCATTGCGCAATAAAACCCAATGCGGAAATAAAAATGAACACGCAAGATTTTTACGTGGAAAAACTCCAAACCGGAGTAAAAAACCACGGGACCGATAACACGGTGAAATCCACTAGAATTGACACACGTACAAGGTGATTTAACGTACTCACAGACGACTCAACCTTTTACCATACGCTCCTAGTTGATCTTCTCCGCTCGTTCTGCAACGCGTCTCGAATCCACGATCTGCGTCCAACGCCGAATCCACGGCGTCCAACGTCGAGTCCACGACGTCCGACCGAATCCACGGTCTTCACCCAGTAGCACGCTTCGAATCCACGAACGTACCTCGCTCCGAATCCACGAGAGCGGTTGAACCTTGAATCCACAAGGACACGCGAGTCCACGCGCCGATTTTGGAGAAATCGTTGTTTTTGGGTGGTGATGATCCGCCGAATACTTAGATCAAAGATAGATAGGAAATACCATCTAAGTATTCATTAGTTTGATTCAACTCAAGATGTGAGTATGAAAACCTAGAATCAAACTAATCAATATAGATGAAGAAACATAGAGTAATATCTAATGATTTCCTTTCTTCTCTATATGTGGATCTTAGGCCGTATAAAATGATATTTGAATATGACGGCTATTTTTCTTTTATCGGCCTCGTTTTGGATTAACTGGATTGCCCTAGAAAAATGAATCATAGGGTCTATTTATAGGTTAGAAACCCTAGGAAGGAGATAAGAATCAAAAACCTACCATTTCTGGAATTTTTACGGACGGCGATCCGGATCGGATTTGGGCGATCCGGATTGCAGTAGCAAGAAAGACGGTTTCCAGAAAAACGATGGTTCGGGATCCGGATCGAAATGGCTGATCCGGATCGTTCATACAGTTTCACCAAACATCAACGTTCGGGATCCGGATTGCAAATCCTGATCCGGATCGTGCAAGTAAACAGGTAAAAATAGTGTTCGGGATCCGGATCATGGGATGCTGCGATCCGGATTGAACCAGAGTATGAACGAACACCCTTCGCGATCCGGATTGGAATATCTGATCCGGATCCTGAACATGTCCCATGTCCAGTTTTTTGACTTTTATGCAATGAAAAATTCTTCCAGGTGTTTCTACACTACAAGAAGTATTCGGATCACCAAAAATCTTTAGTTAAACATACCTGATCCTTTTGAATTCTTCTTTCTTGAGATTGACTTAAATGATCCAACCTTCTTCACCTTCAATCTACAAGACTTGAACCTTTCACGAAATTACGCCAACTCAAATTCCGTAACAATCTCCCCCTTTGGCGGTTTCGTGACAAAACACAGATCCACTAAAGAAAATTCAAAAAGATATTTTTGTTGCTATCACCATACAACAAAAATTTACAATGGAGATCCAAAAATTTTAAAAACATGAGATAAACTCCTAAAACAGACTCTAGACTTAGACATCTGTACTCTCTGCACAAAGAAATCATTCTTGACAAAAAGAATCGTTAGATACCTCAAGAATCGAAACATACAAAACCAAGTACAGAGTTAGAGTTTATCTGATCATCATGACATTTGAGAATTCAGATATGTAAGAGAATCATAGTCAAAAACCAACATATCTTCTAAGCAATCAAAAACCAAACGTCACAAAGTGTTAATCCAACATCAACTTGTTAGTCATATTACATGCCCAAATAGTTAGTCGAATAGTTAGTAGAGACATGCACACAAATCACAAGATACAAAAACACAAAGTTGAAGTTGAAATGATACTTACCTTGATGTTCACACATTCACACAGTTTTCACATCATCATTGTTCAAGTTCATCATTGTTCAAGTTCTCTCTAAACTCTCTCCCCCTTTTTGTCACAAACTAAGCCAAAATTGCAAAAATTTAAGGAGAGTTAAAAATTTTAAAAATATAAGTAAATGTAAGAACTAGAACTAAGAGTAAGTCCTAAAAACTGAACTAAAACCTAAAACGATAAAAGCCTGCACAAATCTGCACAAAAATTGTTAGAGCACAACTTAGTTATCGGAGTCTGAATCCTCAGACGCACTATATCCCATCTTAGCGAACATGTTCTTGATCAATTTCCTTATCGAATTTACTTTCTTGGTCAATGTAATTTGGGATGCCGTTATGATCTCGAGTTCTTCAGACATTCGCCTTTGCTCTATGGTTATCCGCTCTTGCTCAGAAGATAGGCGCTGTTGTTGCTTGAAAATCGAAGTTACTGATGCGTCATCATCCGCGCCAGGTGCTTGTTGAGACGGTGAGGCCGAGGTGCCGACACTAGGTTTCTTTCCAGTGGACGGTGTCGGAGTGACATGTGGTAATTTGTGAAGTGACTTCACAATCGTTGACTCATCTATCATCCCCCAACAATGTTGATAAGATGTCGAGCTTAAATCAATGTCAAATTTTTGTAAGATCCTCATGATGATTAAGGGAAACGGAAGTCGCTCAGAAGGATGAGGATGCACAATATACCTTGACATTCTATTCCAAATTATGTAGGGGATATCCATGTTCAATCCTACAGCCTCAGAGGGATGACCTATGAGATATAAGAACAGTAGTCTCTCCCATCTCACGACCTTAGTCTGCTTGTTAGGTAGAATGTTGTAACACGTGATGAAATTTAGAAATCGGTACTCCAGTCGAAGATGTTTGGATTTTACACTTTTACCATCAGCTGATTTCGTTCCTTCCAAACAAATTTTATCTAACACTGTTTGCCACAAGGCATTCGTCAAACTTCTGCCTTTCAAAAAGTTGAGCCCCGATGTGTTAGATTCCATTCCAAGGACTTCGCCAATTAGCTGCGGAGTGATTTTAAGTTTCATCCCGTGGATATTTGTATAGAAATGCATTGATCCATGTTCATCTTCTTGAAGATGTCTTGCATTCGTGTAAAAAGTTCTTACACGATACAAACAATACCCAAGAAGTTCGGGGAATCGGCAGACTTGGATGAGATTAGCTTGCTCAATTAAGGTTCCAAACTCTTGTGAGTGATTTCGGAGAGTTTCAGTGTTGACATGACGTTCACCGATGCATTCACGACGTTCAAACGCTCGAAGGCGATCCATGCTGACGAACACTCCTTCCACGCGAGGCGGGGAATCAGGAACTATCGGTGTGTTAATATTAGCGTCTCGTCGTAGTCCAAAACGTCTAGTTACTCGTTTTCTTTTCACAGAGATGGTTGGATTAGCCATAGGCGCTTTTCCTGTGTCCATGGGTCCCTTTCCTTTTGATCCATCGGAAGCTTTTCCTTTTGAACCATCAGACGCCTTTTGTTCAGGCAATGAGTCATCATCATCTGTCAATTCAGTCCAATCTACCTCTTGACAGTCTGCTTCCACTTCTGTGTCGCTGATCAGAAGAAACTCACCTTTTTGTCGTGTTTTCTTAGCTCTCTTTAACTTGTTTGTGGCCCGAGTGTGCACCATAGTGACCAACAAAAAGATGATCCATGAGAATCCCATTGATCCAAGTGCCTTAAGAAGATTTAAATCCTGTGAAGACCAACTCAAGAACACATGAAAATATTGTTAATTTTCAAAAATTAGAAGAATTGTACCCAAACAATCATAATCATGTAGAGAGACTAAGAATCAAATTAGTTTTGCAAAAGGAAATTTAAAAATAGATCAATTGCATGATTTTGGAAAATTCCCATTATATGCCCTAAAACCGAATTCTTTGAAATCGAAGACCAAAAATCCGTTTATCATGAGAATACCTAGCATATAATCAAAACTAATCTACCCAGAGTTCTTATTTCAAAAGAAATTTGATCAAAAACCATCCACAAACGAAATTGATACAAGAAATTCATCACGTTTTGAGGAGGAAAAAGAAAAACTATGAAAAACCGAGATTTTGATCAATAAAACTTACTTGGATTCGAAGAACTTGGGTTAGGAAAGCTCCAAGGTGCAAGGATTCTAGAGAGATAGGCTCTAGAGACTTGAGAACAAAAGATTACGGTAAAAGAAATCAAAACCCTTTCGTTCTATTAAAAACCCTAGCCGTGATCCGGATCGGATCAAGATTTCGATCCGGATCGGCTAGCCGCAGGAAGAAGCCTGCGTTCGGGATCCGGATCACTTAACCCGATCCGGATCAGCTGCAACTTTTTCATCAGAAAAATTTAGAAAAAATCCATAAAATCCAGAAAAAGTATGTAAGCATTTTAGCACATCAACTTTAAACAAAAAACATCGTTTCATGTCAAGAGAAATAAATTATGTTAAATCTATCAATAACATTCAAATAATGACATGACAATTTATAGAAATTAAAACTTTTAAAGTTGATCAAGATCAAACACATCTATCATGATCTTATGAGTACGGCGTTTATCAAATCATTAAAATGGTAAAGAAAATGAATTACCAAGATCAATAGATGTTTGAAATCCCAAATAAATTATATAATGTATCTAGTAAATCTGTTGAAGAGAGTGGCTCTTTGAGCATCTTTCTTTAAAATCCCACCTTATACCAACCTTAAAATTTGACAGAGTCAAGTATTTCAATCATGCATTTTACTTAATCAAAAAATTGAACAACCATGCTTGGTATACAGGTGGTAGCTGCACACAGTACTCGGACGACCGAGGTGGTAGCTCTTTCCTCCATGTGGTGGTAGTTTTCACACTCCTCATTGGGATGTAACTCTTTCCACATCTTTTGAGCATTTTACTTTTCTTTGACTCCCCCTCAATTGGCTATCAATTAATTTAAAATATAAAGTATTCAACCAAGGATTGATCTCGAATTCATACTCAACTAAATAGTCAAATAAGATAACAACAATACCAAGAGATCATTGAGAGAGAAATTGACTTTGATCAAATAAAAATGGTTTAATTTAGATAAATGATCAATGCATCAACTGAATTATTATGATATCCAAAGCATAATAGATTTCTAATTATATGAAAGGATGCAAGTAAAGTCAATAATACATATGCTCAAATAATGTACTATGTATAAACATAGATAAAGAACAAAAACACAAAAACAAAACCTAACCTAAGCAAAAGTTTCAAAAAGAAGTTTATTTCAAGGAAAGCATTCCAATTGCTTTACGCAAATGAATAAAACATTTTTGATCCAAAGGTTTTGTTAAAATGTCGGCTAATTGATCTTCAGTTGAAATATATGAAAGTAGAAGAGTATTTGATTCAACTAGCTCTCTAAGAAAATGATATCTAAGTTCAATGTGTTTTGTTCTAGAGTGCAACACAAGTTTTTTGGAAATGTTTATAGCACTAGTGTTGTCACAAAGAATTGTTACTGAAGTTGCTGAAATCCGGAAGTCGCTCAACACACTTTTCATCCAAATGAGTTGGGTTGAACAACTACCCGCTGAGATGTATTCCGCTTCGGCAGTCGAGAGTGCTATGCAATTCTGCTTTTTACTGTGCCATGCAACAAGGCAATGGCCAAGATAGAAGCATGCACCACTCGTGCTTTTCCGATCATCCACTGATCCTGCCCAATCGGCATCTGAGTATCCAACAATATCCAAACTAGTTCCCATAGGATACCAAATTCCGAAATTAATTGATCCTTTGATGTACCGGATGATCCTTTCACCGCTTTCAGGTGAACCTCCTTTGGTGCTGATTGATATCTCGCGCAAATCCCAACACTAAAGGATATATCCGGGCGACTAGCCGTGAGGTAAAGTAGACTTCCAATCATACTTTGATACAGTTTCTCGTCTACATTCTCACTATGTGATTCACTTCCAAGTCCCTTGTGGCTAGTTCCCATTGGAGTCGGAAAATCCTTCGAATTTTCTAAGTCAAACTTTTTAACCAACTCCATTGCATACTTGGATTGACACAAGTGAATACCTTCATCATTTTGTTTAATTTGCAATCCAAGAAAATAAGTCAATTCGCCCATCATGGACATCTCAAATTCGCTTTCCATGGTCTCCGCGAATTTAGAAGCATCATTATCTCTTGTTGCGCCAAATACAATGTCATCGACATATATTTGTGCTACAATGAAATTGTTTTGATAATGCTTCACAAAGAGAGTCCTGTCAGCTCCCCCTCGAGTATAGCCCTTCTCCAAAAGGTGCTTTGTCAGCCTTTCGTACCATGCTCGCGGTGCTTGTTTCAGATCGTAAAGAGCCTTTTTCAAACGAAAAACATGATTAGGTTGTTTATGGTCTACAAAACCTTTCGGTTGAGCCACATAAACTTCCTCATTTAAAAACCCATTTAGAAACGCGCTCTTAACGTCCATTTGAAATAATTTGATTTTAAAATGACAAGCAATAGCAAATAGTATACGAATGGACTCGAGTCTAGCTACAGGGGCGAAAGTTTCATCAAAGTCTATACCTTCTACTTGAGAGTAGCCTTGAGCAACTAATCGTGCCTTGTTCCTGATGATAGTACCATCCTCATTTTTCTTATTCTTGAAAATCCATTTGGTACCTATCACATTGTGTTGCTGTGGAGGCTTCGTTAATTCCCAGACTTTGTTTCGCTCAAATTGATGGAGCTCTTCCAGCATTGCTTTAATCCAGTAGTCATCCTGAAGAGCTTCATCTATATTCTTTGGTTCGATTAAAGATACGTAGCAAGCGAATCCACAAACCAACTGCCTCCGAGTTCTAACTCCTTCTTGTGGGTCTCCAATGATGTTTGATTCAGGATGATCCTTGGAGATGCGTAAAGTTTGAGGTAACGGAGTACTCGGAGGGTACATGAGACGATTCCTGCACATCAGATAAACTTGAAGAACCATTAGATGCATCATTAATATTGAAAGTATTATCATGAGAAGATGCAATGGCAGGTGTATCATCATCTAGAGAGATATCGAGGGTAGATTTTTCAGATGCAAAGTGAAAAGCTTCATCTACTTTAACATTTATCGATTCTACGATCGTCTTAGATTCCAAGTTAAATACTCGATATGCTCTACTGTTTGTAGAATACCCCAAGAAAATCCCTTCGTCACTTCGAGAGTCAAACTTTCCAAGATTTTCACGGTCACGTAAAATGTAACACCGACTCCCGAAGATGCGAAAATAATTGATGTTGGGTTTTCTACCGCACCATAGTTCATATGGTGTATTTAACGTTCCCGGGCGCAAATAAACTCGATTAATTACATAGATTGCAGTGTTCACAGCTTCAGCCCAAAAATGTAGCGGTAAATTCCGGCTGTGAAGCATAACACGTGCCATCTCTTGAACAACCCTGTTTTTGCGCTCGACAACACCATTCTGTTGAGGTGTATAGGGTGCTGAGAATTCATGCTTAATACCGTTTGAAGTGCAAAAGTCAATGAATTTAGAGTTAATGAATTCTCCACCTCTATCACTTCTAACACGAATGATCTTTTCATTCTTTTCAATCATAATACGATGGCAAATCTCGTGAAAAGAATCAAAAGTATCAGCTTCTCTTTTAAAAATGCTACCCAAGAATACCGAGAGAAAAACATCAACCAATAAGAAAAAAAATACCATTTACCTCCCAAAGATGGTTGACGGTCGGCCAAAAGAAAGAAAAATAGTCTACATAAACTACACAACATTTAATCGTAGAGCGATTAAAGGCAAGGAAGGATTTCACCTTTGCATACCCAAACCTTTTGAGTTTTGGAGTATGTTGGCAATGGTTGAGAAATTTTCCTTGATGAAGACGTTTTGTATGATTGATCTTTTTCTTTTGTCATTGTCTTGTTTGAAGTACTACCAATGTTCTTTTCTTTTGAAAAGTCCTTCTTTGAATTTCGGGGAGTGAACTTATTGGTAGCAGTTGCAAGATGTGGTTGATTTGATCTTTGAGCTCCAATCTTGCAATTTCTTTCAATGTGCCCTGCAAATTACAACGAAAACATACCTTTGTGCTTGACGATTCCGAAGAGGATGAAGTAGGCTTGTTGTCGTTGGTTGTCGTGAATTCCGGTGTCGAAGGAGGAGATACGACTGAGGCACAAAGACTGTCCCAACCGAACTAAAATTGTCTTCAGTTCGATTGTATCCGAGGCCGAACTTGTTTGTTTGACCAAGACCAAGAAGTTTATCCAACTTACTCCTTCCAGAAGAAAATTGCTGTAAGTCATCCTTGAGTTGGAAAATGGTCTCTGTCATTTCCAATTTTTCCCGTCGGGCCTCGCCGTAGAGCTTCAAGAAGTAATTCGCTTTGTTCACCATATCTATATAATTCTTCTCGAGTTGCTCATTGGACTCTTGAAGGGAAACATTTGCTTTTATCAGATTATCCCTTTCCACTTCAAGATCGGTCGAGAGAGAAGTTACCCTTTTTACTTCTTCTTCGAGATCCTGCAATCTCCCTCTCAACCCCTTGTTTTGCTTAGCCGGTTTCTTTGAATCCCTCAAAAGTCTGTGGTAGGCTAAAGCAAAATCTTCACCTTCCGAATCATCCGATTCATTGTCCGTTGCATTCTTTTCAACAGTGGAGTTGGACAATGACTCGGATGTACTTGCCATTAAGCACATGAATGGTGAAGATGTGGACGCGTGGAATGCCGTTGCGCTTTCTTCTTCATCACTTGAAGACGACTCATTTGACGTTGAGTTGTCATCCCAAGTGACGACTTGCATCGCTTTTTTCTTTGCCGGATACTTGTTGGGACACTCCGTTGCAATGTGGTCGTAGCCTCGACATTTGAAGCATTGTAGTTGTCCCTCTGAACTTTTCTTATCCTTTGAGAAGTTCTCTTGCTTTCTTGACTTGTAACTTGAAGTACCCTTGCCTTTCTTCGACTTTCCGAAGGATGGAGATTTACTTGAATTACCCCGTCGAAGTTGCGGCGAAACTTCCTTGTCAAGAGAGCGAGTTGCTTCTCAAAGTCCTCCATAGAAAGGTTCTCGTCATCGTCTGAGGAGGATGTATCCGCATCTTCTTCCTTAGTTGTTTTCAAGCATAACCTGAAGACTTAGAAAGGAGGCTTTTCCAGAAGAATAGTTGTATAAAATGTCATTTCATAAGTTTGTAATGAACCAACTAATTCTTCTACACGCATTTCGTCCGGGTGTTTGATAGTTTCATGGCTGTAACCCTTTGGCGAAATCGTTCAGGAAGATTCTTAAGATCGTTCTTACAACCTTAAATTCTGGAATCTTCTCTCCCAGGTTAGCACATGAGTTTACGATGTCTTGCAATCGTGTATAGTAGTCCGTGAAAGATTCATTTTCTGCCAAAAATAGAGTCAAACTTGCTCGTAAGCATTTGCAGTTTCTGAATCTTCACGAGGTTAGTTCCCTCATGTGTAACCTGAAGAACATCCCAGATTTCTTTCGCAGTCTCACATGCCGAGACGCGAGAGAATTCAGTTTGAGATAAGGCATTAAAAATAGCATTAATTCCCTTGCCATTGTAAGAAGATGAATCTAACTCTTCCTTGGTCCATTTCGACCTAGGTTTTAAGGTGCGAACATCAGAAATAATTCAGTTGGATTAGACCATCCTAATTCAATTGATTGCCACACCCTTTCGTCGATGGAAATTAAAAAGGCTTTCATCCGTACTTTCCAGTACGCATAATTTGTTCCATCAAAGAAAGGGGGTCGATTGATGTTTCCACCTTCAACCATTGTTTACAACCCTATTCCCGCTCTGATACCACTTGTTGGGTTATATAATATAGATCTAAATAGGGGAAAAAACACCTAGAGGGGGGTGAATAGGTGTAAACAATAAACACTCAAAAAATCGTTGCGCAATAAAACCCAATGCGGAAATAAAAATAACACGCAAGATTTTTACGTGGAAAACTCCAAACCGGAGTAAAAAACCACGGGACCGATAACACGGTGAAATCCACTAGAATTAAAACACGTACAAGGTGATTTACCGTACACACAGACGACTCAACCTTTTCCATACGCTCCTAGAGGATCTTCTCCGCTCGCTCCGCGACGCTTCTCGAATCCACGATCTGCGCCCAACGCCGAATCCACGGCGTCCAACGTCGAATCCACGACGTCCGACCGAATCCACGGTCTTCACCCAATAGCACCCTTCGAATCCACGAACGTGCCTCGCTCCGAATCCACGAGAGCGGTTGAACCTTGAATCCACAAGGACACGCGAATCCACGCGCCGATTTTGGGGAAATCGTTGTTTTTGGGTGGTGATGATCCGCCGAATACTTAGATCAAAGATAGATCGGAAATACCATCTAAGTATTCATTAGTTTGATTCAACTCAAGATGTGAGTATGAAAACCTAGAATCAAACTAATCAATATAGATGAAGAAACATAGAGTATTCTCTAATGATTTCCTTTCTTCTCTATATGTGGATCTTAGGCCGTATAAGATGATATTTGAATATGACGGCTATTTTTCTTTATGGATTTACCCTAGAAAAAGAATCATAGGGTCTATTTATAGGTTAGAAACCCTAGGAAGGAGATAAGAATCAAAAACCTACCATTTCTGGAATTTTACGGACGGCGATCCGGATCGGATTTGGGCGATCCGGATTGCAGTAGCAAGAAAGACGGTTTCCAGAAAAACGAAGGTTCGGGATCCGGATCGAAATGGCTGATCCGGATCGTTCATACAGTTTCACCAAACATCAACGTTCGGGATCCGGATTGCGAAGCCTGATCCGGATCGTTCAAGTAAAATGGTAAACTAGTGTTCGGGATCCGGATCAAGAGGCTACGATCCGGATTGAACAGTGTATGAACGAACACCTTCGGGATCCGGATTGGAATGTCTGATCCGGATCCTGAACATGTCCCAAGTCCAGTTTTTGATTTTTATGCAATGAAAAATTCTTCCAGGTGTTTCTACACTACAAGAAGTATTCGGATCACACAAAAATCTTTAGTTAAACATACCTGATCCTTTTGAATTCTTCTTTCTTGAGATTGAGTTAAATGATCCAACCTTCTTCACCTTCAATCTTCAAGACTTGAACCTTTCACGAAACTACGCCAACTCAAATTCCGTAACAGGAGAACAAATTAATGAATACTAGATGGTTTCCGATCTATCTTTGGCGAAGTATTCGGCGTATTATCACATCCAAAAACAACGATTTTTCCAAATCGGCGCGTGGATCGCGGCCTTATGGATTCAAGGTGCTACGCTCTCGTGGATTCGGAGCGAGGTACGTTCGTGTTCGAGACGTACTACTGGGTGAAGACCGTGTGGATTCGGTCAGACGCGTGGACTCGACGTCTGGACGCCGTGGATTCGGCGTTGGACGCAAAGTGGATCGAGGCGCGTTGCAGAGCGAGCGGAGAAGATCAATTCGGAGCGTATGGAAAAAGGATGAGTCGTCTGTGAGTGCGTTATATCACCTTTGTACGTGTTATAATCTGTTGATTCACCGTGTTATCGGTCCCGTGATTTTTTACTCCTGGTTTTGGAGTTTTCCACGTAAAACTTGCATTTTATTTTTCATTTCCGCATTGGGTTTTTATTACGCAAAGATTTTTGAGTGTTTATCGTATACCCTATTCCCCCCCCCTCTAGGGTTTTTTTCCCCTATTTAGATCCTTATATAGAGGTGACCCAAACACATGTTGGGGTATAATATATGTGATTGAGGGGTGGCTTAGCAAGGATAATTGTATAAGGAATTGCGTGAATTATTTGTGTTTTGTCATATGACGGTGCAATAATGGATTTCTGAGATGTCGGAGATCGGGTGGACCCCGATGGCAGCATCAGTATCTATATCAGGTAGCGCAGTTGGTAGCGTGGTTTTGTTGTCTGCGGAGGACTGTATCCGTCGCAGCAGCGTGAGCAGAACTGAGGTCGTGCTCCCTTGTGATTGGTTGGATGTTTATGGCAGACTGAGCGACAACCGCTTGCATCGTGTGGATGAGTTTGTGCCACCTGGTTGGAGGGCGCCACGGCAGTGGATCGGGTTGTCGCAGGTGTGATTCCATCACAGCAGTCGGAGTTGGTGCACTTTGCATTCCGGCATGGACTAAAGGTAGAGTTGTTACCACGTGCTAGAGGTGCAGGTTACTGTTGGGTGTTGTGCATGTGAAGGAGGCTGTGGATCAGTCCAGTGCGTTGAGGACATGAGTTATACCGGCCAAACTATTGGTATAGGTGGCAGTTCGTTGTGTTTGACCCAGTGTTTGGGATTGGTTGGCACAGTACCACTGGATGGTGGTTAGTGCGGAGAGCGATTGATGTGACCTTCTGCGAGGCAGACAAAATGAGGCTTGTTATATTGAGACTGTTAGAGCACACTGGTTGCAGCGACGGTGTGAGACGGTGCCAACGGCGGCACCTGGGACTAAAGGATATTCCTATCGCCCGCGAGATCCGGGTGTGGGAGTCCACTTGAGCCGATGATTATGCCGCCAGATAGGGAGTGCGATTGCGATTGACGTAAGGTTCTGGCAACCGCGACAACTCAATAGCACCTTCAGGGATATTATCTAGAGTGGAGAGTTGATGGCAAGGTGCAGGGATATGATGGATCCAGGTCTGTGTGACCCTCGTGCTACCACCGTTGGTACACGGTGGTATGCGTCGTGATACAGACGGTGAGGGTTCCTTGGGTTTGAGCACAGGCAGTCCGGTATATTTAGGACATTTTGATGGGTTATTTACTCCGGAAGTGTTGTTTGTGATGCGTGTACCTGTTTGGACATACACTGAGTTTCGCCAAGAGGGTTCAGGACACGGTAGGGGCATTATGAGTATCGTGAGACAAATGGAGTGACTAATGCCCCGTCGCCTTAAGATGGGAATTTCGCGTTCCAACTGGACTTGAACGGATGACACGGTATTCTCCAGGGATAGTTTGATTGTA
>CM055060.1:30323993-30342209 GCA_029204045.2 Tillandsia leiboldiana
GGACACGCGAGTTCCACGCGCCGATTTTGTGGAGGAAAGCGTTGTTGTTTTGGGTGGTATGATCCGCCGAATACTTAGACAAAGATAGATAGGAAATACCATCTAAGTATTCATTAGTTTGAGTCAACTCAAGATGTGAGTATGACAACCTAGAATCAAACTAATCAATATAGATGAAGAAACATAGAGTAATATCTAATGATTTCTTTCTTCTCTATATGTGGATCTTAGGCGTATAAATGATATTTGAATAGACGGCTATTTTTTCTTTTATCGGCCTCGTTTTGGATTAACTGGATTGCCCTAGAAAAATAATCATAGGGTCTATTTATAGGTTAGAAACCCTAGGAAGGAGATAAGAATCAAAACCTACCATTTCTGGAATTTTTACGGACGGCGATCCGGATCGGATTTGGGCGATCCGGATTGCAGTAGCAAGAAAGACGGTTTCCAGAAAAACGATGGTCGGATCCGGATCGAAATGGCTGATCCGATCGTTCATACAGTTTCACCAAACATCAACGTTCGGGATCCGGATTGCAAATCCTGATCCGGATCGGCAAGTAAACAGGTAAAAATAGTGTTCGGGATCCGGATCATGGGATGCTGCGATCCGGATTGAACCAGTGTATGAACGAACACCTTCGGGATCCGGATTGGAATATCTGATCCGGATCCTGAACTGTCCCATGTCCAGTTTTTTGACTTTATGCAATGAAAAATTCTTCCAGTGTTTCTACACTACAAGAAGTATTCGATCACCAAAAATCTTTAGTTAAACATACCTGATCCTTTTGAATTCTTCTTTCTTGAGATTGACTTAAATGATCCACCTTCTTCACCTTCAATCTTCAAGACTTGAACCTTTCACGAAATTACGCCAACTCAAATTCCGTAACAATCTCCCCCTTTGGCGGTTTCGTGACAAAACACGATCCACTAAAGAAAATTCAAAAAGATATTTTTGTTGCTATCACCATACAACAAAAATTTACAATGGAGATCCAAAAATTTAAAAACATGAGATAAACTCCTAAAACAGACTCTAGACTTAGACATCTGTACTCTCTGCACAAAGAAATCATTCTTGACAAAAAGAATCGTTAGATACCTCAAGAATCGAAACATACAAAACCAAGTACAGAGTTAGAGTTTATCTGATCATCATGACATTTGAGAATTCAGATATGTAAGAGAATCATAGTCAAAAACCAACATATCTTCTAGCAATCAAAAACCAAATGTCACAAAGTGTTAATCCAACATCAACTTGTTAGTCATATTACATGCCCAAATAGTTAGTCGAATAGTTAGTAGAGACATGCACACAAATCACAAGATACAAAAAACCAAAGTTGAAGTTGAAATGATACTTACCTTGATGTTCACACATTCACACAGTTTTCACATATCATTGTTCAAGTTCATCATTGTTCAAGTTCTCTCTAAACTCTCTCCCCCTTTTTGTCACAAACTAAGCCAAAATTGCAAAATTAAGGAGAGTTAAAAATTTCAAAATTAAGTAAATGTAAGAACTAGAACTAAGAGTAAGTCCTAAAAACTGAACTAAAACCTAAACGATAAAGCCTGCACAAATCTGCACACAAAATTGTTAGAGCACAACTTAGTTATCGGAGCTGAATCCTCAGACGCACTATATCCCATCTTAGCGAACATGTTCTTGATCAATTTCCTTATCGAATTACTTTCTTGGTCAATGTAATTTGGGATGCCGTTATGATCTCGAGTTCTTCAGACATTCGCCTTTGCTCTATGGTTATCCGCTCTCTGCTCAGAAGATAGGCGCTGTTGTTGCTTGAAAATCGAAGTTACTGATGCGTCATCATCGCGCCAGGTGCTTGTTGAGACGGTGAGGCCGAGGTGCCGACACTAGGTTCTTTCCAGTGGACGGTGTCGGAGTGACATGTGGTAATTGTGAAGTGACTTCACAATCGTTGACTCATCTATCATCCCCCAACAATGTTGATAAGATGTCGAGCTTAAATCAATGTCAAATTTTTGTAAGATCCTCATGATGATTAAGGGAAACGGAAGTCGCTCAGAAGGATGAGGATGACAATATACCTTGACATTCTATTCCAAATTATGTAGGGGATATCCATGTTCAATCCTACAGCCTCAGAGGGATGACCTATGAGATATAAGAACAGTAGTCTCTCCCATCTCACGACCTTAGTCTGCTTGTTAGGTAGAATGTTGTAACACGTGATGAAATTTAGAAATCGGTACTCCAGTCGAAGATGTTTGGATTTTACACTTTTTACCATCAGCTGATTTCGTTCCTTCCAAACAAATTTTATCTAACACTGTTGCCACAAGGCATTCGTCAAACTTCTGCCTTTCAAAAAGTTGAGCCCCGATGTTGTTAGATTCCATTCCAAGGACTTCGCCAATTAGCTGCGGAGTGATTTTAAGTTTCATCCCGTGGATATTTGTATAGAAATGCATTGATCCATGTTCATCTTCTGAAGATGTCTTGCATTCGTGTAAAAAGTTTCTTACACGATACAAACAATACCCAAGAAGTTCGGGGAATCGGCAGACTTGGATGCGATTAGCTTGCTCAATGTAAGGTTCCAAACTCTTGTGAGTGATTTCGGAGAGTTTCAGTGTTGACATGACGTTCACCGAGGCATTCACGACGTTCAAACGCTCGAAGGCGATCCATGCTGACGAACACTCCTTCCACGCGAGGCGGGGAATCAGGAACTATCGGTGTGTTACTATTAGCGTCTCGTCGTATAGTCCCAAAACGTCTAGTTACTCGTTTTCTTTTCACAGAGATGGTTGGATTAGCCATAGGCGCTTTTCCTGTGTCCATGGGTCCCTTTCCTTTTGATCCATCGGAAGCTTGTCCTTTTGAACCATCAGACGCCTTTTGTTCAGGCAATGAGTCATAATCATCTGTCAATTCAGTCCAATCTACCTCTTGACAGTCTGCTTCCACTTCTGTGTCGCTGATCAGAAGAAACTCACCTTTTTGTCGTGTTTTCTTAGCTCTCTTTAACTTGTTTGTGGCCCGACGTGTGCACCATAGTGACCAACAAAAAGATGATCCATGAGAATCCCATTGATCCAAGTGCCTTAAGAAGATTTAAATCCTGTGAAGACCAACTCAAGAACACATGAAACTATTGTTAATTTTCAAAACTTAGAAGAATTGTACCCAAACAATCATAATCATGTAGAGCGACTAAGAATCAAATTAGTTTTGCAAAAGGAAATTTAAAAATAGATCAATTGCATGATTTTGGAAAATTCCCATTATATGCCCTAAAACCGAATTCTTTGAATCGAAGACCAAAAATCCGTTATCATGAGAATACCTAGCATATAATCAAAACTAATCTACCCAGAGTTCTTATTTCAAAAGAAATTTGATCAAAAACCATCCACAAACGAAATTGATACAAGAAATTCATCACGTTTGAGGAGGAAAAAGAAAAAACTATGAAAACCGAGATTTTTGATCAATAAAACTTACTTGGATTCGAAGAACTGTGGGTTAGGAAAGCTCCAAGGTGCAAGGATTCTAGAGAGATAGGCTCTAGAGACTTGAGAACAAAAGATTACGGTAAAGAAATCAAAACCCTTCGTTCTATTAAAAACCCTAGCCGTGATCCCGGATCGGATCAAGATTTCGATCCGGATCGGCTAGCCGCAGGAAGAAGCCTGCGTTCGGGATCCGGATCACTTAACCCGATCCGGATCAGCTGCAACTTTTTCATCAGAAAAATTTAGAAAAAATCCATAAAATCCAGAAAAAGTATGTAAGCATTTTAGCACATCAACTTTAAACAAAAAACATCGTTTCATGTCAAGAGAAATAAATTATGTTAAATCTATCAATAACATTCAAATAATGACATGACAATTTATAGAAATTAAAACTTTTAAAGTTGATCAAGATCAAACACATCTATCATGATCTTATGAGTACGGCGTTTATCAAATCATTAAAATGGTAAAGAAAATGAATTACCAAGATCAATAGATGTTTGAAATCCCAAATAAATTATATAATGTATCTAGTAAATCTGTTGAAGAGAGTGGCTCTTTGAGCATCTTTCTTTAAAATCCCACCTTATACCAACCTTAAAATTTGACAGAGTCAAGTATTTCAATCATGCATTTTACTTAATCAAAAAATTGAACAACCATGCTTGGTATACAGGTGGTAGCTGCACACAGTACTCGGACGACCGAGGTGGTAGCTCTTTCCTCCATGTGGTGGTAGTTTTCACACTCCTCATTGGGATGTAACTCTTTCCACATCTTTTGAGCATTTTACTTTTCTTTGACTCCCCCTCAATTGGCTATCAATTAATTTAAAATATAAAGTATTCAACCAAGGATTGATCTCGAATTCATACTCAACTAAATAGTCAAATAAGATAACAACAATACCAAGAGATCATTGAGAGAGAAATTGACTTTGATCAAATAAAAATGGTTTAATTTAGATAAATGATCAATGCATCAACTGAATTATTATGATATCCAAAGCATAATAGATTTCTAATTATATGAAAGGATGCAAGTAAAGTCAATAATACATATGCTCAAATAATGTACTATGTATAAACATAGATAAAGAACAAAAACACAAAACAAAACCTAACCTAAGCAAAAGTTTCAAAAAGAAGTTTATTTCAAGGAAAGCATTCCAATTGCTTTACGCAAATGAATAAAACATTTTTGATCCAAAGGTTTTGTTAAAATGTCGGCTAATTGATCTTCAGTTGAAATATATGAAAGTAGAAGAGTATTTGATTCAACTAGCTCTCTAAGAAAATGATATCTAAGTTCAATGTGTTTTGTTCTAGAGTGCAACACAAGTTTTTTGGAAATGTTTATAGCACTAGTGTTGTCACAAAGAATTGTTACTGAAGTTGCTGAAATCCGGAAGTCGCTCAACACACTTTTCATCCAAATGAGTTGGGTTGAACAACTACCCGCTGAGATGTATTCCGCTTCGGCAGTCGAGAGTGCTATGCAATTCTGCTTTTTACTGTGCCATGCAACAAGGCAATGGCCAAGATAGAAGCATGCACCACTCGTGCTTTTCCGATCATCCACTGATCCTGCCCAATCGGCATCTGAGTATCCAACAATATCCAAACTAGTTCCCATAGGATACCAAATTCCGAAATTAATTGATCCTTTGATGTACCGGATGATCCTTTTCACCGCTTTCAGGTGAACCTCCTTTGGTGCTGATTGATATCTCGCGCAAATCCCAACACTAAAGGATATATCCGGGCGACTAGCCGTGAGGTAAAGTAGACTTCCAATCATACTTTGATACAGTTTCTCGTCTACATTCTCACTATGTGATTCACTTCCAAGTCCCTTGTGGCTAGTTCCCATTGGAGTCGGAAAATCCTTCGAATTTTCTAAGTCAAACTTTTTAACCAACTCCATTGCATACTTGGATTGACACAAGTGAATACCTTCATCATTTTGTTTAATTTGCAATCCAAGAAAATAAGTCAATTCGCCCATCATGGACATCTCAAATTCGCTTTCCATGGTCTCCGCGAATTTAGAAGCATCATTATCTCTTGTTGCGCCAAATACAATGTCATCGACATATATTTGTGCTACAATGAAATTGTTTTGATAATGCTTCACAAAGAGAGTCCTGTCAGCTCCCCCTCGAGTATAGCCCTTCTCCAAAAGGTGCTTTGTCAGCCTTTCGTACCATGCTCGCGGTGCTTGTTTCAGATCGTAAAGAGCCTTTTTCAAACGAAAAACATGATTAGGTTGTTTATGGTCTACAAAACCTTTCGGTTGAGCCACATAAACTTCCTCATTTAAAAACCCATTTAGAAACGCGCTCTTAACGTCCATTTGAAATAATTTGATTTTAAAATGACAAGCAATAGCAAATAGTATACGAATGGACTCGAGTCTAGCTACAGGGGCGAAAGTTTCATCAAAGTCTATACCTTCTACTTGAGAGTAGCCTTGAGCAACTAATCGTGCCTTGTTCCTGATGATAGTACCATCCTCATTTTTCTTATTCTTGAAAATCCATTTGGTACCTATCACATTGTGTTGCTGTGGAGGCTTCGTTAATTCCCAGACTTTGTTTCGCTCAAATTGATGGAGCTCTTCCAGCATTGCTTTAATCCAGTAGTCATCCTGAAGAGCTTCATCTATATTCTTTGGTTCGATTAAAGATACGTAGCAAGCGAATCCACAAACCAACTGCCTCCGAGTTCTAACTCCTTCTTGTGGGTCTCCAATGATGTTTGATTCAGGATGATCCTTGGAGATGCGTAAAGTTTGAGGTAACGGAGTACTCGGAGGTACATGAGACGATTCCTGCACATCAGATAAACTTGAAGAACCATTAGATGCATCATTAATATTGAAAGTATTATCATGAGAAGATGCAATGGCAGGTGTATCATCATCTAGAGAGATATCGAGGGTAGATTTTCAGATGCAAAGTGAAAAGCTTCATCTACTTTAACATTTATCGATTCTACGATCGTCTTAGATTCCAAGTTAAATACTCGATATGCTCTACTGTTTGTAGAATACCCCAAGAAAATCCCTTCGTCACTTCGAGAGTCAAACTTTCCAAGATTTTCACGGTCACGTAAAATGTAACACCGACTCCCGAAGATGCGAAAATAATTGATGTTGGGTTTTCTACCGCACCATAGTTCATATGGTGTATTTAACGTTCCCGGGCGCAAATAAACTCGATTAATTACATAGATTGCAGTGTTCACAGCTTCAGCCCAAAAATGTAGCGGTAAATTCCGGCTGTGAAGCATAACACGTGCCATCTCTTGAACAACCCTGTTTTTGCGCTCGACAACACCATTCTGTTGAGGTGTATAGGGTGCTGAGAATTCATGCTTAATACCGTTTGAAGTGCAAAAGTCAATGAATTTAGAGTTAATGAATTCTCCACCTCTATCACTTCTAACACGAATGATCTTTTCATTCTTTTCAATCATAATACGATGGCAAATCTCGTGAAAAGAATCAAAAGTATCAGCTTTCTCTTTTAAAAATGCTACCCAAGAATACCGAGAGAAAAACATCAACCAATAAGAAAAAAAATACCATTTACCTCCCAAAGATGGTTGACGGGTCGGCCAAAAGAAAGAAAAATAGTCTACATAAACTACACAACATTTAATCGTAGAGCGATTAAAGGCAAGGAAGGATTTCACCTTTGCATACCCAAACCTTTTGAGTTTTGGAGTATGTTGGCAATGGTTGAGAAATTTTCCTTGATGAAGACGTTTTGTATGATTGATCTTTTTCTTTTGTCATTGTCTTGTTTGAAGTACTACCAATGTTCTTTTCTTTTGAAAAGTCCTTCTTTGAATTTCGGGGAGTGAACTTATTGGTAGCAGTTGCAAGATGTGGTTGATTTGATCTTTGAGCTCCAATCTTGCAATTTCTTTCAATGTGCCCTGCAAAATTACAACGAAAACATACCTTTGTGCTTGACGATTCCGAAGAGGATGAAGTAGGCTTGTTGTCGTTGGTTGTCGTGAATTCCGGTGTCGAAGGAGGAGATACGGACTGAGGCACAAAGACTGTCCCAACCGAACTAAAATTGTCTTCAGTTCGATTGTATCCGAGGCCGAACTTGTTTGTTTGACCAAGACCAAGAAGTTTATCCAACTTACTCCTTCCAGAAGAAAATTGCTGTAAGTCATCCTTGAGTTGGAAAATGGTCTCTGTCATTTCCAATTTTTCCCGTCGGGCCTCGCCGTAGAGCTTCAAGAAGTAATTCGCTTTGTTCACCATATCTATATAATTCTTCTCGAGTTGCTCATTGGACTCTTGAAGGGAAACATTTGCTTTTATCAGATTATCCCTTTCCACTTCAAGATCGGTCGAGAGAGAAGTTACCCTTTTTACTTCTTCTTCGAGATCCTGCAATCTCCCTCTCAACCCCTTGTTTTGCTTAGCCGGTTTCTTTGAATCCCTCAAAAGTCTGTGGTAGGCTAAAGCAAAATCTTCACCTTCCGAATCATCCGATTCATTGTCCGTTGCATTCTTTTCAACAGTGGAGTTGGACAATGACTCGGATGTACTTGCCATTAAGCACATGAATGGTGAAGATGTGGACGCGTGGAATGCCGTTGCGCTTTCTTCTTCATCACTTGAAGACGACTCATTTGACGTTGAGTTGTCATCCCAAGTGACGACTTGCATCGCTTTTTTCTTTGCCGGATACTTGTTGGGACACTCCGTTGCAATGTGGTCGTAGCCTCGACATTTGAAGCATTGTAGTTGTCCCTCTGAACTTTTCTTATCCTTTGAGAAGTTCTCTTGCTTTCTTGACTTGTAACTTGAAGTACCCTTGCCTTTCTTCGACTTTCCGAAGGATGGAGATTTACTTGAATTACCCCTTCGAAAGTTGCGGCGAAACTTCCTTGTCAAGAGAGCGAGTTGCTTCTCAAAGTCCTCCATAGAAAGGTTCTCGTCATCGTCTGAGGAGGATGTATCCGCATCTTCTTCCTTAGTTGTTTTCAAAGCATAACCTGAAGACTTAGAAGAGGATGCTTTTCCAGAAGAATAGTTAGTAGTAAATGTCATTTCATAAGTTTGTAATGAACCAACTAATTCTTCTACACGCATTTCGTCCGGGTGTTTGATAGTTTCAATGGCTGTAACCTTTGGGCGAAATCGTTCAGGAAGAGTTCTTAAGATCTTTCTTACAACCTTAAATTCTGGAATCTTCTCTCCCAGGTTAGCACATGAATTTACGATATCTTGCAATCGTGTATAGTAGTCCGTGAAAGATTCATTTTCTGCCATAAAAATGGAGTCAAATCTGCTCATAAGCATTTGCAGCTTTTGAATCTTCACGAGGTTAGTTCCCTCATGTGTAACCTGAAGAACATCCCAGATTTCTTTCGCAGTCTCACATGCCGAGACGCGAGAGAATTCAGTTTGAGATAAGGCATTAAAAATAGCATTAATTCCCTTGCCATTGTAAGAAGATGAGTCTAACTCTTCCTTGGTCCATTTCGACCTAGGTTTTAAGGTGCGAACATCAGAAATAATCTCAGTTGGATTAGACCATCCTAATTCAATTGATTGCCACACCCTTTCGTCGATGGAAATTAAAAAGGCTTTCATCCGTACTTTCCAGTACGCATAATTTGTTCCATCAAAGAAAGGGGGTCGATTGATGTTTCCACCTTCAACCATTGTTTACAACCCTATTCCCGCTCCGATACCACTTGTTGGGTTATATGAAATAAAGATCTAAATAGGGGAAAAAACACCTAGAGGGGGGTGAATAGGTGTAAACAATAAACACTCAAAAAATCATTGCGCAATAAAACCCAATGCGGAAATAAAAATGAACACGCAAGATTTTTACGTGGAAAAACTCCAAACCGGAGTAAAAAACCACGGGACCGATAACACGATGAAATCCACTAGAATTGACACACGTACAAGGTGATTTAACGTACTCACAGACGACTCAACCTTTTACCATACGCTCCTAGTTGATCTTCTCCGCTCGTTCCGCAACGCGTCTCGAATCCACGATCTGCGTCCAACGCCGAATCCACGGCGTCCAACGTTGAGTCCACGACGTCCGACCGAATCCACGGTCTTCACCCAGTAGCACGCTTCGAATCCACGAACGTACCTCGCTCCGAATCCACGAGAGCGGTTGAACCTTGAATCCACAAGGACACGCGAGTCCACGCGCCGATTTTGGGGAAATCGTTGTTTTTGGGTGGTGATGATCCGCCGAATACTTAGATCAAAGATAGATAGGAAATACTATCTAAGTATTCATTAGTTTGATTCAACTCAAGATGTGAGTATGAAAACCTAGAATCAAACTAATCAATATAGATGAAGAAACATAGAGTAATATCTAATGATTTCCTTTCTTCTCTATATGTGGATCTTAGGCCGTATAAAATGATATTTGAATATGACGGCTATTTTTCTTTTATCGGCCTCTTTTTGGATTAACTGGATTGCCCTAGAAAAATGAATCATAGGGTCTATTTATAGGTTAGAAACCCTAGGAAGGAGATAAGAATCAAAAACCTACCATTTCTGGAATTTTTACGGACGGCGATCCGGATCGGATTTGGGCGATCCGGATTGCAGTAGCAAGAAAGACGGTTTCCAGAAAAACGATGGTTCGGGATCCGGATCGAAATGGCTGATCCGGATCGTTCATACAGTTTCACCAAACATCAACGTTCGGGATCCGGATTGCAAATCCTGATCCGGGTCGTGCAAGTAAACAGGTAAAACTAGTGTTCGGGATCCGGATCATGGGATGCTGCGATCCGGATTGAACCAGAGTATGAACGAACACCCTTCGAGATCCGGATTGGAATATCTGATCCGGATCCTGAACATGTCCCATGTCCAGTTTTTTGATTTTTATGCAATGAAAAATTCTTTCAGGTGTTTCTACACTACAAGAAGTATTCGGATCACCAAAAATCTTTAGTTAAACATACCTGATCCTTTTGAATTCTTCTTTCTTGAGATTGACTTAAATAATCCAACCTTCTTCACCTTCAATCTACAAGAACTTGAACCTTTCACGAAATTACGCCAACTCAAATTCCGTAACACCGGTCAGTTGGTGAGTTGTGAGTGACAGCAGAGCAGGCAGTACCGATCGTGTATCGGATGATGGATTGGGTTATTTTGGGCAGTTTCTATTTACTGATGCATGCATACAGTTTTTATAGCCAGTACCGCATTAGAGGCATATTAGTGGTAGTTTTCCTATTTCAGCATCTTATGTACCTTACCACTTCACCTTTTTCCCTTTGCCTCTAGTAGTCCTAGTGGGCGCGTCAGAGTTGAGGTTTTACCCACTAGGGGAGGCTACTGGTTTATCTGGTAGTTCTCACCTCCATTGTTATTTTGTTTCTTTCTTCCCCTTTATTTTTGCATAGTCGTCTGCGGGAGCTGCTAGGCCATCGGCAGTTGATCGAGGTAAGGGGATCGCTGAATAGATAGATCTCCTGTGAGACTGAGAGTTGTTAGACAGATGCTGTACCCTTTACTCAGACTATGGTATTTCCCCTTGATTTTGGGTCTGGCTTTCGCCAGCTGGTTGTACTATTTTGGTGAGCTGGGAGATTATTGTATTTATTACAGCTTTATTTTTAGTTCCAGTCTGAGATACTATGTGGTTCTTCTATTTCGGCTCTGTATTATGCTCTTTTATTGTTTATATTATATCTGAGCAGGTTACCAGCGCTTCGTGTACGCGGGAAATCCCGTGTGCATGGCGGATCTGTTGGCGAGCCCGGGTTTCGGTTTACACCCGGGGCGTGACAGATTAAGTTGGTATCAGAGCTTAGAGATATGTCAGTTGGGACTTAGGAAACCCTAGGCTTTTGGCAGACCCTAGGATGATAGGGCATGAGAGACGTGACATTTTGCGAAAGTCGTTGATTTATTAGTTCGACTCTTCCAGTGAGGGAAGAGGGATCGACATACCCAATTTCTGGTGAACAGTTATGTTGGAAGCAGACAACATAAAGTCACAGAAATAGGGGGATGTCTTTGACTTTCGCTAGATTGGGTTGTGTGGGGTTGTGATACGGATTGTGGTTTCTTGTGGTAGGATGCCTCCGCAACGTAGGATGTTGACGCGTTCTCAGCCTGATTCCCCTGAGCCCGATCAGGATGAGTCCGGGCAGGGCCAGCAGAGTGAGGTGCAAGAGCTACAGGCTCAGATGGCTCAGATGTCGGAGGTTGTTCAGCGTCAGGAGGAGGCTATGGGTCGGCTGACGCAAATGTTAGAGCAGAGGGCGCAGCATATTGTAGCACCCCCAGAGATTTCTCCCGTACCTTCTTCCCCTGCTATGAATCCCCCAGCTGTACCGGTGACCCCGGCATCCCCTGTTGCTCGGGGTACTGGTAGACAGTCGTCTGGGTTGACGGGACATCTGACCCCGGCAGAGCGGCGGGAGATGGTTGACTTGTTGATGAGGTTTTGCCAGTTTGATCCACCCCATTTTTCGGGACAGAGTGCAGAGCCGTGGGAAGCAGAGTCGTGGATCACGGCGATGGAGCGACGTTTTGAGACTTTGTTCATCGAGGAGCGATACCAGGTGTTATTAGCGACGAACTTTTTGGAGCGCAACGCCGAAGCTTGGTGGCGGCGTGTTCGATCGGCTGGTCCGCCTGGGGCTCAGCTCCTGACCTGGGCGGAGTTCCGCAGTCTTCTTCTTGGGGCTTTCTTCCCGGAAAGCGTCTGGCAGAGGTTGGAGGAGCAGTTGAGAAAACTTCGCCAGGGAGATCGGCCCGTACACGAGTATATTGCGAATTTCAATCAGTTGTTAGCGTGTGTACCGAACGTGGCCAGGGATGAGGCGCACCGGATTTACATGTTCGAGCGAGGGTTGCGCCGGGACCTTTTTCAACTGGTTCGCTCGCGTAGGTTGCAGACCTTGGAGGCCTCGATGGAGCAGGCGCTCTATGTGGAATGCGGGGAGGTAGTAATGGATGAGGTAGCTCCAGCTCCCGTAGTGATTCCGGGGGCAAAGCGACCGATACCGGAGGTTGGGGGACAGGCTAGTTCGTGGAGGCCGCCACGACCGTCTCAGCCACAGTTTCCCGGCCAGGGACGGTCTGAGCGGCGAGGGCCTGGTGGATCCCAGAGGCCCCAGCAGCGGCAGCAGCAGCAGCAGAGATCACAGTCGTCTCACGTGGGTCGCAGCGGCAGCCTCAGCGACAGCGGCGGTCTCAACAGCAACAGCAGTCACGACAGCCACGGGCTCCCGGCAGTTGTATTTTCTGCGGAGGTCAGCATTTTCCCAGCACCTGCGACCAGCGGTGGGGTCGTTTCTTTGGATGTGGACAGCCCGGGCACATTCGAGCTTTGTGCCCCTTTTCGGCCCCCGCCACCACTTCTTCAGCATCTGCTCCATCTTCATCGCAGCAACGGTCGACGGCTCAGCGGCCATATGCTCCAGCGAGCAGGCCATCTTCTTTCCATCCCACGGATTATCGCCCTCCAGCTCAGAGTGGGCGAGTGTATGCTGCGCAAGTAGAAGACTCTTCGGCAGCAGACCATGTGGTGGCAGGTATCACCTTACTCTCCGGCATTAGGACTCGTACTTTATTTGACACTGGAGCATCGCATTCTTTCATTAGTAGATCATTTGCATCATTACATGGGTTAGAGGTAGGACTTTTGCCACATGCACTAGAGGTTCAGATTCTCGATCACACTTTGCACGTGGAGGAGTGTTGTTGGTCCTGCCCAATCCAGATCGAGTCCTGGATCATGCCAGCAGACCTGTTGGTCTTGAGACAGCTGAGGGACTTCGATGTGATTCTCGGGATGGACTGGCTGGCTCGGTATTTCGCGACTATTGACTGTGCCGCGAGGACCGTCACTTTTAGAGAGCCAGGCCAGGAGATGTTGGTATACCGGTGATGTCAGAGTGCTTTCTTTGCCTCTATGGTCTCGACTTCCCGAGCGAGGCAGATGATCCATCATGGATGTGTAGCATTTTTGGCTAGTGTTGTTGAGGGGCCTACGGCGGCGCCGGGACTCGGGGATATTGTCACGCCCCGGGGTCGAAACTGCGACCCGGGTTCGCCAACAGATCCGCCACCTATGCCAAACCCGCATAGGCGAAGCGTCCTACCTGCAAGAAAAGTACTATAGCTAAACAGATATCAGAGCTATAAATAAAAATCTGCTGTAATTAAAATCAATCACTGTACAACTGGAAATAATACAACAATGTCCGCCTCCCAAAAATAATAATAAAACAATATCCTCAAATACAAGCTCTGAACCCAACCGGGGAGGTAACTCCAACAAATACGACAGTGTACAGTCTCTCAATACATAAAATATCTTCACTACAATAGTCTCTCAAAAGAGGAAAAAGTAAAACAACTAGTCTACTGAAGATCTCCTCTGTAGGGGTACCGCTACTCTCCAACGACGGGTAGGGATCTAGCTCGCGACTCCCTCGCGCCGATCAACAACCGCAGAATCAGCAACACCCGCTAAGACTCTGCAAAACAAATGAGAGGAAGGAAAAAGGAGGGGAAAAACCCCCAAAGGGTGTGAGAACTTCACCAAAAAGGGAGTTCTCAGTGGGTACCGCCGCCAGACCCGACGGTCTGCCCAGCAAGTCCTGAGGAGACATAAACTATCCCAAGTCATAAAGACTGAAATAAGTAAGCTGGAGACTCTCAACAGCTACCCCGCCCCTATCTAAAGGCTAAAAAGGGGAGAACCAACGAATGGTATGCAACCACCACCACGTGAAGTGCACAATCGACCCAATCGAGCTGACTGCCACACCTGGTCCAGTCAAACCTGCGCCCACCTACAACCACCTCCCGCTGACGGGCAGGAATTACGTAGGGCGTCCAAACGGACTAACTCGCTATCGAGTAGTGGCTCATGCAGGCTATAGTCAAAAGCCACGCTCTCTCTCAGAACGGATAAAATCATGATGCTCAACCTCTCACACAGCGGTCAAAGTACTCTCAACGACACGGGACCACCGTCAACCAAACGGCTCTCAATAGTCCTAACACTGATCTAAACTCAGCTACCAGTCTGCACTCGGCCCCCAGGCACGAGTGTAATAATAAAAGTATCTGACCGAAATAAACCCAATTGAATGAACCGGTATAAAACCCGGTACTGCCTGCTCTGTCACCAATCTCACGAACTCAGTAACTCCACTGTCCCAAATGACCGGAACCCAACACGGTCTAAAGCCTACTATGCCACTAACTCACAACTCAGCTGCGGGATGCAGCCCGGTTCCTGACCGACACGGTCCCATCCCAAAGGCAACAGACCGGCTCCTGACCGGCACGGTCACAAGTTGCAGACCGGTTCCTGACCGACATGGTCCCAACCCAAAGGCAACAGACCGGCTCCTGACCGGCACGGTCACAAGTTGCACACACTCCGGAGTGGCACTCGAGGGGAGCGACCCTCACGAGTGAAATAAGTCGCCACAAGTAACCTGATATAGTAGGACTAGACCAAGACTCTAATTAAGTGGGAAAAACCCATCCACTAAAGAAGTCCCGATCCCCTATCCCCAAATCTGATGCACTAATAACAGTCCGGTCAACCGCCCGAAATCCGCGGTTGCCGCGAATACCCTGTCCTCAAACCTACCTGTCCCCAAATCCAGAGCAGACTACACTATCCCAGTCCCTGCTCTAATCAGAGCATACTATCCTCTATGTCTACGTGACTGAGAAAGAATAAAATAAGGTTTCTCCTAAGTCAGTTCCAGCATGATAGTGTAGCAGAAAATGGTGGCCTAACTAGGTGACCATACAAGCATGCCAAGTCCTTGGAAACAATAAACGAGAGTAAAACATATAGTAGCAAAGCATACTACAATATTCCCACTATGATATACCAATCTCGCATAAATAGGCCACTGAATAAACATGTATGATCTCTATATCATCTAGTGTGGGATAAGTATAATCTGTCTATTGCACGCTAAGTCTCTAGTTCAACAAGCATGTACCATTATCAGGTAAACATCAATCCACATGATCTAGGCCGTTTCCATGCTTACCTCTCGCTCATAATGGTTGCACATTAAATTAGGCATGCTATCAATCATAGAGGGTGACATTCCCACAGATAAGCTTATCTTAACCATACATGAACATCCCCTATTACACCTCCCATAAGCCATAACATGCATATAAACCCTGCCATTCCCCTAGACAGTTATCATTACTAAGTTTACCCACCTGAAGCGCTTAAACCAAGGCAAACCTGAAGTCGGTGAAGAGCGCAGACGCTCACAGTCCAAATTCTGCCGAAACTGCATCCTCGGTATATGTCGCGAAAGCCTCGGCTCCAAATAGCTGAAAGTACCCAAAAATCAAAGTCTTCAGATCCAACGGGTCCAGCAACACTTGCAAACACCCCTGGGTACAACAATAAGGTCCAACATTACACTTTTATTCCAAAATTTAACCAAGTATACATAGTCTGAAAATCAGTCCCAAAGATGTGCTTATTTCACCTGCCGAAATTGCCCATAAAAATCCAATTAAAATATCACAGCAATCCTCGTGTCGATACCTTCGAAACGAGTACCTGCACGTCCAATTCCGAGCCCCGTAGGCCGAGTTACAAATTCCACAGTACAGGTGCGCAAAACCACACAGCAACATAACTGTAATTCCATTTACAGATAAGGGGAAGAACATATACCTTCGGGAAAAACTCAGAAAAATCCAAGAAAAATACTGTGATATTCCTTGCGTCGAGTAGATGAAAAAGGTGTATAAGCATGTCGCCAAACGATGCCCGGTTGCGGAGATATCGCCGAAAAACCACGCCGCTGTCCAAATCTCCTTCACAGATATGGCATCACAGTAAGCTCGAACAAACACCTCGAAAAGCACGAAATGAGGGAAATCTGAAAATTCCTAGATCGTAGATTTGTCCGTCGCGGATCCAGCGGCGAAGAAATCGCTCAAAAAGATGCTCGGAGTAGGCCGAGGGAGCTCGCGCACCGAAATGCGACGAAGGGGAACCCAAATGGACGAGCGTCGCGCCGCGCCGTAAAAATAGAAACCTCGATAAGTGTGCCACAAAAAAATCTGAAAACTTTGCAGAGGGATGCAGCATAACTCGGGGATAAACTTTGCTGAAGGTGCCATGGTGAGAGGAGGCCCGGAAATGCGTCAAAAGGGGTGAAGAAGGAGGCTCGGATCCTTTAAATAGGCTCCAGAAAACAAATCACAAAATACCGAATAAGTCCCCGTTTCCGGGCGCTGGCAAGAACCGGGCGGCTACAGTGTTGGGCCCGGCCCAACACTGTTCACGCCCGGAAAATCCAGGGCCCGCCACGTCGCCCCCCGAACAGCGGACAGCCACACCGGCCATCCGCTGCCCGACACGCGGCGCTCGGAGAAGGCGACACGTGGACCGCACTCGGTCAACAGTCGCCCACGTGCGCGCCTGCGACGCCGCTTGCACCACTATACGCACGCGCCCCGAGGCTGTCCCCCACCTGCACCGTGGACCCGGTCCACTGCACCGTCAAATCATAAGCCGCCACGTGTCACCCTCCGGTCCACCATACACCGCGCCATTTCCCGTGGACCGCGCCCCCTGTGCCGGCCAACCGGGATCCGCCACGTGGCCCGCGACCGGTGCACGCCTCCGCGGTGGACCGCGCGCCTGCCCGCGCCGCACTCCGCCGCTGCCGCCGCTGCCCACCGGCGCCGGAACAGTAACCCCTGTCTCGAAAAACGTGCGCATCATCCGGGCTCCAAAAAATACAAGTGAATAGTCCATTTTCATCATTTTCGCGCGCTGAATCCAAATCCGAAGTCCGATTTTCCAAATTCCAACTCTAAAATTTGCCGAAGGCATCCTGAAAGGTGTTCCTTGGTCCAAACTTCGCGTTGAGCCCAATTTTAATATCCATTGCGCGCAAAACCACTTCTAAGCATTCGACGGGGCCAATTGATCACCCACGTGATCCATGTAACACTCTGAGTCCATCACTAACGTCCAATTGGTGCACTGACACCACCGACGCGCCACATAGGCCTCCAGGAGCTGCTGGTCAACCAGTAATCTCGTCGCGGGGATCCGGGTCCTCACATCCTCCCCCACTAAAGAAAGTTTCATCCACGAAACTAGCTCAATTCCACCAGGAGTCACAAATACCACGGGTAGGTATCCATCAATAACGCCTCCAGCTCCCGAAACACCACTCACTCCCCGTGATTACTCCCCAACAACAACAACAACAAGTACGGCATGGCCCGAGGTGCAATTCTCTCATCACTCGAGCCAGAAAGCGCAACGGGCGTCCCTCGTACTCCAACAATCACAAATCTCAAAGGGGCAAGTCAATCACGAGCGAGGGATCCAGAAGCAAAAGACTCCTGAGCTGAGACGTGAAGCAATACAGGGGCTCCATCAAAAGCTAGGGGAAACAAAATAACCACTAGTGCAACACGCACCAAACCACATTCTGGTGCCAATCCCAACAAGGCGACCCGAAGCATACCCACACATTCATCCAATAAGCTGGGGTCTTAACTCGGTTACTTCCCGATCCAAAATCACCCGAGTAGACTATTCAACCGCAGGCTACCCTCAAAAGGGATACTCAAGGGACACAATCTCATGCCATAGTTGGTCACTCAACATGCCAACCTAACCCCAACGGA
>CM055060.1:30342219-30374989 GCA_029204045.2 Tillandsia leiboldiana
CTCGGATCCTTTAAATAGGCTCCAGAAAACAAATCACAAAATACCGAATAAGTCCCCGTTTCCGGGCGCTGGCAAGAACCGGGCGGCTACAGTGTTGGGCCCGGCCCAACACTGTTCACGCCCGGAAAATCCAGGGCCCGCCACGTCGCCCCCCGAACAGCGGACAGCCACACCGGCCATCCGCTGCCCGACACGCGGCGCTCGGAGAAGGCGACACGTGGACCGCACTCGGTCAACAGTCGCCCACGTGCGCGCCTGCGACGCCGCTTGCACCACTATACGCACGCGCCCCGAGGCTGTCCCCCACCTGCACCGTGGACCCGGTCCACTGCACCGTCAAATCATAAGCCGCCACGTGTCACCCTCCGGTCCACCATACACCGCGCCATTTCCCGTGGACCGCGCCCCCTGTGCCGGCCAACCGGGATCCGCCACGTGGCCCGCGACCGGTGCACGCCTCCGCGGTGGACCGCGCGCCTGCCCGCGCCGCACTCCGCCGCTGCCGCCGCTGCCCACCGGCGCCGGAACAGTAACCCCTGTCTCGAAAAACGTGCGCATCATCCGGGCTCCAAAAAATACAAGTGAATAGTCCATTTTCATCATTTTCGCGCGCTGAATCCAAATCCGAAGTCCGATTTTCCAAATTCCAACTCTAAAATTTGCCGAAGGCATCCTGAAGGTGTTCCTTGGTCCAACTTCGCGTTGAGCCCAATTTTAATATCCATTGCGCGCAAAACCACTTCTAAGCATTCGACGGGGCCAATTGATCACCCACGTGATCCATGTAACACTCTGAGTCCATCACTAACGTCCAATTGGTGCACTGACACCACCGACGCGCCACATAGGCCTCCAGGAGCTGCTGGTCAACCAGTAATCTCGTCGCGGGGATCCGGGTCCTCACATCCTCCCCCACTAAAGAAAGTTTCATCCACGAAACTAGCTCAATTCCACCAGGAGTCACAAATACCACGGGTAGGTATCCATCAATAACGCCTCCAGCTCCCGAAACACCACTCACTCCCCGTGATTACTCCCCAACAACAACAACAACAAGTACGGCATGGCCCGAGGTGCAATTCTCTCATCACTCGAGCCAGAAAGCGCAACGGGCGTCCCTCGTACTCCAACAATCACAAATCTCAAAGGGGCAAGTCAATCACGAGCGAGGGATCCAGAAGCAAAAGACTCCTGAGCTGAGACGTGAAGCAATACAGGGGCTCCATCAAAAGCTAGGGGAAACAAAATAACCACTAGTGCAACACGCACCAAACCACATTCTGGTGCCAATCCCAACAAGGCGACCCGAAGCATACCCACACATTCATCCAATAAGCTGGGGTCTTAACTCGGTTACTTCCCGATCCAAAATCACCCGAGTAGACTATTCAACCGCAGGCTACCCTCAAAAGGGATACTCAAGGGACACAATCTCATGCCATAGTTGGTCACTCAACATGCCAACCTAACCCCAACGGACCCACGGGTCGAAGCCGATCTCTCAACTAATAAAGAACACCCTGACGGGGACCACACCGTCAGTGAACGGGACTGAAAACTGGCTCAAAAGGCGATCATAATGCTGATGCCCAAACTCGCAATCAAAAATCCGAACCAGCAACGACAATCCGCGTAAATCCCATTCAAGATGCGGAAAGCTGTAATCTCCATCGGCGCCGCATGGCGAATACTGTAAACTGAAGCTGAAATCTTGATCTATCATATAATATAGAACAGGAATGCTGAGTAATCGGACTGATAGCCAAGCAGGCATGGCCTACGCCCAGGTATATCAATCAAAGCCGGAAATAATAGGCGCACTGAAAGGCTCAACTGTGGGATCCAAGCTGCCTGCAAAACAGCGGTTCGTCCCGCCTCAATACTCATAGGGTTGGACTAATGAAGTGTGGACCGAAAATCAACCCTCGGTAACTCTACAGCCACAATGGGAGGCATCACTAAAACAAACAAATCCATCTCCCAACACTGGAAACACTAGCATTGGCGCTAGTTTCAGTCTCATTATCCATTGGCCATGCTCTCCCGGCACTGCCAAGTCTAAGAAGCTCCTTACCTCGAGGATAAATGTTGGTTTCAGCCAAACTCGAATAACATCCATTTGGTCGGATTCCACCGCCACTCCAATGGCCAGAATAAAGTGACCCACGAAGGCATGCTCTTGGAGCTAAAACTTGTACCTCAATAACTTGGCATACCGCTTCATCCACACGGGCCTGGTAGCACATCCACAAGTGCTCCTCGTGCTCCAAGTCGCTTTGGGAGTAAATCAAAATATCCTCGGGAAACACTACTCCCAGTCCGTCCCAGCACAACTAGGACATACAATTCCTCAGACCTTGAAGTCAACAGGGCATTCGTCATTCCATTGGGCCTCGCTATAAACTCATAATGCCCCTACCATGTCCTGAACGCCATCTAGGCGAAGTCCTCGGCTGTCTAATTCCAAGTAGGTACTCGCATCATACACTAACTGCCGGAGTATAACTCCATCAAAAGGTCCTAGATACCACCCGGACCTGTCTACACTCGAACCATAAAAGGACCCTCACAGTCGTGTATCAACGACGTGGCATCACCACCGTATACCAACGGCGTGGTACCAGGTCAAACAGACCCCTCGATCCATCAGATCCTGCAACTGCGCCATCAGCTCTATAGACGATATCCAATGAGGTGCTGTCGAGGGTGGCGCAGTTCCCCGAACCACGTCCAATGCAATCTCAAGCACAGGGTCGAAGCACCGAATTGCTACAATTTCCAATAATTCTGTCGGTAACTCGCGGTCTCGGCCGCACTGGACATGATCCAAAAACCTCCTCCACATGCACAACAACAACAGGAACCTGTACCTCTAGTGCACGTGGTAACAAATCTGCCTTTAGTCCAGACAAGAATGAAACATGCTCCAACTCCGACTGCTGTGGTGAAATCCCACCTGCGACACTCGATCCACTACCGTGGCGCCCTCCAACCGGGCGGCACAGATTCATCCGCTCAAAGCAAGTGGTTGTCGCTCAATCTGCCTAAAAATCAGGTCTATCCACAAGGAAGCATGACCTCTGTCTCTGATCACTTTGAGGCGACGAATAAGGTCCTCTGCAGATAACAAATCCACGCTACCGCTGCGCCACTCAGATATAGACGCTGATGCTGCCATCGGGGTCCACCCGATCTCCGGCATCTCGGGAACTCGTTATCCTGGAAAAAGAAATCAGAAATGCCTCTGCCGGTCGATCTGTCCTCCATCACCCGGCGCCAAGCACCAAAATCCAGAACTCGCCTCTGGCGGCAGATCCCTATCCAAAGGAACTGAAGCGCCACGCTCCAAACACAACGCCTACTCCAACGAGGCGTCAAAACCTATAACGGAGGCACTAACTAAGCTGAAAGGTATCCTGGCGCAAGCCACTCCCAGTCTCACATATCCTATGCGCCTCGTCCCTCGAAACCTGGAGCGCGCAGTTCAACAACTGCAAACACTCCCTAGCACAAGGAGGCTCTCAATTAATCACTCCATCACCACCAACCACGACTCTGCCTCCAAAGGCTCCAACTCAATCTTACGAGTCGGGGTGGATCATCTGCCTAATCTGGCTCAATAGATCGATCATGTCCCACAGCTCCTCTGCTATCAGCTATCCACCCTGCCTCAGTGCCTCGGCACTAAACATTGGCACAGAGGGGGATACTCAGTGCTCCGACAACTGTGTCACCAAGACCAGCTGCTCACTATGTCCCTGATAAGCCTCTAACAATCCTGTCATCTGGGTCCGGAGTTCTCTGACCCCAATCCGGGTATCCGGCCCAAAACCAACTGCTCAAGCTCAACTGCTATGACAGGATGCACACGGGTCAAAACCCAGCGTCGGGGAGACACCGCTCGCCACGACGAAGCCACAAAACAACACAAAACAGCGCTCGACCCAATCCAGCGAAAGTCTAAAGCATGTCACCCCTTCCACAGCATTATGTTGTCTGCAGCCAACATAATCACTTAGGAGAATAAACATGCCAATCTCTCTTCCCGTCCCTTGGGAGAGGTATAAAACTCAATCAGGACTCTCGCTAAAATCACGACTCTCACGAAGTCAACCAAGGGTCAAACCACAAGCCTAGGGTTTCTAAGTCCACCATGACCTACAACCTAGGCTCTGAGACCACTCTAATCTGTCACGCCCCTGGGTCGAAACTGCGACCCGGGCTCGCCAACAGATCCCCCACCTATGCCAAACCCGCATAGGCGAAGCGTCCTACCTACAAGAAAAATACTATAGCTAAACAGATATCAGAGCTATAAATAAAAATCTGCTGTAATTAAAATCAATCACTGTACAACCGGAAATAATACAACAATGTCTGCCTCCCAAAAAAAATAATAAAATAATATCCTCAAATACAAGCTCTGAACCCAACCGGGGAGGTAACTCCAACAAATACAACAGTGTACATTCTCTCAATACATAAAATATCCTCACTACAACAGTCTCTCAAAAGAGGAAAAAGTAAAACAACTAGTCTACTGAAGATCTCCTCTGTAGGGGTACCGCTACTCCCCAACGACGGGTAGGGATCTAGCTCGCGACTCCCTCGCGCCGATCAACAACCGCAGAATCAGCAACACCTGCTAAGACTCTGCAAAACAAAGAAGAGGAAGGAAAAAGGAGGGGAAAAACCCCCAAAGGGTGTGAGAACTTCACCAAAAAGGGAGTTCTCAGTGGGTACCGCCGCCAGACCCGACGGTCTGCCCACCAAGTCCTCAGGAGACATAAACTATCCCAAGTCATAAAGACTGAAATAAGTAAGCTGGAGACTCTCAACAGCTACCCCGCCCCTATCTAAAGGCTAAAAAGGGGAGAACCAACGAATGGTATGCAACCACCAGCACGTGAAGTGCACAATCGACCCAATCGAGCTGACTGCCACACCTGGTCCAGTCAAACCTGCGCCCACCTACAACCACCTCCCACTGACGGGCAGGAATTACGTAGGGCGTCCAAACGGACTAACTCGCTATCGAGTAGTGGCTCATGCAGGCATTAGTCAAAATCCACGCTCTCTCTCAGAACGGATAAAATCATGATGCTCAACCTCTCACACAGCGGTCAAAGTACTCTCAACGACACGGGACCACCGTCAACCAAACGGCTCTCAATAGTCGTAGCACTGATCTAAACTAAGCTACCAGTCTGCACTCGGCCCCCAGGCACGAGTGTAACAATAAAAGTATCTGACTGAAATAAACCCAATTGAATGAACCGGTATAAAACCCGGTACTGCCTGCTCTGTCACCAATCTCACGAACTCAGTAACTCCACTGTCCCAAATAACCGGAACCCAACACGGTCTAAAGCCTACTATGCCCACTAACTCACAACTCAGCTGCGGGATGCAGACCGGTTCCTGACCGACACGGTTCCATCCCAAAGGCAACAGACCGGCTCCTGACTGGCACGGTCACAAGTTGCAGACCGGTTCCTGACCGACACGGTCCCAACCCAAAGGCAACAGACCGGCTCCTGACCGGCACGGTCACAAGTTGCACACACTCCGGAGTGGCACTCGAGGGGAGCGACCCTCACGAGTGAAATAAGTCGCCACAAGTAACTTGATATAGTAGGACTGGACCAAGAATCTAATTAAGTGGGAAAAACCCATCCACTAAAGAAGTCCCGATCCCCTATCCCCAAATCTGATGCACTAATAACAGTCCGGTCAACCGCCCGAAATCCGCGGTTGCCGCGAATACCCTGTCCTCAAACCTGCCTGTCCCCAAATCCCAGAGCAGACTACACTATCCCAGTCCCTGCTCTAATCAGAGCATACTATCCCCTATGTCTACGTGACTGGAGAAAGAATAAAACATGGTTTCTCCTAAGTCAGTTCCAGCATGATAGTGTAGCAGAAAATGGTGGCCTAACTAGGTGACCATACAAGCATGCCAAGTCCTTGGAAACAATAAACGAGATTAAAACATATAGTAGCAAAGCATACTACAATATTCCCACTATGATATACCAATCTCGCATAAATAGGCCACTGAATAAACATGTATGATCTCTATATCATCTAGTGTGGGATAAGTATAATCTGTCTATTGCACGCTAAGTCTCTAGTTCAACAAGCATGTACCATTATCAGGTAAACATCAATCCACATGATCTAGGCCGTTTCCATGCTTACCTCTCGCTCATAATGGTTACACATTAAATTAGGCATGCTATCAATCATAGAGGGTGACATTCCCACAGATAAGCTTATCTTAACCATACATGAACATCCCCTATTACACCTCCCATAAGCCATAACATGCATATAAACCCTGCCATTCCCCTAGACAGTTATCATTACTAAGTTTACCCACCTGAAGCGCTTAAACCAAGGCAAACCTGAAGTCGGTGAAGAGCGTAGACGCTCACAGTCCAAATTCTGCCGGAACTGCATCCTCGGTATATGTCGCGAAAGCCTCGGCTCCAAACAGCTGAAAGTACCCAGAAATCAAAGTCTTCAGATCCAACGGGTCCAGCAACACTTGCAAACACCCCTGGGTACAACAATAAGGTCCAACATTACACTTTTATTCCAAAATTTAACCAAGTATACATAGTCTGAAAATCAGTCCCAAAGATGTGCTTACTTCACCTGCCGAAATTGCCCAGAAAAATCCAATTAAAATATCACAGCAATCCTCGCGTCGATACCTTCGAAACGAGTACCTGCACGTCCAATTCCGAGCCCCGTAGGCCGAGTTACAAATTCCACAGTACAGGTGCGCAAAACCACACAGCAACATAACTGTAATTCCATTTACAGATAAGGGGAAGAACATATACCTTCGGGCAAATCTCAGAAAAATCCAAGAAAAATACTGTGATATTCCTTGCGTCGAGTAGATGAAAAAACTGTACAAGCACGTCGCCAAACGATGCCCGGTTGCGGAGATATCGCCGAAAAACCACGCCGCTGTCCAAATCTCCTTCACAGAAATGGCATCATAGTAAGCTCGAACAAACACCTCGAAAAGCACGAAATGAAGGAAAGCTGAAAATACCTAGATCGTAGATCTGTCCGTCGCGGATCTAGCGGCGAAGAAATCACTCAAAAAGATGGTCAGAGTAGGCCGGGGGAGCTCGCGCACCGAAACGCGACGAAGGGGAACCCAAAAGCACGAGCGTCGCGCCGCGCTGTAAAAATAGAAACCTCGATAAGCGTGCCACCAAAAAATCTCAAAACTTTGCAGAGTGATGCAGCATAGCTCGGGTATCATCTTTGCTGAAGGTGCCATGGTGAGAGGAGGCTCGGAAATGCGTCAAAAGGGGTGAAGAAGGAGGCTCGGATCCTTTAAATAGGCTCCAGAAAACAAATCACAAAATACCGATTAAGTCCCCGTTTCCGGGCGCTGGCAAGAACCGGGCGGCTACAGTGTTGGGCCCGGCCCAACACTGTTCACGCCCGGAAAATCTAGGGCCCGCCACGTCGCCCCTCGAACAGCGGACAGCCACACCGGCCATCCCCTGCTCGACACGCGGCGCCCGGAGAAGGCGACACGTGGACCGCACTCGGTCAACAGTCGCCCACGTGCGCGCCTGCGACGCCGCCTGCACCACTGTACGCACGCGCCCCGAGGCTGTCCCCCACCTCCACCGTGTACCCGGTCCACTGCACCGTCGAATCATAAGCCGCCACGTGTCACCCTCCGGTCCACCGTACACCGCACCATTTCCCGTGGACCGCGCCCCCTGCGCCGGCCAACCGGGATCCGCCACGTGGCCCGCGACCGGTGCACGCCTCCGCGGTGGACCGCGCACCTGCCCGCGCCTGCCCGTGCCGCGCTCCACCGCTGCCGCCGCTGCCCGCCGCCGCCGCCGCTGCCCGCCGCCGCCGCCGCTGCCTGCCGGCGCCGGAACAGTAACCCCTGTCTCGAAAAACGTGCGCATCATCCGGGCTCCGAAAAATACAAGTGAATAGTCCATTTTCATCGGTTTCGCGCGCTGCATCCAAATCCGAAGTCCGATTTGCCAAATTCCAACTCTAAAAATTGCCGAAGGCATCCGGAAAGGTTTTCCTTGGTCCAAACTTCGCGCTGAGCCCAATTTTAATATCCATTGCGCGCAAAACCACTTCTAAGCATTCGACGGGGCCAATTGATCACCCACGTGATCCATGTAATACTCTGAGTCCATCACTAGCGTCCAATTGGTGCACTGACACCACCGACGCGCCACATAGGCCTCCAGGAGCTGCTGGTCAACCAGTAATCTCGTCGCGGGGATCCGGGTCCTCACAGATATCCCTATTGCCCGCGAGTTCCCGGATGTTTTCCCACCTGAGCTGGCTAGCATGCCGCCAGATAGGGTGATTGAGTTCGTAATTGATGTAGTTCCAGAAACTGCACCAATCTCTAAGGCTCCTTACCGGATGGCACCGGCTGAGCTGCGAGAACTTAAGGCGCAACTCCAGGATTTAATGGATAAAGGTTTTATTAGGCCGAGTGTGTCGCCTTGGGGAGCGCCGGTGCTATTCGTGAAGAAGAAGGACGGGTCACTTCGACTTTGCGTGGATTATAGGGAATTGAACAAAGTGACCATTAAGAACAAGTACCCTTTGCCGCGCATTGATGATCTCTTTGATCAGCTGCAAGGGTCTTGTGTCTTTTCCAAGGTAGATTTGCAGTCCGGTTACCACCAGTTGAAGGTTAAGGCCGAGAATATCCCGAAGACAGCATTTAGGTCACGGTACGGGCATTATGAGTTTACAGTTATGCCTTTTGGACTAACTAATGCCCCTGCCGCATTCATGGATTTAATGAACCAGATCTTCCGACCGTACTTAGACCGATTCGTGGTAGTGTTCATTGATGATATCTTGATTTACTCCCGGAGTGATGCGGAGCATGGGGAGCATTTAAGGATTGTGCTACAACTTCTGCGAGAGAAGAAGTTGTTTGCCAAGCTGGCGAAGTGCGAGTTTTGGCTTCGGGAGGTAGTCTTCTTGGGCCATGTGATTTCTGCCGCAGGTGTGGCAGTGGACCCAGCGAAGATTGAGGCAGTCCGGGATTGGCCCCGACCGACGACGGTTTCTGAGGTGCGTAGTTTTATGGGCTTAGCTGGTTATTATCGTTGGTTTGTGGAAGGCTTTGCGAAGCTTTCCACACCCCTCACTCGCTTGACACGTAAAGGAATTAAGTTTATCTGGAATGAGGACTGCCAGAAAAGCTTCGAGGAGCTGAAAAATAGATTAATGACTGCTCCTATCCTTTCCCTCCCTGTTATGGGGAAAGGATATGTGATCTACAGTGACGCATCACACAGTGGACTTGGTTGTGTGTTGATGCAGGAAGGAAGGGTAATTGCATATGCATCAAGAAAACTCAAGGATTATGAGAAGAATTACCCTACCCATGACTTAGAGCTTGCTGCTGTGGTGTTTGCACTAAAGCTTTGGCGTCATTATCTATATGGGGAGCACTGTGAAATCTACACCGACCACAAGAGCCTAAAGTACCTGTTCACGCAAAAGGAGCTGAATTTGAGGCAGCGTAGGTGGTTGGAACTACTAAAGGATTATGATGTAGACATCCTGTACCATCCGGGCAAGGCCAATGTAGTTGCTGATGCCTTGAGTAGGAGGGCGGTGCAAAGTTTGTCTATGTTGATCACAGACCAGGCGCCGCTATTAGAGGAGATGAGATGGCTCGAGATAGAGGTTGTGTCCCCTGGGGTTTCTGCTAGACTGACGTCTTTAGTCTTGCAGCCCACTCTGCTGGACAGGATCAAAGAGAAACAGAGTGAGGACCCCCAATTGACCAGGATTAGAGATCAAATTCCGAGTGATCAGTCAGGGGACTTTAAAGTGGATGTTTCGGGAGTACTAAGGTACAGGGACCGAGTATGTGTGCCAGTGAATGCGGAGATTAGAGAGCAAATATTGCGAGAGGCCCATTATACACCTTACACCCTACATCCTGGTGGGACTAAGATGTATAAGGACCTCAAGGCACACTTCTGGTGGAATGGTATGAAGAGGGATATCGGGAGATTTGTGACTCAGTGTTTAACTTGCCAACAGGTGAAGGCTGAGCATCGAATGCCAGCCGGCAAGTTACAAAGTCTCCCAATTCCCGAATGGAAATGGGACCACATTACGATGGATTTCGTGGTCGGACTGCCAAGGGCACAGGAAGGAGCAGACGCTATCTGGGTAGTTGTAGATCGACTTACTAAGTCAGCGCATTTCTTGCCTATGCAGACCACTTGGCCACTCGAGCGACTAGCCCAGTTATATCTAGATGAGATAGTGAGACTACATGGAGTACCAGCCTCCATAGTATCAGATAGAGACCCAAGGTTTGTTTTGCGTTTCTGGAGGAGCTTGCAGACAGCCTTGGGGACTCAACTCAGGTTCAGTACCGCTTTTCATCCGCAGACTGACGGGCAGTCAGAGCGGACTATACAGATCCTGGAGGACATGCTTAGGGCTTGCGTCTTGGATTTCGGCGGAGGGTGGATTCGACACTTATCTTTGGCTGAGTTCGCTTACAACAACAGTTTTCAAACGAGCATTCAGATGACTCCGTTTGTGGCGTTGTATGGACGCAAGTGTCGATCACCGCTTTATTGGAGTGACGTGGGCGAGAGGCGGACCTTGGGACCAGATGTATTGTTAGAGGCAGAGTAGAAGGTCCGAGTGATTCGACAGCATCTTCAGACCGCCCAGAGGCGACAGAGGAGTTATGCCGATGTTCGGCGACGAGACTTAGAGTTTCAGGTTGGTGATCATGTATTCCTGAAAGTCTCGCCGTCCAAAGGAATCAGGAGGTTCGGCATTCGTGGGAAACTTAGCCCCCGATATATTGGACCCTTTGAGGTATTGGAGCGTATCGGGCCAGTTGCCTACCGACTTGCACTTCCTCCGAGGCTTGCTGGTGTCCACGATGTATTTCACGTTTCTACTCTAAGGAGGTATGTCTTCGACCCGTCGCACGTTATCAACTTCACACCGCTTGAGATTAGCGAGGATTTAAGATATGAGGAGCGCCCACTACGAATTCTGGATCGAGAGGTGAGAGAATTGCGGAGTCGGGCCATTCCCTATGTGAAAATCCTATGGAGCAATCATGACGAGCGCGAGGCTACGTGGGAGCTCGAGTAGGAGATGAGGGATACCCACCCCTACTTATTTGAGACATCGGACTGAGGATTGTTGTTTAGTTTGGTCTCGTTTCGAGGACGAAACTCTTTTTAGTGGGGGAGGATGTGATGATCCGGACTTCCGCAGGAACTGTTGCAACATTAAACAGTGACTGTAGGAAGCTTATACGGTGTAACGGAACTTGTAGAGTCGAAATTGGACCTCAGAAATAGACTCGGCGCGAAAATCGGATCAAGTGGGCTTTTCCGGGGGCTTTCGGCAAAAATTTTGGATGAGAATTTGGCAAAACGGATAGCGGAATCGGACTCAGCGCGCGAAAACGATCAAAATGGTATATTCACCTTATTTTCGGCGCCAAAAACACTGTTCACCGGAACAGTAATTCCGGCAGCCGGGATTACTGTTCCGGCAGCCGGCGGTACCGGCGGGCGGCGGCGCAGCGGCGGAGCGCGGTGGAGCGCGGTGGAGCGCGGTGGAGCGCGGCGCGGGCAGCGCGGGCAGGCGCGCAGGTTGCGGGGTCCATGGGCATGGCCTGCACCCGGAGCACCGAAGATGGGTGTTGCCACGTGGCGTTCCCTCATTGGTTGGACGGCTTCTAGAAGGCGACGGGGAGGTGACACGTGGCAGCACCCCATTGGCCGACATTTTTCGGAAAACCCGGAGCGGGGACCGGGCATGTGCACCATGGGTGACACGTGGCGATCTCTGAGCGGCATTGCAAGGATGTTTCCTGTTTTGTGGACACGTGGCACGTCCTGATTGGTCCATTTTGGTGTTTTCCTGTTTTGTCCGATCCCGTGTGGAGCCCAAAAGATTCCTTGGCCCATTATATAAGGGATCTCTCCCTCTCTCCCTTTCTCACTGAAAATTCCGAAGCCTAGAGAGAGAATCTGAGCAAGTGGCCTGTACAAAAATTGTTCCTCTCCCTGTCCTCTCTCTTCCCTGGAAATTTCAGAATTTTTGGACTTACCCATAGTGAGTTATCTGAGATGCGGCGAACTGCGACGATTTCCTTTTTCGGCCCATTTTCCGTCGCAGTTCAGTCGAAAAATCCCTGTGTACTAACCTGGAGGAATTTTTGAACGATTTTTGCTGCGGCGCGTTTCTAAGAGGTAAGGCTTCAATTTTCGTGTTGATCACTTCACCCCACTCCGCACTTTTGGCACGATTCCTGAGGCTTCTTTGAGCCCCCTTTTTGCTGTGGTGTGTTTTGGACAGCATCAACTTCTCCAATTTATATCTTAAGCTAGGAACATCAGATCGAGATGTTTAAAGAGTCGATTTCGATCTAATCGTCGCAGGGAATGCAACCGTAATTTTTTTGGATTTTTTTGAGCAATGTACAGAGGTAAAAAACTCCTCTTTTTCCGTGCTATTTGAAAAAACAGCAAAAGCTGTGTTTTTACGAATACTATATTTACACCTTGTGCAATGTGTGTTGCTGTAGGGCACCGTTTTCGGCAGACAACAGTTTTAGGGGACTATGGACAGCCAGGAGACTATCTGGGTGCGGTTTGAGCTGCTCGAGGTGGGTGGTTGTTGCTTGCCTCATGTTTGACGTGCTCACTAGGATTATTAGAACTCCCCTAAAATTTAATTGATGAGAACCATTGGGACGAACTCCCCCAAAAATTTAATTTGACAATTGATGAGAACCGTTGGGACGAACTTCCCTAAAAATAAATGTGACAATTGATGAGAACCATACATATGACCCCACAGATTATATGATGGCTTATTTTAGGACACTGTGGTTGGGACAAAGGCTATAATCTCGCATGCGAATAACTTTTATATCAGTACAGTAAATCAATCTTTTTAAAATAAATATTTGACACCTTTTTACAGCTTTTAAATGGTACAATTGCATGCTTGCTTGGACATCAAGTTAGCCACTATTTATTGCTACACTATCATATTGGGACTTGACATGTTTTATTGCCCTCCTTTGCATTCAGATGCTTGTTGCTCGAGTATGAGCAGGGGTTTGGGATAGTGTAGTCGAGATTGTACTAGATTGTGGACTTGTGGGGTATTGCGGTGACCGCGGACAGTAGGCGGTCGACCGGATGTTTATCCTTGCATCAGATTGGGGTTGAGTCTGGTTTATTTTTGCATTAGCTGGGGATTGGGTTTACTATAGTGGATGGAGTTTCCCACTTTGATCATAGTCATGATCCAGTCCTGCTATTGTGATACTTGTGAGACATTGGTTACTTTACTCGTGTGGGTCGCTCCCCTCGAGTGCCACTCCGGAGTAGGCTTTTGGCCGTGCCGGGTGCCGGTCAGTTGGTGAGTTGTGAGTGATGACAGAGCAGGCCGTGCCGGGTGCCGGTCAGTTGGTGAGTTGTGAGTGACAGCAGAGCAGGCAGTACCGATCGTGTATCGGATGATGGATTGGGTTATTTTGGGCAGTTTCTGTTTACTGATGCATGCATACAATTTTTATTGCCAGTACCGCATTAGAGGCATATTAGTGGTAGTTTTCCTATTTCAGCATCTTATGTACCTTACCACTTCACCTTTTTCCCTTTGCCTTTAGTAGTCCTAGTGGGTGCGTCAGAGTTGAGGTTTTACCCACTAGGGGAGGCTACTGGTTTATCTGGTAGTTCTCACCCCCATTGTTATTTTGTCTCTTTCTTCCCCTTTATTTTTGCAGAGTCGTCTGCGGGAGCTGCTAGGCCATCGGCAGCTGATCGAGGTAAGGGGATCGCTGAATAGATAGATCTCCTGTGAGACTGAGAGTTGTTAGACAGATGCTGTACCCTTCACTCAGACTGTGGTATTTCCCCTTGATTTTGGGTCTGGCTTTCGCCAGCTAGTTGTACTATTTTGGTGAGCTGGGAGATTATTGTATTTATTACAGCTTTATTTTTAGTTCCAGTCTGAGATACTATGTGGTTTTCTATTTCAGCTCTGTATTATGCTCTTTTATTGTTTATATTATATCTGAGCAGGTTACCAGCGCTTCGTGTACGCGAGAAATCCCGTGTGCATGGCGGATCTGTTGGCGAGCCCGTGTTCCGGTTTACACCCGGGGCGTGACAGGGGTCCACCCGACCTCTGGCGCCTCAGAAGTCCTCGACCCCAAAGAAGGAATCAAGAAGGTCTCTGCCCACTAATCTGCCCTCCATGAACTGGCACCGAGTGCCTCCATCTATCCAAAGGAACTACAACGATATGCTCCATCGGGGCATCCAAAATCTGAAGTCAGAGGGACCGAATGAGCCGAGAAGGTATCCTAGCGCAATCCTAACCCAACACACACACACCCCATGCGCCTCGTCCCTCTTAACGTGGAGCGTGCAATTCATCAATTGCGCAAACCTTCTGGCATAAAAAGGCTCTCAAATAGTCTGCCCAGCACCACCACCATGACTCTGCCTCCCAAGGCTCCAAACTCAATCCTACGAGTCGGGATAGGTTAAACAACCAAAGCTGACTCAGTCGATCAATGATGTCTCACTACTCATCTGCTATCAATTGTCCACCCCGCCTCGGTGCCTCCACACTAAAAGTCGACACCGAGGGGTTGCTCGCTCAACCGGCGCCACTGAGATCGTTGCCACCAGGGATACTACAAAGGGGTTGGTCTCGACGAAAAGCACTGTCAAAGGTGCCCACTACTCCAACAACTGTATCATCCTATTCAGCTGCTCACTCCGCCGCTGATATGCCACTGTCAATCCTGTCATCTGGGTCCGGAGCTCTCTGACCTCAATCTGGATATCCGGTCCGAAACTATCTATCCTGGCCCACAAGCTGCAATGGGGTGCACCCGGATCAGAATCTGCGTCAAGGTGACACCGCTCACCACAACGAACCACACAACAAAACACACAACAAGCACTCGACCCAATCCAGCGAAAGTCTAAGACATGTCACCCATTCCATAACATTATGTTGTCTGCAGCCAACATAATCGCTTAGGAGAATAAACATGCCAATCACTCGTCCCGTCCCTCGGGAGAGGTATAAAACTCAATCAGGACTCTCGCTATAAGTCACGACTCTCACGTAGTCATCCTAAGGTCCAACCACAAGCCTAGGGTTTCTATGTCCATAATGACCTACATCCTAGGCTCTGATACCACTCTAATCTGTCACGCCCCGGCGTCGAAACTGCGACCCGGGTTCGCCAACAGATCCGCCGCCCATACGGGAACTCCGTATAGACGAAGCGTCTAACCTGCAAAAAGAATCAACTACAGTATACAGATATCAGAGCTGAAAGTAAACTACTGAAAAACTGAAATCCAATCACTGTACAACTGAAAATAATACAATATCTATCTCCCAGATACGATAGTATGAAAAGTCCTCTGATACAAAACTCAAAAGCGAGATATCTCCAATAAATACATCAGTGTACAAGCTCTCAATACAAAAATAACCTCACTACATCAGTCTCTCAAACTGTAAAATAAAATACAAGTCTATACCTCACAACAAAGGTCTCTCAATAGAGGGAAAAGAAGTAAACTAATCTACTGAAGCTCTCCTCAGAAGGGGTACCGCTACACTCCAACGATGGGTAGGGGACTAGCTCGCGACTCCCTCGAAACCGTTCAGAAGGATCAGCAATAGGAGCACAGGAACAGGAGTAGAAGTCCCTGGGGAAAAAGACACCACGACGGGTGTGAGAACTACTTCCCACAGTAGTTCTCAGTGGGTGCCGTCAACAAGCCCAACGGTCTGCCCACTAAGTCTACTAGAGGCATAAAGTAACAAAGTACTACAGAAAGAAAAGAACTGGAAAAGGATAACTCTACAGCTACTATGTCTCTATCTAGATGCTCAAGAGGTGGAACAGATGATAATATGGTGCATCTACTAACATGTCAATATAGTCACCCAATCTGAACTGACTGCCTCCTCGGGTCCAGTCAAGCCTACGCCTACCTACTACCGCACATCCCAGAGGAACGGACTTACGTAGGGCGTCCATAGCTGCCAAAACTGGCTCAGCCAGAGGGACTACGTCCGTAACTGCCAAAACTGGCTCAGTCAGAGGGACTACGTCGACAAGTCGCGATACAAAAGTAACATATCCACCCCGGGCGTGGCTCTCGAGGGGCGTGACCCCACCGAGGAAAAGGTATCCGCGCACTCTGTCGCTCAGGTGGCACTGCAGGCTATAGTCAAAATCCACGCTCACGCTCTGAACGGAAGGACTCAATCCTCAACATCTCTCAGACCAGTCGGAGCACTCTCGACGACTCAGCTGATCAGCTCTCACGAAACACGAGACACTAGCCTCTCCAACAACTCACAGCACAAAACACACTGGCTGGAGATACTCCACAGCCAGGATCAACCCACCACTCAGGGCTAACAAAACTGGTCGGACAACACTCAACGACCCGGGACCACCGTCAACCTCGACAGTTCCCAACAGCAGGACATCAACCCAACCTGCAGACTCACTGACAGGATAAAGCCCACAACAGACAACAATAAAGGATCCGGGAACCCCGACAGACTAGAACCTTCAACCCTATCAACAAGAACAGACTCTAGGCTCCGCCTATCGAAGTTCCCGGCCCCCTTACAGTTCGGGAACACGACAACCTCGGTACAACACGCAGAAGATAACAGCTAGGGCCCGAAAGTTCCGGGAGACCAACACCTACAACCCTATCAGACAAGAATAGGTTCCAGGCTCGGCCCCCGTGGCTTTCGTCCCGACAAAGGGATGGCCCCTAGAACCCAGACCACTCGAATCCTCACGAGTGGGGAAAATTACAGAAAAAGGGTGACATTTGTTTCTGAAAACCATTTTCACTCAACCCACGCGGGTGAGGACTAAAAGTAGTTCCCTTTTTGAAGAACCATCTTAATTTGAGGAGAAACCCATTTTTAATGATTTTTAGTTCTTTTTAGGAAAAACAGTTAGAAAACAAGTGTTTACCCAAACCCCGAAGGGCTGATGCCTTTGTCCAATCAAACAAGAACAGACTTCAGCGTCCCTTTGATGCTTGGAAGGAAACATTGATAGACTAAAATCATGTGTATGTCAAAAGGGTTCTGGGTTCTAGGTCCAACTAACACACAACTGCCACTAACACAGTGGCGACAGCACAAACAGGGATACAAGACCTCCCGGGACTACCGTTTACCCAAACGGCTCCCGGCACAGATAAGCGACCCACTACAACTACCAGACTCCACTCTGCTCCCAAGCATGAGTGCAAATGCATCCCACACTAACAGAAAGTCCCGACCTCTCGACCCACTACCCGGGCGAGGATAACACTATGTCCAGGAATGAAAGAATAGTGTGGATGTCTAAACATAAATAACCCTAGCCCAAGTGAGGGTTTTCAACTGGTCTGGTTACACATGCAACATATGACGAGGGTGCTAGGTCAAGTTCCAAGATAACCATAATTTAACAGGTGGTAGGAAGCAAAAGGGATCATAAGATCCATAGATAAATACAAGGAATAACAATGCCTACATTCTAGCATGCTACTCAATAAATTCACTATCATGCATGGTCCTATATCAGTAGAATTACTGTACAGTCCATCAAGCTTGGAGACCAGGCCACCCACCTGAAACATGATGATTCGCTGCCCATTGTAGCTGAAATTTGGCGTGAGTAATCCATATCCTCCCAGGAGACCGATGCCGCAAAAATCATCCAAATCCGCCTCACGGATTGGGCGCAATCACTGAAACAATGCACGCGGCGCAAATAAATTCCAGAATTTCAGCAAATAGAAACTAAGTTAAAGAAGATGTAAGTGCAGCCCCAAATACCTCAAAATGAAGTCACTAACAGTAAAACAAAGATGTCCTCATTCATAGAAACATCTCCAAGTCCTCAAAATCCACCATTAATTTCCCTTAACATTCAATTGAAGCAAACAATCACAATGCTGTCCAAAATTGCTAACATAAACTTGCTAGCATTCCAAGCTTAATTAGGGGCTTTACCAAAGGGATTTATCCACAGATCATAAAAGGGAATTTGCTCACATTGAAGTTAAGAAGAAGTACCAACTTGAATTTCAGAAAAAGACCTTATATCCACAAAGTTATCTGCATTCCAAGGTGCATTGCTCAAATCAAAACTAAAACAGGGACTGCAGTAATCCATATAATAGCACTTGGAAAGATCATTAAAGTTACCTAATCAAACGTGCTCCAAATCTTGCAAGAGAGGTACCATTGGATTCCTTGTCGAGAGTAGATACAAATTGAGCTAAAGAACTCCAATTTTCATGCTCGGATGAAGGAGAAAACCCATAAACACTTTGAACTATCCACCAAGTTCCATCTGTACACGAATGCAGCAATGTGCTCCAAAGATCATGCATAAACCCTAATAAAAACTCATTTCTGGGGAAAATGATACAAACCAATATTGTAGATCGTCGAGTCGTGGAAATGTCCCCGCAAAAATCGTCCAAATATTCCACTCCTACAATTCAGAAAAGCCAAAACACTGAGGACTGTTCAGGATTCCAGACTGAAATGAAGGGTCCCAAAGATGACCCTAAAACTCTGTAAAAGCATGGGATCTGAGGGGAGGGTTGAATACAAAGATTGTATCCTTACCTGTTGTGAAAACGTAGAACCAAAAATGAGCTCAAAATTCCAAAAAATGAGTCCAGGGGAATTTTCGCACTGAAATGCGACGGGAAGGTCCACCAACAGCAACAATGGTGGTTCTTGCCTCAAGGAGAAGATGATGGTGATGAAGCCCCTTTTGTCCATCTCTTTGCTGATGAAGATGAAGGAGAGTTGCATGTGATTCCTCTGTAGAAGTCCCCAAGGTTGGAAGCACCAAAAGAGGGAGAAGGAGGTGGTAGAAGCTCTTAAATAGAAGAGGAAGAAGAAGGAAATGAAGAAAAAGGGGGAAAGGGTACTGTGCTTAAGCACAGTACCGGGCTTGGCCCGGCGCCGGCCCAACCCGCGCCCTAGGCGGGGGCACGTGGCGCCCATCCGGGCGCCCTGCCCCCGGGCGGACGGCCCGGATGGGGCCACGTTGCCCATGGCGCCCGCCACTGGCGCGGCGACACGCGTCCCGCACAGGGACGCGCGCTGCGCCAGCGGGCGCGCGTGGGCGTGCCGCGTGGCCCGAGCGGCCCTCTCCAGCGCCAACACCTGGCGCTCCCCCCGGCCGCTGCGCCTGGTGCACGCCTTTTCCCGTGGACCCGCAGCCTGAAATAAATCCTATAAGCTCCAAAAATGCCACTTTTTTGATGTTTTCGCGCGCTGAGTCCAATTCCGGAGTCCAAAATTCCAAATAATACAACCATATAGCCGTTTTGATCGTTTTTCCGCGCTGAATCCAAATACGGTGCCCGTTTTGCGCGAAACCCCTTCTATTTTTCGACGAAACTCCCAATTAAGCAATCTTGATCCATTTCTCGCACTGAGTCCATTTCTTGGGTCCGATTTACGCGCAACCAACACTATCCACAGAAATTGGCCTCTACAAGTTGTCGATCACACTGTAATGACCACCAAGATCCGGGTCTTCACAAAAACACTAAAAATAAAGACATATAAGAAAGAAACAGATTCTTATTAAAAACATATTTGAATTGCTTGGTATATGGAAAATTTTATAAGTTTTTAGTGTTGGGTTTTATTTGATTTATTGTGATTTTAAACTTGTGTTTTGGCCTTTGGGCTTTTCTGGGCAGCCCAATGTCAATGGGCTTTGCCTGGGAGCCCAAACCCACTTACCCTCTACATGTGATGTTTAGTCCCACATCGGAAATTCATCACAGGTAGAGTGAGTTTATTTACTCCCTCTTTTGTGTATGTATTGGTTAGGAATTATGAGCAGGACTTTTCCAATCCACACACGGGCCGGGCCGGGCCTGCACGATTTTAACTTGGTCCATTTGACTTTTGGTTTTTTCATTTAAAGCCTGCTTTGAGAACTTGTTTCTCGGGCTACCCAAAGGCCTTCCTTGGGAAGGGCCTTTGTGGGCTGCCCGAGAAAAGATCCGTTGGAGCTTGTCTCCTGTGGGCTTTTGGGGTCTTTAAATGGAGAGCAAGAGGGAGCTTTGTACACTTACTTGACTCACAATTTCTCTCCTCTAATTTACAGTAAAGTATATAATTACTATTCTCTTTGAGTTTTTCCTTTTTGCTGGATCTCCTAAAGTTGTTGGGTTCGCTACGCACCATCCAGGAGTCGTTGCCGACGGGGTGGACAGTGGTCGTTGTATCGCTAGGGGTGATTGCCGGAGCCTCGCACGTGGAGGGGCAATCTTGCTTCTAGGACAGTGTTCTCGCACGCCTCGTCATTCACAGGCTTCATCTGAACTTTGTTTTATATTATTTTGAATTTAAATTAAGTTTAAATTATTTAAAAGAATTAATTTGAAAAGATAAATTTTTCTACAACAATCTAGAAGCAAGATAGATTTAATTTATCTTTTCATATAATTAGTAAAATAATATAGAATACTATTGCTACTGTGAACTAGTTATTTATTTAATTAGTACTGTCAGTTTTAATATTAATATTAAAAAGTTCATTTCCTGTTTAAATGGTTAGTAGTACTGTTGATACATAGCTCGATTAATTAATATTGCTGTGTTATGTAAGTACAGTAGATTAATTAATATTGCTGTGTTATGTGAGTATAGTGGATTAATTAATATTGCTGTGACTAACCTTGTATACACTGTTGCGCGTGACTACTTCCTTAATTATTATTATACTGTTTGTATTAATTATATTGTGTTGCACTTACAACTCTGTTAGTATTTAATTATTAGTATACTATTACATTGACAGTATACTTCATAAAATCATTTTGTTATATCACACTGTTAATTAAAATAGTATAATCTTTGTTAATTAAATTTTTAACTTGTTATCTGTTTCTCTAAAATTATTGTTGATTAAATTTATACCTGTTAACTTAGATTAACTGTTTTAAATTTAGAATAATTTTGTGACATTATTTTAGATTATTGATTAAACAGATTTGATTTAATGGAGGATTCGTATTCGGCGAAACCTTTTACTTTTGATGGTCGTAATTTTAAAAGGTGGCAGATTCAAATGCGATTCTGGCTCACCACGCTGGGACTTGTTTCTGCCATCTCAGATTGTAGGACCCCTGAACCCCATGCAGCTTTTTCCCGTGAATCCACTGTGCAAAACAACTGTTGATGGTGTGTTTAGTCCATAGTGCATCAAAGGGATGCCACAAATGGACCCGGTGAGCTTTTGATAGCTGGGTTGGCCTCCGGCGGCTTTTGCCGAATTTTAGGAAAGGTTTTAGGCCGAACAGAGGTTGGATTTGGATTCAGCGCGGAAAAACGCTTGAAAAGGGCTATTTACTTGTTAAATTCCGAGTCCGGATGCCCAAAAACGGACTCCCGGAAGTTTTGCTGGATTTCTGGTGCATGGGGGAGCCGTGGACCGGCGGGAGTGCCACGTGGCGCCCTCTGATTGGTCGGCGCACGCGGCTGGGTCCACGGAAGGGCGGGGGTGTGACCGGGGTGCACGGTTGGAGGCGTGGACCGGTGGGTGTCCACGTGGCAGTGCCGGATTGGGCGGCCCACGCGCGCTCGGTCCACGGGAGCGCGCGGGGGAGCGTGGACCGGGGGCTTGCCACGTGGCGGCACCGGATTGGCGGGTCCACAGGCGCGCGGTCCACGCACGCGCGGGGGCAGGTGCGGGGGCGGTTGGCCGTACGGGCGGGCAGGTGGGGCAGGTGGGCAGCGCCACGTGGCGCCCGCTGGTTCGCGGGCGCCACCCACCGCGTTGACCGCGGGTGGGGACGCGTGGCGGCTGCGGGCGCGGCTTGCACGGCTGCCGCCTGTTCGGCAACACGTGGCGGGCCCCGAGGCGGGTCGGACGAAGCAGCGGATCTTGTCCGACGGCGCGAGGTGGGCTGGGCCGCACTGTGCGCGCCCGAAACCGGCGGGCCGGGCCGCACTGTGCGCGCCCGAAACTTGGGACAAAATGGGAATTTTCCCATTTGTTCCTCCAGCACTATAAATACCTGCCCGAGCCTTCTTCTTTGCTTTCTTTCTCTCAACCCTTTCACTTTCTGCCCGAGCCCCCTCAAGCAAAGTTGTTCACCTCTTCACCCTTGATCTTCCTGCCAAGTTTCAAGATTTTAGGAGGCTCGAATCCCGAGGTTCCCCATTTTACGGCGCGGCGCTACGTTGCATTCCTGGGTTCTTCTTCGGCGCAGCGACAGTGTATTAGCTCCCCTGGGCTACCCCGAGATCATTTTGCTGTGATTCTTGGGCCGGCAGACTCCTAAGAGGTAGGACTTCATCTTTCGTTTTGGTCGCGCTTTCCCGTTTCGAGGTTTTGGCACGGATCCCAAGGCAAACAGTGACCCCTTTTTCTGTATGGATTTCCTTGACAGCAGCGGGGTATTTTGGCCGTATCTTCGCGCACGAGCATCAGACGGGAACGAGCTTTTACAACTTTTTCATCTACAGATTGCAAGGAACGCGCTCGTATTTTTCTTGGATTTTCCAGAGGATTATTTCGAGGTGAAAATCACTGTTTTCTCAGTGAACAGTGCACAGTTTTCAGCACAGATTTTTTTATGTGTGTGCCTCTTGCCGAATTTATATCTTGACTTACCGAACTCAGATTTGGGCGTGCAAAGTACCGTTGCGAAGCTATCGACGCGAGGATCGCTGTGATATTTTTCTTGGAATTTCCTGGGCACTTTCTGCAGGTGATAATTTAACAGTTTTGAATCCGAGGTTGTATGTGGTTATAAGAGCAATAATTGGGAGCCTAAGTGTAATTAGTGAGCTTTGTATTGTACCAGGAATATTTCGGGTGTGCTAAAATTGTGGGAGCAAGGATTTGGAGTTTTGGTATTTTCTTGCTGTACGGATCCGGACAGTTAGCACTTCAGGTGGGTGGTTGTTGTACTCCTCTCTTTTGGTGTGCCCACTAGGAATATCAGAGTAACCTAATGTTAGGATGGCCTAGCTTATTGTTGATGACATTGCATGCAATAAGAGAGTAAATAGTTGACAATTGATCCATGACGTTGACATTTTTGGCATGAGCTCGGTATCATGATTACTCTGTTTATTTAATATTTATCGTGGACAGCATGTTTAGTGATAGGTTAGCAAATTATGACTTTGCTATAGGGAGCCTTACCTTGAGACAGTATGTTTGACACTTAATGCTTCATTATATTTATTCATGTAAAGTAGACTAAAATATTGGAACAATTGCATGCTTAAACTGGTCACATAGCTGAGTCACTATTTACTGATGCACCATCATTTGGGAATTGACTTAGGAGAAACCATGCTTTCAGTTTCTTTCTCCTGTTATTTAGACTTGGGGGCTAGCATGCTCGGGTTCGAGCGGGAGCTAGGATAGTGTTGTCTGGTTGCTGGGGATTTGGGACAGGCTGGGCTTTATGACAGCGGCAACCACGGATTTTGGGTGGTTGACCGGGTTATACTGTTGCATCAGATTGGGTGAGGGGGATCGGGCTATCTTTTGTGGAGGGTTTTTCCCACTTGATCTGAGTCACGATCCAGTCCTGCTACATCAGGTTACTTGTGGTTACTTACTTTACTCGTGTGGGTCGCTCCCCTCGAGTGCCACTCCGGAGTGTGCGTCAGACAGACTTTGAGTCCTTGAGACTCCTTTGCTTCGGTGTTATGCATAGGCTGGCATACCCGTTGCGGCAGGCAGAGCAGGCAGTACCAGTGTCTACCGGTGGTCGGATTGGGTTCTTTAGGCAGGCTTCTAGCTACTGATGCATGCACTCCATTCTTATGAGCTTGACATGTAGAGGCTTTTTAGGGGATTGCACTTATCAGATGTCATACCTAGCTTTTCCCCTTTTTCTTCTCTTTTGCCTCTGGTTGACCTGGTGGGCATGTCCGAGTTGAGGCTTTACCCACTAGGGGAGGCTACTGTTTTATAGTAGTACTTACCCCCATTGTCTTTCCTTTGTTCTTTTTCCCTCTTGTTTTGCAGAGTCCTCTGCGGGAGTTGCTGGGCCGTCAGCAGCGGATCGAGGTAAGAGGATTGCGGATTAGTTAGCGAGCCACCCGAGGGATGTTAGCTGGAGTTTTTGGTGTACCTGGTTTTCTCAGACAGTATTTTTATGTTTCCTTTTGGGTCTGGCTTTTGCCAGCTAGTTGTATATTTGTGGTGAGCTGGGAGAGATGTTGTATTTATTTTACAGTTGTACTTCTTACTTCCAGTTTCTGTCTGAGATACAGTAGTTTTAGTTCAGCTCTGACTTTTATGCTCTTTTATTATTATCTCTTATATCTGAGCAGGTTACTGACGCTTCGTGTACACGGGAAATACCGTGTGCACGGCGGATCTGTAGACGGGTCCGGGTTCTGGTTTACACCCGGGGCGTGACAGATTAGGTGGTATCAGAGCTTAGGGATAGGTCAGTTGGGACTTAGGAAACCCTAGGCTTTTGGACAGACCCTAGGATTATAGGGCGTGAGTGGCGTAACATTTTGCGAAAGTCGGTGATTTTATAGTTGACTCTTCCTGTGAGTGAAGAGAGATCGACATAGCCTATTTCTGTTGGACCATTATGTTGGCTGCAGACAACATAAGGTGACAGAAATAGGAGGATGTCTTTTGACTTTCGCGAGATTGGGTCGTGTGGGGTTTGGTTGCTGATGATTGGTTTCTTGTGGCAGGATGCCTCCTCGACGTCGGATTCCCACTCGGGGTGTCCCTTCACCCCCTGTTGAGCCAGAGCAGCCTTCACCCCCCGAGCTTACTGAGTTGAGGGCCTTGGTGGCCCAGTTGGCGGAGGGTCAGCGCCGCCAGGAGCAGAGGATTGAGCAGCTGCTTGCTCAGAGGGAGGCACCACCCCCAGCTGTTCCTGAGGCCCCTGTGCCTCTTGTTGCACCTTTTGTGCTGTCGGCACCATCTTCGAGTAGCGGGGCTCCTGGAGCTATTCAGCCTTTGACTGCGGAGGAGGAGCGGGATTTTGCTGACAAACTCTCTACGTTTGTTAAGCGGGGACCACCTAGATTCTCGGGGCGGGATTCTCAGCCCCGGGCTGTTGGGAGATGGCTTTCTGCGATGGAGAAGCTTTTTCGGGACTTCTTCATCGACCCGAGGTACCGAGTGCACTTGGCGGTGCACTGTTTGGACGGAGATGCTGATTTTTGGTGGCAGCAGGTAGAGCCACTGGAGTTCCGGATTACTCAGCAGTTGCCTTGGGAGGAGTTCAAACGGATGGTGTTGGACACCTATTTTTCTACCAGTGTGAAGAAGAAGTTGGAGGACGACTTGAAGAATCTGCAGCAGGGCGATCGATCGGCCCATCTCTATTTTCAGGAGTTCATGGAATTGCTGAACTGTGTGCCCTTCGTCGCTCGTGACGGTCCACACCAGGTTGAGTTGTTCGAGGGAGGCCTCCGTCCAGAGATTTACACACTGGTGCATGCTCAGAGATTTCAGACTCTGGAGGCAGCCGCAGAGCATGCACAGTGGGTGGAGAGAGGTGATCAGGTGGTGGCCAGACAGAGGGCCGCGGTCGCGCAGAGTTCCGACAGGAAACGACCAGCCCCAGAGGACGGGGGACAGGCCAGCTCATGGAGACCGCCACGGCCGCCGCAGTCCCAGTCTTTTGGCCATGGGCGATCTGAGAGGAGAGGGCCTGGTGGACCCTAGAGACCGCAGCAGCATCAGCAGCAGCAGCATCAGCAGCAGAGATCGCAGCCGAGGCAGCAGAGGTCTCAGCAGCAGTCCTCGAGACAACAGCAGCAGTCGAGGCAGCCCCGGTCTTCCGACAGATGCATCTTTTGTAGGGGTCAGCATTCGGCGGACACTTGTGACTTGCGTTGGGGGTGATGTTACCGGTGCGGACAGTCTGGGCATGTACGAGCTACTTGCCCCCTTTCTACTTCCGCAGCACCTTCTTCGGCATCGGCTCCATATTCCCCTCAGCAGCAGCGGCCACCAGCTCAGCGGCCTTATGCTCCAGCGAGCAGGCCATCTTCATCATATCCTACCGATTTTTGACCTCCAGCACCGAGCGGGCGGGTATATGCCGCCCAGTTAGCAGACTCTTCAGCGGCCGACCAGGTGGTGGCAGGTATTATTTTACTTTCTGGCATTAGGACTCGCACTCTATTCGACACTGGAGCATCTCATTCTTTTATTAGTCGAGCATTTGCATCCCTTCATGGTCTAGAGGTAGAGTCCTTGTCATGTGCATTAGAGGTGCGGATTCCTGATCGTATTTTGCATGTCGAGGAGCGTTGTGTGGCCTGCCCAGTGCAGTTGGGACCTTGGATGTTGCCTGCAGACTTGCTTGTCTTGCAGCAGCTCCAGGATTTTGACTTGGTGTTAGGGATGGATTGGCTGTCACGGTATTCCGCCACTATCGACTGCAGAGAGAGGACAGTGACTCTTCGAGAGCCAGGACAGGAGGAGTTCATCTTCAGAGGTTGCCAGAGCACGCTGTTTGCAGCGACTATTTCTTCGGCGAGAGCTAGGCGGATGATTAGCAGAGGTTGCACTGCCTTTCTGGCCACTGTTGTGGAGGTGCCTACGGCGGCATTGGGACTCAAGGATATCCCTATTGTCCGCGAGTTTCCAGATGTGTTTCCCCCAGAGTTGACGACTATGCCGCCGGAGAGGGAGATAGAGTTTGTGATTGATGTGGTTCCAGGGACTGCACCAATCTCTAAGGCACCTTATAGGATGGCACCTGCCGAGTTGAGGGAGTTGAAGGCCCAGCTGCAGGATCTGATGGATAGGGGCTTTGTTAGGCCCAGTGTTTCTCCGTGGGGAGCGCCTATATTGTTTGTGAAGAAGAAGGATGGGTCGCTTCGATTGTGTGTGGATTATAGGGAATTGAACAAAGTGACCATCCGAACAAGTATCCCCTCCCCCGGATAGATGATTTGTTTGATCAGTTGCAGGGAGCGTCTGTGTTCTCGAAGATTGATCTGCAGTCCGGTTACCACCAGCTGAGGGTGAGGGCCGTGGACATCTCCAAAACGGCATTCAGATCGCGGTACGGGCATTATGAGTTTACGGTGATGCCCTTCGGGTTGACTAATGCCCCTGCCGCATTCATGGACTTGATGAACAGGATATTTCAGCCGTTTTTGGACAGGTTTGTGGTGGTGTTTATTGATGATATACTGATCTATTCCCGGAGTGATGTGGAGCACGAGGAGCACTTGAGGATTGTGCTACAGCTTCTGCGAGAGAAGAAGTTGTATGCCAAGTTTAAGAAGTGCGAGTTTTGGCTCCGGGGAGGTCGCCTTTCTGGGCCACGTGGTTTCAGCTGCCGGAGTGGCAGTTGATCCGGCCAAGGTGGATGGTATTCGGGATTGGCCGAGGCCGACGACTATCACCGAGGTGCGGAGTTTTCTGGGATTGGCTGGTTATTATCGCCGATTTGTGGAAGGCTTTGCGAAGCTTTCCTCTCCCCTCACACGTCTGACCAGGAAAGGGGTTAAATTTATTTGGAGCGAGACTTGCCAGAGCTGTTTCGAGGAGCTGAAGCAGAGGTTGATGACCGCTCCGATCCTTGCCCTCCCGGTTATGGGGGAAGGATTTGTGATTTACAGTGATGCCTCTCATAGTGGTCTAGGGTGTGTGTTGATGCAGCATGGTAGGGTGATTGCCTATGCTTCACGGCAATTAAAGGACTATGAGAGGAATTACCCTACTCATGATCTTGAGCTGGCAGCGGTGGTGTTTGCTCTGAAGCTGTGGCGGCATTACTTGTATGGAGAGCATTGCGAGATATACACTGATCATAAAAGCTTGAAGTATCTGTTCACCCAAAAGGAGCTGAATTTGAGACAGCGCCGATGGTTGGAGTTGTTAAATGATTATGACCTGAGTATCCTTTATCATCCCGGCAAGGCCAATGTTGTGGCGGATGCTTTGAGTAGGAGGACGAGTCTGAGTTTGATGATCTCGCAGCAGGCGCCGTTGGTCGAGCAGATGAGGCGGCTACAGATAGAGGTGGTATCCCCTGGGGTCTCTGCTGGACTTATGTCTATGGTATTGCAGCCCACTCTGTTGGACAGGATCAGGGACGCACAGAGTGAGGACCCCCACTTGATGTGGATCAGGACGCAGCTTCAGGCGGATCAGACGGGGGATTTTTCTGTGGATAGCTCGGGAGTACTGCGGTACAGGGACCGAGTATGTGTGCCCATGGATCAGGAGATTAGAGACCAGATTTTGAGGGAGGCCCATTATACACCATATACCGTTCATCCTGGCGGTACTAAGATGTATAAGGACCTCAAGGCACATTTTTGGTGGCCCGGAATGAAGCGGGACATTGGGAGATTTGTGGCTCATTGTTTAACTTGCCAGCAAGTGAAGGCAGAGCACCGGGTTCCTGCTGGCAAGTTGCAGAGTCTTCCAATTCCCGAGTGGAAGTGGGACCACGTTACTATGGATTTCGTCACTGGATTGCCGAGGGCGCAGAGTGGGGTAGATGCGATTTGGGTGGTCGTGGATAGACTCACCAAGTCGGCACACTTCTTACCGGTTCAGATGACTTGGCTACTGGAGCGTCTGGCGCAGCTGTATCTGGATGAGATAGTGAGGCTTCACGGTGTACCTGCTTCGATTGTGTCAGATAGGGACCCGAGATTTGTGTCGCACTTTTGGGGGAGTTTGCAGTCAGCATTGGGGACCCAGCTCAGGTTTAGCACCGCTTTCCACCCACAGACCGATGGACAGTCTGAGCGCACCATACAGACCCTAGAGGATATGTTGAGAGCGTGCGTGATAGATTTTGGAGGGGGGTGGTACCGACACTTATCATTGGTCGAGTTTGCGTACAACAACAGCTATCAGGCGAGCATTCAGATGGCTCCGTTTGAGGCGTTGTATGGACGCAAGTGTCGGTCGCCCTTGTATTGGAGTGACGTGGGTGAGAAGAGAACTTTGGGACCGGATTTACTTTCGGAGGCTGAGGAGAAAGTCAGAGTTATCCGCCAGCATCTTGAGACAGCCCAGAGTCGTCAGAAGAGCTACACCGACACTCGACGGCGGGACCTAGAGTTTCAGGTTGGTGATCATGTCTTCTTAAAGGTCTCGCCCTCAAAAGGGGTCCGGAGATTTGGAGTGCGGGGGAAGCTCAGTCCCCGCTTTATTGGACCCTTTGAGGTACTTGACAGATTTGGTCCTGTGGCATACAGAGTTGCTTTACCCCCACGTCTGGCCGGAGTTCATGATGTCTTCCATGTCTCAGCGCTGAGGAGATATGTTTTTGACCCGTCGCACGTGATTGACTTCACTTCGTTGGAGATCGGTGAGGACTTGGTCTAGGAGGAGCGCCCGGTGCGGATTCTGGCTTGTGAGGTGAGGGAATTGCGCAACCGGGCCATTCCGTATGTGAAGATCCTGTGGAGCAACCACGAGGAGCGAGAGGCTACGTGGGAGCTGGAGACAGAGATGAGAGATACCTACCCCTTTTTGTTCGAGGCTTCGAGTTGAGGTACGTCTGTTTTGCTTCCCTTTGTTTCGTGGACGAAACTTTTTTTTAGTGGGGGAGGATGTAGGACCCCTGAACCCCATGCAGCTTTTCCCGTGAATCCACTGTGCAAAACACCTGTTGATGGTGTGTTTACTCCATAGTGCATCAAAGGGATGCCACAAATGGACCCGGTGAGCTTTGGATAGCTGGGTTGGCCTCCGGCGGCTTTTGCCGAATTTTAGGAAAGGTTTTAGGCCGAACAGAGGTTGGATTTGGATTCAGCGAGGAAAAACGCTTGAAAACGACTATTTACTTGTTAAATTTCGAGTCCGAATGCCCAAAAACGGACTCCCGGAAGTTTTGCTGGATTTCTGGTGCATGGGGAGCCGTGGACCGGCGGGAGTGCCACGTGGCGCCCTCTGATTGGTCGGCGCACGCGGCTGGGTCCACGGAAGGGCGGGGGTGTGACGGGGGTGCACGGTTGGAGGCATGGACCGGTGGGTGTCCACGTGGCAGTGCCGGATTGGGCGGCCCACGCGCGCTCGGTCCACGGAGCGCGCGGGGAGCGTGGACCGGGGGCTTGCCACGTGGCGGCACGGATTGCGGTCCACAGGCGCGCGGTCCACGCACGCGGGGCGGGGGCAGGTGCGGGGGGGTTGGCGTACAGGGGGCAGGTGGGGCAGGTGGGCAGCGCCACGTGGCGCCCGCTGGTTCGCGGGCGCCACCCACCGCGTTGACCGCAGGTGGGGACGCGTGGCGGCTGCGGGCGCGGCTTGCACGGCTGCCCTGTTCGGCGACACGTGGCGGCCCCGAGGCGGGTCGGACGAAGCAGCGGATCCTGTCCGACGGCGCGAGGTGGCTGGGCCGCACTGTGCGCGCCCGAAACCGGCGGGCCGGGCCGCACTGTGCGCGCCCGAAACCGCGCGGCGGGCCGGGCCGCACTGTGCGCGCCCGAAACTTGGGACAAAATGGGAATTTTCCCATTTGTTCCTCCAGCACTATAAATACCTGCCGAGCCTTCTTCTTTGCTTTCTTTCTTCAACCCTTTCACTTTTGCCCGAGCCCCCTCAGCAAAGTTGTCACTCTTCACCCTTGATCTTCCTGCCAAGTTTCAAGATTTTAGGAGGCTCGAATCCCGAGGTTCCCCATTTACGGCGCGGCGCGACGTTGCATCTGGGTTCTTCATCGGCGCAGCGACAGTGTTTTAGCTCCCCTGGCTACCCGAGATCATTTTCTGTGATTCTTGCGCCGGCCGACTCCTAAGAGGTAGGACTTCATCTGTCGTTTTTGGTCGCGCTTTCCCATTTCGAGGTGTTGACGGATCCCGAGGCAAACAGTGAACCCTTTTCTTGTAGGATTTCCTTGACAGCGCGGTTTTGGTATTTTGGCCGATCTTCGTACTGAGCATCAGACGGAAACGAGCTTTTACAACTTTTTATCTACAGATCGCAGGAACGCGCTCGTATTTTTCTTGGTTTTCCAGAGGATTATTTCGAGGTGAAAATCACTGTTTCTCAGGAACAGTGCACAGTTTCAGCACAGATTTTGTATGTGTGTGCCTCCTTGCCGAATTTATATCTTGACTACCGAACTCGATTTGGGCGTGCAAGGTACCGTTGCGCAGCTATCGACGCGAGGATCGCTGTGATTTTTTTCTTGGAATTTCCTGGGCCCTTTCTGCAGGTGATATTGTTGGGTTATATGTATAAGGATCTAAATAGGGGAAAAAACACCTAGAGGGGGGTGAATAGGTGTAAACGTATAAACACTCAAAAAATCGTTGCGATAAAAACCCAATGCGGAAATAAAAATAATACGCAAGATTTTTACGTGGGAAAACTCCATCACCGAGTAAAAAACCACGGGACCGATAACACGGCAGAAATCCACTAGAATTAAAACACGTACAAGGTGATTTACCGTACACACTTACGACTCAACCTTTTCCATACGCTCCTAGAGGATCTTCTCCGCTCGCTCCGCGACGCTTCTCGAATCCACGATCTGCGCCCAACGCCGAATCCACGGCGTCCAACGTCGAATCCACGACGTCCGACCGAATCCACGGTCTTCACCCAATAGCACCCTTCGAATCCACGAACGTGCCTCGCTCCGAATCCACGAGAGCGGTTGAACCTTGAATCCACAAGGACACGCGAATCCACGCGCCGATTTTGGGGTAAATCGTTGTTTTTGGGTGGTGATGATCCGCCGAATACTTAGATCAAAGATAGATCGGAAATACCATCTAAGTATTCATTAGTTTGATTCAACTCAAGATGTGAGTATGAAAACCTAGAATCAAATAATCAATATAGATGAAGAAACATAGAGTATTCTCTAATGATTTCCTTTCTTCTCTATATGTGGATCTAGAGGTAAAAGATGATATATGAAAATGACGGCTATTTTCCTTTTTTGGCTACCCTAGAAAAGAATCATAGGGTCTATTTATAGGTTAGAAACCTAGGAAGGAGATAAGAATCAAAAACCTAACATTTCTGGAAATTTTACGGACGGCGATCCGGATCGGATTAGCTGTGATCCGGATCGTCGTAACGAGTCAGGTAATTCCAGAAAACGAAGGTTCGGGATCCGGATCGAAGTGCTTGATCGGATCGTTCATACAGTTCACCAAACATCAACGTTCGGGATCCGGATTGCGAAGCCTGATCCGGATCGTTCAAGGAAGATGGTAAACTCAGTGTTCGGGATCCGGATCAAGAGAGGCTACGATCCGGATTGAACTGGTGTATGAACGAACCACCTTCGGGATCCGGATCGAACAACCTGATCCGGATCCTGAACATGTCCCAAGTCCAGTTTTTGATTTTTATGCAATGAAAGATTCTTCCAAGTGTTTCTACACTACAAGAAGTATTCGGATCACACAAAATCTTAGTTAAACATACCTGATCCTTTTGAATTCTTCTTTCTTGAGATTGAGTTAAATGATCCAACTTTCTTCACCTTCAATCTTCAAGACTTGAGACTTTCACGAACTACGCCAACTCAAATTCCGTAACAATCTCCCCCTTTGGCGGTTTCGTGACAAAACACAGATCCACTAAAGAAAATTCAAAAAGATATTTTGTTGCTATCACCATACAACAAAAATTTACAATGGAGATCCAAAAATTTAAAACATGAGATAAACTCCTAAAACCAGACTCTAGACT
>CM055060.1:30375089-30438556 GCA_029204045.2 Tillandsia leiboldiana
ATATCGCCAATAGCAGGACTGGATCATGACTTATCAAAGTAGGAAAAACTCCTCCATCTAATGCAATTCACGATCCCCAATTGATGCAATAGTAAACATCCGGTTAACCGCCCAAAATCCGCGGCACTGCGGAACCCATAAACCCCACATCCTGATAAGGTAAAAAATGCTGGTCCAACCGGCCTAACATCCGCGGTTGCCACTATGCCGCACAATCCACAAAACTAGTCTAAACTGTCCCAGACAATACTATCTCAAATCCCGACAGACTCGAGCTATCATGCAGCGATAGAGAGAACAATTATAAAACATGTTTTCTCCTAAGTCAAATCCCATAATATAGTGCTGCAGTAAAATGGTGGCTTAACTAGTTGTCCAAATAAGCATGCAATTGTCAATCTTAAAAAGTATTAGAAGAATGATCGAGGGTTTTTGCAAAGAATGGTTTGAAACATTTATGTATTCCTTATTTGCCATGCTGTTGGATATAGCAATTGTACAACATTATTGCCAAATTATCGCATAGAGGTTATTAATCAAATTAGGGGGCATTGCACAGGTTCACATTCTAACAGCTAGTTGTCACAAAATATAATTGGGGAACTCTAATACTCCTAGTGAGCAAGTCAACAAAGAGGGAAACACAACCACCCACCTTGAAAAGTGTGCACAGCACCCAAGAAATAAACCCGCTGTCCTCTAAGCACCCCGTCAGCCGACACAGTATCCTACAACATCATACAAGTGTACACGGTTGTAAAAATCACAAGTCCCAAAACAGATTTTACTGTTTTATAGTCAGCACGCAAAATGAGGAATTCACCTCTGCCCCGACTCTAAAGTCCCAGAAAAATCAGGTTGCGTTCCTCGCAAAAAGTAGCCCAAAATCGACTCTTGAATCGTCTCGATCTGATATTCCTAGCCGGAGAAACAATTCGTCAAAATCGCCGCGGTCCAAAATCCAAACAGCAAAAGAGGGGGTCAAAACACCTCGGGAATCGTGCCAAGGAATCAGAATCCAGAGAAACCACCAACACGGAAAACGAAGCCCTACTCTTAGGGAACACACCTGCGAAGAAATCGTCGAAAAAGGACTCTTGTACTGCGCTGGGGACTCCTGGCCGAAATGCGACGATAACGGCGAAGCTGAAGATGGGGAAAAACTGAGGCACACTGTAAAATCCGAATCGCAGTTGTCGAGCCTCCGAAAAATCTGAGATCGCACCACGAGGTAGAAGAAGAAGAGATGAAAAACTTCTCTAAGGTCCCTCCCTCCCACTCTCTCTCTAAGTTTCGAAAAAACAAAAAAAAAAAAGAGAGAGGGGAGGGATTTATAGGCAAGGTCCGGCCCAAGGTCGGACCCTGCACACAGGATCCCGGGCGCACGAATCCCGTCCGACCTAGCCCGTCGCCCGCCACGTGCCCCCAGAACAGGGGACAGCGCGGCTGGCCAACCGTGGCCGCCCACGTGTCCCCGCAATTAGCGGGAAACGTGGGCGGGTGCGGCGTCACGTGCGCCTCGTGCGCCGCCGCGCCCGACAGCCGTGTCGGGCGGCGCCCCGCCCACGCGCACGTACGGACGCAGGCGCGCGCCCCGGGTGCACCGCGCGCACCTGCGCCGTCCAACCCGGGCCGCCACGTGGCGCGCCCGGCCACCGGGCGCGTGCACCGCGCACAGCCCCGCCATGCCGCCCTGCCCGGTGCCCCGCGCACGCTCCGGTGCGCCGCGCGCGCGCTGCACCGGCCCAACCAGCGTCTGCCACGTGGCCCGCCGGTCCACCGTGCACCGGCGGTCCACTCGTGGACCGAGAGTGGTGCGCCGGCCCAATAATAGGCTTGCCACGTGTCCCGGGATGGTCCACGGCTCCCCCCATGCACCATTTTGCGCAGACAACTTGGGGGGTCCGTTTTTGGCATCCGGACTCCGAAAAATACAATAAACAGCCGTTTTCAAGCGTTTTTTCACGCTGAATCCAAATACGGCCTCCGCTCGGCCTGAAACCACTTCTAAAATTCGGCAAATGCAGCCGAAGGTAGGCTAGATCCAAATCCTCTCAGAGTCCAACAACACACCACTTTGGACAGTTGGGGCCCCACACACCAATAACAGGTGTTCCACACCCCGAAACAGGGGGTAAAACCACTGGGGAAAACTGGGACACTACATCTCCCCACTAACAAAAGTTTCGTCCTCGAAACTAAAATCATACCTCAGTCCTGAGCCTCGAACAGGTAGGGGTAGGCGTCCATCATTCTCTGACTCAAGCTCCACGTCGCCTCGCGCTCATCATGATTCCCCAAGGATCTTCACATAGGGGATGGTCCGATTGCGCAATTCTTTCACCTCCCGATCAAGAATCCGCAGTGGGCGCTCCTCATATCTCAAATCCTCACTGATCTCGAGTGGTACAAAATCGATGACGTGCGACGGGTCGAAGACGTACCTCCTCAGAGTGGAAACATGAAAAACATCGTGGACGCCAGCAAGTCTCGGGGGAAGTGCAAGTCGATAAGCAACTGGCCCGATACGCTCCAGCACCTCAAAGGGTCCAATGTATCGGGGGTTGAGTTTCCCGCGAATTCCAAACCTCCTTATCCCTTTGGACGGCGAGACTTTCAAAAACACATGATCTCCAACCCGAAACTCTAAGTCTCGTCGCCGAATATCAGCATAGCTCCTCTGTCGGCTCTGAGTGGTCTGAAGATGCTGTCGAACCACTCGGACCTTCTCCTCTGCCTCTAGCAGTATATCTGGCCCCAAGGTCCATCTCCCGCTTACATCACTCCAATAAAGTGGAGATCGGCACTTGCGTCCATACAACGCTTCAAACGGAGCCATCTGTATGCTCGCTTGGAAGCTGTTGTTGTATGCAAACTCAACCAAGGATAAGTGCCGAATCCAACCTCCACCGAAATCCAAGACGCAAGCCCTCAGCATGTCCTCCAAGATCTGTATAGTCCGCTCTGACTGCCCATCAGTCTGTGGATGAAAAGCTGTACGTGAATCTGAGCTGAGTCCCCAAGGCGGTCTGCAAACTCCTCCAGAAACGCGAGGCAAACCTCGGATCCCTATCTGATACAATGGAGGCGGTGGGTACTCCATGCAACCTCACTATCTCATCAAGGTATAACTAGGCGAGTCGCTCGAGTGGCCAAGTAGTCTGCATAGGCAAGAAGTGCACTGACTTGGTAAGTCGATCCACAACTACCTAGATAGCGTCTGCTCCGCCCTGTGCTCTCGGCAATCCGACCCACGAAGTCCATCGTAATGTGGTCCCATTTCCACTCAGGGATTGGGAGACTTTGTAACTTGCCAGCTGGCACCCGATGCTCAGCTTTTACTTGCTGACAAGTCAAACACTGGGCCACAAATCTCCCAATATCCCTCCTTCATGCCATTCCACCAGAAGTGTGCCTTGAGGTCCTTATACATCTTAGTCCCCTCAGGATGAAGGGTGTAAGGTGTATAATGGGCCTCTCTCAATATCTGCTCTCTGATCTCAGCATCCACTGGCACACACGCTCGGTCCCTGTACCTCAGTACTCCCTCGCATCCACTATAAAGTCCCCTAACTGATCACTCGGAATCTTATCTCGAATCCTGGTCAAGTGGGGGTCCTCACTCTGTTTCTCCCTGATCCTGTCCAGCAGAGTGGGCTGCACGACTAATGACGTCAGTCTAGCAGAGACCCCAGGGAACACAACCTCTATCTCAAGCCGTCTCATCTCCTCCAATAGGGGCGCCTGGTTTGTGATCAACATAGACAAACTCTGTACTGCTCTCCGGCTCAATGCGTCAGCGACCACGTTAGCCTTGCCTGGGTGGTAAAGGATGTCCACATCATAATCCTTTAGTAGCTCTAACCACCTGCGCTGCCTCAAATTTAGCTCCTTCTGTGTGAACAGATACTTTAAGCTCTTGTGGTCGGTGTAGATCTCACAATGCTCTCCATACAGGTAATGGCACCAGAGCTTTAGTGCGAACACCAAGGCAGCAAGCTCTAAGTCATGGATTGGGTAATTTTTCTCGTAATCCTTGAGCTGTCTCGAAGCATAAGCAATTACCCTCCCTTCCTGCATCAACACGCAACCGAGTCCATTGTGTGATGCGTCACTGTAGATCACATACCCTTTCCCCATAATAGGGAGGGAAAGGATAGGAGCAGTCATCAGTCTATCCTTTAGCTCCTCGAAGCTCCTCTGGCAATCCTCACTCCACTGAAACTTAATTCCTTTACGCGTCAAACGAGTGAGGGGTGTGGAAAGCTTCACAAAGCCTTCCACAAACCGACGATAATAACCAGCTAAACCCATAAAGCTGCGCACCTCTGATACAGTCGTCGGTCGAGGCCAATCTTGAACTGCCTCTATCTTCGCCGGGTCCACAGCCACACCAGCGGCGGAAATCACATGGCCCAAGAAAGCTACCTCCCGAAGCCAAAACTCGTACTTCGCCAGCTTGGCATACAACTTCTTCTCTCGCAGAAGTTGTAGCACAGTCCTGAAATGCTCCTCATGCTCGGCCTCGCTTCGGGAGTAAACAAGGATATCATCTATGAATACCACCACAAACCGATCTAAAAACGGCCGAAATATCCTGTTCATCAAGTCCATAAAGGCGGCAGGGGCATTAGTCAATCCAAACGGCATCACTGTAAACTCATAATGCCCGTACCGTGATTTGAAAGCAGTCTTAGGAATATCCTCGGCCTTCACCTTCAATTGGTGGTAACCAGACTGTAGATCAATCTTGGAGAAGACACAAGACCCTTGCAGCTGATCAAAGAGATCGTCGATGCGCGGCAAAGGGTACTTGTTCTTGATGGTCACTTTATTCAATTCCCTATAATCCACACACAGCCGAAGTGACCCATCCTTCTTCTTCACGAATAGCACCGGCACTCCCCAAGGCGACACACTTGGTCTAATAAAGCCCTTATCCATTAAATCTTGCAGCTGTGCTTTAAGCTCTCTCAGCTCAGCCGGCGCCATCCGGTAAGGAGCCTTAGAGATTGGCGCAGCTCCTAGAACTACGTCAATCACAAACTCGATCTCTCTGTCTGGCGGCATACTAGTCAACTCAGGTGGAAAAACATCCGAAAACTCGCGGACAATGGGGATATCCCCGAGTCCCGGTGCCGCCGTAGGCCCCTCAACCACACTAGCCAAAAAGGCTACACATCCACGGTGGATCATCCGCCTCGCTCGGGAAGTCGAAACCATAGAGGCAAAGAAAGCGCTCTGACATCCCCGATATACCAACATCTCCTGGCCTGGCTCTCTAAAAGTAACAGTCCTCGCGGCACAATCAATAGTCGCGAAATACCGAGCCAGCCAGTCCATCCCAAGAACCACATCAAAGTCCCTCAGCTGACTCAAGACCAACAGGTCTGCGGGCATAATCCAGGACTCGATCTGCATCGGGCAGGACCAACAACACTCCTCCACGTGCAAAGTGTGTTCGGGAACTTGAACCTCTAGTGCACGTGGCAAAAGTCCTACCTCTAACCCATGTAATGATGCAAAAGATCTACTAATTAAAGAATGCGATGCTCCAGTATCAAATAATGTACGAGTCCTAATGCCAGAGAGTAAGGTGATACCTGCCACCACATGGTCTGCTGCTGAGGAATCCTCTACCTGTGCAGCATACACCCGCCCACTCTGAGGTGGAGGGCGATAATCTGTGGGATGGGAAGAAGAGGGCCTGCTCGCTGGAGCATATGGCCGCTGAGCCGTCGACCGCTGCTGCGATGATGATGGGGCAGATGCTGAAGAAGGGGCGGCAGTGGTCAAAAAGGGGCACGAAGCTCGAATGTGCTCGGGCTGTCCACATCCGTAGCAACGACCCCACCGCTAGTCACAGGTGCTCGGAAGATGCTGACCTCCACAGAAAATACAACCGCCGGGGGCCCGTGGCTGTCGTGACTGCTGCTGCTGCGGGTGGGATTGTCGCTGTCGCTGAGACTGCCGCTGCGATCGACGCTACGATGATTGCGATCTCCGCTGCTGCTGCTGCTGGGGCCTCTGGGATCCACCAGGCCCTCGCCGCTCAGACCGCCTTTGGCCGGAAAACTGTGGCTGAGGCGGTCGTGGCGGCCTCCACGAACTAGCCTGTCCCCCAGCCTCCGGTGCTGGTCGCTTCGCCCCCGGAATCACTTCGGGAGCTGGAGATACTTCATCCATCACTACCTCCCCGCACTCTACATATAGCGCCTGCTCCATCGAGGCCTCCAAGGTCTGCAACCTGCGTGAACGAACCAGCTGAAAAATGTCCCGACGCAACCCTCGCTCAAACATGTAAATCCTGTGCGCCTAGTCTCGAGCTACGTGTGGTACACATGCTAGCAACTGATTGAAATCCACAATATACTCGTGCACTGGACGATCGCCCCCTGTCGAAGGTTCCTCAGCCGCTCTTCCAGCCTCTGCCGGACGCTCTCTGGGAAGAAAGCCCCAAGAAGAAGACTGCGGAACTCCGCCCAGGACAAGAGGTGAGCCCCAGGCGGACCCGCCGATCGCACACGCCGCCACCAAGCCTCGGCGTTGCGCTCCAAAAAGTTTGTCGCCAAAAGCACCTGATACCGCTCCTCAATAAACAGCGTCTCAAAGCGTCGCTCCATCGCCGTGATCCACGATTCTGCATCCCACGGCTCGGCGCTCTGCCCCGAGAAACGGGGCGGGTCAAACTGTCGGAACCTCATCAGTAAGTCAACCATCTCCCGCTGCTCAGCCGGGGTCAGCGGTCCCGTCAATCCAGAGGGCTGTCCCCCAGTGCCCTGGGCGATAGGGGATGCTGGGGTCACTAGTGCAGCCGGGGGAGCCACAGCAGGGGAAGATGGTACGGGAGAACTCTCCGGGGGTGCTACTGTTAGCTGCACCCTCTGCTCTAACATCTGTGTCAGCCGACCCATGGCCTCCTCCTGACGCCTAACAGCCTCTGCCATCTGAGCCATCTGTGTCTGTAGCTCCTGCACCTCACTCTGCTGACCCTGCCCGGACTCCTGCTGCTCGGGCTCCGAGGAAGAAGGCTGCGAACGGGTCAACATCCTGCGTCGCGGAGGCATCCTGTCACAAGAAACCACCATCAGAAACATAACCCCACACGACCCAATCTAGCGAAAGTCAGAGACATCTCCCTATTTCTGTGGCTTTATGTTGTCTGTAGCCAACATAACTGTCCACCAGAAATTGGGTATGTCGATCCCTCTTCACTCACTGGAAGAGTCCAATAAATAAATCCACGACTTTCGCGAAATGTCACGTCTCTCACGCCCTATCATCCTAGGGTCTGCCAAAAGCCTAGGATTTCCTAAGTCCCAGCTGACCTATCCCTAAGCTCTGATACCAACTTAATCTGTCACGCCCCGGGTGTAAATCAGAACCCGGGCCCGCCAACAGATCCGCCGTGCACACAGAATTTTCCATGTACACGAAGCACTGGTAACCTGCTCAGATATATAATATACAATAAAAGAGCACAACAGAGCAGAACTGAAAGAACTACAAGTAATCTCAGACTGAAATAAAGTAAAAGCTGAAATAAAAGTACAATAAACTCGCAGCTCACCAAAAATATACAACCAGCTGGCCGAAGCCAGACCCAAAAGTAAACTACTATAGTCTGAGATACAAAAGGGGGTACAATAAAAATCTCGCTAATCTCTCGCTCGGGGTAGATGATCTAGCTAGTCGGCGATCCTCTTACCTCGATCTGCCGCTGATGGCCCAGCAGCTCCCGCAGATGACTCTGCAAAACAAAGGGGGGAAAGACAGAGAACAACCATGGGGGTGAGAACTACTAGATAAACCAGTATCCTCCCCTAGTGGGTAAAAACCTCAAATGCTGACGCACCCACTAGGACTATAAGAGGCAAAAGAAAGGAACAGTGGTATGCAATAAAGACTGCTGAAAAAGGAAGCTACCACTACTATGCCTCAAAATGCAATGCCAAGAAGATGACTGTATATATGCAACTATAACCCAACTGCCCAAGGAGACTCAATCAAAGGGCCAGGACGTACTAGCACTGCCTGCTCTGTCTGTGCCCGGCGCTCGGCACGGTGTAAAGTGTCATCACTCACAACTCACCAACTGTGCCCGGCGCTCGGCACGGTGTAAAGCCTACTCCGGAGTGGCACTCGAGGGGAGCGACCCACAGGAGTAAAGTGTCTCTGTATCAAGTATCTCTGTAACCAATATCGCACAATAGCAGGACTGGATCATGACTATGATCAAAGTGGGAAAAACTCCATCCACTAATGCAATCCCAATCCCCAATCTGATGCAATAGTAAACATCCGGTTAACCGCCCAAAATCCGCGGTCACTGCTGAACCCATAAAACCCAATCTGATAAGGTAAAAACATCTGGTCAACCGCCTAACATCCGCGGTTGCCACTATGCCCCACAATCTCCAAAACTAGTCTAAACTGTCCCAGAGAATACTATCTCAAAATCCCGATCAGACTCGAGCATCATGCAGCGATAGAGAAGAACAACAATAAAACATGTTTTCTCCTAAGTCAAATCCCATAATATAGTGCTGCAGTAAAATTGTGGCTTAACTAGTTGTCCAAATAGGCATGCAATTGTCCATCTTAAAAAGTATTAGAAGAATGCTCGAGGGTTTTTGCAAAGAATTGTTTGAAAACATTTTTGTATTCCTTATTTGCATGCGGTTCAGGATATAGCAATTGTCCAACATTATTGTCCCAAATTTATCGCATAGAGGTTATTAATCAAATTAGGGGGCATTGCACCAGGTTCACATGCTAACAGCTAGTTGTCACAAATATAATTGGGGAACTCTAATACTCCTAGTGAGGAAGTCAACAAAGAGGGAAACACAACCACCCACCTTGAAAAGCGTGCACAACACCCAAGAAATAACCCGCTGTCCTCTAAGCACCCCGTCAGCTGAAACAGTATCCTACAACATCATACAAGTGTACACGGTGTAAAAATCACAAGTCCCAAAACAGATTTTACTGTTTTTATAATCAGCACGCAAAACGAGGAATTTCACCTCTGTCCCGAGCTCCTAAAATCCCAGAAAAATCACGGTTTGGTTCCTCGCGAAAAGTAGCCCAAAATTGACTCTTGAATCGTCTCGATCTGATATTCCTACGCCGAGAAACAATTCGTCGAAGTCGCCGCTGTCCAAAAATCCAAACAGCAAAAGAGGGGGTCAAAACACCTCCGGAATCGTGCCAAGGAATCAGAATCCAGAGAAACCACCAACAGAGAAAACGAAGTCCTACCTCTTAGGAACACACCCGCGAAGAAATCGTCAAAAAAGGACTCCTGTACTGCGTAGGGGACTACTCGGGCCGAAATGCGACGATAACGGGCCGAAGATGGGGAAAAACCGAGGCACACTGTAAAATCCGAATCGCAGTTGTCGAGCCTCCGAAAAATCTGAGATCGCACCACGAGGTAGAAGAAGAAGAGATGAAAAACTTCTCTTAAGGTCCCTCCCTGCCACTCTCTCTCTAAGTTTCGGAAAAATAGAAAAAAAAAAGAGAGAGGGGAGGTATTTATAGGCAAGGTCCGGCCCAAGGTCCGGACCCTGCACACAGGATCCCGGGCGCACGAAATCCCGTCCGACCCAGGCCGTCGCCCGCCACGTGCCCCCAGAACAGGGGACAGCGTGGCTGGCCAACCGGGGCCGCCCACGTGTCCCCGCAATTAGCGGGAAACGTGGGCGGGTGCGGCGTCACGTGCGCCTCGTGCGCCGCCGCGCCCGACAGCCGTGTCGGGCGGCGCCGCCGCGCCCACACGCGCGTACGGACGCAGGCGCGCGCCCACAGGTGCACCGCGCGCACCTGCGCCGTCCAACCTGGGGCCGCCACGTGGCGCGCCCCGGTCCACCGTGCACCGCGCACACCCCTGCCACTGCCCGGCCTGCCCGCGCTGCCCGCGCACGCTCCCGTGCGCCGCGCGCGCTGCACCGGCCCAACCAGCGTCTGCCACGTGGCCCGCCGGTCCACCGTGCACCGGCGATCCACTCCGTGGACCGAGAGTGGTGCGCCGGCCCAATAATAGGCTGCCACGTGTCCCGGGATGGTCCACGGCTCCCCCCATGCACCATTTTGCGCAGACAACTTCAGGGGGTCCGTTTTTGGGAATTCGGACTCCGAAAAATACAAATAAACATCCGTTTTCAAGCGTTTTTCCGCGCTGAATCCAAATACGGCCTCCGCTCGGCTTGAAACCACTTCTAAAATTCGGCAAATGCAGCCGAAGGTCAGGCTAGCTCCCAAATCCTCTCAGAGTCCAAACAACACTCCACTTTGACATGTTGGGGCCCCACACTCCAATAACAGGTGTTCCACACCCCAAAACAGGGGTAAAACCACTGGGGAAAAACTGGCACACTACAGTGCAGCTACCACATGAATACTAAGCATGGTTTCTCAAGATAGATTGGATAAAATGCTTTTTGGAATACTTGACTCTGTCAAATTCCAAGGTTGGTATAAGGTGGGGATTTTATTGAAAGATGCTCAAAGAGCCACTCCTTACTATAATTTGACTAGATATATTATCTAACTTATCTGGGATTTCAAACATCTATTGATCTTGGTATTTTATTTTCTTTACCAAATTGATGATTTGATAAAGGCATTACTCATAAGATCATGTTAGATGTGATTGAAGTTGTTCAACTTTAAGGGATTTAATTTTTATAAATTTTCGTTTCATTTGTTGAATATTGTTGATAGATTTGACATAATCTATTTCTTGTTGTATGAAACGATAATTTTCATTTAAAGTTGATACACAAAAGTGCTTACATACTTTTTCTGGATTTTATGGAATTTTTCTGAATTATTCTGAAGAAAAAGTTGGAGCCGATCCGGATTGGACAAGCCGATCCGGATCCCGAACGCAGGTATTTCCTGCGGGTAGCCGATCCTGACTGGATTCAAGATCCGATCCGGATCGCGGCTAGGGTTTTATATAGAACAAAAGGGTTTTGATTTCTTTTTACTTCAATCTTTTTTTCCTAAGTCTCCGGAGCTTCTCTCTCTAGAATTCATCCATTTTGGAGGCTTCCAAACTCAAGTTCTTCGATTCTAAGTTAGTTTTCTTGATCAAAATCTCGGTTTTTCACAGTTTTTCATGTTTTTCCTCAAAACGTGATGAAAATTTTGGATCTTTTTCGTTTTGGATTGGTTTTTGATCAAATTTCTTTTGAAATAAGCACTCTGGGTAGATTAGTTTTGATTATATGCTAGGTATTCTCCTGATTAACGGATTTTTAGGCTTCAATTTCTAAAAATCCGGTTTTAGGGCATATAATAGGAATTTTTGAAAATCATGGGATTGATCTATTTTTAAAATTCTTTTTGCAAAACTAATTTGATTCCTAGTCTCTCTACACGATAATGATTGTTTAGGTACATTTTTTCAAATTTTTGAAAATAAACAATTTTTGTCGTATTCTTGAGTTATTGCTCACAGGATTCTCCTCTTCACAAACAATAGCAAAATGATGATCACTTGGGTAATCTTCCTTCTCTCTGCTATGGTGCACACGAGAGCGACTAACAAGCCAAAAAGAGCGAAGAAAGCTCGGGACAATTCGGAGACCGAGACCGAAATCGAAACAGATTCCATTTATTGGGATGAGCTTCAGGTTGAAGCAACTGCTCCCACCGCTTCGAAAGGGAAAGCCCCTGCAGAAACGTCAAAGGCAAAGGCTCCACCTACTGCTGCTGAAAAAGGAAAAGCCCCAATAGAACCTAGTCAAACCAAAACCAAGCGAAAAAGCGTTGCAAGAAAAAGAGGAAGTGCTCGGGGCATTTCAATTGAAGAACCTCTTGCTAGCCAGCCTCCACCACATGACTTTATCAGCTCTGCAAGGATTAAGGATTTTGAAAATCGGGAATGCATTGACAAAAGGGATGTCAATGTCACAGCACAAAAGGAACAAGCTGAACCATGTCAAGAGGACACAAAGAATATCCCTCGAATTGAAACTGAATCAGAAGACGAAGAAGATTGGGACACATTTCTTCATGAAGTACAACAAGGTATTGATGACGCAAATAAGTTTTACCTAAAGAACAAGAAGATGATGAAGTCTTCCTCAACAATCAAGCAGTACAGAAGGAAAAAGAATTCGCGAGACAATGGAATTCAAATCAATCAACCTCGTGACACTTCACATTCTCTGCCAAGAAGATCTCCTTGGAATGAAGGTGAAACTGCACCGTCAGCTGTCACACAACGTTCTTCAACCTCCAGAAGAACCGACCAAAAAGCAAACTTAGAGTCTTCCATCAATCAAGAACAAGATAAACTGGCTATGGAAGTAAGACAGATGTCCACGGACATATATAAGATGAAACAGGAATGTTCTAAGATTACGGGAATGCTTAAAGGAATTTTGAACAAACTGGGATGTAGCGCCTCAGATAATTCAGACTCAGATAACTAAATTTTGTCTGATTTCTTTGTTTTTGTGCAGGTTTTAGATTTAGTTTTCACATTTTCTGAACTTTTAACTCTCCTTAAATTTTGTAATTTTGGCTAAGTTTTGTGACAAAAAGGGGGAGAGAGTATAGGAGAACTTTGAACAATGCACAATGCTCTGTGATTGACCATGACTATACTTGTGTGAGAACAATGCTGAAACTAAGGTAAGTATAACCTCAACTTGAAAGTAACTTCAACTTTGGTTTTTATTGTGATTGCATGCATGTCTCGACTAACTATTTGACTAACTATTTGGGCATGTAATATTACTAACAAGTAGTTTGATTACTAACAAAGTTATGACATTTTGAATTTTATTGCTTAGAAGATATGTCAATGTTTGATTGTGATCTTATTACATATCTAAATTCGTGAATGTCATGGTGAGTATAAACTCTATCTCTGTTAGGTTTTGAATGCTAAATATTCTTGAGGTATCTAACGATCTCTTTTATCAAGAATGATTTCTTTTTGCAGAGAGTGCAGATGTAGTAGCCGCTGGTTTAAAATATTTTAAGGGTCTACTTTTGGTTTCGTTTATTTCGCAATTCGTGTCGGGGGGCTGGAGGGTGGTCGAATAATTCCTTGTTTCCGGACAGACCGTTGGGGCCCGCGGGTATTTTTAGTTAATAGAGCTCGCGAAACGGAGAACGGCGGCGAAATCGGTTTTGAATTCCGACGCCGGAATCTCCCAGAATAAATTCCGGAAGGTAGCTAACGGTTCAGGTGGTCAACGCGGTTTTTCAGGTAGACCGGACCCTGGTTCGCACCCGACTAATTACCCGCATTTGACTTGATTTGGGTTCATTCCCATTTCCCCAACTTAACCGCTCCCGCCAACTTAACCGTTCCCGTTATTTTTCCCCGTCGTGCAACTTCCCATAACTACCCGCAACTCCCCATAACTACCCGCCACTCCCCATAACTACCGCAACTCCCCATAACTACCCGCCACTCCCCATAACTACCGCCACTCCCCATAACTACCCGCCACTCCCCATAACTACCCACAACTCCCTACTACTACACGCAACTTCCCACAATTCCCCACTCCCCACAATTCCCCTGCGTACGAAACCCCAATTCCCCAACCTTTCTGTTTCCTCACCGATTGCGCGGAGGATCCAAGCGGCGAGACCAAGGAAGGAGAGGGAGACGTCCTCACATTCCTTGTAGCCGAACTCGCAGGATCGGATCACCCTTCCCTCCGACAACCGAGGTGAGCACGCTAGGGTGTTACTTTCTTGCTTCGTTCTTGGTTGGAGCGGACGAGGGGGGGGGAAGAAAAGGAAGGGGCATGGGGCACCACCGGAATCCGGCACGCAGCCCCGCATGCGGGCGCCGCCACTTGCGGGCGCCGCCCGCATGAGGGTGCGGGCGGCACTGCATGCGGGCTACCGCATGCGGGCGCCGCCGCTTGCGGGCTGCCGCATGCGGGAGCCGCCGCCTGCGGGCGCCTCCGCATGCGGGCTGCCGCATGCGGGCGCCGCCGCTTGCGGGCGCAGCCCGCATGAGGGTGCGGGCGGCACCGCATGCGGGCTACCGCATGCGGGCGCCGCCGCTTGCGGGCGCAGCCCGCATGAGGGTGCGGGTGGCACCGCATGCGGGCTGCCGCATGCGGGCGCCGCCGCTTGCGGGCTGCCGCATGCGGGCGCCGCCGCTTGCGGCGTCTCCGCATGCGGGCTGCCGCATGCGGGCGCCGCCGCTTGCGGGCGCCTCCGCATGCGGGCTGCCGCATGCGGGCGCCGCCGCTTGCGGGCGCCGCCCGCATGAGGGTGCGCGCGGCACCGCATGCGGGCTGCCGCATGCGGGCGCCGCCACTTGCGGGCGCCGCCACTTGCGGGCGCCGCCGCATGCGGGTGCGGGAGGCTCCGCATGCGGGCCGCCGCTTGCGGGCGACTCCGCATGCGGGTGCGGGCGTCACCGCATGCGGACGGTGCCTCACGCTGTTAGTACGCCGCCCAGCCGTGCGGGGCCAGGCGCGTACGTGTGCGTATTGGGCGCAAGGTGAGGGGGCGCCGGGCGCTCTAGTCGTTAATCTGACAAAGTCTTAAGTTGCTGACTCCTATATGACAGATTCGTGTAGGTCCGGGCGGGCACCCGAGACGCGAGAGAACCTTACATCAGTCAGGAGCGCGACAACAAGGTGGGTTTACGGTCAAGGCTGAGTATTGTGTTGGTAATCCGAAAGGGACTTTTTATTGTTAATCGGTACTAACACTGACGGTTTCTATGATGTACTATCTTACCCCGTGACTTGGTTACTTGGTTACTTGGTTACTTGGTTACTTGGTTACTTATGCTCGAGTTGCGACACGCGCACCCGCGGTTTGGCCACCGCAAAGGGTGCTCTTTTCCGGAAAGGCGGTCTTCGACCCGTGTTACCCCACGAGGTGACGTAGTGGGGGCCCCCGTAGGTGTGGGGTTTGAGGCAGCGAGGTGCGAGCGGTGCGACCTGTCGGGATTGGATCCCGATGAGGTCAGGTGTGCGACCGCCGGGATTGGATCCCGATGTGGTCAGGTGTGCGACCGCCGGGATTGGATCCCGATGCGGTCAGGTGTTACAGGTGATACCGGGGTTGCAGGTGTTACAGGTGGTACAGGTGGTTGCGAGTTACCGTTACGAGTAGAGCGGTTGTTCCGGCTAGTCTTACTTTTGTGACTTGGTATTACTTTACTGTTTTAGTACTATTCTTATGATAGTGTCGCTGACTACCCACTCTGTGACAGGTACCTCCAGGGGGTAGAGGTAGGCGACGGTGAGGCCGAGGTGGTAGCAGTCGGGCTGAGGGAGCCCTAGTATGCTGTATCATTTACTTTCTCTGCATTTCATTCGGTATTGTAGGTTACTGTGTGGTTCTCGATACCCTTGTGGGGTCGTGTGGATGTTGAGTATTTTCCTTCTGGTTATGCACTACTGTTTCCTTTATTGTTCCCGGTTGGCCGTTTTCTAAACAAATCAACTAGAAAACAAAAGAAAAGAAAAAGGACTTCGAAAACTGTTTTCAAAAGTCTAGGGTCGGGTGGGCCCGTTTTCTAAACCTTGTGGATTTATGCCGTTTTCCAATCTGTTTTCAAAACCTAAGGCCGTGTGGGCCTGTTTTCAAAACGGTGAGTTTATACTTTCAACTTGACTGGCCACGGGTATTGTTTAGTCTTCATGCACCGTACTACTTCGAACTGTTGTGATTAAATGGGAAAATGATTGCTTATGTTCGACTATTGTAACAGCCGCGACGCCGTGCATATACAGAGGAGACTCTGCCCGATTTTCGAGTAAATCTGTATATGTGGCGGGTCTGGGCACGCGCCGGGGAAGGAGGTTTTTAAACAAAAGAAAAAAATTGTACGCACTTTACGCGTACTTTGAGGTATCGTTTCCGCTAAAATAAAACCCCCGGGGCGTGACAGATTAAGATGGTATCAGAGACTTTGCTTTAATCACAACAGTGACGGCCCAACATCCACCGAGATATCACACTTAACTACGAATAAATGAAATGTGCAGGGTTTAAGGGTTAAGACGTGAGAGATCAGGGAGGGGAAATTGTAGATAATGTTTCTTTTCTCTCTCGATTTTACGATGGTTTATCTAGCAGAGATGAGTGCTAAGCTTTGGTTGGTATGTCTGTACAGACAATGGTACGGACCCGAGCGTCAGCCGGGGAGGTAGGGTCAGATGCGACGACATCAGCAGCTGCAGAGAACCAGCTCCTGCGGCAACAATTGAGGGAGATGGCGGGGCAGATGGCGACCCTTACGGATCGTGTGCGTCAATTGACGCAGCAGCAACCGGTCGCTTCCGCCCCTCCACCGGAACCAATTGCACCGGCCGCAGTACCGCAAGCGACAGGTGCTGGGGTAGGGGCAACCCCTCTACCGGCAGCAACGGCCGGGCTAGCATCTACCCAGACCACGGCGCCGATGGTAGCACCAGCATCAGCGTCCGTGGGGCCGGCGCCGGGGGCTCTCGGCGGGAGCACCCCCGCGGCCGCCGCCGTCGCCAGGGAAGGGACGGTTACGCGGGGCGGAACGAGAGCGAGTGCGGGCCAATCTGGCGGACTTCATGAAGTTCGAACCACCCACGTTCGAGGGGGAGACGACTGATCCCTGGGTAGTCGAAAAGTGGGTGGGATCAATGGAAAAATTGTTTGAGGACCTACTCATCGAGGACCCCGAACGCGTCCCTCTGGCAGTTCACTTTTTGGAGGGAAACGCTCGTCTATGGTGGAAGACGGTGCGCCCTGATCCCACCCAGGGCACCGTGCTACTATTGTGGACGACGTTCAAGCAGGAATTGTTTGGGGCCTTCTTCACAAATAGTGTCAAGAAGAAACTGGAGGACGACCTGAACCACATTCAGCAAGGGAGCAAGACAGTTATGGAGTATCAGCGCGAATTTGTGCGCCTGGCAAATTGCGTCCCTTTCGTTATAAGGGATGAACCCCACAAGGCGCAACTATTCGTGGATGGGTTGCGAAGTGATATTTTCCAGGTGGTTCAAGCCGCTGATTTGCATACGTTTCAAAAAGTGGTCGACCGGGCCACTATCGTAGAGCGTGGGCTTGCCGTTACCCGCGCTAGGAGGGAGGCCCCGGCACAGCATGAAGATAGGAAGCGGCAACAGCAGAGCTACGGAGGGGGGTCATCTACTGGGAGCCGACTCCCCAAGCGGTGGAGGGCACAGTCGGGAGCACGGAGCGCACCTACGGGAGAGCCGAGGCCAAGAGACGGGCCTTGCGTGATCTGCGGGGGAGCGCATGGAGTGTCGGGTTGCTCCCAGAGAGCTGACCATTGCTTCCGTTGCGGCAAGCAGGGGCACTTCCGCCGTAACTGCCCCCTTACCGTGGGATCAGCCTCCTCTGCCGCTTCCACGCCTTCACCACAATTTTTGGGGCGGGGGAAAGCACCTATGGGGTCGGCCTCTAGGCCCCCGGCTACGCGGCGCGAAGAGGATAGGCAGCCTCAACTGGGCGGGCGAATTTATTCCATGACCCGCCAGGAATCGGAACCGCCGGAGCACGTACTTGCAGGTATAACTTCCATTTTAAATTCACGTTCTAGGACCCTCTTTGATACTGGAGCAACACACTCGTTCATTTCTCGCGAGTACGTGTTTTCGCATGACTTCGAGGAAACACCTCTTCAAAGTCGATTGACGGTCAAGACCGCGGGTGGGACGCTGGAGGCGACTAATTTGGTAGCCACTTGCCCGATTAAGCTAGGGCGGCTATTTTGCCCTTGGGATTTAATAGTGATTCCCTTGAAGGAGTACGACGTTATTTTGGGCATGGACTGGCTCTCAAGGTACCAAGCGCTTATCGACTGCGATAAGCGGATGGTACAACTACAAGAACCAAGTTTCCCTAAGAATGCGTACCTAGCGTGCAAGAGCACCTCCTTCCCGGCAGTCATCTCAGCGGCTCGAGCCAGGAGTCTGATAGAGGGTGGGTGTGTAGCCTATTTGGCATCGGTAGATCTGGTTACCCGACCCTCGACGACACCTTCAGACATCCCAGTGGTGAGGGACTTTCCCGATGTCTTTCCGACGGAGCTGCCTGGGATACCCCCTGAAAGGGAGGTGGTGTTCCCTATTGAACTCTTGCCAGGTACTCAACCTATAACGAAGGCACCCTACCGAATGGCCTTCGCGGAGTTGAAGGAGTTAAAGGCGCAACTGGAAGACCTCTTGGACAAAGGGTTTGTCAGGCCGAGTGTGTCACCCTGGGGCGCACCAGTGCTTTTCGTACGGAAAAAGGATGGGAGCCTGCGACTCTGTATCGACTACAGAGGAATAAACAAGGTCACGGTGAAAAATAAGTACCCCCTGCCCAGAATCGACGACCTCTTCGACCAACTACGAGGAGCGACTGTCTTTTCAAAGATTGATCTACAGTCAGGCTACCACCAGCTCCGGGTTCGGAACGAGGACATTCCGAAGACCGCTTTCCGGACCCGGTATGGCCATTACGAATTTACGGTCATGCCGTTCGGACTTACGAACGCCCCCGCAGTCTTTATGGACATGATGAATCGGGTCTTCAGACCATTCTTAGACCGGTTCGTGGTGGTCTTCATCGATGATATACTAATCTACTCATCCACCGACGAGGAGCACGAGGATCACTTACGAACGATTCTCCAAACCCTCAGGGAGCAGAAGCTGTTCGCTAAGCTCAAAAAGTGTGAGTTCTGGCTACGCGAAGTGGGATTCCTGGGGCATGTGATCTCGGCAAAGGGAATCGCCGTGGACCCCAAGAAGGTGGAATCGGTGATAGACTGGCAGCCGCCCACGACGGTGACGGAGATCCGCAGTTTCTTGGGGCTGGCGGGGTATTATAGACGCTTTGTCGAGGGTTTCTCGAAGATTGCGGCCCCTCTAAACCGGTTGACCAAGAAAGGAGAAAAGTTTGTATGGACGGCCAAATGCCAGGAAAGTTTTGAAGAACTGAAAAGAAGGCTAACCGAGGCACCGATTCTTGTACTACCAACACCCGGTGAGGACTATGAGGTGTACTGCGACGCTTCAAGAATCGGCCTTGGGGGTGTTTTAATGCAGCAGGGGAAGGTAATAGCCTATGCGTCTAGACAACTGAAGGACTACGAGAGAAACTACCCAATACACGATTTAGAGCTGGCTGCGGTGGTCTTCGTTCTGAAGTTATGGAGACACTACCTCTTTGGTGTCCATTGTAACATCTTCTTAGATCACCAGAGTCTTAAATACCTATTCACCCAAAAGGAACTAAACCTGCGGCAGAGACGGTGGCTTGAGTTACTGAAGGATTACGACATAACGATCCAATACCACCCAGGGAAAGCAAATGTGGTAGCAGACGCGCTGAGCAGGAAGGGGCGATTGGAGGGAGGATCGGTAGGTGCGATAACTGAGCAGAGCAACTTGATCGCGGAATTCTCACGACTAGGGTTGGAAGTAGTGCCAGCAGGCACGGTTGCGCAACTTCTAACTCTGGTGGTCAAGCCAACACTGCTAGAAAAGATTCGAGAGGGACAGCAGGCGGACTCGCACTTACAGCTCGTAAGAGACAAGATCTCGCCGAATCAGGAAGGGGACTTTTCCGCGGAAGGCGACGGCACTCTACGGTTCCGCGGGCGGATTTGCGTGCCGGATACCCCAGAATTGAAGAGGGAAATCCTATCGGAAGCACACAACGCCCCTTATGCAGCGCATCCCGGAGGTACAAAGATGTACAGGGACCTTAAGCAGACCTTCTGGTGGCCCAAGATGAGAGAGGGCTATCCTTATCTCTTTACCGCAAACTAGGATTGAGTTTCGAGGACGAAACTCGTTTTAAGAGGTGAGTGGTGTAGTAGCCGCTGGTTTAAAATATTTTAAGGGTCTACTTTTGGTTTCGTTTATTTCACAATTCGTGTCGGGGGGCTGGAGGGTGGTCGAATAATTCCTTGTTTCCGGACAGACCGTCGGGGCCCGCGGGTATTTTTAGTTAATAGAGCTCGCGAAACGGAGAATGGCGGCGAAATCGGTTTTGAATTCCGACGCCGGAATCTCCCGGAATAAATTCCGGAAGGTAGCTAACGGTTCAGGTGGTCAACGCAGTTTTTCAGGTAGACCGGACCCTGGTTCGCACCCGACTAATTACCCGCATTTGACTTGATTTGGGTTCATTCCCATTTCCCCAACTTAACCGCTGCCGCCAACTTAACCGTTCCCGTTATTTTTCCCCGTCGTGCAACTTCCCATAACTACCCGCAACTCCCCATAACTACCCGCCACTCCCCATAACTACTGCAACTCCCCATAACTACCCGCCACTCCCCAAAACTACCGCCACTCCCCATAACTACCCGCCACTCCCCATAACTACCCACAACTCCCTACTACTACCCGCAACTTCCCACAATTCCCCACTCCCCACAATTCCCCTGCGTACGAAACCCCAATTCCCCAACCTTTCTGTTTCCTCACCGATTGCGCGGAGGATCCAAGCGGCGAGACCAAGGAAGGAGAGGGAGACGTCCTCACATTCCTTGTAGCCGAACTCGCAGGATCGGATCACCCTTCCCTCCGACAACCGAGGTGAGCACGCTAGGGTGTTACTTTCTTGCTTCGTTCTTGGTTGGAGCGGACGAGGGGGGGGGGAAGAAAAGGAAGGGGCATGGGGCACCGCCGGAATCCGGCACGCAGCCCCGCATGCGGGCGCCGCCACTTGCGGGCGCCGCCCGCATGAGGGTGCGGGCGGCACCGCATGCGGGCTACCGCATGCGGGCGCCGCCGCTTGCGGGCGCCGCCGCTTGCGGGCTGCCGCATGCGGGAGCCGCCGCATACGGGCGCCTCCGCATGCGGGCTGCCGCATGCGGGAGCCGCCGCTTGCGGGCGCAGCCCGCATGAGGGTGCAGGCGGCACCGCATGCGGGCTACCGCATGCGGGCGCCGCCGCTTGCGGGCGCAGCCCGCATGAGGGTGCGGGCGGCACCGCATGCGGGCTACCGCATGCGGGCGCCGCCGCTTGCGGGCTGCCGCATGCGGGCGCCGCCGCTTGCTGCGTCTCCGCATGCGGGCTGCCGCATGCGGGCGCCGCCGCTTGCGGGCGCCTCCGCATGCGGGCTGCCGCATGCGGGCGCCGCCGCTTGCGGGCGCCGCCCGCATGATGGTGCGGGCGGCACCACATGCGGGCTGCCGCATGCGGGCGCCGCCACTTGCGGGCGCCGCCACTTGCGGGCGCCGCCGCATGCGGGTGCGGGAGGCTCCGCATGCGGGCCGCCGCTTGCGGGCGACTCCGCATGCGGGTGCGGGCGTCACCGCATGCGGACGGCGCCTCACGCTGTTAGTACGCCGCCCAGCCGTGCGGGGCCAGGTGTAAGAACTCGAAATATTTTATTTTTAATAAATAGTCAAAAAGGTGAAATCTTTGACCTGGGTTTGATTTCAAAAGACCTACGTTGTTTTATTTAGTCAATTGCCAGTGTGCGAGTTGCACGTTCTACGAGACAAAAAAAGGCCACTCCCCAATCCGGACATGATCTTGGAAATCCGAGTTGACCGTTGCGATCGTCTCGCCGAACTGAGCGAGATTCATATTCAATACTTTCCGATCTGACGGTCGGATCTTCCAGAAATCGATAAAGAAGCGAGCGAATCATCGGGACCCAGGTAACAGCGGCCCGCGCACAGTGTTTTTTTAAGTTAACACTGTAGAGGAATAGTAACCCCAATTTTTCGACACCCCGAAGAATGCAACGCTGACTGATTCACTGTTCGGATTCCGAACATAGTGATCCAGATAGTCGATTTGAACGGTTTCGTCATTCTGAACGCAATGGCACTGACGGAATTTCTGTTTGACGACTCTGGAATCCCGAAAAGCGCGAAAACTGTATTTTGACACAGTTATTATGGACCGAGATTTTATCCGGGCAGTTTCGCGAAAATCAGAGATCGCTACCTGATAGGTTTCGTCGAGCCGGACGTCATGGCGCAGTCCATTTTCCGTTTCGGCGACCGGATTGCCTCGAAAAGCGTGAAATACGGGAAAAAAGGTGAATTTTGCGTATGAATCCCTTTAAAACCTGCCTCGTAAAGCGTGCCACTGCGTGAGGAGGGACCTGAGTGTGAGACTAAACTATTGGGAAGGACTCAGCTGTGAATACCAAGTATAGAAGGACTTCGTTGCAATTGTATCAAACCCTACACACACATATATATATATTGCATACGGGCTAGGGCTTTCCACGAAACCCTAAAGCCCTCAGCCCCGGCCGCACCCTGCAACCACCTCCTCTCCTCAGCCGCTCTCCTCGGACAACCCCGCACCGGCCGCCGCCTCCCCTCGCCGGAGAAGAAGGTGAAGCCTTTTCTTCTTCCTCTCGGTTGGAGGAAGGGAGACCCGTACGAGGAACTTGGCTGACCCCAGACCCCTTTGGAGAGACCCTCGGCATAGCAGAACCCGAGTGGAGGTGAACCCGGGCGCCGCCGCCGCCGTACGCCGCCGCGGCCGTCCTCTCCTTCTTCTTGAAATTCCGGCGAAGGTGAGTTCTTGGGACGCTCCTCTTTATCTCGGCTTTTGGGCACAACCCTTGCACTCCTGACATCGAGGCCACCCCTCGGGTGCAGGCCCAGCCACAGCCGTCGTCCCGATCGCCGGCGGAAGCCGCCCCGCCGGGGATTATCGTTTTCTGGCCGACCGCGCGCGCCGCCGTCGTCTGACCGTCGAGATCGCGATCAGCACCGTTGAACCTCGTGATCTTGACGACTGCAACCTCCCCACAAGATCTGAGCTCGATCGGATCGGAATCGGTGCCGCGCGAGAAAGCCCTAGGAATCGGTTTTCCTCAAACTAAGCCGACCTCGGCCGTCCGGCGCCGCCGCTGCCTCCCATCGCCGGCCAACTGCACCCAAAGGCTCCTGGCATCGAGTGGACCCTTTTGGTCCAAGTTGCTCCGGCCCGGAGCAAGTCGGCCGGAAACCGCCATTGTTGGGCATCGGAGCTTCAACCGAGCTCCGCCGCCTCGCCTTGCCGGCGCTGCCCGGCACCGGGGAACCACCCAGGTAAGCTCCTTGGACCTTCTAGAGCTCCCCTATCATCTTGCATGCAAGATCTAACGTCGGGATCCTTACCTCCAGCATTGCACCCGAGCAACACCTAGCGTCGGTCTCCGGCCAACCCCGGCGCTCCGGGACTCCGGCGACCACCCAGGTAAGATCTAAAGAACCTGGCGAAGCTCCCCATGATTTTGTTCTGGGACAGAATGCCCCCTGTAGCTTGATCTTGATTCTTGCACCCGAGCTAAGCTCCTCGGGCTCATCTCCGGCCGCCGCCACCTCCGGCCGCCGGCGCCTGACCCGACATTAACTGGGCTTCATCTGGGACCCTCTGCTAACTACTGCTCACCTTGGTTCCAGGTGTGGACCAGAGTTGATCCAAGGCACCCAAACCGAGCTCCTTGAGGATTAGGGTGTTGCTCCGGCCACGATTCCGACCAAGCTCAGGCTAGCCTCAGGTGAGCCCCATGATCCTTATCAGTTGTTTAACACCATGCTCCAGCTAATTCACAGATTGATCAGATATAATTTAAGTTTGGGCTTAGTTGCTTTTTGGACCTTAGAACATTATGGGCCAACTTTGTATCGGGCTCGGTCTCAGCCCAATTCTTGTGAGCACGGGCTTCGTCTCATCGTAACAAACGCGCTGAAAGTTACGGCGCAGCGTTTGGACCCCCGGATCTCAAGAACGAGTCGAAACGGATAATAAAATAGGATAATAATGCGAATTAAAAAAAATATATACCACGGACCTAATTGCAAAGTAGACACACAGGCTGACTTTAGACAGTGTTTTTACACCACTAGACACTTTGTAGAGTCCCGTGGACTCTCGCTAATCGGAAATCGGATTTGTATTCAATAAATCGACGACATTGCTCCTTAGTAGCATCGCATTACTGTTGTGTCATCGGGATGGGTTTGTGTGTGAGTCTATTACTGATTCGAGCCCCTTGTTCAGGGCCCAGTTGTTCAGCACCAGCCTCCCGGTGGTCTAGCGGGAGTTCGGGATCGGCCTACATACAGTGGGTTGTATTTACTTTATTCCTAGCCTCTAAATTCTATCATGTTGGACGGGGTCTATTCTAAGTGTACCGGGGTTGAATGATGATGGGCGATAGCTTATGCCTGTTGGTGGGATCGCTATAGTGATTAGCGTCAGTTACCGACGGTGATTCTCTTTTTTTAACCCTTATATGTCAGCGGGCCACCTTCGAGTGCGCGTAATATTACCTTGTTTTCGATTATGCACCTTACTTCATTTACCTCATTACTCTTGTTATTTATACTATGATGCTGACATGATGGTGGTTACGGTTACTTGGCTCGAGGTTGCCACACGCGCACCCGCGGTTTGGCCACCGCAAAGGGTGCGCTTTTCCGGAAAAGTGGTCTATGACCCGTGTATACCCACGAGGTGACGTAGTGGGGCCCCTTATTAGTGGTGGGGTTGAGGCGCCGAGGTGCGAGCGGTGCGACCCGTCGGTTTAGTTGTCCGGCGTGGTCGGGTTGCTGCAGGTACGGTGCGGGCCGTCGGTTTAGCTGTCCGACGTGCCTGGGTATTACAGGATGCAGGTGTACAGGTTGCCTTTCCCCCCTTGGGAGGGTGGTTGCTCCAGTTGTCTTCACGGTTTGTTTTACTATATTCTCATGCTTTACTATTTCTGCGTCACTGACATCCCACTTCGTGACAGGGTCCAGACGGGGAGAGAGGTAGGCGGTGGTGAGGACGGGACAGGAGCAGCTGGGTCGCTGGGGACCCTGGACTGTGTTTATCCTTTTATTCTCGCTTTTCATTACTTTGTAGTTATGTGAGTGGTTCGCGATACCCTCGTGGGGTCGGCATGGATGTCGGTACGGGCTACATTTAGTGCCCCTGGTAGGATATTTTTCCCTTTTATTTCTATCGGCCGTTTAAAAAAATCAAAAAGGCAGAAGCCAAAGAAAAGATTGCGAAAACTGTTTTTAAAATCTAAGTGTCGTGTGGGCACTGGTTTCAAAACCCTGTGGATTTATGGATTGCGAAAGGGATTTCAAAACTTGGTGTCGGGTGGGCACCGCTTTCAAACCTTGTGGATTTATGCTAATTTCGAAACGAGCTTTCAAAACGTAAGCGCCGAGTAGGCGCTCTTTCAAAACTATAGATTTATCCTTTCCAAATTGACCGGCCATATGTTCTTCTGTTATTAGTTTAGGATGCTGGTTAATTGTTGTGATTGATTGGCCGTGTATGTTGGAACACGTACTGAACGTTACGCCGTGCACGTACTGGGGAGACTCTGTCCGTTTGCAGAGTGACCCTGTATGTGTGGCGGGTCTGGGCACGTGCCGGGGAAGAGGGGTTCTCTTTTAAACAAAAAAAAAAAAAAAAAAAAAAAAAAAAAAAAATTTACACGTCAAACATTCGACTTTTATGAATCGTTTCCGCTAAAACAAACCCCGGGGCGTGACAGATTAAATGGTATCAGAGAGTTCTTTCAATCACAACAGTTAGTGCCGACACCCGTGGACAACCCTCACATGCCTACATACGAATGAAATGGGTAGGGCATAGGACTGTAGGACGTGAGTGACCGAAGGGGGGGGAAAATGTCGAGTCCTTTCTTTCACTTTATGGTTGTTGTTAGTAAGGTGGGCTAGGGTTGACTCTTGTGGCGTGCGACAGACATGGCCCGTACTAGATAATCGGCCGGGGACACAGAGTCAGAGTCTGAGTCCTTTCCCTCGCTAAGAGGTGCGATGTACCGTTGATGATTAGCAAAGACTAAAGCCAACCTTCTTTGTGTGCGTACAGATCGAGGGCCGACTCAGCCAGCAACCGACGACGGGAATGGACATCGCCGACGAAGCCAATCGCCTGCTCCGCAACCAGCTACGCGACGTGGCTGGGCAACTGCTGACTCTCGCGGAGCGCCTGAGCATGCTGACACAGGAACTCGAGAGCGTCGACCGGTTCCGGGGCGGCAGCAGAAGCGTTGCCCCTCCCGGGATGCCACCGACGGGCCCTCCCGCCGCCCAGGAGGCTACTAACCCGACCGTGCACGCCAACGCAGAGTGCGCCCGGCAGGAATGCTCTTACCCCGAATCGGCCGGGGACCCCCATCGGAGGGGCCGGGCGAGCAAACGCCCGAGAGCCGGGCAGACCCTCGTGCAGACGACGGAGGAGAGACCTAGGCCGCAGAAACCGTGCGTCATTTGCGGCAACGCACACCTCATGACGAGCTGCCCGTGGCGGGACGGACACTGTTTCCGATGTGGCAGGCCGGGCCACACGCGCTATGAGTGCCCTCTGAAGCCGTCTGTCAGAAGACCCCCGGCGCCGCGACATGTCGAGCCCAAGGGAACCGCCGCCTCCACCCCTCAAGGGGGCACCGATCCAGAGAGCCGACCTGATCCACGCCCGACGCAAGCACCAAAGGTCGAACGAGGGCTTAAGGGGAGCGCGCACGTGCAACCGGGATCCTGCGTCATCTGCAAGGGCGCGCACCCAGTGACGGAATGCACTTGGAGGTACCACTATTGTAACCGGTGCGGCTTGCCGGATCACAATCACCTCTCCTGCCCCCAAGGGCCCACCCCCGCCTCTGCCGCCGTGCCACCACCGCCAAGAGGAACAGAGAGCGCGGCGGCCCCCGTGCAGACAAAGAACTCGCCCGACGACCAACGATGCGCGGACTCTTTAGACAGCAAACCCCCTCCCCAACACGCGGTGCGACGCTGGCCCAAGGATTGTGGGCGGACCCCCCCGGCCGCCCCGGTAGACGACGCGTCGTCCCGAAATAGGGAATGACAGGTACCATTTCATTTTATTTTTTCTTTTCTTTTCCTTGTTGCCTTCCCTTCCCTTGGCTATATAGAAGCACCGTTTGGGCCGGAGCAACCCGACCCTACCAGACCCTTGCGAGCCCCCCCCCCTGCCTTTAGCTCTACCTTTCGTTTCGTCGACGGTTCCGGTCTAGTGTGCTTACGGGCGAGGAAGCAGATCTAACCTTAGCGACTTGCACACCGGTACGTAAATTGCACGGTCTCCGATGCACGAAATTCTGCCTTCCCGGTCCGATACCTGGGTATTTGGTTAGGAGCGAGCCCTAGGGTGACTTGCGTTCACGAGAGAGCGCAGGGTATTGGCATAATGAGTTGGAGCCCCGAGTGCGTTTCACATAGTTGAGTCTCGTTGTTTCGGTTATTAGGCGTACGCACTCTGATTTTTGGGGATCATTGTTAGTGCAGGGTTGGCCGCGGCCAGGGTTTCGGCCGTGGGCTTGATGTTGCAATGGATCCAGAGTGTTCGGATCAGTTACGGTGGTTAAGGGTTAAATCACTGTTTTCTTCGTAATCGTCCAGCTGATGGTACAGCGGTAGAGGACTGCTATTGTTGCACTAGCCTCACAGTTGGCTTAGAGGTTGAGCAAGTTGCCGACCTTTCAGTGTCTCCGTGTCTTTTCGTTGGCCTATGGGCCCGCTGGTAACCCTGTTTGGGGGCGGATGCAAATTGACCCCACCTTTTGCTCAGACTTTGTGGATCGACGTGGACTTGCCTATGTGTGAGTCGTGGTGATGGTGGTGACCACGAGGTGGTAGTAATCCTTGATAAAGGTTATGTTTTTAGCACTGAGATCGTGTTGGGAGGTATGTGATACACCTTCCGATAGGAGTTACGTCCCCAACTAGTTGTTGGCGACGGATCTATGGTTTTTCGCTGTTCCTTTTGGTAAGCACGTTGGCTGCAGGCAACGGACTGTCGAAAGAACTGAGGAAATACTCTGCCCTGTAAAGGGGGAGTATCAGATTGGGTCTAAATTAGTAGCCTGAGAGTTGTAGATACCTTGCGATTGACTTGTAGTCCTCGATTAAACTTTTTGAGCACCTTCATAGAGTATGACTTCAGGAGGTAAGCTTCGGGAATGAAACTCCTTTAAGTTGTAAGTTTCGGGGACGAAACTTCTTTTAAGTTGTAAGTGATGTAAGAACTCGAAATATTTTATTTTTAATAAATAGTCAAAAAGGTGAAATCTTTGACCTGGGTTTGATTTCAAAAGACCTACGTTGTTTTATTTAGTCAATTGCCAGTGTGCGAGTTGCACGTTCTACGAGACAAAAAAAGGCCACTCCCCAATCCGGACATGATCTTGGAAATCCGAGTTGACCGTTGCGATCGTCTCGCCGAACTGAGCGAGATTCATATTCAATACTTTCCGATCTGACGGTCGGATCTTCCAGAAATCGATAAAGAAGCGAGCGAATCATCGGGACCCAGGTAACAGCGGCCCGCGCACAGTGTTTTTTTAAGTTAACACTGTAGAGGAATAGTAACCCCAATTTTTCGACACCCCGAAGAATGCAACGCTGACTGATTCACTGTTCGGATTCCGAACATAGTGATCCAGATAGTCGATTTGAACGGTTTCGTCATTCTGAACGCAATGGCACTGACGGAATTTCTGTTTGACGACTCTGGAATCCCGAAAAGCGCGAAAACTGTATTTTGACACAGTTATTATGGACCGAGATTTTATCCGGGCAGTTTCGCGAAAATCAGAGATCGCTACCTGATAGGTTTCGTCGAGCCGGACGTCATGGCGCAGTCCATTTTCCGTTTCGGCGACCGGATTGCCTCGAAAAGCGTGAAATACGGGAAAAAAGGTGAATTTTGCGTATGAATCCCTTTAAAACCTGCCTCGTAAAGCGTGCCACTGCGTGAGGAGGGACCTGAGTGTGAGACTAAACTATTGGGAAGGACTCAGCTGTGAATACCAAGTATAGAAGGACTTCGTTGCAATTGTATCAAACCCTACACACATATATATATATATTGCATACGGGCTAGGGCTTTCCACGAAACCCTAAAGCCCTCAGCCCCGGCCGCACCCTGCAACCACCTCCTCTCCTCAGCCGCTCTCCTCGGACAACCCCGCACCGGCCGCCGCCTCCCCTCGCCGGAGAAGAAGGTGAAGCCTTTTCTTCTTCCTCTCGGTTGGAGGAAGGGAGACCCGTACGAGGAACTTGGCTGACCCCAGACCCCTTTGGAGAGACCCTCGGCATAGCAGAACCCGAGTGGAGGTGAACCCGGGCGCCGCCGCCGCCGTACGCCGCCGCGGCCGTCCTCTCCTTCTTCTTGAAATTCCGGCGAAGGTGAGTTCTTGGGACGCTCCTCTTTATCTCGGCTTTTGGGCACAACCCTTGCACTCCTGACATCGAGGCCACCCCTCGGGTGCAGGCCCAGCCACAGCCGTCGTCCCGATCGCCGGCGGAAGCCGCCCCGCCGGGGATTATCGTTTTCTGGCCGACCGCGCGCGCCGCCGTCGTCTGACCGTCGAGATCGCGATCAGCACCGTTGAACCTCGTGATCTTGACGACTGCAACCTCCCCACAAGATCTGAGCTCGATCGGATCGGAATCGGTGCCGCGCGAGAAAGCCCTAGGAATCGGTTTTCCTCAAACTAAGCCGACCTCGGCCGTCCGGCGCCGCCGCTGCCTCCCATCGCCGGCCAACTGCACCCAAAGGCTCCTGGCATCGAGTGGACCCTTTTGGTCCAAGTTGCTCCGGCCCGGAGCAAGTCGGCCGGAAACCGCCATTGTTGGGCATCGGAGCTTCAACCGAGCTCCGCCGCCTCGCCTTGCCGGCGCTGCCCGGCACCGGGGAACCACCCAGGTAAGCTCCTTGGACCTTCTAGAGCTCCCCTATCATCTTGCATGCAAGATCTAACGTCGGGATCCTTACCTCCAGCATTGCACCCGAGCAACACCTAGCGTCGGTCTCCGGCCAACCCCGGCGCTCCGGGACTCCGGCGACCACCCAGGTAAGATCTAAAGAACCTGGCGAAGCTCCCCATGATTTTGTTCTGGGACAGAATGCCCCCTGTAGCTTGATCTTGATTCTTGCACCCGAGCTAAGCTCCTCGGGCTCATCTCCGGCCGCCGCCACCTCCGGCCGCCGGCGCCTGACCCGACATTAACTGGGCTTCATCTGGGACCCTCTGCTAACTACTGCTCACCTTGGTTCCAGGTGTGGACCAGAGTTGATCCAAGGCACCCAAACCGAGCTCCTTGAGGATTAGGGTGTTGCTCCGGCCACGATTCCGACCAAGCTCAGGCTAGCCTCAGGTGAGCCCCATGATCCTTATCAGTTGTTTAACACCATGCTCCAGCTAATTCACAGATTGATCAGATATAATTTAAGTTTGGGCTTAGTTGCTTTTTGGACCTTAGAACATTATGGGCCAACTTTGTATCGGGCTCGGTCTCAGCCCAATTCTTGTGAGCACGGGCTTCGTCTCATCGTAACAAACGCGCTGAAAGTTACGGCGCAGCGTTTGGACCCCCGGATCTCAAGAACGAGTCGAAACGGATAATAAAATAGGATAATAATGCGAATTAAAAAAAATATATACCACGGACCTAATTGCAAAGTAGACACACAGGCTGACTTTAGACAGTGTTTTTACACCACTAGACACTTTGTAGAGTCCCGTGGACTCTCGCTAATCGGAAATCGGATTTGTATTCAATAAATCGACGACATTGCTCCTTAGTAGCATCGCATTACTGTTGTGTCATCGGGATGGGTTTGTGTGTGAGTCTATTACTGATTCGAGCCCCTTGTTCAGGGCCCAGTTGTTCAGCACCAGCCTCCCGGTGGTCTAGCGGGAGTTCGGGATCGGCCTACATACAGTGGGTTGTATTTACTTTATTCCTAGCCTCTAAATTCTATCATGTTGGACGGGGTCTATTCTAAGTGTACCGGGGTTGAATGATGATGGGCGATAGCTTATGCCTGTTGGTGGGATCGCTATAGTGATTAGCGTCAGTTACCGACGGTGATTCTCTTTTTTTAACCCTTATATGTCAGCGGGCCACCTTCGAGTGCGCGTAATATTACCTTGTTTTCGATTATGCACCTTACTTCATTTACCTCATTACTCTTGTTATTTATACTATGATGCTGACATGATGGTGGTTACGGTTACTTGGCTCGAGGTTGCCACACGCGCACCCGCGGTTTGGCCACCGCAAAGGGTGCGCTTTTCCGGAAAAGTGGTCTATGACCCGTGTATACCCACGAGGTGACGTAGTGGGGCCCCTTATTAGTGGTGGGGTTGAGGCGCCGAGGTGCGAGCGGTGCGACCCGTCGGTTTAGTTGTCCGGCGTGGTCGGGTTGCTGCAGGTACGGTGCGGGCCGTCGGTTTAGCTGTCCGACGTGCCTGGGTATTACAGGATGCAGGTGTACAGGTTGCCTTTCCCCCCTTGGGAGGGTGGTTGCTCCAGTTGTCTTCACGGTTTGTTTTACTATATTCTCATGCTTTACTATTTCTGCGTCACTGACATCCCACTTCGTGACAGGGTCCAGACGGGGAGAGAGGTAGGCGGTGGTGAGGACGGGACAGGAGCAGCTGGGTCGCTGGGGACCCTGGACTGTGTTTATCCTTTTATTCTCGCTTTTCATTACTTTGTAGTTATGTGAGTGGTTCGCGATACCCTCGTGGGGTCGGCATGGATGTCGGTACGGGCTACATTTAGTGCCCCTGGTAGGATATTTTTCCCTTTTATTTCTATCGGCCGTTTAAAAAAATCAAAAAGGCAGAAGCCAAAGAAAAGATTGCGAAAACCGTTTTTAAAATCTAAGTGTCGTGTGGGCACTGGTTTCAAAACCCTGTGGATTTATGGATTGCGAAAGGGATTTCAAAACTTGGTGTCGGGTGGGCACCGCTTTCAAACCTTGTGGATTTATGCTAATTTCGAAACGAGCTTTCAAAACGTAAGCGCCGAGTAGGCGCTCTTTCAAAACTATAGATTTATCCTTTCCAAATTGACCGGCCATATGTTCTTCTGTTATTAGTTTAGGATGCTGGTTAATTGTTGTGATTGATTGGCCGTGTATGTTGGAACACGTACTGAACGTTACGCCGTGCACGTACTGGGGAGACTCTGTCCGTTTGCAGAGTGACCCTGTATGTGTGGCGGGTCTGGGCACGTGCCGGGGAAGAGGGGTTCTCTTTTAAACAAAAAAAAAAAAAAAAAAAAAAAAAAAAAAAATTTTACACGTCAAACATTCGACTTTTATGAATCGTTTCCGCTAAAACAAACCCCGGGGCGTGACACCAGGTGCGTACGTGTGCGTATTGTGCGCAAGGTGAGGGGGCGCCGGGCGCTCTAGTCGTTAATCTGACAAAGTCTTAAGTTGCTGACTCCTATATGACAGATTCGTGTAGGTCCGGGCGGGCACCCGAGACGCGAGAGAACCTTACATCAGTTAGGAGCGCAACAACAAGGTGGGTTTACGGTCAAGGCTGAGTATTGTGTTGGTAATCCGAAAGGGACTTTTTATTGTTAATCGGTACTAACACTGACGGTTTCTATGATGTACTATCTTACCCCGTGACTTGGTTACTTGGTTACTTGGTTACTTGGTTACTTATGCTCGAGTTGCGACACGCGCACCCGCGGTTTGGCCACCGCAAAGGGTGCTCTTTTCCGGAAAGGCGGTCTTCGACCCGTGTTACCCCACGAGGTGACGTAGTGGGGGCCCCCGTAGGTGTGGGGTTTGACGCAGCGAGGTGCGAGCGGTGCGACCTGTCGGGATTGGATCCCGATGAGGTCAGGTGTGCGACCGCCGGGATTGGATCCCGATGTGGTCAGGTGTGCGACCGCCGGGATTGGATCCCGATGCGGTCAGGTGTTACAGGTGATACCGGGGTTGCAGGTGTTACAGGTGGTACAGGTGGTTGCGAGTTACCGTTACGAGTAGAGCGGTTGTTCCGGCTAGTCTTACTTTTGTGACTTGGTATTACTTTACTGTTTTAGTACTATTCTTATGATAGTGTCGCTGACTACCCACTCTGTGACAGGTACCTCCAGGGGGTAGAGGTAGGCGACGGTGAGGCCGAGGTGGTAGCAGTCGGGCTGAGGGAGCCCTAGTATGCTGTATCATTTACTTTCTCTGCATTTCATTCGGTATTGTAGGTTACTGTGTGGTTCTCGATACCCTTGTGGGGTCGTGTGGATGCTGAGTATTTTCCTTCTGGTTATGCACTACTGTTTCCTTTATTGTTCCCGGTTGGCCGTTTTCTAAACAAATCAACTAGAAAACAAAAGAAAAGAAAAAGGACTTCGAAAACTGTTTTCAAAAGTCTAGGGTCGGGTGGGCCCGTTTTCTAAACCTTGTGGATTTATGCCGTTTTCCAATCTGTTTTCAAAACCTAAGGCCGTGTGGGCCTGTTTTCAAAACGGTGAGTTTATACTTTCAACTTGACTGGCCACGGGTATTGTTTAGTCTTCATGCACCGTACTACTTCGAACTGTTGTGATTAAATGGGAAAATGATTGCTTATGTTCGACTATTGTAACAGCCGCGACGCCGTGCATATACAGAGGAGACTCTGCCCGATTTTCGAGTAAATCTGTATATGTGGCGGGTCTGGGCACGCGCCGGGGAAGGAGGTTTTTAAACAAAAGAAAAAAATTGTACGCACTTTATGCGTACTTTGAGGTATCGTTTCCGCTAAAATAAAACCCCCGGGGCGTGACAGCAGATGTCTAAGTCTAGAGTCTGTTTTAGGAGTTTATCTCATGTATTTAATTTTGGATCTCCATTGTAAATTTTTGTTGTATGGTGATAGCAACAAAAATATCTTTTTGAATTTTCTTAAGTGGACTTGTGTTTTGTCACGAAACCGCCAAAGGGGGAGATTGTTAAGGAATTTGTTTTGGCGCATTTCGTGAAAGTATTAAGTCTTAAAGATTGAAGGTGAAGAAGGATGGATCATATAACTCAATCTCAAGAAAGAAGAATTCAAAAGGATCAGGTATGTTTAACTAATTATTTTTGGTGATCCGAATACTTCTTATAGTGTAGAAACACTTGGATGAATTTTTAATTGCATAAAAATTAAAAACTGGACATGGGACATGTTCAGGATCCGGATCAGACAAGACAGTCCGGATCCCGAAGGGTGTTGATTCATACGCAAATCCAATCCGGATCCAAGCCTTTTCTGATCCGGATCCCGAACATTATTTTTTGCTGAAAAGTATGAACGATCCGGATCAGGCATTTCAATCCGGATCTCGAACATTGGTTTTTACTGATAAGTATGAACGATCCGGATCGGGCATTTCAATCCGGATCCCGAACCATTGTTTTTCTGGAAATTGGCTGTTTCGTTACGACAGTCCGGATCGCCGTAAATCCGATCCGGATCGTCGTCCTGTAAAATTCCATAAAAGGTTAGTTTTTGATTCTTATCCTCTTCCAACAGTTTCTAACCTATAAATAGACCCTATTATTCTTTTTCTAGGGTAAGCCGTATAAGCCATAAAACGAATAAATCAAAAAACGGCCATATGAATCCACCTATAGAGAAGAAAGGAAATCAATAGATTTAATCCTATGTTTCTTCATCTATATTGATTGATTTGATTCTAGGGTTTCATACTCATATTTTGAATAGAATCAAATCAATGAATACTTTGATGGTATTTCTGATCTATTTCTAATCTAAGTATTCGGCGGATCATCACCACCCAAAAACAACGATTTTCCCAAAATCGGCGCGTGGACTCGCGTGGCCTTGTGGATTCAAGGTGCTACCGCTCTCGTGGATTCGGACCGAGGTACGTTCGTGGATTCGAGACGTGCTACTGGGTGAAGACCGTGGATTCGGTCAGACGCCGTGGATTCGGCGTTGGACGCAGATCGTGGATTCGAGAAGCGTTGCGGAGCGAGCGGAGAAGATCAACTAGGAGCGTATGGAAAAAGGTTGAGTCGTCTGTGAGTACGGTATATCACCTTTGTACGTGTTATAATTCTAGTGGATTTCACCATGTTATCGGTCCCATGGTTTTTTACTCCGGTTTGGAGTTTTCCACGTAAAAATCTTGCGTGTTAATTTTTATTTCCGCATTGGGTTTTATTGCGCAACCATTTTTGAGTGTTTAAACGTTTACACCTATTCACCCCCCTCTAGGTGTTTTTTCCCCTATTTAGATCATTATTAATATAACCCGACAAGTGGTATCAGAGAGGGAATAGGGTTGTAAACAATGGCTGAAGGTGGAAACATCAACAGACCCCCGTTTTTCGATGGAACAAATTATGCCTACTGGAAAGTAAGGATGAAAGCATTTCTTATTTCCATCGACGAACGGGTGTGGCAATCTATCGAGTTAGGATGGTCAAATCCAACTGAAGTTATTGTTGATGTTCACACCATCAAACCTAGGTCGAAATGGACCAAGGAAGAGATAGACTTATCTTCTTACAATGGCAAAGGAATCAATGCCTTATTTAATGCCTTGTCTCAAACTGAATTCTCTCGGGTCTCAGCATGTGAGACTACGAAAGAAATCTGGGATGTTCTTCAAGTTACACATGAGGGAACTAACCTTGTGAAGATTCAAAAGCTGCAAATGCTTACGAGCAGATTTGACTCTATTTTCATGGCAGAAAATGAATCATTCACAGACTACTATACATGATTGCAAGATATCGTAAACACATGTGCTAACTTGGGAGAGAAGATTCCAGAATTTAAAATTATAAGAAAGATCTTAAGAACTCTTCCTGAAAGATTTCGTTCCAAGGTTACGGCCATTGAAACTATTAAACACCCGGACGAAATCCGTGTAGAAGAATTAGTTGGTTCATTACAAACTTATGAAATGACATTTCACGGAAAGCATTCCAATTGCCTTACGCAAATGAATAAATCGTTTTAAATTCAAAGGTTTTGTTAAGATGTCAGCTAATTGATCCTCAGTTGAAATGTAGGAAATTTGAAGAATATTTGATTCAACTAGCTCTCTTAGAAAATGATATCTAAGTTCAATGTGTTTTGTTCTTGAGTGCAACACAGGGTTTTTGGAAATGTTTATAGCACTTGTGTTGTCACAAAGAATCGTTACCGAAGTTGCTGAAATTCGGAAGTCGCTCAACACACTTTTCATCCAAATGAGTTGGGTTGAACAACTACCCGCTGAGATATATTCTGCTTCGGCAGTCGAGAGTGCAATGCAGTTTTGCTTTTTACTATGCCATGCAACAAGACAATGGCCAAGATAAAAACATGCACCACTCGTGCTCTTCCGATCATCCATAGATCCTGCCCAATTGGCATCTGAGTATCCTATAATGTCAAGCGTTGTTCCCATAGGATACCAAATTCCGAAATTCAAAGTTCCTTTGATGTACCGGATGATCCTTTTCACCGCTTTCAGGTGAACCTCCTTTGGTGCTGATTGATATCTCGCGCAAATCCCAACACTAAAGGATATATCCGAGCGACTAGCTGTAAGATAGAGTAGACTTCCAATCATGCTGCGATAAAGCTTCTCGTCTACACTCTCACTAAGAGATTCACTTCCTAATCCCTTATTGCTAGTTCCCATAGGAGTCAAAAAATCTTTTGAATCTTCTAATCCGAATTTCTTCACCAACTCCCTTGCATACTTGGATTGACACAAATGGATGCCATCATCATTTTGTTTCACTTGCAATCCAAGAAAGTATGTCAGTTCGCCCATCATTGACATCTCAAATTCGCTTTCCATGGTTTCAGCGAATTTAGAAGCATCATTGTCTCTAGTTGCCCCAAATACAATGTCATCGACATAGATTTGTGCCACAATGAAATTATCCTGATAATGCTTCACAAAGAGAGTCCGGTCAGCTCCCCCTCGAGTATAGCCCTTTTCTAATAGGTGCTTTGTCAACCTTTCGTACCATGCTCGCGGTGCTTGTTTTAGACCGTAAAGAGCCTTTTTCAAACGAAAAACATGGTTAGGTTGTTTACAGTCTACAAAACCTTTCGGTTGAGCCACATAAACTTCCTCATTTAAAAACCCATTTAAAAACGCGCTCTTAACGTCCATTTGAAAGAGTTTGATTTTAAAATGACAAGCAATAGCGAATAAAATACGAATTGACTCGAGTCTGGCTACCGGGGCGAATGTTTCATCAAAGTCTATACCTTCTATTTGAGATTAGCCTTGAGCAACTAAGCGTGCTTTATTCCTGATGATGGTACCATCCTCGTTTTTCTTATTCTTGAAAATCCATTTAGTACCAATCACGTTGTGTTGCTTCGGAGGCTTTGTTAATTCCCAAACTTTGTTTCGTTCGAACTGATGGAGCTCTTCCTGCATAGCTTCAATCCAGTAGTCATCCTGAAGAGCTTCATCAATGTTCTTTGGTTCAATCATGGAGACGTAGCATGCGACTCCACAAACCAACTGTCTCCGAGTCCTAACTCCTTCTTGTGGGTCTCCAATAATATTCGATTTCGAATGATCTTTGGAGATTCTTAACGTTTGAGGTAACGGAGTACTCAGAGGTACATGTGATAATTCCTGCACAGTAGATAAACTTGAAGAACCATTAGGTGCATCAACTTTATTGAAAGAGTTATTACGAGAGGATGCATTTACAGGAGTATCATCATCTAGAGACATATCAAGGGTAGACTTATCAGATGTAAAGTGGAAAGCTTCATCTACTTTAACATTTATAGATTCTATCATCGTTTTAGATTCCAAGTTAAATACCCGATATGCTCTACTGTTAGTAGAATAACCCATGAAAATCCCTTCGTCACTTCGAGAGTCGAACTTACCGAGGTTTTCGCGATCACGTAGAATAAAACATCGACTCCCAAAGATACAAAAATATTTGATATTCGGTTTTCTACTAAACCACAGCTCATATGGTGTATTTAAAGTTCCAGGGCGCAAATACACTCGATTAATTACATAGACGGCGGTGTTCACAGCTTCAGCCCAAAAATATAACAGTAAATTCCGGCTATGAAGCATCACACGCGCCATCTCTTGAACAACCCTGTTTTTGCGCTCAACAACACCATTCTGCTGAGGTGTATAGGGTGCTGAGAATTCATGTTTTATTCCGTTGGAAGTGCAAAAATCAATGAATTTAGAATTTATGAATTCTCCACTTCTATCACTTCGAACACGAACGATCTTTTCATTTCTTTCATTCATAATACGATGACAAACCTCATGAAAAGAGTCGAAAGTATCCACTTTCTCTTTTAAAAAAGTTACCCATGAATACCTAGAGAAATCATCAACTAAAAAAAAAATATACCATTTACCTCCCAAAGATGGTTGACGAACCGGCCCCATTAAATCCATATGCAGTAATTCCAATGGTCGTTTGGTACCGACGTGGTTCAAGTTCTTGTGTGCAACTCTTGATTGTTTTCCCTTTTGACAACCACCACACACAATGTTTTCTTTAAATAAAAGTTTAGGAACCCCCTTAACCACGTCTTTATTTGAAATCTTTGCTAGTTCTTTAAAATTTATGTGACCTAGTCTTTCATGCCAAAGAGTTTCATTATCCAAAGAAACTAGGTTACATTTTTCAGAAAATTTGTTTGAAACAACATAGCAATTATTTTCCGATCTAACCCCTTTTAAAAAGAATACCTGGTCCTTATCAGTTACAACAAATTCTACAGAAGAAAAATTAACTGAGAACCCATTGTCACAAAGTTGACTTACTAATGAGGTTAGTCTTTAGGCCTTCAACAAATAAAACATTATTCAAAACAGGGCCTTCTGGAATAGCGATTGTTCCTTTTCCAACAATTTTAGAAGAACGACCGTCTCCGAAAACAACATGTCCTCCGGAGATTTTCTCTAAAGTTTGAAAACAGTTTTTGTCACCGGTCATGTGACGAGAACAACCACTATCCAAATACCAAGACGAATTATCATAAGCGTGTAAAGAAGTATGAACAACAAGACAAGGGAAGATTTCACCTTTGCGTACCCAAACCTTTCGAGTTTTGGAGTACGTCGGAAATGATTGTGAAGTTGATACCTTTGGTGAAAGCGTCTTGATTGATGCATCGCTTTTCCTTGATGTCGTCGTCTTGTTTGATGTACTACCAACGTTCTTTCCTTTTGAACGATCCTTCTTTGATTTGCGGGAAATGAACTCATTGGTAGTAGTTGCAAGATGTGGTTGATTTGATCTTTGCGCTCCATTCTTGCAATTTCTTCTTATGTGCCCTGCATAACCACAACGAAAACATACCTTTGTTCTTGACGATCCCGAAGAGCGTGAGGTAGGGTTGTTGTCATTGTATGCTGAGAATTCCGTCGTCGGAGGAGGAGTTACCGACTGGGGCACAAAAACTGTTCCACTCGAACTAGGAATGTCTCCAGTTTGAGTGTATCCGAGGCCGAATCAGTTTGTTTGACCAAGACCAAGTAATTTATCCAACTTGCTCCTTCTAGAAGAGAATCTCTTAAAATCATCCTTGAGTTGGAAAATGGTCTTTGTCATTTCCATTTTTTCTTGTCGGGCCTCGGTGTAGAGCTTCAAGAAGTAACCAGCTTTGTCAATCATCGTTACATGTATCTTCTCGAAATGCTCATTTTTCTCTTGAAGTGAAGCATTTGCTTTTATCAGATTATCCCTTTCCACTTCAAGACCGGTCGAGAGAGAAGTTACCCTTTTTACTTCTTCTTCGAGATCCTGCAATCTCCCTCTCAACCCCTTGTTTTGCTTAGCCAGTTTCTTTGAATCCCTCAAAAGTCTGTGGTAGGCTAGAGCAAAATCTTCACCTTCAGAGTTACTCGATTCGTCGTCCGTTGCAGTTTTTTCAACCTGGGAGGAGTTGGATAATGAATCGGATGTACTTGCCATTAAGCATATGAAGGGTGAAGATGTGGACGCGTGGAATGCCGTTGCGTTGTTCTCTTCATCACTTGAAGATGATTCATTTGTCGTTGAGGTGTCATCCCAAGTGACGGCTTGCATCGCCTTCTTCTTGGACGGATTCTTATTTGGACACTCCGTTGAGATATGGTCGTATCCTCGGCACTTGAAGCATTGGACTTGTCCTTCTGAGCTTTTCTTATCCTTTGAAAAACTTTCTTGCTTTCTTGACTTTTGGCTTGAAAAACCTTTGCCTTTCTTCCACTTTCCGGAGGATGAAGTTTTACTTGAATTACCCCTTCGAAAGTTTCGGTGAAAATTTCTTGTCAAGAGAGCAAGCTGCTTCTCAAAGTCCTCCATAGATAGGTTCTCGTCATCGCCTGAGGAGGATGAATCCGCGTCTTCTTCTTTTGTAGTTTTCAACGCAAAACCTGAACACTTAGAAGTAGATGCTTTTCCAGAAAAATAGTTAGTAGGAAATGTCATTTCATATGTTTGTAATGAACCAACTAATTCTTCTACACGGATTTCGTCCGGGTGTTTAATAGTTTCAATGGCCGTAACCTTGGAACGAAATCTTTCATGAAGAGTTCTTAAGATCTTTCTTACAATTTTAAATTCTGGAATCTTCTCTCCCAAGTTAGCACATGTGTTTACGATGTCTTGCAATCGTGTATAGTAGTCTGTGAATGATTCATTTTCTGCCATGAAAATAGAGTCAAATATGCTCGTAAGCATTTGCAGCTTTTGAATCTTCACAAGGTTAGTTCCCTCATGTGTAACTTGAAGAACATCCCAGATTTCTTTCGCAGTCTCACATGCCGAGACGCGAGAGAATTCAGTTTGAGACAAGGCATTAAATAAAGCATTGATTCCTTTGCCATTGTAAGAAGATAAGTCTATCTCTTCCTTGGTCCATTTCGACCTAGGTTTGATGGTGTGAACATCAACAATAACTTCAGTTGGATTTGACCATCCTAACTCGATAGATTGCCACACCCGTTCGTCGATGGAAATAAGAAATGCTTTCATCCGTACTTTTCAGTAGGCATAATTTGTTCCATCGAAAAACGGGGGTCTGTTGATGTTTCCACCTTCAGCCATTGTTTACAACCCTATTCCCGCTCTGATACCACTTGTCGGGTTATATTAATAATGATCTAAATAGGGGAAAAAACACCTAGAGGGGGGTGAATAGGTGTAAACGTTTAAACACTCAAAAATCGTTGCGCAATAAAACCCAATGCGGAAATAAAAAATAACACGCAAGATTTTTACGTGGAAAACTCCAAACCGGAGTAAAAAACCACGGGACCGATAACACGGTGAAATCCACTAGAATTATAACACGTACAAAGCTGATATACCGTACTCACAGACGACTCAACCTTTTTCCATACGCTCCTAGTTGATCTTCTCCGCTCGCTCCGCAACGCTTCTCGAATCCACGATCTGCGTCCAACGCCGAATCCACGACGTCTGACCGAATCCACAGTCTTCACCAAGTAGCACGTCTCGAATCCACGAACGTACCTCGCTCCGAATCCACGAGAGCGGTAGCACCTTGAATCCACAAGGCCACGCGAGTCCACGCGCCGATTTTGGGAAAATCGTTATTTTTGGGTGGTGATGATCCGCCGAATACTTAGACTAGAAATAGATCGGAAATACCATCTAAGTATTCATTAATTTGATTCTACTCAAAATCTGAGTATGAAAACCTAGAATCAAATCAATCAATATAGAAGAAGAAACATAGGATTAAATCTATTGATTTCCTTTCTTCTCTATAGGTGGATTTATATGGCCGTCTTTTGATTTATTCGGATTGAGCGGCTTATACGGCTTACCCTAGAAAAAGAATCATAGGGTCTATTTATAGGTTAGAAACCGTTGGAAGAGGATAAGAATTAAAAACTAACCTTTTCTAGAATTTTACAGGACGACGATCCGGATCGGATTTACGGCGATCCGGACTGTCGTAATGAAACAGCCAATTTCCAGAAAAACAAAGGTTCGGGATCCGGATTGAAATGCCTGATCCGAATTGTTCATACATTTCAGCAAAAACCAATGTTCGGGATTCGGATCAGAAATGGCTTGGATCCGGATTGGATTTGCGTATGAATCAACACCCTTCGGGATCCGGATTGAAATGTCTGATCCGGATCCTGAACATGTCCCATGTCCAGTTTTTTATTTTTATGCAATTAAAAATTCATCCAAGTGTTTCTACACTATAAGAAGTATTCGGATCACCAAAATTAATTAGTTAAACATACCTGATCCTTTTGAATTCTTCTTTCTTGAGATTGAGTTATATGATCCAAACTTCTTCACCTTCGATCTTCAAGACTTAATACTTTCACGAAATGCGCCAAAACAAATTCCTTAACACATCCGACATGATAGAAAAACCTAAAACCGTCTCTGATAGCAATTGTAGGTTATGGATCCCCAAGGATCTAAATAGGTTCTATCAAATACCTAGAGGGGGGGTGAATAGGTATAATATCTAAAAACTAAATCGTAGTGCAACTTAAAGTAAATGCGGAAAATAAAAAGAGCACACCGAGATTTACGTGAAAAAACTCCAACCAGGAGTAAAAAATACACGGGACCAACCCGCAATAACAATCCACTAAGAATAGAAAGATAACAAGGTGATTATCGACTCCACGAACTCCAACCACTTCTTCAACTTCTGTGGATCTTGCGCTCACCGACTGCAGGTCCAATGAACACGTCCGAATCCATGAACGCCACTCGAATCCACGAGCAACACGTTTCGAATCCACGAAACACCTTCAACACATCAAATCCACGATGCCAATCCTTGACGGAAACTCAGCCGTAACGAAAGTATAGGCTTCGATGGTGATTCTTTACTTAGAATAACATTAGAGTTCCATGGATGAAATCTCTAAGCAAAGATTAGATCAATTCGACAAAAAATATATCATCAAAGAACCGTCGAATTGACCTAAGAGAGGCTAAAAAGAAGAACGATAAAAACCTAGTGTGATGACCTGGATCTCTGCAGAGCTGTGGTAGAGTCATTGGTGACATCTGGGGAGCCTGTACTGTGTGTTGGAGGTGTTTGTGCACCAATTGGACACAAGTGGCGGACTTCGGGCTTAATGGATCACGTGGGTGATCAGTGGACTCCGTCGGATCTTTAGAAGTGGTTTCGCGCGAAGCGGATATTAAAAATGGACTCAGCGCGAAGTTTGGACCAAGGAACACCTTTCCGGATGCCTTCGGCAAATTTTGGAGTTGGAATTTGGCAAAATGGACATCAAATTCGGATTCAGCGCGCGAAAACGGTCAAAATGGACTACCTACTTGATATTTTGCGCAACCGGTTACTGTTCATGCCGGAACAGTGATTCCGGCGGCCGGCGGGCAGCGGCGGCGGCGGCGGGCAGCGGTGGAGCACGGCGGACGGGCTCGGGCATGCGGCGGAGCGGCCGCGGGCAGCGAGCGAGCGCGGGCAGGTGCGCGGTCCACGGGCCGGCGTGCACCAGGGGCAGGACACGTGGCATGTTGAGATTCGTCGGTGCAGTGGACTTGGACCACGGAGCAGGCGGGCGCGGTGCATGGACCGGCGGGACACGTGTCCGATTGTGGTTGGCGGGCTCATGAAGGCTGGGTCCACGGAGGTGCACAGGGGTGCCTCGGGATTCGCGCCTGGCAGGGGGCGCAGGCGGCGGGCGCAAGCGGCGCGCGCAGGCGGCACGTGGGCGCGCTGACCGGGTTTTCCCGCGCTCGGGCCCGCCACGTGTCGTCGCCGCGCTGGTCCACGCGTCGCTCAGTGGATGGCCCGCGCGGCTGTCCGCTGTTGCGGGGTGGACGTGGAGGCCCGAGGGACTTTCGGGCGTGCACAGTGTTGGGCCGGGCCCAACACTGTAGCCGCCCGAAAATCCCGAGCGCCCGGAAGTTGGGACTTATTGGGTATTTGTTGATTTGTTTTTCCAGCCTATAAATAGGCCCCTGTTCAGCAGTGAAGAACTCTTTCTCAGTGCGGATTTTTGCAGTGCATCCTTCAGGAGATTTCTTCCTCTCCCAGAGCCGGATCCCTCTGCAGATTCCAGGATTTTTCTGCGGCATGCATCCTGAGATTTGCATTTTTACGGCGCGGCACGACGCTCGTTCGTTTGTGATCTTCTTCGTCGCATTTTGGTGCGAGGACTTCCCCGGCTTACTCCGGCCTCCGATTGAGGCGATTCTTGTGCCGTTGGACTCACGACAGGTTGGGCTTTGATCTTCGTGTTTTTAGTTCCTCCTCATTTCGAGTTTATCTTGAGTTCCCCGAGCTTCCATTTGACCCTTTTTCTTGGGCGGAGTTTTGGACAGCACTGTGGTATTTCGGCCATATCTTTGCGCACAGGCTTCGGATTGGGGTGATTCAATAGGCGTTTTGCACCTAAACATCACGAGGAATATTCCCAAATTTTCTTAGAATTTTCTGAATATTTTTCGTAGGTGAGAAATCTCTGTTTATAGGAATTAGTGCTACAGTTTTTGCGAGCAGTTTATTTCGAGGTGGTTCCCTTGTCGGATTTGTTTCTCAGTGTAGGAAACTCGGATTTGAGCGTGCAGGTACTCTTTTCGACGGGTTCGTCGCGAGGATCGTGACAGTATTTTTCTTCAAATTTTCCGGGCACTTCTCGCAGGTAAAAACAGGGCATCTTTGGGACTAAATTCTGGACAGCATGTTTTCGGATACTTGTGGGCTTATTTGTGTGTATGTTTTGGGGTAATTGTGAACAGCGATCGCGGCGGTTTATCTGTTTGAGCATTTGGCGTGAAAAGGAGATATTGGATAGCGAGGAGGTTTTACAGCTGAGGATTGCGCGTGTCCAGGTGGGTGGTTGCTTTATCCCACTTTTCTGACTTACCCACTAGGAGTATTAGAGAGATCCTTCTTGGACATCCATGATTGATAATTGTAATTGGGACTTGCATGCTTGTGGGAATCTGATAGTGGTTGGGACTTATACATGATTGTATGGATTGCTATGTTAGCATTTAACCTTGCATGTGGAATGGAACATTTAATTGGGACTATATGATTTACCCTGTTAGTGGTATTACTTGAGGATTTTATGACATGCATAGGTGGATAGTAATGCTTTATTATGGAACATGGATTATAGACATGTGTGGTTGGATAATGTTTTAGCATGATGGTTATATCTATGCGGAGCTATTAATTGTTACACATGTGGAACCACTATTGGTCACCTTTTCCTTTGTTTCCTTGAGAACACTTGCATGCTTGTATGGACATCTAGATAGGTCATCTTTTATCGCTACACTTTCATGCTGGAACTTGACTTAGGATAAACCTTGTTTGCTTCTTTTCTCCTTTTCGTTAGTCAGGTGGTTCTTGTTGCTCGGGTTTGAGCAGGGGTTTGGGATAGTGTAGCCGGGGCCTGGATTATGGATTATGGGTTTTGGCGGCGACCGCGGATATTGGGCGGTTGACCGGATGTCGGTTATAGGACATCGGTGATAGGGCATGATTATGGACTAGAGGGTTTTGTGGCAACCACGGATAGTAGGCGGTTGACCAGATGTCGGATGTGGGACATGATTGTGATTGTGGGTTATTCCGACGACCGCGGATATTGGGCGGTTGACCGGAGGTCGGTTGTGAGACTGGGTTGTTGATTGTGGGGTATTGCGGCAATCGCGGATATTGGGCGATTGACCGGATGGTTACTTTTGCATCTGATTGGGAATCAGTTTTCTTTTAGTGGAGGGTTGTGTTCCACTAGGGCTTTATAGTTGTGTTCCAATCCTGCTTTTGTTACTTATCACACCGGCGCGGTTGTTGCCCGGTGATGCTTTCCTCGTGTGGGTCGCTCCCCTCGAGATCCCCTCTGGAGGCCGGGGCCAGACAGTTATGGACAGTTTTGCTATCACATCGGCGCGGCTTATTTGCCCGATGATGAGGGCGGCAGCAGGAACTTTGCTATCACATCGGCGCGGCTTACTTGCCCGATGATGAGGGCGGTACAGATTGGGTTCATCTGGGACGGTTGGTTATTGTTGCATACGGTTATTCCAGTCTAGGACTGTATTTTAGAGGCATAGTAGTGGTAGATTTCCCTTTTTCAGCGGTTTCATTTCTTACCACTCTTCTTTCCTTTTTGCCTCTGGTAGACCTAGTGGGTGTGTCAGAATTTGAGGTTTTACCCACTAGGGGGAGGCTACTGGTTTACTAGTAGTTCTCACCCCCATTCTTCTTTCCTCTTTTTCTTCTTCCTTGTTTTGCAGTGTCTTCTGCGGGTGCTGCTGGGCTTTCAGCGGCGGGTCGAGGAGAGAGGACGGCTGAGTAGATAGATCTCGAGACAGGATGAGCGAGTTAGCTGGACTGTTGGTGTACCCAGGTTTCCTCAGACGGTTGTACTTTTACATTTGGGACTGGCTTTTGCCAGCAGGTTGTATTTATTTTGGTGAGCTGGGAGAGACTGATGTATCATTTATACAGATGTATTGTATTTTATTTCCAGCTTCAGTCTGAGATGTATTAGATTTTAGTTCAACTCTGTTTTTATTGCTCTTTTATTATTATCTCTTATACCTGAGCAGGTTTGGCACTTCGTGTACGCGGGAAATACCGTGTGCACGGCGGATCTGTAGAAGGGCCCGGGTTCCGGTTTACACCCGTGGCGTGACAGATTAGTTGGTATTAGAGCTTAGGGATAGGTCATTTGGGACTTAGAGAACCCTAGGCTTTTCGGCGGACCCTAAGATGTTAGTGCGTGAGAGACACGACATTTTGCGAAAGTCGGTGATTTATTTGTTTGACTCTTCCTGTGAGTGAAGCGGGATCGACATATCCTATTTTTGTGGGACAGTTATGTTGGCTGCAGACAACATAAAGTTAGCGGTTGATTTGCGGTTTTGTCGTGGTGAGCGGTGTCTCCCCGACGTTGGGCCCTGACCCGGGTGCACCTTGGTGCGGCAGTTGGGTCTGAGCTGGTTGTTTCGGGCCGGATACCCAGATTGGAGTCTGAGAGCTCCAGACCCAAAGGGTAGGTGTGTTGGAGGCAGATCAGCGGAGCAGTGACACAGTTGTCGAATCAGCGCAGTGACACAGTTGTCGGATCAGCGCAGTGACACAGTTGTCGGATCAGCGCAGTGGCACAGTTGTCGGATCACCACAGTGGCACAGTTGTCGGATCAGCGCAGTGGCACAGTTGTCGGATCAGTGCAGTGACACAGTTGTCGGATCAGCGCAGTGACACAGTTGTCGGATCAGCGCAGTGACACAGTTGTCGGATCAGCGCAGTGGCACAATTGTCGGATCAGCGCAGTGACACAGTTGTCGGATCAGCGAGTAGCCCCCTCCGTGCCGACGTTTAGTGTTGGGGCACCGAGGCAGGGTGGATAGTTGACAGCGGGTAAGCTGTGGGATTGCGACGATCGAGTGAGCCAGTTTTGGCGGATGAGTTATTCCGATTCGTGGGATTGAGTATGGAGCCTTTGGAGACAGGGTCTTGTTCGGTGGGGGATAGAGAGTACTTGGAAGCCTTTTATGTCAAGAGTTAACGCAGTTGCTGAACTGCACGCTCCATGTGTAGAGGGACGGGGCGCATAGGATATGAGTGTCTGAGAGTGGATTGCGCCAGGATACCTTTTAACTCATTGGGTCCCTCCAGTACGGATTAGGGACGCCTCATTGGAGTAGGCGCCGGGTGTGGAGCGTGGTATTGTAGTTCCTTTGGATTGGGATCTACCACCTGAGGCGAGTTCTGATTGAGGCGCTTGGCGCCGGGTGATGGAGGACAGATCAGTCGGTGGAGGCATTCCCGATTTCTTTTTCCAGGATAGTGGATTTCTGAGACTGTCGGAGCACATATGTTACAGCGGTCGGTGTGGTGGTACTTGTTGGGCTGGCGGGTTCAGTTTTCTTTCGCGGCGGTTGATTATGCCGCAAGGACAGTTTTCTTGGGGAGCCAGGCCCGGAGGTGTTGGTGCACTTGGGTTGCTTGAGGGTTATCTTCGCCTCTATAGTTTTGACTTCGGGAGCGAGGCGGGTGTTTCGCAGTGGATGAGTAGACTTTTGGCTGGTGTGGTTGAGGGACCTACGGCGGCGCTGGGACTCGGGGATACCCCCTTTGGTTGTGAGTTCCCAGCTGTTCTCCTATCGGACTGGTCTTGCATGTCGCTAGTTTGGGAGTTGAGGACACAACTCCAGGATTCGATGTTTTGGATGTTGGTTTTTAAGGATCCACAAGGATCTAAATAGGTACTATCAAACAACTAGAGGGGGGGTGAATAGGTGTAATACTTATAAAACCAATCTCAGTGCAAAATAAAAACCAATGCGGAAAATAAAAATAGCACACCGAGATATACGTGGAAACTCCAATCCAGGAGAAAAACCACGGGACCAACACGCAATAACAATCCACTAAGAAAAGAAGAATAACAAGGTGATTACCGACTCCACGGACTCAAACCCCTCCTTCAACTTTTTCGGACCTTGCGCTCACCGATTGCACGTCCACTTCACACGTTCGAATCCACGAACGCCACTCGAATCCACGAGCACACGTTTCGAATCCACGAAATGCCTTTAGCACACCGAATCCACGATGCCACGTCGAATCCACGACGCAAACTCAGCCGGTAAGAATATTGGCTTCGATGTTGATCCTTTGCTTAGATTCTCATTGAGGAACCGTAGAAGAAATCTCTAAGCAAAGATTAGATCAATTCGACAAAAGATATGTTCTTGAAAGAACCGTCGAATTGACCTAAAAGAGGCTATAAAGAAGAACGATAAAAACCTAGCCTCTAGGGTTGCTCTCAAGTGTTTAATTAATTAATCGGTAGTTTTTGAGAAACCCTAAATGTCTATTTATAGTTTAGAAACCTTTGGAAAGAGATAAGTATCAAAAACTGACTTAACAGAAATTTTCCCGTACGACGATCCGGATTGGATTTACGGCGATCCGGACTGTCGTCTTTTTTTCAGCAATTCCTGAAAAAACAAGGTTTAGGATCCGGATCGGAATTCTGATCCGGATCGGAATTCTGATCCGGATCGGAATTCTGATCCGGATCGGTTCAGGATCAGAAATTCTGATCCGGACTCTGAACATCCAATTTGTCCAGTTTTTGATTTTTAGGCAATGAAAACTTATCCAAGTGTTTCTAAACTACTCAAATGAATTCGGATCACCAAAATTATTTTGTTAAACGTACCTGATCAATCCGAATCCATTTTCCTTGAGATTGATGTATATGATCCACAATTCTTCTACTTCAATCTTCAAGACTCAAAACACTGAGTGTCAACTTGAGCTCTTGTTGAATCTTCTCTAAGTCTTTGATTGCTGATTGACAATTTGATCACTTCAAGACTCGGACTCAACTCAACAACTCAACTCGCGAAATATGCCAATACAAAAAGCCGTAACAATCTCCCCCTTTGGCAATTTCGTGACAAAATCCAAAAATACATAAAACGCTCAAGACACTCATCTTAAACCAAAAAATCGAAACTCAATGTCATCACCAAAACATTGACTTTCTTTGCGTGAAAGATCCAATAAACAAAAATACATTTGAACCAGTCAATCCTAGAACATACTCTATGACTTAGGACTTGGAGTCTTAAAGTGATGTAGATCCTGCAAAACAAAACTCCAAACAAATCAAAAGTCAGTTGTCAGAAATAAAATGTAAATCCTACATTTGATTCGTCCTTTTGGTTCTTTTGTTTTTCGGCTCCTTTTTCATCATCTCCCCCTATCTCGATGATCTCATCTCCGTCTCCCCCTATATCTCGATGATCTCATCTCCGTCTCCCCCTATTTCTTTTCTCCCCCTTTTTGTCACAAATTGTCAAACAGTGAACATACTAGACAAAAGGAAATCACTAACAGCATTAGTTCATAGAGAAAGAGAGATAAAAGCTCAGTTCCGGTATATAACAAAAACACAGATTGTGTACCGGTACTCGAAAGCAAAAATCAAATAATTTCTTGAAAACAAATCCAGATTTTGAAATATTTGAATTACCAATTTGTATTCCATCAAGAAAACAATTTAAGTGCTTGAAAATAATATGAGATCACATAGATGTCATTCAATCCAATTAATTTTACAAAAATTAAAAAGATTTACTCCGAAATCATGAAAAACAAAGATAAAACATTATAAACCGTTTTTCATATTATATACGTCAAACACAAGTCATCAAAAATAATCTTGAGATCCAAAGTCTATCAAGATGTAACGGATTTACAAAGATGACTTACAGAGATTTCCAAATGACATCAATTTTGAATTTTACCCTTTTAGATTGAGATATGCATTAAAATACCTAAGGGTGGCTCTTTGAGCATCTTTTAACTATCCCACCTTATACCAACCAGGAGATTGTTTAAAATAAGAACTTTGAATATGATCTCCAAATGCTTGATCTAAAGATTTTTCCAAAAAAAATATTTTTCAAGCATCCGAAACATGTGGTAGCTTCACACACAAACCGGACGACCGGGGTGGCAGCTCTTTCCAACATGTGGTGGTAGTTTTCACACTCCTTTCGGATGTAACTCTTTCCACATCTTTTGCAATTCATTTCATTACCCTTGTAAGAAAATACAATCTCTTATGTGAAAGGATTAAATCCCAAATTTTAGTCTATCGGTTGTCTCATGTTTATCACAATGAATTCACACAACCGAGATAGATTAAACATCTAAAGATCACACATGATTACTAAAATTTGATGAATATAATTATCAAAAACTCTTATAATGAAGTATCTTCAAGAATTATGATTGTAGAGTAAAGTTGATAATTCATATAAAATTAAATTAGAGTGATTGACGGTGAAATCCTTTTTATTCAATGCACTTGTTCGTTAAAACCCTTTTGTTCAAAAACAAAACATAAAAACGAAGGGCATTGAAAACATGTAATGCAGAGATTTAGAAAAATATGAAAGAAAAACCAATCAAAGCATTACATACAGTCATAAGCTATTTAGAACTTAAGACAAGGAAAGATATCACCTTTCTGAATCCAAAATCGTCGAATTTTGGGTTGTCTTGATTCATTGTGGTTGGGGGTTGATAGCTTCGACTGTTGGTCCACCTTAGGTCTTTGCCTCGCAATGATCCACTTGTATGATTGAAGTTGTGGCTTGGACCTTTGGTGGATTGAGTGAACTCCATTGATTTGATGTGTCTTTTGATTCCGTTGAGTCCGCTCCGTAGATGAAGATGCCGAAGAATTCCTCTTTCTCTTTTTCGGGCACGACTTCATCAAGTGTCCTTCAAGTCCACAGTGGTGAGAAGTTCTTCCTTTCAACTTAGTTGTGGAACTTGAAGCCTTCACAGTTTGGTTCTTTTTAAATCCCAAACCAACCTTGCTTGTTTGACCTAATCCAAACATACAATCAAGTTTCTTGGAACCGGTTGAAATCTTTTGTATGTCGGATTTGAGTTGATGAACTTGCTTGGTCAAAGCTTGGTTGGTGACATGAATTTCCTCAAACTGTTTTTCTAGAAAACCAATCTTGTCCATATATGATTTAGCGTTTGTCTCCGATTGGTTTCGCTCTTCTTGGAGGATTTTATTGTTATCCAATAAACGTTCTCGTTCCTCCTCGAGATTATGAAGTTTTATCTTTAAAGCATGATTCTCGTCTTGAATCTCAAGTCGTTGCTTCCTCAACTTCTTAATATGCTTGGCCATCTTCTTTGATTCCGTAAGAAGTTGTTGATATGCCTCAACGAGTTCTTCTTCGTCCGACTCCCCCTCACTTGATGACTCTCCGCCGGATGTTGATGTTTCATGCAAAATCAAAGGAATAGAGTCAGTGTTTAAAGATGATAAGCAAACATTAGAAGAGGGAATTTGAGAGGCATCAAAGGCAACGATTTTTTCCTCTTTACTTGAGGTCGATTCATTAGAAGTAGAATCGTCCCAAGTTTTCACTTGCAAAGCCTTCTTTTTATATGATTTCAGAGAAGGACAATCCGTTGAAATATGGTCGTAGCCTTTGCATCGATAACATTGGATTTCCCCTTCGGATTCATCTTTTTCTTTTTCTTTAGAAGGTTTTGCAACGCCTTTGAGTTTAGAGGATTTAGAACCCGATGATCCTTTAGATGGTTTCGTGGATATAGATCCATCGGTTCAATTCTTCCAAAACTTCCGACGAAATTTCTTTACGATCCGCGCCAATTTCTCTTCAAAGTCGGCAAAAGAGATTTCATCGTCGGAACTTGATTCGCTATCTTCTTCCTTTGATGATTTGAATGCAATACCTGTAAGCTTAGAAGAAGACTTGGAAGAAACTTGATTAGTAGGAAAAGTCATTTCATAAGTTTGCAAAGCACCTACTAATTCCTCTACACTCATCTCATCCGGATGACTAACGGTTTCAATGGCGGTAACCTTTGCCCTAAACCGTTCCGGAAGAGTCCGAAGTATCTTTGTGGTGACCCTGATCCCCGTGTAGCTTTTCCCATGAACCGTGGTGTAGAACACCTAGTGTTGGTGTATCTGGTCCATAGTGCATCAAAGGGATGCCACAGATGGACCCTGTGTGATATCCACAGCTGGATTGGCCTTCGGCTGCATTTGCCGAATTTTTGGAATGGTTTTGGGCCAAACAGAGGTTGGATTTGGATTCAGCGCGGAAAAACGCTTGAAAACGGTTATTTGCTTGTTTAATTTGGAGTCCGGATGCCCAAAAACGGACCCCCGGAAGTTTTCGTTGAATTTCGGTGCATGGGAGGGGCCGTGGACAGCCGGCTGCCACGTGGCGGCTTGTGATTGGGCCGGTCCGCAGCGCTCGGTCCACAGAGGGGAGCGGATGGGTGCACGGACCCGGCGCATGGACACGTGGCGCCGCCTGATTGGCGGGCTCGTGAGGCGCAGTCTACAGATTTTGCGCGGTGGTGCATGGACCGGGGCGGGGGACACGTGGCATCCCCCGGTTGGTCGGTGCACGCGGCGTGGTCCACGGAACTTGAACTGGGTGCGTGGACCAGGTGCACGGGACACGTGTCGTCACGCCATTCGCGGGCTCACGAGGCGCGGCGCACGGAGTTGCGGACGGGCGCCTCGGGGCGCGTGCGTGGCAGGCGGCCAGAGCGGCGCCCTGCCCGCACGTGTGACCGCGACAGTGGCAGGGCCACGTGTCGCCCTGCCACTGGCGGGCGCCACCTACCCGGTTTGACCGGGTAGGTGCCACGTGGCGGCAGCTCGCGCGCCCCGCACAGCTGTTTGCTGTGCGGGACACGCGTCGGGCCCCGGGAGGGCCACGTGGCCGCTCCCGGCGCGCCCCGCACAGCTGTTTGCTGTGCGGGTGACGTGGCTGCACCAGGATTTTCCGGGCGGCTACAGTAAACCGCCCTTGCGCTCGGATTCGGGCGCCCGAAAGTTCGGGTGCGCCCGAATCTTGGGACAAATCGGGAATTTTCCCATTTGTTTCCTGCGGCCTATTTAAAGGCACGAGCTCCCTTCCTCTTCGTTTTTTTGGCACTTCCGAGCTTCAAACCGGCAGGAGTTCTTCACCAAAGCTGATCCTCTCGCAGTGTAGCTTCCATCTGCAGAGTTTGGGGATTTTTAGGGGCACGCTTATCGAGATTCTTATTTTCTTGGCTCGGCGCGACGTTCTTTCTTCGGTGCTTCTTCCGTCGCTCTTCGGTGCACGAGCTCTCTCGGCCTACTCCGACCATATTTTCGAGCGATTTCTTCGCCGTTGGATTCGCAACAGGTAAGGCTACAATTTTTATTTCTTCCATATTTCCTGGTTTTGCGTTTTTCGGGGAGTTCTTCCTTGCTCACTGAGGACCTGGTTTGGTGTGAGGATTTGTGAGGACAGCAGCTTCATCCGAGGAGATCTCCGCGCACGAGTGTCGGATCAGGACGCGCTTGTAGACTTTTTTCATCTACTCGATGCGAGGATCGTCGTGGTATTTTTCTTGGAATTTTTGGAGATCTTCCCGAAGGTATACACTTTTCCTTTTATCTGTACAAGAGTTTACAGTTGAATGGTTTTGGGATTGTGCGCATCGATACTGTGGAATTTGTAACTTGGCCTACGGTGCTCGGAATTGGGCGTGCAGGTACTTGTTTCGAAGCTATCAACACGAGGATCGCAGGGATATTTTATTTAGAATTTTTCGAGCACATTTAGCAGGTGGAATAATCACATCTTTGCGGCTGAAATTTCAGTGTTATTTTTCTTGGCAGATTTTGGGATTAAAGTATAACTGTAGCCTTATGTTGTACCCAGGAGGGATTGTGGACTGTGCTGGACCTGTTGGACATAGAGTTGTTATTTTTCCTGGTTTTTCTCAGCTGTACGACTCCGGACAGTTAGCATTTTCAGGTGGGTGGCTTTGCTTTCAAGATCTATGGACTGTGCTCTAATTCTATTGATATAGAATCATGTATGATAGTGATTGAACTTGGGTAGCATGCTAGAGTGTAGGAATTGTTGTTCCTAGTTTTATCTGTCGATCTTGTGATCTCTTACTTCCTTCTATCATGTTAAATATTTGTTATCTTGGAACCTGACCTAGCACCCCCGTCATATGTTGCATGTGTAACCAGACCAGTAGAAAAACCCTCACTTGGGCTAGGGTTATTTATGTTTAGACATCCACACTTTATGTTTCATTCCTGGACTTAGTGTTATCCTCGCCCGGGTAGTGGGCCGAGTGGTCGGGACTTCGTTTTAGTGTGGGATACATTTGCACTCGTGCTTGGGAGCCGAGTGGAGTCTGGTAGATATAGTGGTTTGCTTGTCTGTACCGGGAACCGTTTGTGGTAAATGGTGGACCCGGGAGATCTTGTTTTTCCCTGTTTGGGTTGTCGCCACTGTGTTAGTGGCAGTAGTTTACTAGTGTTAGCCGGACCTAGAACCCGGAACCCTTTTCGACATACACATGATTTTAGTCTATCAATATTTTCTTCCAAGCATCGAAGGGCCGCTGGAGTCTGTTCTTGTTTGATTGGATAAAGGCATCAGCCCTTCGGGGCTTGGGTAAAACACTTATTTTTCTAACTATTTTTCTAAAAGAACTAAAATCATTAAATATGGATTTCTTCTAGATCAAAATGATTTTCAATAACAAATGTCACCTTTTTCTTGTAAATCTCCCCACTCGAAAGGATTCGAGTGATCTGGGTTGTAGGGGCCGTTCCTCTGTCGGGACGAAAGCCACGGGGGCCGAGCCTAGAACCTGTTCTTGTTTGATAGGGTTGTAGGTGTAGGTCTCCCGGGACTTTCGGGCCCTGTTGGTGTCTTCTGCGTGTTATACTGTGATTATTGCTTTCCCGAACTATAAGGGGATCGGGAACTTCGATAGGCGGAGCCTAGAGTCTATTCTTGTTTGATAGGGTTCTTAGCACCGGTCTATCGGGTTTCCGAACCCTTATGGTGTCGGTCTTTTCTGAGAAGTTTAGTGTTCTGTTGTGGGAGCCGTCTGGTGGACGGTGGCCCCAGCTGTGTGGTTTTTCAGCCTGTGGTTGAGAGTTGGTGTTGTTGGTCGATCTTGTTGATCGTGGTTTGGACTATAGCTTGCATGAGCCATATTTGAGCTAGACAGAGATGCGCTGATACTTTCCTCGTTGGGGTCGCGCCCCTCGAGTGCCACTCCGGAGTTGGGCCTGTTACTTGCTATAGCGACTTGTCGACGCCGTCCCTCTGACTGGGCCAGTTAGTGGCAGTCACGGACACCCTACGGTAGACCCGTCCTGTTGAGGATGTGCGGCAGTAGGTGGGCGCAGGTTTGACTGGACCCTTTGCGGCAGTCAGTATTGATTTGGTGAGTTACTGTGTTATTAGTAGATGCATCATGTTTTCCATCTGTTCCACTTTTTGAGCATCTAAATAGAGGCATAGTAGCTGTCGGGTTACTTTTCCAGCCATTTCATTTCAGTATTATATTGTTACTTTATGCCTCTAGTAGACTTAGTGGGCAGACCGTCGGGCTTGTTGGCGGCACCCACTGAGAACTACTTGGGACGTAGTTCTCACACCCGCCGTGGTGTTTTCCCACAGGGACTTCTACTCCTGTTCCTGCTGCTCCTGTTGCTGCTTCTTCTGATCGAGGTAAGGAGTCGCGAGATAGTTCCCCGACCTAGTCATCGTCCAGAGAGTAGATGTACCCCGTACTTTTTGAGAGTTCTTGTTGAGAGACTTTGTACTGAGGTATAGAGTTGTACTTTTATTTTAATGCTTGAGCGATTTATGTACTTTGGTGAGGGCTTGTGTTTGTGTATTTCTTCTTTTAGCAGTTTTCTTTCAGCTCTGATATCTGTATAGCATAGTTGATCTTTTGCAGGTTAGTCGCTTCGTCTATACGGGGCTTCCATATGGGCGGCGGATCTGTTGGCGAGCCCGGGTCGCAGTTTCGACGCCGGGGCGTGACAGATTAGGTGGTATCAGAGCCTAGGTTGTAGGTCATGGTGGACTTAGAAACCCTAGGCTTGTGGTTGGACATTAGGATGACTACGTGAGAGTCCTGACTATTAGCGAAAGTCCTGATTGAGTTTTATACCTCTCCCAAGGGACGGGATGAGTGATTGGCATGTTTATTCTTCTAACCGATTATGTTGGCTGCAGACAACATAATGCTAGGGAATGGATGACGTGTCTTATACTTTCGCTGGATTGGGTCGAATATTGTTTGGTACTGTCCTGATGTTTCCATATGTGTTGCAGGTGGGCACGATGCCTCCCCGACGCAGGGTACAGACGCGTTCTCAGCCTTCCCCCTCCGATGAGCCTGGATAGGAGGAGCCAGCACAGGGTCAGCAGAGTGAGGTGCTGGAGCTTCGGGCTCAGATGGCCTAGTTGTCTGAGGCTGTTCGGCGCTAGGAGGAGACTTCACAGTTTGTCCGCTCGCAGAGATTGCAGACTCTGGATGCCTCTATGGAGCAGGCCCTCTATGTGGAGCACGGAGAGGCGGTTATAGTCGGGGTGGCCCCAGCTTCCGTAGGGATTTCGGGGGCGAAGCGCCCAGCACCGGATGATGAGGGTCAGACAAGCCGGCAGGGACCTCCGAGACCTCCACGATCTCATCCTGAGGGTCGTGGGTTACGTAGGGGCCGGCGATCGGGTGGGCCCCCGCAGCAGCAGCAGTATCGGCAAGCAGCGATAGGAGCAGTGTGTCATTTGTGGCGGGCCTCATCCACCGTCGCAGTGTGATCAGAGACAGGGGCGTTGTTTCCTCTGTGGAGAGTTGGGACATTTCCGCGCAGCTTGCCCCCAGGCCATTTTGTCAGTGCGGCCGATTGCGACAGCACCCCCCTTGCCTATTTATGCAGCGGAAGCCCCTCCGGCAACATCGTCAGCCAGAGTAGGCCACGACGGTCGGGACAAGACGGGACGACGACCTGCAGCACCCAGTGGACGGGTTTATGCAGCCCTGGTGGAGGACACCCCGGCAGCGGATCATGCCGCGGCAGGTATGATTTTATTTCTGTTAGCTGAGTTGAGCATTTCGATACGCTGTATTCTTCTGGCATTATTAGTAGAGCATCTTCATCAGCATCTTTGCATGGGTGTGGGTTAGGAATGTATGCTACAGGTTTAGCGGTTGGATTCCTCCCAGTATCCTACGAGTAGAGGAGGATCGCGGTGTATGATCAGTGCGTCAAGCTTGGGAACTTCACCTGCCGATGTAGCGATTCAATGACAGCTCCAGGACTTGGATTGAGCACACAGTTGGACTGGTTGGTGCGGTGCCGTGCTACGACTGATAATGGAATGGTATAGTTACCCTTCTGCGAGTTGGACTGGAGGGAGTTCATTTTTCTCGGGATGCCGGCATATCCTTCCAACAGCATGGGCTTCAGCGACTGTGGACAGACGCCACATCGGGAGCAGGAATGTGATGTTTAGGACTAGAGGTTATGTCCTTAGGAGTCATCGGTTAGGGATAGCTTTCTTTTTGAGGCCACAGCAGGAAGGCAACCAACACTTCTCTCACTTTTCTCGCCTTTGTACTGAAATTTACGAACAAGGTACGAAAACTTCGAAAGATTGCTCAAGAGATGGAGACAGTGCCCGAACCTGTTCTTGTTTGATTGGGGCGGAAGGCACTGATCTTTTGAAATTTTCGGGACTTTTCGCTAATTTCAGTTGTTTTCTAAATTGAGGGTTGGAGTTGATGACTTTCCCTGCTGGTGGAGCATATCTTTCTTGTTAGTTTAGTGTTGCGTTCTTGGTTGGTTTGGATTGTTTTGGTTGTTGTTGTTGTGGTGTGTTTTTGTTTCGGGGACAAAACTTCCTTTTAGTGGGGAGGATGTGGTGACCCTGATCCCCGGTAGCTTCTCCCATGAACCGTGGTGTAGAACCCTAGTGTTGGTGTATATGGTCCATAGTGCATCAAGGGATCCCACAGATGGACCCTGTGTGATATCCACAGCTGGATTGGCCTTCGGCAGCATTTGCCGAATTTTCGGAATGGTTTTGGGCCAAAGAGAGGTTGGATTTGGATTCAGCGCGGAAAAAACGCTTGAAAACCGGCTGTTTGCTTGTTTAATTTGGATGTCCGGATGCCCAAAACGGACCCCCGAAAGTTTTCCGCGAATTTCGGCTGCATGGGAGGGGCCGTGGACCGCCGGCTGCCACGTGACAGGCTTGTGATTGGGCCGGTCCGCAGCGCTCGGTCCACAGAGGGGAGCGGCTGGGTGCACGGACCCGGCGCTATGGACACGTGGCACCGCCTGATTGGCGGGCTCGTGAGGCGCGGTCTGCAGATTTTGCGCGGCGGTGTATGGACCGGGTGGCGGGGGACACGTTGCATTCCCCGGTGGTCGGTGCACGCGGCGCAGGGTCCCGGAACCTGAACTGGGTGCGCGGACCGGGTGCACGGGACACGTGTCGTCACACCATTCGCGGGCCCACGAGGCGCGGCTCACGGAGTCGCGGACGGGCGCCTCGGGGCGCGGCGTGGTAGGCGGCCAGAGCGGCGCCTGCCCGCTACGTGTGACCGCGACAGTGGCAGGGCCACGTGTCGCCCTGCCACTGGCTGGGCGCCACCTACCCGGTTTGACCGGGTAAGTGCCACACACTAACCGGACGACGGGGGTGGCAGCTCTTTCCAACATGTGGTGGTAGTTTTCACACTCCTTTCGGATGTAACTCTTTCCACATCTTTTGCAACTTATTTATTAACCCTTAAAAAAAAATGCAATCTCTTATGTGAAAGAATTAAATCCCAAATTTTAGTCTATCGGTTGTCTCATGTTATCACAATGAATTCACACAACCGAGATAGATTAAACATCTAAAGATCACACATGATTACTAAAATTTGATGATATAATTATCAAAAACTCTTATAATGAAGTATCTTCAAGAATTTTGATTATAGAGTAAAGTTAATAAGTCATATAAAATTAAATTAGAGTGATTGAAAGTGAAACCCTTTTTATTCAACGCACTTGTTCGTTAAAACCCTTTTGTTCAAAAACAAAACATAAAAACGAAGAGCATTGAAAACATGTAATGCAGAGATTCAGAAAAATATGAAAGGAAAACCAATCAAAGCATTACATACAGTCATAAGCTATTTATAACTTAAGACAAGGAAAGATATCACCTTTCCGAATCCAAAATCGTCGAATTTTGGTTGTCTTGATTCACTGTGGTCGGGAGTTGATAGCTTTGACTGTTGATCCACCTTAGGTCTTTGCCTCGCAGTGATCCACTTGAATGATTGATCTTGTGGCTCGGACCTTTGGTGGGTTGAGTGAACTCCTTTGACTTGATAGTCTTTTGATTCCGTTGAGTTCGCTCCGTAGGTGAAGTTGTCGAAGAATTCCTCTTTTCTTTTTCGGGCACGACTTCATCAAGTGTCCTTCAAGTCCACATTGGTGACAAGTTCTTCCTTTCAATTTAGTTGTGGAACTTGAAGCCTTACAGTTTGGTTCTTTTTAAATCCCAAACCAACCTTGCTTGTTTGACCTAATCCGGATATACAATCAAATTTCTTTGAACCGGTTGAAAACCTTTGTATGTCGGATTTAAGTTGATGAACTTGCTTGGTCAAAGCTGGTTGGTGACATGAATTTCGTCAAACTGTTTTTCTAGAAAATCAATCTTGTTAATGTGGGAATTAACGACCGTTCCGATTGATTTATCTTTTCTGGAGGATTTATTATTATCCAATAAAGCTCTCGTTCCTCCTCGAGATCATGAAGTTTGATCTTTAAAGCATGATTCTCATCTTGAATCTCAAGTCGTTGCTTCCTCAACTTCTTAATATGCTTGGCCATCTTCTTTGATTCCGTAAGAAGTTGTTGATATGCCTCAACGAGTTCTTCTTCGTCCGACTCCCCCTCACTTGATGACTCTCCGCCGGATGTTGATGTTTCATGCAAAATCAAAGGAATAGAGTCAGTGATTAAAGATGATAAGCGAACATTATGTCACGCCCCGGGGTCGAATCTGCAACCCGGGCCCGCCAACAGATCCGCCGCCCAGACGGAAAACCCCGTATAGACGAAGCGTCTAACCTGCAAAAAGAATGAGACTATAGCTATATGATATCAGAGCTGGAAAGTACACTACTGAAAAAAAAATACAACTCAAGTCCTCACAAAAGTACAAAGTCTCTCAACTATAAAGAAAACGTACAAGTGAACCTCACTACAAAGGTCTCTCAAATGTAACTCTCAAATAGTAAGGGGGTACAACTACTCTCTGGACGACAACTGGTAGGGATCTATCTCGCGACTCCCTTACCTCGATCTGCCGGATCAGCAACAGGAGTAACAGGAACAAGAGTAGAAGGCCCTGGGAAAAATACACCGTGACGGGTGTGAGAACTACATCCCACAGTAGTTCTCAGTGGGTGCCGCCAACAAGCCCGACGGTCTGCCCACTAAGTCTACTAGAGGCATAAAGTAACAAATGCAGTACTGAAAGGAAAGAGCTGGAAAAATAAACTCTACAGCTACTATGCCTCTATCTAAATGCTCAAAAAGTGGAACAGATGGAAACATGATGCATCTACTAACACTGAAGTATAGTCGCCCAATCTACACTGACTGCCACAAGGGTCCAGTCAAACCTGCGCCCACCTACTGTCGCACATCCACAAAAGGAGGGGTCTAGGGCGTAGGGTGTCCGTGACTGCCAAAGCTGGCCCAGTCAGAGGGACTGCGTCGACAAGTCGCGATAGCAAGTAACAGGTCCAACTCCGGAGTGGCACGAGGGGCGCGACCCCACCGAGGAAACTATCCGCGCATCTCTGTCGAGCTCAAATAGCTCATGCAGGCTATAGTCCAAATCCATGATCAACAAGAACGACAGTAACTGACATCTCATCTCTAACTCACTGACTGGAAATACTCACAGCCAGGACCACCATCAACCCAACGGCTCCCACATAGAACTCCAACTCATAAATAACACAGAAAGGACCGACACCATAAGGGTTCGAAAACCCCGATAAGTCGGCGCCTAGAACCCCAATCAAACAAGAACAGACTCCAGGCTACCCATCAAGGTCCCGACCTCCTTACAGTTCGGGAACGCGAAAACCTTGGTACAACGGAAGCGGAAGACACCAACCAGGGTCCGAAAGTTCCGGGAGACCAACACCTACAACCCTATCAAACAGAACAGGTTCCAGGCACAGCCCCCGTAGCTTTCGTCCCGAAGAGGAACGGCCCCTAGAACCCAGATCACCCAAACACTCTCGGGTGAGGAAGTTGTAATAAAAGATGACAGTATTTACTGAAAACTATTTTAATCTGAGAAACCCAAATTAATATATTTTAGTTCTTTCAATAAAATCTGTTTAAATAAGTCTTATTTTCCAAACTCCGAAGGGCTATTACCTTCACCCAAATCAAACAAGAACAGGCTCCGGCGACCCCTCGAAAATTTGAAGAAAACATTAGTTTATAGAAATCATGTGTGTCTAAAATTGTCTGGGTCCTAGGTCCTACTAACACCGATATGCAACTGCCACTAACACAGTGGCAACAAGTAAAACAAGGAAACAAGACATCGGGACGGCCGTTTACCCAAACGCTCCCACCACAGATAAACGTCCAAGTACAACTACCAGACTCCACTCCGCTCTCAGGCACGAGTGTAACATGAATCCCACACTAAAAAGAATCCCGACCACTTGGCCCACTACCTGGGCGAGTATAACACTATGTCAGGAATATTTTATTCACATTCTAGCATGCTATCCAATTAAACTCACAATCATGCATAATCCTACTATAATAGAATTAATGTAGTCCATCAATCTTGAAGACAAGGTCACCCACCTATAGCGCGTTTTAACCCAAGATCCAAATAAGCTGAAACTGCACGGGGATAAATCCTCAGATTCCACGATTCCAACGGGCCTAAAAACACCCAAAAAACTCCTCCGGGTACAAAGATATAGCCCCAACATCACAAACAATACAAATTCCATGTGTACAGTTTTGCTGAAATTTCTGTCCAAAAGAAGCATTATTATCACCTTGAGGTAAATTCCAAAAATTCCAATAAAAATACGTCGGCGATCCTCGCAAAGCCTAGATGTCAATCGAGTCCTCAAACGTTGAATTCCGATACCCGAGTGCAGAGATAAAAATACGAGAAGGCTCTGCTGTCCAGAAAAACTACCAGCAAAATAGAGGCTTAGAGATGCCTCGAAAACCGTGCCATGAACTCAGAATAAAGCAAGGTGATCGACACGAAAATCGAAGGCCTACCTCTTAGAATCCGACGCCACAAAAATCGTCCAAAAATACTGTCGGAGTAGCTCTGTGGACATCTCAAACCGAAACGCGACGATAACGGGCCTCCGATGAAAAAACGTCGCTCTGCGCTACGATGCCGAAGTCGTCGACGCCGCGGCCTCCAAAAATTCCGATCCTCTGCCAGAAGATGTGCAACACGAGGATCTCCAACTTTGCTAAAGGGTCCAAGGGCAAGAGAGTTCGGGAAAAGGGTGAAAAAGCCCAAGCAAAGGGCCTATTTATAGGCCCACAAAGGAAAAGAAGTCAAATGGGCTTTTGGGCCCCAAAAATCGGGCGCCCGAATATTTCGGGCGGCTACAGTAACGGGCCGGGCCGTTACTGTGCACGCCCAAATCACAAGAATGCGCCACGTGTCCCCCGCGGTCAATGCTCCGCACCACTCGCGCACGTGGGCGGCGTGAGCCCGCCACTGAGATGGTGCCATGTGTCCCCACGTGGTTCACGCGCGCGCACGCGGCCGGTCAGCGCGCCGGGTCTTCCGAAACTATCCACCAATCAGGAGCCGCCACGTGTCAAGCCACGGCCGCCTCCTTTGACGCCGTCCAGCCAATCAGGGGATGCCACTGGCAAACCCCGTTCTCGGTGCTCCCGGTGCACGTGTCACGCCCGGGGTCGAAACTGCGATCTGGCTCGCCAACAGATCCGCCACCTATGCAAACCCGCATAGGCGAAGCATCCTACCTGCAAGAAAAGTACTACAACTAAACAGATATCAGAGCTATAAATAAAAATCTGCTGTATAACTAAATCAATCACTGTACAACTGGAAATATACAACAATGTCCGTCTCCCAAAAATGATAATCAAACAATATCCTCATATACAAACTCAGAAACTCAACGGGAGGTATCTCCAATAAATACATCAGTGGACAGGCTGCCTCAATACATGACATCCTCACTACATCAGTCTCTCAAAGAAGGGAAAAATAAAATACTAATCTACTGAAGCTCTCCTCTGAAGGGTACCGTACACACCAACGACGGGTAGGGAACTAGCTCG
>CM055060.1:30438656-30533111 GCA_029204045.2 Tillandsia leiboldiana
AACTAAACCACCCTGTCCCAGACAGCTAAGTCCGACTACCCTATCCACCCCCCTCTCTGAAACCCTAGCATGTCACTGACCACCTGACTAACAAGAAGGAGAAAGGAAAAGCATGGTTTCTCCTAAGTCAAGTTCCAATAAGTAGTGCAGCAGTAAAAGATGGCCTAACTACATGACCATACAAGCATGCAATTGTCCTCAAGGAAATAAAAGGGGGTACAGCATACTAATAGTTCTTTTAGGAATAAACAACATGCCGGAATCCCAAAACTAGACCTGTCCACAATTCAGGGTTCATCAATAGCATGATCATAATAACTCCTCAGAGTACAAATCCGCACATAGCTACGAACTCCTGTCCCAAGGCATAATCCAACCACAAGAAAGGCTATGTGCTAACATGGCATGTTATATAATTTCATAGGGTAACATTATCCTAGGTAAGCTTACACTAGTCATCACCAGCTGTCCAAGTCATGCAAGTTCTCAGTAACCTCATAAATGCTATTCTTGCAATCATTTATACCAATATCAATAACAAGCTTACCTACTTGCCAATATAAACTATGTACCCTACACATGCATGATCAGTCATAGAGGGGTGACATCCCCACAAGTGGACTTATACTTGCCACAACATAAACATTGCCTTAAACAATTACTGATAATAAGCTCACCCACCTGAAGCGCTTAACCCAAGGCAAACCTGAAGTCGGTGAAGTGGGTAGACGCCCGCGGTCCAAAATCTGCCAACAAAACACCCTCGGTACAAGTCGCGCAAGCCTTGGCTCCAAACAGCTGAAAACACCCCTGAGTACAACAATAAGGCTTAACATTACACTTTTATTCCAAAATCAACCAAACATACACAATCTGAAAATCAGTCCCAAAGCCGCGCATATTTCACCTGCTGCAAGTGCCCAGAAAAATCCAATAAAAATACCATAGTAATCCTCGCGTCGATACCTTCAAAACGAGTACCTGCACGTCCAATTCCGAGCTTCCTACACTGAGAAACAATTCCGACAAGGGAACCACCCCGAATCAAACTACACTCAAAACTGTAGCAACAATTACTGTTCACAGATAATCTTCACCTTCGAGAAATATTCAGAAAATTCCAATAAAATTTGAGCATATTCCTCGTGATGTGTAGATGCAAATCGCCTCTTGAATCGCCCCAATCCGATGCCTGTGCGCGAAGATATCGCCAAAATACCGCACCGCTGTCCCAAAACTCCGCCCAGAAAAAGGGGTTACAAGATGATCCGAAAGACCCATGAAAAACTCGGAATGGGAAAAACCAGTAAACATGGGAAACATAGCCCTACCTGTCGTGAAGCCAACGGCGCAAGAATCACTGAAAAAGGTGCTCGGGGTAAGCCGGGGGAGTCCTCGCACCAAAACGCGACGAAGAAGACCACAAACGAACGAGCGTCGCGCCGCGCCGTAAAAATAGAAACCTCGATAAGCGTGCCACCAAAAATCCCAAAACTTTGCAGAAAGATGCAGCCAAACACGAGGATCAACTTTGCTGAAGACACTCCGGCGAGAGGAGGCTTGGAAATGGCGGAAAAAGGGGAAGAAGAAGGCTCGGATCGCCTTTTATAGGCTGCAGAAACAAATGACGAAATACCGGTTATGTCCCCATTTCCGGGCGCAGGGAACTTTCGGGCGCGCACTGTAGCAGCCCGAAAGATCACTGTAGCAGCCCGAAACTTTCCTGGGCCTCCACGTCGCCCGCCAAACAGGCGACAGCCGAACCCGCCGCACGCGTCGCGCCACGTGGCCACCCGCGGACGACGACACGTGGCACGCACCCCGGTCAACGCCCGCCTGCCGCGCCCACGTGCCCGCCTGACGCCGCCGCCTGCCACCCTGCCGCGCACAGTAGCCCCACCAATGGGAGAATGCCACGTGTCAAGCCTCTGCCTAGTGAACCCGGTGCACGAAATCATGTGGACCGAACCAATGCAAACCTGCCACGTGTCCAAGCCCGGTGCACCGTAAACCATGAGCCATCCCGAAACTGCGTAGACCATCCGCCGTGAACCCACCTCTAGGATGATGCCACGTGTCACCCCCGGTCCACCGTGCGCCCCGCACTCCCCCGTGGACCGCGCCCCGCGGACCGGCCCACTCCTGAGCCGCCACGCGTCCAGCCCCCGGTGCACGCCTGCCGCGTGGACCGGGCGGCCCGCGCCTCCGTCCGCCGCGCCGCCTGCGGCCGCTCCGCCGCTGCCGCCGCCGCCGGAAAACACTGTTCCGGCGTGAACAGTGTCCAGAGCCCAAAAATGACAAGTGGGTAGTCCGTTTTAACCGTTTTCGCGCGCTGAATCCAAATCCGAAGTCCAATTTGCCAAATTCCAACTCCAAAATTTGCCGAAGGCATCCGGAAAGGTAATCCTTGGTCCAAACTTCGCACTGAGTCCAATTTAAATATCCTTGGCGCGCGAAACCACTTCTAACGATCCGACGGAGTCCAATGATCACCCACGTGATCCATTAAACACACTGAGCCCAACACTAATGTCCAATTGGGGCACAAATACCACCAACACGCCACATAGGCCTCCGGGAGCTGTAGATGATCCAGTAATCTCGACGTGGGGATCCAGGTCCTCACAGTACGTGTGTTAATTCTAGTGGATTTCACCGTGTTATCGGTCCCGTGGTTTTTTACTCCGGATTGGAGTTTTCCACGTAAAAATCTCTGCGTGTTATTTATTTTTCCGCATTGGGTTTTATATCGCAAAGATTTTTGAGTGTTTATTGTTTACACCTATTCACCCCCCTCTAGGTGTTTTTTTCCCCTATTTAGATCCAATTTATACATAACCCAACAAATGGTATCAGAGCGGGAATAGGGTTGTAAACAATGGTTGAAGGTGGAAACATCAACAGACCTCCGTTCTTCGATGGAACTAATTATGCGTACTGGAAAGTACGGATGAAAGCCTTTTTAATTTTCATCGACGAATGGGTGTGCCAATCAATAGAGTTAGGATGGTCTAATCCAACTGAAATTATTGCTGATGTTCGCACCATCAAACCTAGGTCGAAATGGACCAAGGAAGAGGTAGATTCTTCTTCTTACAATGGCAAAGGGATTAATGCTCTATTTAATGCTTTGTCTCAAACTGAGTTCTCTCGCGTCTCGGCATGTGAGCCTGCGAAAGAAATCTGGGATGCTCTTCATGTTACACATAAGGGAACTAACCTTGTGAAGATTCAAAAACTGCAAATGCTTACGAGCAAGTTTGACTCTATTTTCATGGCAGAAAATGAATCTTTCACAGACTATTACACACGATTGCAAGACATCGTAAACTCATGTGCTAACTTGGGAGAGAAGATTCCAGAATTTAAAGTTGTAAGAAAGATATTAAGAATTCTTCCTGAACGATTTCGCCCAAAGGTCGCAGCCATTGAAACAATTAAACACCCGGACGAAATGCGTATAGAAGAATTAGTTGGTTCATTTCAAACATATGAAATGACTTTTCCTACTAACTATTCTTCTGGAAAGGCATCCTCTTCTAAGTGTTCAGGTAGAGCATTGAAAACAACAAAAGAAGAAGACGCGGATTCATCCTCCTCAGACGATGACGAGAACCTATCTGTGGAGGATTTTGAGAAGCAGCTTGCTCTCTTGACACGAAGATTTCGCCGAAACTTTCGAAGGGGTAACTCAAGTAAAACTCCATCCTTCGTAAAGTCGAAGAAAGGCAAAGGTTCTTCAAACTTCAAATCAAGAAAGCAAGAGGGCTTTTCTAAGGATAAGAAAAGCTCAGAGGGACAAATCCAGTGCTTCAAGTGCCGAGGCTACGGTCACATTTCAACGGAGTGTCCCAATAAAAATCCGTCAAAGAAGAAAGCGATGCAAGCCGTCACTTGGGATGACACCTCATCGTCAAATGAGTCATCGTCAGGTGATGAAGAAGATAACGCAACGGCATTCCACGCGTCCACATCTTCACCCTTCATGTGCTTAATGGCTAGTACATTCGAGTCATTGTCCAACTCCACTGTTGAAAAGATTGCAATGGACAACGAATCGAGTAACTCTGAAGGTGAAGATTTTGCTCTTGCCTACCATAAGCTTTTGAGGGATTCAAAGAAACTGGCAAAGCAAAACAAGAGTTTGAGAGGGAGATTGCAGGATCTTGAAGAAGAAGCAAAAAAGGCATCTTCTCTCTCAAACGCTCTTGAAGTGGAAAGGGATAATCTGATTAAAGTAAATGTTTCCCTTCAAGAGTCCAATGAGAAATTCGAGAAGAATTATGTAGATATGGTGAACAAAGCGAATTACTTCTTGAAGCTCTACGGCGAGGCTCGACAGGGAAAATTGGAAATGACGGAGACCATTTTCCAACTCAAGGATGATTTAAAGCAATTTTCTTCTGGAAGGAGTAAGTTGGATAAGCTTCTTGGTCTTGGTCAAACAAATCGGTTCGGCCTCGGATACACTCAAACTGGAGACATTCCTAGTTCGAGTGGGACAGTCTTTGTGCCCCAGTTGGTACCTCCTCCTCCGACACCGGAATTGACTACAAACGACGACAACAAACCTACTTCCCCCTCTTCGGGATCGTCAAGCACCAATGTATGTTTTCGTTGTGGTATTGCAGGGCACATAAGGAGAAATTGCAAGATGGGAGCCAAACGCTCAACTCAAGCACTTATTGCAACGACTACCAAAAAGGTGATTCCTCGGAAATCAAATGCAAATTATTCGAAGGAAAAGAGCCTCGGTAGTTCATCAAACAAGACGACGACGTCAAGGAAAAGCGATGGATCAAACAAGACGCTTTCACCAAAGGTATCAACTTCACAATCATTTCCAACGTACACCAAAACTCGAACGGTTTGGGTACGCAAAGGTGAAATCTTCCCTTGTCTTGTTACTAATATTTCCTTGCATGCATATCATAATTCGTCTTGGTATCTGGATAGCGGTTGTTCCCGTCACATGACCGGTGACAAAAACTGCTTTCAAAATTTTGAGAAAATCTCCGGAGGACTTGTAGTTTTCGGAGACGGTCAGTCTTCCAAAATTGTTGGAAAAGGAACAGTAGCTATTCCAGATGGCCCGATTCTGAATAATGTGTTATTTGTTGAAGGCCTTAAGACTAACCTCATAAGTATCAGTCAACTTTGTGACAATGGTTTTTCAGTTAATTTTTCATCTGTTGAATGTGTTGTAACTGATAAGGACCATGTTTTCTTTTTAAAGGGGGTTAGATCTGAAAATAATTGTTATGTTGTTCCCAATAAAATTTCTGAAAACTGTAACTTAGCCTCTTTGAATAATGAAACACTTTGGCGTAAAAGGCTAGGTCACATAAATTTTAAGGAACTTGCTAGAATTTCGAACAAAGATGTGGTCAAGGGGGTTCCAAAACTTTCACTTAAACAAAACATTGTGTGTGGTGGTTGTCAAAAGGGAAAACAATCCAGGACTGCACACAAGAACTTGAACCACGTTGGTACTAAACGGCCCTTAGAATTATTGCATATGGATCTTATGGGGCCGACACATCAACCATCTTTGGGAGGTAAATGGTATATTTTCTTATTGGTTGATGATTTCTCTAGATACTCATGGGTAGCATTTTTAAAAGAGAAAGCTGATACTTTTGATTCTTTTCACGAGATTTGCCATCGTATTATGATAGAAAAGAATGAAAAGATCATTCGTGTCAGAAGTGATAGAAGTGGAGAATTCATAAATTCTAAATTCATTGATTTTTGCACTTCCAACGGCATTAAACATGAATTCTCAGCACCCTATACACCTCAACAAAATGGTGTAGTCGAGCGCAAAAACAGGGTTGTTCAAGAGATGGCACGTGTTATGCTTCATAGCCGGAATTTACCGCTATATTTTTGGGCTGAAGCAGTGAACACCGCCGTCTATGTAATTAATCGAGTGTATTTGCGCCCGGGAACCTTAAATACACCATATGAACTATGGTTCTGTAGAAAACCAAACATCAAATATTTTCGTATCTTTGGGAGTCGCTGCTACACTTTACGTGGCCGCGAAAATCTTGGAAAATTTGACTCTTGAAGTGTCGAAGGGATTTTCTTGGGTTATTCTACAAACAGTAGAGCATATCGGGTATTTAACTTGGAATCTAAAACGATAATAGAATCTATAAATATTAAAGTAGATAAAGCTTTTCACTCTGCATCTGAAAAATCTACCCCTGATGTCTCTATTGATGATGATACTCCTGTAAATGAATCTTCTCATGATAATACTTCCAATATTAATGATGCATCTAATGGCTCTTCTAGTTTATCTGACATGCAGGATTCATCACATGTTTCCCCGAGGACTCCGTTACCTCAAACGTTACGCATCACCAAGGATCATCCGGAATCTAATATTATTGGAGACCCTCATGAAGGAGTCAGGACTCGGAGACAGTTGGTTTGTGGATTCGCTTGTTACGTTTCCTTAATCGAACCAAAGAATGTCAACGAAGCTCTTCAGGATGACTACTGGATTGAAGCAATGCAGGAAGAGCTCCATCAGTTCGAACGAAACAAAGTCTGGGAATTAATGAAGCCTCCGATGCAACACAACGTGATTGGTACTAAATGGATTTTCAAGAATAAGAAAAATGAGGATGGTACCATCATCAGGAACAAAGCACGTCTAGTTGCTCAAGGCTACTCTCAAATAGAAGGTATAGACTTTGATGAAACTTTCGCCCCTGTAGCTAGACTCGAGTCCATTCGTATCTTATTCGCTATTGCTTATCACTTTAAAATAAAACTCTTTCAAATGGACGTTAAGAGCGCGTTTTTAAATGGGTACTTAAACGAGGAAGTTTATGTGGCTCAACCAAAAGGTTTTGTAGACCATAAACAACCTAATCATGTTTTTCGTTTGAAAAAGGCTCTTTACGGTTTAAAACAAGCACCGCGAGCGTGGTACGAAAGGTTGACAAAGCACCTTTTGGAAAAGGGCTATACTCGAGGGGGAGCAGACCGGACTCTCTTTGTGAAGCTTATCAGGATAACTTCATTGTTGCACAAATCTATGTCGATGACATTGTATTTGGAGCAACAAAGGATAATGATGCTTCTAAATTCGCAGAAACCATGAAAAGCGAATTTGAGATGTCTATGATGGGCGAACTGACATACTTTCTTGGATTGCAAGTGAAACAAAATGATGAAGGCATCCATCTGTGTCAATCCAAGTATGCAAAGGAGTTGGTAAAGAAATTCGGATTAGAAGATTCTAAAGATTTTCCGACTCCTATGGGAACTAGCAATAAGGGATTAGGAAGTGAATCTCTTAGTGAAAGTGTAGACGAGAAACATTATCGAAGTATGATTGGAAGTCTACTCTACCTCACGGCTAGTCGCCCGGACATATCCTTTAGTGTTGGGATCTGCGCGAGATATCAGTCAGCACTAAAGGAGGATCACCTGAAAGCGGTGAAACGGATCATCCGGTACGTCAAAGGAACTGTAAACTTCGGAATTTGGTATCCTATGGGAACAAGTCTTGACATTATAGGATATTCAGATGCCGATTGGGCAGGATCAGTGGATGATCGGAAAAGTACGAGTGGTGCATGTTTTTATCTTGGCCATTGTCTGGTTGCATGGCATAGTAAAAAACAGAACTGCATTGCACTCTCGACTGCCGAAGCGGAATATATCTCAGCGGGTAGTTGTTCAACCCAACTCATTTGGATGAAAAGCGTGTTGAGCGACTTCCGAATTTCAGCAACTTCGGTAACAATTTTATGTGACAACACTAGTGCTATAAACATTTCAAAAAACCCTGTGTTGCACTCAAGAACAAAACACATTGAACTTAGATATCATTTTCTTAGAGAGCTAGTTGAATCAAATATTCTTCAACTTTCCTACATTCCAACTGAGGATCAATTAGTTGACTTTTTAACAAAACTTTTGGATCAAAAACGTTTTATTCATTTGCGTAAGGCAATTGGAATGCTTTCCTTGAAATAATTTCTTTTTGAAACCAATCCTTAGGTTAGGTTTTGTTTTTGTGTTTTTGTTCTTTACCTATGCTTGTACATAGAACATTAATTGAGCATTAGTTATATTGACTTTAACTGCATCCTTTTATATGTTTAGAAATTTATTATGCTTTAGATATCATAATATTTCAGTTGATGCAATGATCATTTATGTCAATTAAGTCATTTCTTAAAGTTATCAAAGTCATTTTCTCTCTCAATGATCTCTTGGTATAGTTTTTATCTTATTTGACTATTTAGTCGAGTATGAAATCGAGATCAATGTTTGGTTGAATACTTTATATGTTAAATAATTGATAGCCAATTGAGGGGGAGTCAAAGAAAAAGTATCATGCTCAAAAGATGTGGAAAGAGTTACATCCCAATGAGGAGTGTGAAAACTACCACCACATGGAGGAAAGAGCTGCCACCTCGGTCGTCCGAGTACTGTGTGCAGCTACCACATGTATACCAAGCATGGTTTTTCAAGATAGTTAAATAAAATGCATGTTGAAATACTTGACTTTGTCAAATTTCAAGGTTGGTATAAGGTGGGATTTTAATGAAAGATGCTCAAAGAGCCACTCTCTTCAACAAATTGTCTAAATACATTATCTAATATATTTGGGATTTCAAACATCTATTGATTCTTCAGGCAGTCCGGACCGCGGCTAGGGTTTTATTAAGAACAAAAGGGATTTGATTTCTTTTACTACAATCTTTTGTTCAAAAGTCTCCAGAGCTTCTCTCTCTAGAATTCAAGTATTTTGGAGCCTTCCCAACTCGTTTTCTCCAAATCCAAGTGAGTTTTCTTGATCAAAATCTCGGTTTTTCATAGATTTTCTATATTTTTCTCAAAACGTGATGCAAATCTCATATCTTTTCCGTTTGTGATTTGTTTTTGATCAAACTTCTTTTGAAATAAGAACTCTGGGTAGATTAGTTTTGATTATATGCTAGGTTTTCTCTTGATTAACAGATTTTTAGGTTTCGATTTCTAAAAATTCGGTTTTAGGGCATATAATAGGAATTTTCGAAAATCGTGGAATTGATCTATTTTAAAAATTCTTTTTGCAAAACTAATTTGATTCCTAGTCTCTCTACATGATAATGATTGTTTAGGTACAATTTTTCAAATTTTTGAAAATACACAATTTTTGTCGTGTTCTTGAGTTGTTGTTCACAGGATTTTTCTCTCACAAAGAAGCAGCAGCAATGGAGTTTGCATGGATAATCTTCCTTCTGGTTGTAATGGTGCACACAAGAGCGACAAATAAATTGAAGGGAGGGAAGAAACCTTTTAGAAAAGGAGAATGTGTTCGACTTGAAGACTCAGAGTCTGAACCAGAAAAGGATGAAGTAAATTGGGACGAATTAATGAATGAGGACGCGACGCCCGTTAAGTCAACGAGGAAGACTTCCGACACATCAAAAGGAAAAACTGCCTTGGATAAAGGAAAAGCATCAATGACTTCACCATCCATCTCGGTGAAAAGGAAAAGACTTGCTCGACGTTCTAGACCAGCGCGAGATGTTGAGGTTAACGAACCAATAGTTCCGGATTCACCGCCTCGCTTGGAAGAAGTGTTCATTAATACTGACCGTCTTAGGGCATTTGAACATCGAGAATGCATCGGGGAACGACATGTCAATATTGGTGCTCTTCGAGATCACTGACCAGAGTTCGGGATTCTAATTGAACAAGCTAATCTTATTGAAGTTTGTCGATTCCCGGAATTACTAGGGTATTGCTTGCATCGTGTGAGAACCTTTTACACAAATGCAAGACATCTTCAGGAAGATGAACATGGTTCGATGCAGTTTTACACAAACATCCAAGGGATGCGACTCAAAATAACTCCGCAGTTAATCGGCGAAGTCCTTGGAATGAAATCCAACAAATCGGGGATCAACTACTTAACGGGAAGAAGTTTGACGAATGCCATGTGGCAAACCGTTATAAAAGGAATCTGTTTGGAAGGAACTGAATCGACAGATGACAAAGGTGGTGAGATGGGATCGACTACTATTCTTGTATTTGCTAGGTCATCCATCTGAAGCCGTGGGGTTGAACATGAACATCCCTTACGTAATTTGGAATAGAATGTCTAGATATGTTGAGCATCTGCATCCCTCCGAAAGACTTCCTTTTCCTTTGATAATTATGAGGATCTTAAAAAGTTTTCAGATTGACATCAGCTCAACATCATATCAACACAGTTTGGGAATGATAAATGAATCCACCATTGTCAAATCTCTTCATAGACTACCCCATGTTACTCCAACTCCTTCATCCGGAAAGAAACCGTGCGTCGGCACATCGACATCTCCATCACAACAAGCACCCGCGCCAGATGATGAGGCATCGGTCACTTCAATTTATAAGCAGCAACAACGCTTATCTTTTGAACAAGAGCAGATCACCAAAGAACAGAGGCGGATTTCCGAGGAACTTGAGATCATCACGGCATCCCAAATCACATTAACCAAGAGAGTGTCCTCGATGAAGAAATTGATGAAGAAAATGTTTTCAAAGATGGGATGTAGTGCCTCTGATGAATCAGACTTAGATGATTGATTTTTACCTTTTTTTTTTTTCTCTTTTGCAGGTTTTTAAGTTTTTTTTAAGTTCTCAGTTTACGTTTGGTTCTTGAACTCTTAACTCTTCCTTCTTTTGTAATTTTGACTAAGTTTTGTGACAAAAAGGGGGAGAGAGTATAGGAGAACTTTGAACAATGCACAATGCTCTGTGATTGACCATGACTATACTTGTATGAGAACAATGCTGAAACTAAGGTAAGTTTAACTTGCAACTTTGGTTTTATATGTGTTTTGATGCATGCCTCCGCTAACTATTCGACCAACTATTTGGGCATGTAATATAACTAACAAGTTGCTTGTTGACTAACCTTTCTGTGACATTTGGATTTGTATTGCTTAGAAGATATGTCATTTTTTGATTGTGATTTTCATACATATCTGAATTTGCAAATGTCATGATGAGTATAAACTCTATCTCTGTGTTTGGTTTTGATTGTTGAAAATTCTTGAGGTTACTAACGATCTTTTGTGTCAAGAATGATTTCTTTTGCAGAGATTACAGATGTCTAAGTCTAGAGTCTGTTTTAGGAGTTTAACTCATGTATTTATCTTCATTTGGATCTCCAATGTAAATTTTTGTTGTATGGTGATATCAACAAAAATATCTTTTTGAATTTTCTTGAGCGGATTTGTGTTTTGTCACGAAACCGCCAAAGGGGGAGATTGTTACGGAATTTGAGTTGGCGTATTTCGTGAAATCGGTTAAGTCTTGAAGATTGAAGATGAAAAAGTTGGATCGTATACCTCAATCTCAAGTAAGAAGAATTCAAAAGGATCAGGTACGTTTAATTAAATAAGTTTGATGATCCGAATACTTCTTATAGTGTAGAAACACGTGGATAAGTTTTTTATTGCATAAAAATAAAAAACTGGACATTCCATATGTTCAGAGTCCGGATCGGGCTTTACAGTCCGGACCCCGAACATAGGTTAGTTCGTGCATAATTCCAGTCCGGACCCTGGGAATTTCAGTCTGGACCCCGAACGTGGAATTTGCAAGAAAAGCATGAACAGTCCGGACCGTGGATTTTAGTCCGGACCCCGAATGTCGTCTTTTCTGGAAATTGTCTGTTTCGCTGAGACAGTCCGGACCGCCAACTCCAGTGCGGACTGTCGTCCTGTAAAATTCCAGAAGTGGTTAGTTTTTTATTCTTAGTAGTAATTCCAGCCGCGACGTCGTCGACTTCGATCCTGATCGCGCCACAGATGGTGCTGAAGCAGCGAGAGGTTGCTGACCGGTTATTTACTTCATCCAGTTCCATCCCGTGCAGATTTCGGGATAGAGTTTGGAGCCTTAGGAGGCCGAGAACTTGATTGCTGCCTTGGAAAAGAAAAGTTATTGAAGATTGTTCGCCCAGGAGAAGCATCAGGTGCACTTGGTTATGCACTTTGGATAGGGACGCCGAGAGTTGGTAGCGTCGAGCTCGTCCTGCTGGACCACCGGGAGCGAGTTTCTGCGACGGCTGAGTGGTGTACCCCTGTCGCCCAGGAAGAGGATTAGAGGTTAATTATGTTTGTGAGGGGACTGCATCTGGATGGCTATCTCTTTGTGCATTCTCGGTGAGTGCTGACCTTAGATGCAGCGATGGTGCATGCTCAGTGGATTGACCGAGGATCAGCGATCAGTTCCAGGAAAGACGAAGAGCAAGGGAACAGCTTCAGTGAGAGACATCTAGCATCGTCGGATTTTGGGATAGTTGAATGGATCGAGGTTGCCATGATTCCAGTCTCAAGATCATGGGTCTCAGAGGAGACAAATGTTGGTTTTTATGGATCCACAAGGATCTAAATAGGTACTATCAAACAACTAGAGGGGGGGTGAATAGGTGTAATACTTATAAAACCAAATCTCAGTGCAAAATAAAAACCAATGCGGAAATAAAAAACAGCACACCAAGATATACGTGGAAACTCCAATCCAGGAGAAAAACCACGGGACCAACACGCAATAACAATCCACTAAGAATAGAAGAATAACAAGGTGATTACCGACTCCACGGACTCAAACCCCTCCTTCAGCTTCTTCGGACCTTGCGCTCCACCGATTGCACGTCCACTGCACACGTTCGAATCCACGAACGCCACTCGAATCCACGAGCACACGTTTCGAATCCACGAAACGCCTTCAACACATCGAATCCACGATGCTACGTCGAATCCACGACGCAAATGGCAGATAAAGAATATAGGCTCCGATGGTGATCCTTTGCTTAGATTCTCATTGAGGAATCGTAGAAGAAATCTCTAAGCAAAGACTAGATCAATTCGACAAAAGATATGTTCTTGAAAGAACCGTCGAATTGACCTAAAAGAGGCTATAAAGAAGAACGATAAAAACCTAGCCTGTAGGGTTGCTCTCAAGTGTTTTATAAATTGATCGGTAGTTTTTGAGAAACGCTAAATGTCTATTTATAGTTTAGAAACCTTTGGAAAGAGATAAGCATCAAAAACTAGCTTAACAGAAATTTTCCCGCACGACGATCCGGATCGGATTTACGGCGATCCTGATCGTCGTCTTTTTTCAGCAATTCCTGAAAAAACAAGGTTCGGGATCCGGATCGGAATTCTGATCCGGATCGGAATTCTGATCCGGATCGGTTCAGGATCAGAAATTCTGAAACATCCAATTTGTCCAGTTTTTGATTTTTAAGCAATGAAAACTTATCCAAGTGTTTCTAAACCACTCAAAAGTATTCGGATCACCAAAATTATTTAGTTAAACGTACCTGATCAATCCGAATCCATTTTCCTTAAGATTGATGTAATTGATCCACAATTCTTCTATTTCAATCTTCAAGACTCAAAACACTGAGTGTCAACTTGAGCTCTTGTTGAATCTTCTCTAAGTCTTCGATTGCTGATTGACAATTTGATCACTTCAAGACTCCGACTCAACTCAACAACTCAACTACTCAACTCACGAAATATGCCAATACAAAAAGCCGTAACAATCTCCCCCTTTGGCAATTTCGTGACAAAACCCAAACATACATAAAACGCTCAAGACACTCATCTTAAACCAAAAAATCGAAACTCAATGTCATCACCAAAACATTGATTTTCTTTGCGTGAAAGATCCAATAAACAAAAATTACAATTGAACCAGTCTTAGAACAAACTCTATGACTTAGGACTTGGAGTCTTAAAGTGATGTAATTCCTGCAAAACAAAACTCCAAACAAAATCAAACGTTAGTCGTTAGAAATTAAATGTAAATCCTACATTTGATTCGTCCTTTTGGTTCTTTTTGTTTTTCGGCTCCTTTTTCATCATCTCTTTTCTTTATCTCGATGATCTCATCTCCGTCTCCCCCTTTCTTGAGCATCTCTGTTCTCCCCCTATCTCTGTTCTCCCCCTATTTCTGTTCTCCCCCTTTTTGTCACAAATTGTCAAACAGTGAATATAGGCAAAAAGAAATCACTAACAACATTAGTTCATAGAGAAAGAGGGATAAAAGCTCAGTTCCGGTATATAACAAAAACACAGATTGCGTACCGGTAGCCGAAAGCAAAAATCAAATAATTTCTTGAAACAAATCCAGATTTTGAAATAATTGAATTACCGATTTGTATTCCATCAAGAAAACAATTTAAGTGCTTGAAAATAATATGAGATCACATGGATGTCATTCAATCCAATTAATTATAAAAATTAAAAAGATTTACTCCAAAATCATGAAAAATAAAGGTAAAACATTATAAACCGTTTTTCATGTTATATTCATCAAACACAAGTCATCAAAAATAATCTTGAGATCCAAACTCTATCAAGATGTAACGGATTTACAAAGATGACTTACGGAGATTTCCAAGTGACATCAATCTTGAATTCTACCCTTTCAAATTGAGATAAACACTAAAATACCTAAGGGTGGCTCTTTGAGCATCTTTTAACTATCCCACCTTATACCAACCAGGAGATTGTTCAAAATAAGAACTTTGAATTTAAATCTCCGAAAGCTTCAACTAAACAAAATTTCATAAATATTTTTCAAGCATCCATAACATGTGGTAGCTTCACACACAAACCGGACGACCGGGGTGGCAGCTCTTTCCAACATGTGGTGGTAGTTTTCACACTCCTTTCGGATGTAACTCTTTCCACATCTTTTGCAATTCATTTATTTACCCTTGTAAGAATGCAATCTCCTACGTGAAAGAATCAAATTCCAAATTTTAGTCTATCGGTTGTCTCACGTTTATCACAATGAAATCACACAACCGAGATAGATTAAGCATCTAAAGATCACACATGATTTCTAAAATTTGATGCTTATAATATCAAAAACTCCTATAATGAAGTATCTTCAAGATTATGATTATGGAGTAAAGTTGATAATCCATATAAAGTTAACTTGGAGTGAATGAACGTGATGCCCTTTTTTTTTTTATTCAATGCACTTGTTCATTAAAAACCTTTTGTTCAAAAACAAAACATAAAAACAAAGAGCATTGAAAACATGTAATGCAGAGATTTAGAAAAATATGAAAGGAAAACCAATCAAAGCATTACATACAGTCATAAGCTATTTAGAACTTAAGACAAGGAAAGATATCACCTTTCCGAATCCAAAATCGCTGGATTTTGGGTTGTCTTGATTCGTTGTGGCCGGGGGTTGTCCGCTTTGACTGTTGATCCACCTTAGGTCTTTGCCTCGCAATGATCCACTTGTATGATTGATGTTGTGGCTCGGACCTTTGGTGGGTTGAGTGAACTCCTTTGACTTGACGTATCTTTTGAGTCCGTTGAGTCCGCTCCGTAGATGAAGTTGCCGAAGAATTTTTCTTTCTCTTTTTCGGGCAATCCTTCACCAAATGTCCTTCAAGTCCACAAAGGTGACACGTTCTTCCTTTCAATTTGAATGTGGAACTTGAAGCATGCACAGTTTGATCCTTTTTAAATCCCAAACCAACCTTGCTTGTTTGACCTAATCCGCACATACAATCTAGTTTCTTGGAAATGGTTGAAAGCCTTTGTATGTCGGATTTGAGTTCATGAACTTGCTTGGTCAATGCTTGGTTGGTGACATGAATCTCCTCAAACAGTTTTTCTAGAAAACCAATCTTGTCCATATATGTTTTAGCGTTTGTCTCCGATTGGTTTATCTTTTCTTGGAGGATTTTATTATTATCCAATAAAAGCTCTCGTTCCTCCTCGAGATCATGAAGATTGATCTTTAAAGCATGATTCTCGTCTTGAATCTCAAGTCATTGCTTCCTCAACTTCTTAATATGTTTGTCCATCTTCTTTGATTCCGTAAGAAGTTGTTGATATGCCTCAACGAGTTCTTCTTCGTCCGACTCCCCCTCACTTGATGACTCTCCGCCGGATGTTGATGTTTCATGCAAAATCAAAGGAATAGAGTCAGTGATTAAAGATGATAAGCAAAAATTAGAAGAGGGAATATGAGAGGCATGTAAGGCAACGACTTTTTCCTCTTTACTTGAGGTCGGTTCATTAGAAGTAGAATCGTCCCAAGTTTTCGCTTGCAAAGCCTTCTTTTTATATGATTTCGGAGAAGGACAATCCGTTGAAATATGGCCGTAGCCTTTGCATCTATAACATCGGATTTCCCCTTCGAATTTATCTTTTTCCTTAGAAGGTTTTGCAAAGCTTTTGAGGTTAGAGGATTTAGAACCCGATGATCCTTTAGATGGTTTTGTGGATGTAGATCCATCGGTTCGATTCTTCCAAAACTTCCGACGAAATTTCTTTACGATCCGCGCCAATTGTTCTTCAAAATCGGCAAAAGAGATTTCATCGTCGGAACTTGATTCGCCATCTTCTTCCTTTGTTGATTTGAAAGCAATACCTGTAAGCTTAGAAGAAGACTTGGAAGAAACTTGATTAGTAGGAAAAGTCATTTCATAAGTTTGCAAAGCACCTACTAATTCCTCTACTCTCATCTCATCCGGATGACTAACGGTTTCAATGGCGGTAACCTTTGCCCTAAACCGTTCCGGAAGAGTGCGAAGAATCTTTCTTACAATTCTCGACTCCGGGATCTTTTCTCCTAAATTAGCACAAGTATTGATCACATCTTGAAGTCTAGTGTAATAATCTGTAAACAATTCATGCTCATCCGTATGAATAGAGTCAAAATGACTTGTAAGCATCTGGAGCTTTTGAATTTTTACAAGATTAGTATCCTCATGTGTAATTTTGAGAATATCCCAAATTTCCTTCGCGGTTTCACACGCGGAAATTCGGGTGAACTCAGTCGAGGAAAGAGAATTAAATAAAGCGTTCATACCTTTCCCATTGTAAGAAGATCTTTCAAATTCCTCTTTGGACCATCTAGAGCGAGGTTTTGGGGTAGTAGAATTTCCTACTTCCTCAACAGGATGCACCCAACCGTATTCCACAGATTGCCATACCTGCTCATCAATTGCGATGAGAAAAGCTCTCATCCGCACTTTCCAATAAGCATAATTAGTCCCATCAAAAAGAGGAGGTCTATAAATATTACCACTTTCACCCGACATGATAGATAAACCTAAAACCCGCTCTGATCCCAATTGTTGGTTTTTATGGATCCACAAGGATCTAAATAGGTACTATCAAACAACTAGAGGGGGGGTGAATAGGTGTAATACTTATAAAACCAAATCTCAGTGCAAAATAAAAACTAATGCGGAAATAAAAAACAGCACACCGAGATATACGTGGAAACTCCAATCCAGGAGAAAAACCACGGGACCAACACGCAATAACAATCCATTAAGAATAGAAGAATAACAAGGTGATTACCGACTCCACGGACTCAAACCCCTCCTTCAGCTTCTTCGGACCTTGCGCTCCACCGATTGCACGTCCACTGCACACGTTCGAATCCACGAACGCCACTCGAATCCACGAGCACACGTTTCGAATCCACGAAACGCCTTCAACACATCGAATCCACGATGCTACGTCGAATCCACGACGCAAATAGCCGATAAAGAATATAGGCTCCGATGGTGATCCTTTGCTTAGATTCTCATTGAGGAACCGTAGAAGAAATCTCTAAGCAAAGACTAGATCAATTCGACAAAAGATATGTTCTTGAAAGAACCGTCGAATTGACCTAAAAGAGGCTATAAAGAAGAACGATAAAAACCTAGCCTCTAGGGTTGCTCTCAAGTGTTTTATAAATTGATCGGTAGTTTTTGAGAAACCCTAAATGTCTATTTATAGTTTAGAAACCTTTGGAAAGAGATAAGCATCAAAAACTGGCTTAACAGAAATTTTCCGGCACGACGATCCGGATCGGATTTACGACGATCCTGATCGTCGTCTTTTTTCAGCAATTCCTGAAAAAACAAGGTTCGGGATCCGGATCGGAATTCTGATCCGGATCGGAATTCTGATCCGGATCGGTTCAGGATAAGAAGTTCTGAAACATCCAATTTGTCCAGTTTTTTATTTTTAAGCAATGAAAACTTATCCAAGTGTTTCTAAACCACTCAAAAGTATTCGGATCACCAAAATTATTTAGTTAAACGTACCTGATCAATCCGAATCCATTTTCCTTAAGATTGATGTAATTGATCCACAATTCTTCTATTTCAATCTTCAAGACTCAAAACACTGAGTGTCAACTTGAGCTCTTGTTGAATCTTCTCTAAGTCTTCGATTGCTGATTGACAATTTGATCACTTCAAGACTCCGACTCAACTCAACAACTCAACTACTCAACTCACGAAATATGCCAATACAAAAAGCCGTAACAACAAAGACCAGGAGATTCTCAATGAACGAGGTACCAACAGTAGTGTCAGGATATCTTCATGCAGAGTGTTCCTGAATGGTGCTCTTGGAATTGCCGCTTGCGACAGCACCCTCTACCCCTTTTGGATAAAGAGGTTCTTCCGATGTACCGACAGACCGATGGAGCCGTCATGCCGAGGCAGTTAGAGCAATGCCAACCAGCATCTATTTGTTGAGTTTGTGCAGCCGGCTGGAGAGTGCCAGGATAGTGGATCACAATTTTACCAGGTGTGGTTTCCTTGGGTCGTCGAAGTTAGAGCTTGTTGATGCCGTCACCGCGTGTGCTTGTTTCAGTAGAGTAGGGGTAGCTTCGCGTGGGCCAGGGAGGAGACTGTTGGCTACCATGGATTGTCGAGGAAGGACAATGAACCTCCGTGTGTTACGGAATTTGAGTTGGCGTATTTCGTGAAATCGGTTAAGTCTTGAAGATTGAAGATGAAAAAGTTGGATCGTATACCTCAATCTCAAGTAAGAAAAATTCAAAAGGATCAGGTATGTTTAATTAAATAAGTTTGATGATCCGAATACTTCTTATAGTGTAGAAACACGTGGATAAGTTTTTTATTGCATAAAAATCAAAAGCTGGACATTCCATATGTTCAGAGTCCGGATCGGGCTTTACAGTCCGGACCCCGAACATAGGTTAGTTCGTGCATAATTCCAGTCCGGACCCTGGGAATTTCAGTCCGGACCCCGAACGTGGAATTTGCAAGAAAAGCATGAACAGTCCGGACCGTGGATTTCAGTCCGGACCCCGAATGTCGTCTTTTCTGGAAATTGTCTGTTTCGCTGAGACAGTCCGGACCGCCAACTCCAGTCCGAACTGTCGTCCTGTAAAATTCCAGAAATGGTTAGTTTTTGATTCTTATCTTCTTCCACAAGTTTTCTAACCTATAAATAGACCCTTTAATTCATCTTTTAAGGGGACGACGCTAAGTGGAAGGAATCCAATCAATCCATAAATATTCCACATATAGAGAAGAAAGGAAATACTTGATTTAATTCTATGTTTCTTCATCTATATTATTAATTTGATTCTAGGTTTTCCAAACTCAAATTTTGAGTAGAATCAAATTAATGAATACTTAGATGGTATTTCCGATCTATTTTTCTAATCTAAGTATTCGGCGGATCATCACCACCCAAAAACAACGATTTATCGCAAATCGGCGCGTGGACTCGCGTGGCCTTGTGGATTCAAGGTGCAACCGCTCTCGTGGATTCGGAGCGAGGTACGTTCGTGGATTCGAGACGTGCTACTGGGTGAAGACCGTGGATTCGGTCGGACGTCGTGGACTCGACGTTGGACGCCGTGGATTCGGCGTTGGACGCTAATCGTGGATTCGAGCAGCATTGCGGAGCGAGCGGAGAAGATCTACTAGGAGCGTATGGAAAAGGTTGAGTCGTAAGTGTGTACGGTAAATCACCTTGTACGTGTGTTAATTCTAGTGGATTTCACCGTGTTATCGGTCCCGTGGTTTTTTACTCCGGATTGGAGTTTTCCACGTGAAAATCTCTGCGTGTTATTTATTTTTCCGCATTGGGTTTTATATCGCAAAAATTTTTGAGTGTTTATTGTTTACACCTATTCACCCCCCTCTAGGTTTTTTTTTCCCCTATTTAGATCCAATTTATACATAACCCAACACCGTGGACCTGGTCAGGAGGAGTGTGTTTATATAGGGAGCTAGACCACGGCAGAGTTGAGTCGTGGTCGTATTGCGTTGTTAGCGATTGTAGAGGAGGTGCCTAGGGCGGCACTGGGACTTAAGGATATCCTTATCGCCCGTGTGATCCCGGGTGAAAGTCTACCTGATCTAATATCGAAGCCGCTGCTTAGTGAGATTGAGATTGAGATAGTGATTGACGTGGTTTTGGAAACTACGCCGACTATGGTAGCACCTATTGGAGTATCACCCGCGAAACAGAGAGTGAGAGCTGATAGTGCAGCTGCGGGATTTGATGGATCGAGAGGTCTGTGTGACCCAGTACCACCTCGTGGGAATACGACAGTGAGGACCCGAGAGATGGATACTTGAGTATGATGCCACACCGTGGATACACGGTGGTGATGCCACGCCGATTGGTGCACGGCAGTGATGCCACATTGTGAATACACAACGGTGAGAGTTCTTTGATGGTTTGAGTACAGACAGGTTTGGAGTGTATTACGACAGATGCCCTCGTGAGTTTGATTGTCTTATGGAACCTTACAGCCGAGGGCTGTGCCCGGATGGTGTTCAGGACCCGGTAGGGGCATTGTGAGCTTACAGCACAATCTTGTGGATTGATTGATGCCCTGCCGTCCTTAGGATTTGAGGAATCGGGCGTTCCAGCTGTGTTTGGACGGGTGGTTAGCCGTACCCGTCATGGATATCTGGATTTATTTCCGGGGTGACCTGTGGCATGAGGAGCACTTGTGGATAGCGCTGTAACTTCTAAGAGAGAAGAAGTGGCTTGCCAAGTTGGGAGAGTGTGCTTTCGACTTCGAAAGGTTCTGTGGTTAGGCCTCATGATGTCAGCTGCAGGAGCGACTGAAGACCCAACGAAGAGTGATACCGTTGGGAATTAGCCTAAGCCTATTATTGTGACTGAGGTCAAAAGTTTTGGACTAGGCAGGGCTAGTTTATTTTCGAAGAGTTAAAGCTGCATCGAGTTGCATGTTTGCCAGTGATAGAAAGAACATTGAGTTATTCTTAGATCCTCAAACCTGAAGTACTTGGTTACTCAGGAAGATTTTGGTTGAGGCAACGCCGGTGGACAGAGTTATTGGAGCTATATGATTGATTTAGTATATCTTTATCCCGGCGAGGATATTATGGTTAGTTACGCCTTGTCTAAGCGAGCGGTGCAACCTTGGAATGAGGTGATGGATCAATGGGTGCCCCTTTTGGAACTTGAGAAATGATCCCGTTGATAGACTCCCTTCCCCGGTTGGTGGATGTGAGAGTGCATTTGTGAAGCTTTGAGCATATGGGTTGCTAAGGAGCAACGGGGGAGTTATGCCAATTGGAGTGTTAGAGTTGGAATTAGAGAACTTGATTTTTGGAAGCCACCAACCGCAGGGATATTTATAGATTTGAGCTTACGCGGGGAGTTTGGTCTGCAAGTTTTTATCTGCCTGGAAGAAGTGTATTTTTTCCCCTGGCATGTTTTGTTTTTCACTTCCTTAGAGTTGGACGAGGATTGAGTTACCGGGATCGACCGATGAAATTCTTGCTGGCGAGACAGAAGAATTTTGCAGTCGCTTTATACTTTGAGTGAAGGATCAGTGGAGCCATCTTGTTTCCTGTCCCCATTTGATTGAGACACACTCCCAAGTTATGGATTTATTCTGGTTTCGAGGACGAAACCCTTTTAAGGAGGGGAGAGTATAGAATACCGGGATTTCGGATAGCGTGCCGACCTCGCAAGATGGCATGGTGCGGAGAAATTGCCTCGAGTGTGTTCCATATGTGTTTAGAGATGAGTTCGGGTTGACTCGGATCAATACGGAAGCCCCAGCTTGAATCGGAGTTTTTCGGGCTTTGTGCGCCGATAGAGGACTGGCTTGGGGGAAGCCTCGACTTCACCGTGGAGTGCAGGAAAATTTGGAAATACTTGGAACTGGTGTGTTTTAAGATTACAGCGGAGTTCGGGAGGTTCCGGACTGACGCGGAGGACCCGAGGGCAAAAAGTGAGTTGGAACTGGCAGTTTTGGAGCCGGTTTTTGGATTGAGCACACCGACTCCACGGATGAGCTTTTTGAGAAGAAAAAGCTGTGCACAGGTGTATTTTCATTTTACAGCGGGGTTCGGGAGGTTTCGAGCCGTTGCGGAGACCCCGAAGGCAAAAAGTGACTTGGAGTTGGCTAAAATAAATAAATTAATTAATTAATTTCATTAATTTGGATTTTTTTGCCTTTGGTTGAATGGAAGCAGCTTGAGGAGTGGTTTGTTTTATTTTAAGTGCTATAGATAATTTTCCTCTTGATGAGTATCTTGGTTTTTCCCCTTGATGTGACTGCCAACCACCTTATTAATTAGCCTGTTGCTAATTTTTTCGCCACTTCACCTCACCTTCCTCTTCAATACAACAGAGGAATTAATTAGAAGCAGAGGATGAGACAAGGAGAGAAAAGAAGAGAGAAGAAGAAGAAGAAACTAAGGAAAAGAGGTAGAATGGTGAGCCTTGATGGTGGGACGTCCGCCTAGAGCCGTGTGGGCCGAGCGGTGAGCGCGACGAGCGGCGCGCACGGCTTGCGAGGTACGCTGCTGTTGGGTTTTTTGAGAAACTGGTTGAGAGCTCGGTTTGTGAGATGTTGCTCACTTCTTGTCCATGAGGCTCGCGGTGAGGTGGTAGCCGCGTCGGGGGGGGGGGAAGCCGCGCGCGCGCATAATGGTGCGCGCGCGGCTGGTGCGCTCTGCTGCGCGGGCGTGCGCAGATGAGCGCCGCGCGGGCGGTGCACAGGGCGCCGCGCGGGCGCGGGGCCAGCGCGCGGGCGCACTGCTAGCGCGTTGGGCACGCTCGTAGCGGGCTGGGCCGCCGCGCGGCGGGCCCATGCGCCGCCCAGCGGCCCAAGCAGCCGCGCGGCAGCCCCTTGCGCCGCGCTGTGCACGCCAGGGCAGCGCGGCCAGCGGCAGCGGCGCGCGGTCAGCATGTAATGTACCGAATTTTCGGCACATAAATAAATGTAAATAAAGGGGGTATGAAATACTAGTGTTATGAAAGTTAGGGAAGTAAAGAACATTTGGACGCGAGTTGCGCCCAAATTGGGTTAAAATGGAGAGATCTGGATTTTATTGGAGAAAGGGGGCCCAGATTTTTAGTGGAAAATTCACAGTGTCGGAAAATTCCGAGAAAATTATGGGAGCCCCGTAAATATGTTTTAAGACCACAGAAAAAGTTTTGCGTTGATCGGATGCCTGATAATGAGAACGGGCTCCGCCAACAGTGTCGGAAAATTTTGAGAAAATTTGGGGAGCTTCGTAATTATGTTTTAAGGCCACAGTAAAAATTTCGGGTTGATAGGATATCCGGATTGCGAGAACGGGGTCCGCCAGCGATTTTGGATACAGCAGGGCTTTTGGTGGCCCAGAAATGGCCAAAAGTGAAAATTTAAATTTTTCTGTGGTAAATTAAGCTGAAACGAAGCCGCCTGTCAAATTTGGACGGAAACGGACGAAAATTGGACAGAAAACAGAACAAAAATAGATCTCGAGGCGATAGCGACGCGCGGATCGAGGCGAGGGAGGCGTGCTGCGCACCTGGCGCTAGTGCGCGCCCGCGTGGCGCGCAGGACGCGCGCCACGTGGCGCGGGGGGCGCCGCTTGGACCCGGTGCGCGCCCCCCCTTCGTGGTGAACCGCCATTTGGCGGGTTCCCATTGGGGGGACCCGTGGACCCGGTCCACGGGCCACCCCCCACTCTCCCTTCTCTTTTCTTTTTCTTTTTCTTTTCTTCTTCTTCTTCTTCCTCCCCGCAGACCCTTCCTCTTCTCCTTCCATTTTTGTCCAGCCGAGCTTCGAGTGAGGGAGAGAGACAGAGAGATAGAGAGAGAAGAAAAGAAAAAAAAAAGAGGGGATTTTGTGGGGCAAGCGAGCGCGCCGTGAACCTCGTGGAGCGCACGAGGCGTGCCAAAAAGCCGATGGACAGCGCGACTGTACGAGGTAACGTTATTTTCACGATATTTTTAGCATAATTTTTATGCCTTCTTTGGGTTTAGATTTGACCCCATTACCATATTGCGTGTTAGAAACCAAGTGATACTGCGCCGTTTTGCTGCGCGGACTGCCGGGGGCAGTTTTGGCGCGCCTCGTTTTGCGTGCCGGTTGTGTTGTCGCGCATCGTTTTGCGTGCACTCTCTAATATTATACATCATTTTTTGTACAGGGTTAGAAAAACGTGCACCATTTTACGTGCAACCCTACAGTAGACCGTGCATCATTTTGCGTGCAGATTCGAGTTACGTGCACCGTTTTGCGTGCCGGTTGATTTAACGCGCACCGTTTTGCGTGCAGACTAAAATGACGCGCACCGTTTTGCGTGCGGGTTTTTAGTGACGTGCATCGTTTTGCGTGCAGGTTTGGTGGACGTGCACCGTTTTGCGTGCATACTCGAGAGAAGTGCATCGTTTTGCGTGCAAGCTCGAGGAGACAAGTGGAATCGCGCGGAGACCAATTGCAAGTGTCTACAAGCAATTGGGTACACTACAAGGTGGGGAATTCTGCCGAAATTGGGTGACCTCTCCCCTTGCTCCTTTGCTTTTCGATTCGAAGCATGATAGTAGCCTGTTAGAGGCGTTAGGTAATTATGAATAAGATTGCATGTTTAGAGGAACACAAATGAAAAGAGCAACTGTTGGTTGCCAACAACAGATGATATATGTGCATGTGTAGAGAAATTTAGAGGAAAAGTGATATTTATGATTTATCCACAATAGGGGATAAATTTGTATGTGTAGATGGACACAGATGATAAATGCAACTGTCGGTTGCCAAAAGGAGATGATTCATTTTCATGTGCAAAAAGGACTTAGAGGATAAATATTATTTTTATGATGGATATGAAAATAATTGCATGCGTAGAAATGAGTAATTACTTGATGACTGTGATCATGTTAGGGTACAACCATAGGAATCATGTGATATAAGGGAACAGAACTTGTTGGTAGTAAGACTAGGAGAAAACCTAGTTTAGGGGTTTGACGAGTGACATCAACTTAGGAGTTATCCTAGGAAGGATGAGCGGCATGGTCTTAGGTGATAACCTAAGGACACTGGATAGAGTGATCAACATAGAGTCAGAAAACTCTAGGGTGTATATGACATTGAACTTAAGTAAAGAGAACCTAAGGAGAACTAGTGTCCAACATAGAGTCAAGGAACTCTAGGATGAGTATGACATGGAACTTAGGTAAGGAAACCTAAGGTGAACTAGAGGTCAGCATAGAGTCATGGAACTCTAGGACAAGTATGACATGGGACTTAGGTAAAGGGAACCTAAGTTGAGCTAGAAGAGTTTAAACTCATAGACAGGAAATAGAGTCAAGTTGACTCTAGGATTCAGTAAGGAATCAGGAGGATGGAAAAGGTGGATCAAGTGTGGAGATATGAAAGGGAAAACAGAAAAGTAGAGTCAATGTAATTCTAAGATAACAGTGGAACATGGAATTAGAGTCAGTGTAACTCTAAGTTAATGGTGAAGCAGGAAAACAGAGTTTAGTTAACTCTAGGATTCAGTGAGGAATCAGAAATGTGGGATGAGATCCCCAGTTTAAAGAGTTGATCAAATATTACCCTAGAAGGTCATAGGGTGTCTGGGCAAATGGATAATAACTTTAACTTCAATTTGAGTTAAAGAAATAAAAGAGAAATGTTTAAGAGTCCAGGAGGCTCTCTAGTTATCCTTATGGCAAGACCTAGGATAAGAGGAAAAAATTGTTGCTAAAAGGCAAAAGATTAAAAGCAAGCTAAAAGTGGCTAAAAGCATAAAGAAAATGTAATTGGCGCCTTCGAATTTGAGACTCGTCAAGTGGAGCAGGACTCCCTGGGCAGTGACCCGTCGGACGAGGTACTTTCGAATGGCTAAAAGTGAAAGCAAGGAGCTAAATGCTCAAAGAAAAGAGAAAGTGATTTGCCAGTGGCAAAAAGGGAGCTATAAGCCTGAATAAGAAAGGAAAGTAAGTGTTCAAAGGCAAAGAGGCTAAGAACTAAAGTAGAAAGAAAAGAAAGAAAATATAAAAAGATAAAATGGGCGTACCTTCGGGGGTGAAACGTAGATCTTGTCGGAGCCATGGGCAGTGTCCCTCTCCCGGGCAGTGACCCGTATGACAAGTTTCCCGTTGGGCGGGGTAACACTTGCGGGTGTTCTCGGCAACCTTAGAAATCTTATCTTATGGTAGCAAGACTACCGGGCTCGGGCCCGTTGGATAAGAATTTCCGAGGGTTAACTTGAACTAAAGCACCAGAATCTAAAGAATAAAGAAAAATAGAGTGGCCAAGGTGGCCGGGTTAGTTGGACCCTGTATTCAGCGGCATAGTGGCCGAGTTGGTGCTTAGCAGCCTAGTGTGGCTAGACAGAGTAGTGCTGGGTAGATGGTTATACACAGATAGTGTAGTGATATGTTATATTGCATAGCTGCATTTTGATATTGAGGATTTAGTTTCCTAGCACTATTATTATTGCTTCCATTGGACCAAGTGGTGTAGGACACTTTTTCTCGGTGGTTGAACCCATTGGGAACTCTGTCGGAGTTCTCACACCCCTTGGGTGACTCCCCCCACAGGTTCGGGAATGGATGCAGTGGTCGAGACGGATCAGATGCAGACAGCGAGGCATACGACAGGGGCAAGGGCCCAGCAGCATAGAGACCTAGAGGGTCTAGCAGAGGTATCCCTTTTTATATATTTCTTGAGTGAACTTTGTATGGTGAGGAATTTATGTAAAGGAATTGTAATAATTTTATTAGCAAGTTCAGAAATGTAAAGTGTAATAAATTTAAGTTATGGTTCACTCTTGTATGCTTTCATTATCGCTTAAACTGTTTGTTTATAAAATGAAAGTTCAAATTTATAGTGATTTTTAGTACTCTGATATTGAGCTTCCGCATATACTTGTTGTATGATTATGGATATTACCGTTCCTTTCAGGTAGTGAAAGGTCATACCCGATTGGCGGGTCTGTTGGCGTGCCCGAACCGTACAAATTGGCGGGCTCGGGACGTGACAGATTAGAGTGGTATCAGAGCCTATGAATAATCCTAGGTGGTTAGCGAACCTTAGGGAGACCCTAGGGATTAGCACGAGAGAGTGTGTGGATTATTGAGCGAAAGTATTTGATTGGTTATTGTTGTTCCCAAAAAGGATGTTGGGACTGATCGAGGGCGACGAGCTTTTATTCTTCGGATATTACGTTGGCGGCCGACAACGTAATGTTGGAGATGAAAAGGAGTACCCTCTTATACTTTCGCATGATTGGGTCGACGAGCTTTTCTGTCGGTATATAGCTTACGCGTTGCTCAAATGGCTAAATTTGGGCTAGTCGTTTTGTGTGGTGTGCATATCAGCGATGACACCACGCAGGAATACGCGCTTGTTTCGACTCGTGCTGGGAGAGGGCTCTGGGTCGAACAAGGTACACGAGCTGCGATAGCAGGTGGCCGCACTTATTGGTGGTCTAGCAGCAGATCAAGCTTCTTGCCGTCAGCGGAAATTTCCCGCCGACAGGAAGGCTGATTCCAACGCCTAAGTGTGGCGTCGATGTGACAGTCGGAGCAGATAGATAGGCTCCAGTGGCTGATAGCGCAGCAAGCTGAGGCTGCACAGACAACGTATGAGTATACGGCGTCGCCGCCTGAAGGGGCGACAGTAAAGGGAGTGGCAGTGGCCGCCGAGCTTTTGTTGGCATACCCTGCCCCTTCAGCATAGGGTGTCATAAGCTTGTGCTAGCTAGTTTGCTGGCAAAGTATGGTTAGTAAGGTCCAGTGAGAGACCGACTCGCGAGGTAGATGGTGATCGCTATGTCGCGAGAGCCAAGTTGCTGTGCCCTAAGGGTTAGGGCAAGAAAGATTTACGGGCCGGGCAGCGTGAGTTCGCCCTGATGACGGTAGTGACCGTGTGGCGTGTTGGTTTTGGCTAGATTGCCGCATAGTGGAGTTAGTGAGGCCCAGAGTAGGCTTCAAGATGCGGGAACCTCTCGAAAGAGCGAGAGTTTTGTGGCGCCGTTCTGATGAATCGGTGTAATGGCAAGGGTTGCCACCGTAGTATTTGCGAGTTGATCACCAGAGTTGGTGGACAGTCGTTGTGATGCCTCAACCTAGTTGGGAGAGGTGTACAGGAGTCATACGCGTGTATAAGCAAGTTGCTTAACATTGGATTTTTACGAGTTAGCGTGGGGGCGTTGGACGCCCAACTGTTTGGGTGCTCACGGACCACAAGTATAGTTTAGCCCGAGAGAGCTGATTAGTTGGCGCATTAGCCTTTGCCCTGTGTGGCCAGAGTCGTTACAGAGTTCGGATCGCGGATTGACGACTAGTTAGTTGGTTTTCGCTCAGTGGAGCATAGTGGTCGCGTGGCGACGATTTGCGGGTTCGCGTTAGGACGATCCGTGCCTGGACCATGTTTGTGGACTGTGGGCCTGTAGCCCAGTGGGCAGGCGCAGTCAGCTGTGAGAGACAGCGGCTCGAGACCTGATGGTGGGGCATGATAGAGATTTGGTCGGGACGGTAGTCCGAGCGATGACCCGGGGACGTGGGGTGCCACGTGTGAGCATTGAGGCTGATAGTACACTGAGAGTGTGATATGATCAGGCCGTAGGGCTAATGATGATCGAGGTACTGTAGCTCCTGGTAGGAGTATTGGTGTGGTAATCCTAAGTGTGGATCTACCCGTATGACGTTTGGATCTGCGTGCTACCGAGAGCCATTGCACAGTGTTGGACTAGCTTCGGGCTATAGGCCCTATTGGATCGTGGACTGTGAGCCTATTAGTAGTCCGAGATATCGGGTTAGCTGATAACCCGTGGACTTAGAGCACTAGTAGCGTTTATGATAGCTGGGAACTCGTGGATTGGCCTTGCCCTCCACCTTAGGCAGCGGAGCGACCGGAATATGCGGTAAATGTAATTGTTGCAGATGCAACCTCGTTGTGAGAAGAATGATGGCGGAATTAAAGTAAAAATTTCGCAAGTAAAAACTGGGTCATTTGTGACAATTGAGAGAACAAGTGCTCAACTGTGTCTTTCACCTATTTGGTGAAAGTAGCCAGACGCCAGGTCTGTATTTGTCCCTGGATTGAGATAGGGATCCGAGGATGAGTTGCTCGTGTAGTCTCGGCGAGCAGGCAATTTGATGCCGGTCACGATATACAGTGAGCCCAGTAGTGAGGGCAAGATTTCCTCCCTCTCGATCAAGTAGGAGTCGAGATGTGATTCAAGTTCGAGGACGAAACTTATTTTAAGGGGGGTAGAATGTAATGTACCGAATTTTCGGCACATAAATAAATGTAAATAAAGGGGGTATGAAATACTAGTGTTATGAAAGTTAGGGAAGTAAAGAACATTTGGACGCGAGTTGGGCCCAAATTGGGTTAAAATGGAGAGATCTGGAATTTTATTGGAGAAAGGGGGCCCAGATTTTTAGTGGAAAATTCACAGTGTCGGAAAATTCCGAGAAAATTACGAGAGCCCCGTAAATATGTTTTAAGACCACAGAAAAAGTTTCGCGTTGATCGGATGCCTGATAATGAGAACGGGCTCCGCCAACAGTGTCGGAAAATTCTGAGAAAATTTGGGGAGCTTCGTAATTATGTTTTAAGGCCACAGTAAAAATTTCGGGTTGATAGGATATCCGGATTGCGAGAACGGGGTCCGCAAGCGATTCTGGATACAGCGGGGCTTTTGGTGGCCCAGAAATGGCCAAAAGTGAAAATTTAAATTTTTCTGTGGTAAATTAAGCTGAAACGAAGCCGCTTGTCAAATTTGGACGGAAACGGACGAAAAATGGACAGAAAACGAAACAAAAATAGATCTCGAGGCGATGGCGACGCGCGGATCGAGGCGAGGGAGGCGTGCTGCGCAAGGCGTGCCTGGCGCTAGTGCGCGCCCGCGTGGCGCGCAGGACGCGCGCCACGTGGCGCGGGGGGCCCCGCTTGGACCCGGTGCGCGCCCCCCCTTCGTGGTGAACCGCCATTTGGCGGGTTCCCATTGGGGGGACCCGTGGACCCGGTCCACGGGCCACCCCCCACTCTCCCTTCTCTTCTCTTTTTTCTCTTTCTTTTCTTCTTCTTGTTCTTCCTCCCCGCAGACCCTTCCTCTTCTCCTTCCATTTTTGTCCAGCCGAGCTTCGAGTGAGGGAGAGAGAGAGAGAGATAGAGAGAGAAGAAAAGAAAAAAAAAAGAAGGGGATTTTGTGGGGCAAGCGAGCGCGCCGTGAACCTCGTGGAGCGCACGAGGCGTGCCAAAAAGCCGATGGACAGCGCGACTGTACGAGGTAACGTTATTTTCACGATATTTTTAGCATAATTTTTATGCCTTCTTTGGGTTTAGATTTGACCCCATTACCATATTGCGTGTTAGAAACCAAGTTATACTGCGCCGTTTTGCTGCGCGGACTGCCGGGGGCAGTGTTGGCGCGCCTCGTTTTGCGTGCCGGTTGTGTTGTCGCGCATCGTTTCGCGTGCACTCTCTAATATTATACATCATTTTTTGTACAGGGTTAGAAAAACATGCACCGTTTTACGTGCAACCCTACAGTAGACCGTGCATCGTTTTGCGTGCAAATTTGAGTTACGTGCACCGTTTTGCGTGTCGGTTGATTTAACGCGCACCGTTTTGCGTGCAGACTAAAATGACGCGCACCGTTTTGCGTGCGGGTTTTTAGTGACGTGCATCATTTTGCGTGCAGGTTTGGTGGATGTGCACCGTTTTGCGTGCAAACTCGAGAGAAGTGCATCGTTTTGCGTGCAAGCTCGAGGAGACAAGTGGAATCGCGCGGAGACCAATTGCAAGTGTCTACAAGCAATTGGGTGACCTCTCCCCTTGCTCCTTTGCTTTTCGATTCGAAGCATGATAGTAGCCTGTTAGAGGCGTTTGGTAATTTTGAATAAGATTGCATGTTTAGAGGAACACAGATGAAAAGAGCAACTGTTGGTTGCCAATAACAGATGATATATGTGCATGTGTAGAGAAATTTAGAGGAAAAGTGATATTTATGATTTATCCACAATAGGGGATAAATTTGTATGTGTAGATGGACACAGATGATAAATGCAACTGTCGGTTGCCAAAAGGAGATAATTCATTTTCATGTGCAAAAAGGACTTAGAGGATAAATATTATTTTTATGATGGATATGAAAATAATTGCATGCGTAGAAATGACTGATTACTTGATGACTGTGATCATGTTAGGGTACAACCCTAGGAATCATGTGATATAAGGGAACAGAACTTGTTGGTAGTAAGACTAGGAGAAAACCTAGTTTAGGGGTTTGACGAGTGACATCAACTTAGGAGTTATCCTAGGAAGGATGAGCGGCATGGTCTTAGGTGATAACCTAAGGACACTGGATAGAGTGATCAACATAGAGTCAGAAAACTCTAGGGTGTATATGACATGGAACTTAAGTAAAGAGAACCTAAGGAGAACTAGTGTTCAACATAGAGTCAAGGAACTCTAGGATGAGTATGACATGGAACTTAGGTAAGGAAACCTAAGGTGAACTAGAGGTCAGCATAGAGTCATGGAACTCTAGGACAAGTATGACATGGGACTTAGGTAAAGGGAACCTAAGTTGAGCTAGAAGAGTTTAAACTCACAGACAGGAAATAGAGTCAAGTTGACTCTAGGATTCAGTAAGGAATCAGGAGGATGGAAAACGTGGATCAAGTGTGGAGATATGAAAGGGAAAACAGAAAAGTAGAGTCAATGTAATTCTAAGATAACAGTGGACCATGGAATTAGAGTCAGTGTAACTCTAAGTTAATGGTGAAGTAGGAAAACAGAGTTTAGTTAACTCTAGGATTCAGTGAGGAATCAGAAATGTGGGATGAGATCCCCAGTTTAAAGAGTTGATCAAATATAACCCTAGAAGGTCATAGGGTGTCTGGGCAAATGGATAATAACTTTAACTTCAATTTGAGTTAAAGAAATAAAAGAGAAATGCTTAAGAGTCCAGGAGGCTCTCTAGTTATCCTTATGGCAAGACCTAGGATAAGAGGAAAAATTTGTTGCTAAAAGGCAAAGATTGTTGGGTTATATGTAATAAGGATCTAAATAGGGGAAAAAACACCTAGAGGGGGGTGAATAGGTGTAAACGTATAAACACTCAAAAAATCGTTGCGATAAAAACCCAATGCGGAAATAAAAATAATACGCAAGATTTTTACGTGGAAAACTCCATCACCGGAGTAAAAAACCACGGGACCGATAACACGGCAGAAATCCACTAGAATTAAAACACGTACAAGGTGATTTACCGTACACACTTACGACTCAACCTTTTCCATACGCTCCTAGAGGATCTTCTCCGCTCGCTCCGCGACGCTTCTCGAATCCACGATCTGCGCCCAACGCCGAATCCCCGGCGTCCAACGTCGAATCCACGACGTCCGACCGAATCCACGGTCTTCACCCAATAGCACCCTTCGAATCCACGAACGTGCCTCGCTCCGAATCCACGAGAGCGGTTGAACCTTGAATCCACAAGGACACGCGAATCCATGCGCCGATTTTTGGGGTAAATCGTTGTTTTTGGTGGTGATGATCCGCCGAATACTTAGATCAAAGATAGATCGGAAATACCATCTAAGTATTCATTAGTTTGATTCAACTCAAGATGTGAGTATGAAAACCTAGAATCAAACTAATCAATTATAGATGAAGAAACATAGAGTATTCTCTAATGATTTCCTTTCTTCTCTATATGTGGATCTAGAGCCGTATAAGATGATATATGAAAATGACGGCTATCTGGATTAACCCTAGAAAAGGAGTCAAGGGTCTATTTATAGGTTAGAAACCCTAGGAAGGAGATAAGAATCAAAAACCTAACATTTCTGGAAATTTTACGGACGGCGATCCGGATCGGATTAGTTGTGATCCGGATCGTCGAAACAAGTCAGGCAATTCCAGAAAAACGAAGGTTCGGGATCCGGATCGAAGTGCTTGATCCGGATCGTTCATACAGTTCACCAAACATCAACGTTCGGGATCCGGATTGCGAAGCCTGATCCGGATCGTTCAAGGAAGATGGTAAACTCAGTGTTCGGGATCCGTATCAAGAGAGGCTACGATCCGGATTGAACTGGTGTATGAACGAACCACCTTCGGGATCCGGATCGAACAACCTGATCCGGATCCTGAACATGTCCCAAGTCCAGTTTTTGATTTTTATGCAATGAAAGATTCTTCCAAGTGTTTCTACACTACAAGAAGTATTCGGATCACACAAAATCTTTAGTTAAACATACCTGATCCTTTTGAATTCTTCTTTCTTGAGATTGAGTTAAATGATCCAACTTTCTTCACCTTCAATCTTCAAGACTTGAGACTTTCACGAAACTACGCCAACTCAAATTCCGTAACAATCTCCCCCTTTGGCGGTTTCGTGACAAAACACAGATCCACAAAAGAAAATTCAAAAAGATATTTTTGTTGCTATCACCATACAACAAAAATTTACAATGGAGATCCGAAAATTTAAAAACATGAGATAAACTCCTAAAACAGACTCTAGACTTAGACATCTGTACTCTCTGCACAAAGAAATCATTCTTGACAAAAAGAGATCGTTAGATACCTCAAGAATATTTAGCATACAAAACCTAGTACAGAGATAGAGTTTATCTGATCATCATGACATTTGAGAATTCAGATATGTAAGAGAATCATAGTCAAAAACCAACATATCTTCTATGCAATCAAAAACCAAATGTCACAAAGTGTTAGTCCAACATCAACTTGTTAGTCATATTACATGCCCAAATAGTTAGTCGAATAGTTAGTAGAGACATGCAAACAATCACAAGATGAAAACCAAAGTTGAAGTTGAAGTGATACTTACCTTGATGTTCATACATTCACATCATCATTGTTCAATCATTGTACCTTGATGCAGTCATCATTGTTCATCATTGTACCTTGATGTATACAAGATCACAATTTTCACAATATCATTGTTCAAGTTCTCTAAACTCTCTCCCCCTTTTTGTCACAAACAAAGCCAAAATTACCAAAAATTGAAGGAGAGTTAAAAATTTCAACGAAAATGTTCCGAAATTTAAGAACTAGAACTAAAAGTAAGTCCTAAAAACTGAAAAACCTGCACAAAAGGATTAAAAATCTGCAAAAGAATAAAAAGTTCCTGCATAAGAGAATTGTTAGTCAGACGATTCAGGCATCTGAATCTGAGTCAACCGAGGCGGAGTCTTCAGAGCTCGTGCAACCCAGCTTTTTCAAAATTCCTTTAAGCATTCCCGAGATCGTAGTACACTCTTGCTTCATCTGATGTATGTCCTTGGACATCTTTCTGAGTTCTAGAGCCATTTTATCTTATTCTTGTTTTATGGAAGACTCTAGATTTCCCTTTTGGTCAGTTCTTCTGGAAGTTGAAGAACGTTGAGTGACGATTGACGGAGCAGTCTGACCTTCATTCCGAGGAGATCGTCTTGGCAGAAAGGGGATTGCTTGGCACATTCTTTTTCATGGCTTGCTGCTTAAGTATTGAGGAAGACTTCAGTAGCTTCTTTTTCTTTAGGTAAACCTTATTTTCTTCATCAATGCCTTGTTGTACTTCGTCAAGAAATGTGTCCCAATCATCTTCGTCGTCTGATTCAGTGTCAATTTGAGAAATATTCCTTGGGTTCTCTTGACATGGTTCATTTATTTCAATACCTCGAGCTCGTCCAGGTCGTCGAGCAAGTCTTTTTCTTTTTAGGAAAATGGATGAAGAAGTCATTGGTGCTTTTCCTTTTTCCGCAGCAGTAAGCGGAGCCTTTTCCGTTGATGTTTCTGCATGGGCTTTCCCTTTCGATGCAACAGAGGTTTTCTGTGGCGATTCTTCAGGATGTGTTTCATCATCTGATAACTCATCCCAGTTAACTTCATCCTTTTTAGCTCTCTTGGCAGTGTCTCTCGTATGTACCATAGCAGTAAGTAGGAAAACAATCCAAGTGATCACCATTGCTAATGGTTTCTTGAGAAAAGAAATCCTGTGTGGAACAACTCAAGAACACATGAGAAAATTGTTAATTTTCAAAGATTTGAAAAATTGTACCCAAACAATCATAATCATGTAGAGAGACTAAGAATCAAATTAGTTTTGCAAAAGGACTTTTAAAAATAGATCAATTGCATGATTTTCGAAAATCCTTATTATATGCCCTAAAACCGAAATTTTAGAAATCGAAGCCTAAAAATCCGTTAATCAGGAGAATACCTAGCATATAATCAAAACTAATCTACCCAGAGTTCTTATTTCAAAAGAAATTTGATCAAAAACCATCCACAAACAAAGTTGATCCAAGAAATTCATCACGTTTGAGGAGGAAAAGAGAAAAACGGTGAAAAACCGAGATTTTGATCAATAAAACTTACTTGGAGTTGAAGAACTTGAGTTTGAAAGCTTCCAGGAAGGATGAAATCTAGAGAGAGAGGCTCTGGAAACTTTGGAACAAAAGATTGGAGTAAAAGAAATCAAAACCCTTTTGTTCTTTATAAAACCTAGCCGCGATCCGGATCAGTTCATGATTGCGATCCGGATCGGCTACCCGCAGTGAGAAACTGCGTTCGGGATCCGGATCGGCAGGTCCAATCCGGATCGTCAGCCCGCAGAAGAAGACCTGCGTTCGGGATCCGGATCATCTTGCCCGATCCGGATCGGCTCCAACTTTTTCTTTAGAAAATTTCAGAGAAATTCAAGAAAAACCAGAAAAAGATTGTAAGCACAAATGTGTATCAACTTTAAACAAAAATCATCGTTTCATACAACAAGAATTAGATTATGCCAAATCTATCAATAATATCCAAAAATGAAACGAAAATTTACAAAAATTAAATCCCTTAAAGTTGAACACCTTCAATTACATCTAACTTGATCTTATGAGTAATGCCTTTATCAAATCATCAATTCAGTAAAGAAAATGAAATACAAAGATCAATAGATGTTTGAAATCCCAAATATAGTAGATAATGTATCTAGACAATCTGTTGAAGAGAGTGGCTCTTTGAGCATCTTTCTTTAAAAACCCACCTTATACCAACCTTGAAATTTGACGGAGTCAAGTATTTCAACATGCATTTTACTTAATCAAAATTTGAACAACCATGCTTGGTATACATGTGGTAGCTGCACACAATACTCGGACGACCGAGGTGGTAGCTCTTTCCTCCATGTGGTGGTAGTTTTCACACTCCTCATTGGGATGTAACTCTTTCCACATCTTTTGAGCATTTTACTTTTTCTATGACTCCCCCTCAATTGGCTATCAATTATTTAAGATATAAAGTATTCAACCAAATATTGATCTCGATTTCATACTCGACTAAGCAGTCAAATAAGATAATGACTATACCAAGAGATCATAGAGAGAGAGAAATTGACTTTGATCACTTAGAAGATGATTTAATTAACATAAATGATCATTGCAACAGTGAAATATTATGATGGCAAAAGCATAATAAATTTCTAAATGTGCGAAAAGATGCAATTAAAGTCAATTATGATCTATGCTCAATTAATGTCCAATGTACAAACATAGATAATGAACAAAACAAAAACAAATACAAAACCTATCCTAAGCAAAGGTTTCAAAAAGAAGTTTATTTCAAGGAAAGCATTCCAATTGTTTTTCGTAAATGAATAAAACGTTTTTGATCCAAAGGTTTTGTTAGAATGTCAGCTAATTGATCCTCAGTTGAAATATATGAAAGTTGAAGAGTATTTGATTCAACTAGCTCTCTAAGAAAATGATATCTAAGTTCAATATGTTTTGTTCTAGAGTGCAACACAGGGTTTTTAGAAATGTTAATTGCACTTGGGTTGTCACAAAGAATTGTTACCGAAGATGCTGAAATGCGGAAGTCGCTCAATACGATTTTCATCCAAATGAGTTGAGTTGAGCAACTTCCAGCTGAAATGTATTCCGCTTCGGCAGTCGAGAGTGCTATGCAGTTCTGCTTTTTACTGTGCCATGCAACAAGGCAATGGCCAAGATAGAAGCATGCACCACTCGTGCTTTTCCGATCATCCACTGATCCTGCCCAATCGGCATCTGAGTATCCAACAATATCCAAACTTGTTCCCATAGGATACCAAATTCCGAAATTAATTGATCCTTTGATATACCGGATGATCCTTTTCACCGCTTTCAGGTGAACCTCCTTTGGTGCAGATTGATATCTCGCGCAGATCCCAACACTAAAGGATATATCCGGGCGACTAGCCGTGAGGTAAAGTAGACTTCCAATCATACTTCTATACAGTTTCTCGTCTACATTCTCACTTTGTGATTCACTTCCAAGTCCCTTGTGGCTAGTTCCCATTGGAGTTGGAAAATCTTTACAATTTTCTAGATCGAACTTTTTGACCAACTCCATTGCATACTTGGATTGACTCAAGTGAATACCTTCATCATTTTGTTTAATTTGCAATCCAAGGAAATAAGTCAATTCGCCCATCATGGACATCTCAAATTCGCTTTCCATGGTCTCCGCGAATTTAGAAGCATCATTATCTCTTGTTGCGCCAAATACTATGTCATCGACATATATTTGTGCTACAATGAAATTGTTTTGATAATGCTTCACAAAGAGAGTCCTGTCAGCTCCCCCTCGAGTATAGCCCTTCTCCAAAAGGTGCTTTGTCAACCTTTCGTACCATGCTCGCGGTGCTTGTTTCAGACCGTAAAGAGCCTTTTTCAAACGAAAAACATGGTTAGGTTGTTTATGGTCTACAAAACCTTTCGGTTGAGCCACATAAACTTCCTCATTTAAAAACCCATTTAGAAAAGCGCTCTTAACGTCCATTTGAAATAATTTGATTTTAAAATGACAAGCAATAGCAAATAATATACGAATGGACTCGAGTCTAGCTACAGGGGCGAATGTTTCGTCAAAGTCTATACCTTCTACTTGGGAGTAGCCTTGAGCAACTAATCGTGCCTTGTTCCTGATGATAGTACCATCCTCATTTTTCTTGTTCTTGAAGATCCATTTGGTACCTATTATGAGGACCTGGATCCCCACGACGAGATTACTGGTTCATCTACAGCTCCCGGAGGCCTATGTGGCATGTTGGTGGGATTTGTGCCCCAATTGGACATTAGTGTTGGGCTCAGTGTGTTAAATGGATCACGTGGGTGATCGGTGGACTCCGTCGGAGCTCCAGAAGTGGTTTCGCGCGCCATGGATATTTAAATTGGACCCAGCGCGAAGTTTGGATCAAGAAACATCTTCCCGGATGCCTTCGGCAATTTTTAGAGTTGGAATTTGGCAAATTGGACTTCGGATTCGGATTCAGCGCGCGAAAACGGTCAAAACGGACTACCCACTTGTTATTTTTGAGCATCGGGTACTGTTCATGCCGGAACAGTGTTTCCGGCGGCGGCGGCAGCGGCGGAGCGGCCGCAGGCAGCGCGGCGGACGGAGGCGCGGGCCGCCCGGTCCACGCGGCAGGCGTGCACCGGGGGCTGGACGCGTGGCGGCTCGGGAGTGGGCCGGTCCGCGGGGCGCGGTCTACGGGGAGTGCGGGGCGCACGGTGGACCGGGGTGGACACGCGGCAGTGTCGGAGTGGTCGGTTTAGTGGACTTGGTCTACGGAGCAGGCGGGCATGGTGCATGGACCGGCGGGACACGTGGCGGCTTGTGGTTGGCGGGCTCACGCAGGCTGGGACCACGGTGCACCTGCGGGCGCCTCGGGAAGCGTGCGCATCAGAGGCGCAGGCGGCGGGCGCAGAGCGCACGTGGGCGCGTTGACGGGGTGTTCCCGCACTTGGGGCGGCCACGTGTCGGCGTCTGGGGGCGCCACGTGTCGCGCGGGGAGCGGCTGGTGTTGCTGTCGCCTGTTTGGAGGGCGACGTGGAGGCCCAGGACGGATTCAGGCGGCTACAGTGTTTGCGCGCGGGGATTTCGGGCTGCTACAGTGCGCGCCCGAAAATCCCCTGCGCCCGAAAATAGGGACATATCCGGTATTTCTTCAATTGTTTCTGCAGCCTATAAAAACGATCCGAGCCTCCTTCTTTCCCCTTTTTCCACCATTTCCGAGCCTCCTCTCGCCTGGGTGCCTTCAGCAAAGATGATCCCCGAGTTTGGCTGCATCCTTCTGCAAAGTTTTGGGATTTTTGGTGGCACGCTTATCGAGGTTTCCATTTTTACGGCGCGGCGCGACGCTCGTCCTTTTGGGTTCCCCTTCGTCGCGTTTCGGTGCGCGAGCTCCCCCGGCCTACTCCGACCACCTTTTCGCGTGATTTCTTCGCCGCTGGATTCGCGACGGACAGATCTACGATCTTGGTATTTTCAGCTTTCCCTCATTTCGCGCTTTTCGAGGTGTTTGTTCGAGCTTACTGTGACCCCATTTCTGTGAAGGAGATTTGGACAGCGGCTTGGTATTTCGGCGTTATCTCCGCAACCGGGCATCGTTTGGCGACGTGCTTATACACTTTTTTCATCTACTCGGCGCAAGGAATATCACAGTATTTTTATTGGATTTTTCTGAGTTTTGCCCGAAGGTATTTGTTCTTCCCCTTATCTGTAAATGGAATTACAGTTATGTCGCTGTGTGGTTTTGCGCACCTGTACTGTGGACTTTGTAACTCGGCCTACGGGGCTCGGAATTGGACGTGCAGGTACTCGTTTCGAAGGTATCGACGCGAGGATTTCTGTGGTATTTTTATGGGATTTTTCTGGGCACTTTCGGCAGGTGAAATAAGCACGACTTTGGGACTGATTTTCAGATTGTGTATACTTGGTTAATTTTGGAATAAAAGTGTAATGTTGAGCCTTATTGATGTACTCAGGGGTGTTTTCAGTCGTTTGGAGCCAAGGCTTGCGCGACTTGTACCAAGGGTGTTATGTTGGCAGATTTTGGACCCTGGGCGTCTACCCACTTCACCGACTTCAGGTTTGCCTTGGTTTAAGCGCTTCAGGTGGGTAAGCTTATTATCAGTAATTGTTTAAGGCAATGAATATGCTGTGGCAAATATAAGTGCACTTGTGGGGATGTCACCCCTCTATGACTGATGCATGCATGTATAGGGTACATGGTTTATGTTGGTAAGTAGGTAAGCTTGTTAATGATATTGGTATAAATGATTGCAAGAATAGTATTTATGAGGTATACCGAGGACTTGCATGACTTGGACATCTGTGTGATGACTAGTGTAAGCTTACCTAGGATAATGTTACCCTATGAGATTATGTAACATGCCATGTTAGCACCTAGCCTTTCATGTGGTTGGATTATGCTTGGGACAGGATTTCGTAGCTATGTGCGGATTTGTACTCTGAGGAGTTATTATGATCATTCTATTGATGAACCCTGAATTGTGGACAGGTCTAGTTTTGGGATTCCGGCATGTTGTTTATTCCTAAAGGAACTATTATTATGCTTTACCCCCTTTATTTCCTTGAGGACATTTGCATGCTTGTATGGTCATGTAGTTAGGCCATCTTTTACTGCTGCACTACTTATTGGAACTTGACTTAGGAGAAACCATGCTTTTCCCTTCTCCTTCTTGTTAGTCAGGTGGTCAGTGTTGCTCGGGTTCGAGCAGGGGGTCTGGGTAGTGTAGTCGGGACTTTGTGTCTGGGACAGGTTGGATTAGTTGTGGGGCTTTGCGGCAACCGCGGATATTGGGCGGTTGACCGGATGCTTATCTATGCACCAGATTTGGGTATCGGTTTTCCCTAGTGGATGGAGTTTCCCACTTATCGTTTAGTTGCATCCGACTGCGGTCGGGTCTTCCTTTAGTGGTTGAGTTTTCCCACTTTGATCAGATTGTGATCAAGTCCTGCTATACAGAGATACTTGTGACTGGGATACTTGTGACTTGTGCTGTTGATGACAGAGATGCTTTACTCGTGTGGGTAGCTCCCCTCGAGTGCCGCTCCGGAGTAGGCTTCAGACCGTGTTGGGTTCCGGCCAGACCGTGTCGGGTGTCGGTCAGACCGTGTTGGGTTCCGGTCATTTTGACAGTGGAGATACTGAGTTCGGGAGATTGGTGACAGAGCAGGCAGTACCGGGTTTTATACCGGTTCATTCGATTGAGTTTATTTCGGTCAAATACTTTTATTGTTACACTCGTGCCTGGGGGCCGAGTGCAGACTGGTAGTTGAGTTTAGATCAGTGCTTGTATTGTTGAGAGCCGTCTGGTTGACGGTGGTCCCGTGTTGTTGCGAGTACTTTGACCGCTGTGTGAGAGGTTGAGCATCATGATTCCATCCGTTCTGAGAGAGAGAGTGGATTTTGACCATAGCCTGCATGATCCTCTACTCGATAGCGAGTTAGTCCGTTTGGACACCCTACGTAATTCCTGCTCGTCAGCGGGAGGTGGTTGTAGGTGGGCGCAGGTTTGACTGGACCAGATGTGGCAGTCAGTTCGATTGGGTCGATGGTGCACTTCATGTGCCAGTGGTTGCATACCACTGTTTGGTTCTCCCCCTTTTAGCCTTTAGTTAGGGGCAGGGTAGCTGTTGAGAGTCTCCAGCTTACTCATTTCAGTCTTATGACTTGGGTTAGTTTTTGTCTCTTGAGGACTTGGTGGGCAGACCGTCGGGTCTGGCGGTGGTACCCACTGAGAACTCCCTTTTTGGAGTAGTTCTCACACCCTTTGGGGGTTTCCCCCCTTTTTCCTCTCCTCTCATTTGTTTTGCAGAGCCTTAGCGGGTGTTGCCGACTCTGCGGATGTTGATCGTGCGAGGGAGTCGCGAGCTAGATCCCTACCCGTCGTTGGAGAGTAGCGGTACCCTTCAGAGGAGATCATCAGTGGATTAGTTGTTTCTTTTTCCTCTTTTGAGAGACTATTGTAGTGAGGATATTTTGTATTGAGAGACTGTACACTGTTGTATATTGGAGTTACCTCCCGGTTGGGTTTAGAGCTTGTACTTGAGGATTTGTATTATTATTATTATTTTGGGAGGCAGACAGTGTTGTTTTATTTCCAGTTGTACAGTGATTGATTTTAGTTACAGCAGATTTTTATTTATAGCTCTGATATCTGTTTAGTTGTAGCACTTTTCTTGTAGGTAGGACGCTTCGCCTATGCAGGTTGGCATAGGTGGCGGATCTGTTGGCGGGCCCGGGTCGCAGTTTCGACCCCGGGGCGTGACACCTATCACATTGTGTTGCTTTGGAGGCTTCGTTAATTCCCAGACTTTGTTTCGCTCAAATTGATGGAGCTCTTCCTGCATTGCTTTAATCCAGTAGTCATCCTGAAGAGCTTCATCTATGTTCTTTGGTTCGATTAAAGATACGTAGCAAGCGAATCCACAAACCAACTGCCACCGAGTTCTGACTCCTTCTTGTGGATCTCCAATAATATTCGATTCCGGATGATCCATGGAGATTCGTAACGTTTGTTGAAACGGAGTACTCGGAGATATATGAGATGATTCCTGCACATCAGATAAACTAGAAGAGCCATTAGATGCATCATTAATATTGGAAGTATTATCATGAGAAGATGCATTAGCAGGAGAATCATCATCTAGAGAGATATCGAGGGTAGATTTTCCAGATCCAAAGTGAAAAGCTTCATCTACTTTAACATTTATAGATTCTACGATCGTCTTAGATTCCAAGTTAAAAACTCGATATGCTCTTCTATTAGTAGAATACCCCAAGAAAATCCCTTCGTCACTTCGTGAGTCAAACTTTCCAAGGTTTTCACGGTCACGTAAAATGTAACACCGACTCCCGAAGATGCGAAAATATTTGATGTTGGGTTTTCTACCACACCATAGTTCATATGGTGTATTTAACGTTCCCGGGCGCAAGAACACTCGATTAATGACATAGACAGCAGTGTTCACAGCTTCAGCCCAAAAATGTAGCAGTAAATTCCGGCTATGAAGCATCACACGCGCCATCTCTTGAACAACCCTGTTCTTGCGCTCGACAACACCATTCTGTTGAGGTGTATAGGGTGCAGAGAGTTCATGCTTAATACCGTTTGAAGTACAAAAGTCAATGAATTTTGGATTAATGAATTCTCCACCTCTATCACTTCTAACACGAATGATCTTTTCATTCTTTTCAATCATAATACGAAGGCAAATCTCGTGAAAAGAATCAAAAGTATCAGCTTTCTCTTTTAAAAATGCTACCCAAGAATACCGAGAGAAATCATCAACCAATAAAAAAATATACCATTTACCTCCCAAAGATGGTTGACGGGTCGGCCCCATTAAGTCCATGTGCAAAAGTTCCAAGGGCCGTTTTGTACCAACGTGGTTCAAGTTCTTGTGTGCAGTCCTAGACTGTTTTCCCATTTGGCAACCACCACACACAACGTTTTGTTTAAATAAAAGTTTTGGAACCCCCTTGACCACGTCCTTGTTTGAAATTCTAGTAAGTTCCTTAAAATTTAAGTGACCTAGCCTTTCATGCCAAAGAGTTTCATTATTCAAAGTGGCTAAGTTACAATTTTCAGAAAATTTATTAGGAACAACATAACAATTGTTTTCAGATCTAACCCCTTTTAAAAAGAAAACATGGTCCTTATCAATTACAACGCATTCAACAGATGAAAAGTTAACTGAAAAACCATTGTCGCAAAGTTGACTTATGCTTATGAGGTTAGTCTTAAGGCCATCAACAAATAAGACGTTTTTCAAAATCGGGCCATCTGGAATAGCTACCGTCCCTTTTCCAACAATTTTGGAAGAACGACCGTCTCCGAAAACAACAAGTCCTCCGGAGATTTTCTCAAGATTTTGAAAACTATTTTTGTCACCGGTCATATGACGGGAACACCCGCTATCCAGATACCAAGACGAACTATCATATGCATGCAAGGAAACATTGGAAACAAGACAAGGGAAAATTTCACCTTTGCGCACCCAAACCCTTTTGGAGTGCGTCGGTAATGGTCGTGAAGTTATATGCCTAGGTGAAGGCGTCTTGTTATAGCGATTGTTGTTCCTTGATGAAATCGTCTTGCGCGATGAACTACCAAGTCTCTTTTCATTTGAAAAGTTTTGCTTTGATTTTCGGGGAGGAGCCTTTTTGGTAGTTGTTGCAAGAGGTCCTTGAGATGAGCGTTCGACTCCCGTCTTGCAATATCTTCTTATGTGCCCTGAAACACCACAACGAAAACATACCTTAGATCTTGACGATCCCAAAAAGGATGAAGTAGGTTTGTCGTCGTTGTTTGTCTTGAATTCCGGTGTCGGAGGAGGAGATACCGACTGAGGCACAAAAACTGTCCCACTCGAACTTGGACTGTTTCCAGTTTGAGTGTATCCGAGGCCGAACCGATTTGATTGACCAAGACCAAGAAGTCTATCCAACTTACTCCTTCCTGAAGAGAATCGCTGTAAGTCATCCTTGAGTTGGAAAATGGTCTTTGTCATTTCCAGGTTATCCTATCGAGCCTCGTTGTAGAGCTTTGAGAAGTGATTCGCGTTATCCACCAGATTTGTATGTTCCTTCTCAAGTTGCTCATTGGACTCTTGAAGGGAAACATTTGCTTTTATCAGGTTTTCCCTTTCCACTTCAAGAGCGTTTGAGAGAGAAGTCGCTCTTCTTGCTTCTTCTTCGAGATCATGCACTCTCCCTCTCAAACTCTTGTTTTGCTTAGCCACTTTCTTTGAATCCCTCAAAAGTCTGTGGTAGGCTAGAGCAAAATCTTCACCTTCCGAATCATCCGTTTCATTGTCCGTTGCATTCTTTTCAACAGTGGAGTTGGACAACGACTCGGATGTACTTGCCATAAAGCACATGAAGGGTGAAGATACGGACGCGTGGAATGCGGTGGAGCTCTTTTCTTCATCACTCGAAGACGACTCATTTGACGTTGAGTTGTCATCCCAAGTGACGACTTGCATCGCCTTCTTCTTTGCCGGATACTTGTTAGGACACTCCGTTGCAATGTGGCCGTAGCCTCGACATTTGAAGCATTGAAGTTGTCCTTCTGAACTTTTCTTATCCTTTGAGAAGTTCTCTTGCTTTCTTGACTTGTAACTTGAAGTACCCTTGCCTTTGTTCGACTTTCCGAAGGATGGAGATTTGCTTGAATTACCCCTTCGAAAGTTGCGGCGAAACTTCCTTGTCAAGAGAGCGAGCTGCTTCTCAAATTCCTCCATAGAAAGGTTCTCGTCATCGTCTGAGGAGGATGTATCCGCGTCTTCTTCCTTAGTTGTTTTCAACGCATAACCTGAAGACTTAGAAGTGGATGCCTTTCCAGAAGAATTGTTAGTAGTAAATGTCATTTCATAAGTTTGTAATGAACCAACTAATTCTTCTATACGTATTTCGTCCGGGTGTTTAATAGTTTCAATGGCAGTAACCTTTGGGCGAAATCGTTCAGGAAGAGTTCTTAAGATCTTTCTTACAATCTTAAATTCTGGAATCTTCTCTCCCAGATTAGCACATGAGTTTACGATGTCTTGCAATCGTGTATAGTAGTCCGTGAAAGATTCATTTTCTGCCATTAAGATAGAGTCAAACTTGCTCGTAAGCATTTGCAGTTTCTGAATCTTCACGAGGTTAGTTCCCTCATGTGTAACCTGAAGAACATCCCAGATTTCTTTCGCAGTCTCACATGCCGAGACGCGAGAGAATTCAGTTTGAGATAAGGCATTAAAGATAGCATTAATTCCCTTGCCATTGTAAGAAGATGAATCTAACTCTTTCTTGGTCCATTTCGACCTAGGTTTTAAGGTGCGAACATCACCAATAAATTCAGTTGGATTAGACCATCCTAATTCAATTGATTGCCACACCCGTTCGTCGATGGAAATTAAAAAGGCTTTCATCCGTACTTTCCAGTACGCATAATTTGTTCCATCGAAGAACGGGGGTCGGTTGATGTTTCCACCTTCAACCATTGTTTACAACCCTATTCCCGCTCTGATACCACTTGTTGGGTTATATGTAATAAGGATCTAAATAGGGGAAAAAACACCTAGAGGGGGGTGAATAGGTGTAAACGTATAAACACTCAAAAAATCGTTGCGATAAAAACCCAATGCGGAAATAAATATAATACGCAAGATTTTTACGTGGAAAACTCCATCACCAGAGTAAAAAACCACGGGACCGATAACACGGCAGAAATCCACTAGAATTAAAACACGTACAAGGTGATTTACCGTACACACTTACGACTCAACCTTTTCCATACGCTCCTAGAGGATCTTCTCCGCTCGCTCCGCGACGCTTCTCGAATCCACGATCTGCGCCCAACGCCGAATCCACGGCATCCAACGTCGAATCCACGACGTCCGACCGAATCCACGGTCTTCACCCAATAGCACCCTTCGAATCCACGAACGTGCCTCGCTCCGAATCCACGAGAGCGGTTGAACCTTGAATCCACAAGGACACGCGAATCCACGCGCTAATTTTTGGGGTAAATCGTTGTTTTTGGTGGTGATGATCCGCCGAATACTTAGATCAAAGATAGATCGGAAATACCATCTAAGTATTCATTAGTTTGATTCAACTCAAGATGTGAGTATGAAAACCTAGAATCAAACTAATCAATTATAGATGAAGAAACATAGAGTATTCTCTAATGATTTCCTTTCTTCTCTATATGTGGATCTAGAGCCGTATAAGATGATATATGAAAATGACGGCTATCTGGATTAACCCTAGAAAAGGAGTTAAGGGTCTATTTATAGGTTAGAAACCCTAGGAAGGAGATAAGAATCAAAAACCTAACATTTCTGGAAATTTTACGGACGGCGATCCGGATCGGATTAGCTGTGATCCGGATCGTCGAAACAAGTCAGGCAATTCCAGAAAAACGAAGGTTCAGGATCCGGATCGAAGTGCTTGATCCGGATCGTTCATACAGTTCACCAAACATCAACGTTCGGGATCCGGATTGCGAAGCCTGATCCGGATCGTTCAAGGAAGATGGTAAACTCAGTGTTCGGGATCCGGATCAAGAGAGGCTACGATCCGGATTGAACTGGTGTATGAACGAACCACCTTCGGGATCCGGATCGAACAACCTGATCCGGATCCTGAACATGTCCCAAGTCCAGTTTTTGATTTTTATGCAATGAAAGATTCTTCCAAGTGTTTCTACACTACAAGAAGTATTCGGATCACACAAAATCTTTAGTTAAACATACCTGATCCTTTTGAATTCTTCTTTCTTGAGATTGAGTTAAATGATCCAACTTTCTTCACCTTCAATCTTCAAGACTTGAGACTTTCACGAAACTACGCCAACTCAAATTCCGTAACAAAGATTAAAAGCAAGCTAAAAGTGTCTAAAAGCATAAAGAAAATGTAATTGGCGCCTTCGAATTTGAGACTCGTCAAGTGGAGCAGGACTCCCTGGGGAAGTGACCCGTCGGACGAGGTACTTTCGAATGGCTAAAAGTGAAAGCAAGGAGCTAAATGCTCAAAGAAAAGAGAAAGTGATTTGCCAGTGGCAAAAAGGGAGCTATAAGCCTGAATAAGAAAGGAAAGTAAGTGTTCAAAGGCAAAGAGGCTAAGAACTAAAGTAGAAAGAAAAGAAAGAAAATATAAAAAGATAAAATGGGCGTACCTTCGGGGGTGAAACGTAGATCTTGTCGGAGCCATGGGCAGTGTCCCTCTCCCGGGCAGTGACCCGTATGACAAGTTTCCCGTTGGGCGGGGTAACACTTGCGGGTGTTATCGGCAACCTTAGAAATCTTATCTTATGGTAGCAAGACTACCGGGCTCGGGCCCGTTGGATAAGAATTTCCGAGGGTTAACTTGAACTAAAGCACTAGAATCTAAAGAATAAAGAAAAATAGAGTGGCCAAGGTGGCCGGGTTAGTTGGACCCTGTATTCAGCGGCATAGTGGCCGAGTTGGTGCTTAGCAGCCTAGTGTGGCTAGACAGAGTAGTGCTGGGTAGATGGTTATACACAGATAGTGTAGTGATATGTTATATTGCATAGCTGCATTTTGATATTGAGGATTTAGTTTCCTAGCACTATTATTATTGCTTCTATTGGACCAAGTGGTGTAGGACACTTTTTCTCGGTGGTTGAACCCACTGGGAACTCTGTCAGAGTTCTCACACCCCTTGGGTGACTCCCCCCACAGGTTCGGGAATGGATGCAGCGGTCGAAACGGATCAGATGCAGACAGCGAGGCATACGACAGGGGCAAGGGCCCAGCAGCATAGAGACCTAGAGGGTCTAGCAGAGGTATCCCTTTTTATATATTTCTTGAGTGAACTTTGTATAGTGAGGAATTTATGTAAAGGAATTGTAATAATTTTATTAGCAAGTTCAGAAATGTAAAGTGTAATAAATTTAAGTTATGGTTCACTCTTGTATGTTTTCATTATCGCTTAAACTGTTTGTTTATAAAATGAAAGTTCAAATTTATAGTGATTTTTAGTACTCTGATATTGAGTTTCCGCATATACTTGTTGTATGATTATGGATATTACCGTTCCTTTCGGGTAGTGAAAGGTCATACCCGATTGGCGGGTCTGTTGGCGTCCCCGAACCGTACAAATTGGCGGGCTCGGGGCGTGACACAGCAGGCAAGCGGGAGCCGGCACCAGTGGACTGTACGCGCGCGGCAGGCGCTGGTGGTGGCCCGGGGTGTCGTGTGAGCTTTCGAGGACTGTTTTAACGTGGGTTTTTCCTGTTTCTTTGCCAGGACGTCGTCTGTTTGATCGATTTTCGGCGGGGAGCTGCGCGGAACCCGGATCGAGTGCGCGGCAGGTTTTGGGTTGCAGTTGGCTCGAGATCATGGAGCTTAGAGTATGAGGGTGGGATTTCCTTTTTCCTTGTGTACAGGGATAAATGGTTAATGCTGTGAAGTGTGGGTGATTTAGGTAATCTTGTGTGTATGTGGGCATTTAATTAGTAGTATGCAGATTTTTATGGAGGACCTGTTTGGCGTTGTGGAATTTCTTTTGTGATTGTAATAGAGGATGCATGTGTGGGAAATGTGTGTGAGCTGTGGATATAGGCAGTTGTTTGTTGGTTATGTTTGAAGGTGCTGGACTTAATTAATCTGATGTTTATGTGGGCAAGTATTTTAGAGATGCTGTGGGTGTGTAGTGTGTATTGTGGGAGCTTGTGGGGTGAAATTGAACTTTATAATTTGGTGTGTGTGCAGGGGAGTTGGTGAGTGCTAATTGGGTTTTGTAATTAGTGAATGGTGTTGTGGACATTTATTTATTAGTGTGGGCAGATGTTAATTTTGGTGTTTTGGTTGCTTGGTTGGAATGAAGGACCCAATTTTAATCGTGATCAAAGTGGCATGCACTCTCAACTTCTGGCGTTGTCCAAGCTGGAGGAGCTTCTTCGCAGCCCTTTTTGCTCTACTACTTTAAGCAGTATGTGTTGGAGGTGAGTCTGGGTTATTTTGGTGCTTTGGTGGTGATTGTGGTGTACTTGAGCCCTTGTGTGCTTTGTGATTTTGGCCGTGAGTGACCCGGTTGTGCGCAGGTTTATGTGAAGACTCGATGGAAATTATTTGAGCTTCCGGAGGATTTTGTTCGTGGTTCGCAGCGGTGCGCGCGGCGCGGTTTTCGGTTTTCTTCCGTTTGGGGGGGGGGGGGGGGGGGGGGCTCCGGCGCTTCACCGACTTCAGCGTTGCCTGCGGAAAGCGTTCCTGGTGGGTTGGACTTTCTCCAAAATTTATGGAATGCCCTCTAATGCTTCTGTAAGCATATTGATCATGTTTAGCTTATTTATCATATATTGATCATGATTAGCTGATTTATTATATATTGATAAATCTGATAGTTGCCTAGAAAATTGTGGAATGACCATCTTGAGCCCCTGACATTTTTAGTATGATCTAGAGGTTATTTGGCACTAGACTGCAAGTTCATTTGAGATTCAGGCTGCATCTGGACCTTCATATATTTTTAGCACCCCGTTTTAAGTAAAACTCCATTTTTAAAGGGTTTTTAATTATTGAGAACACTATGAATGGTCCAGATTGTTCAAGTTGTTTGTGTACTCGCGCCAGAGGGCCGAGGATATTTTTAGAGCATCGTCTGTCGAATTCTAGTGTCATGAGAGTTCTTCTTCCTTGTTGGGATCATGGGTTGTGTTTATGATTTAGTGGTGGAGGTAGTTCTCCCACTTAGTTTTGAGGATATTTGGGGTTCTGGCAGATCGAGTCGCGGAGGTTTTCGACTCAGCCATGGTCGTGCATTATCAGATTGAGTCATTGAGGGTTCTCCGACATAGCTGTGAGAGTGTTGGGCTATTCATATTTGAGTCGAGGTTCTTTTCCGACTGAGTTGTGTGTCACGCCCCGAGTCCGCCAATTTGTACGGTTCGGGCACGCCAACAGACCCGCCAATCGGGTATGACCTTTCACTACCCGAAAGGAACGGTAATATCCATAATCATACAACAAGTATATGCGGAAGCTCAATATCAGAGTACTAAAAATCACTATAAATTTGAACTTTCATTTTATAAACAAACAGTTTAAGCGATAATGGAAGCATACAAGAGTGAACCATAACTTAAATTTATTACACTTTACATTTCTGAACTTGCAAATAAAATTATTACAATTCCTTTACATAAATTCCTCACCATACAAGGTACACTCAAGAAATATATAAAAGGGATACCTCTGCTAGACCCTCTAGGTCTCTATGCTGCTGGGCCCTTGCCCCTGTCGTATACCTCGCCGTCTGCCTCTGCACCGTCGCGATCGCTGCATCCATACCTGAACCTGTGGGAGGGAGTCACCCAAGGGGTGTGAGAACTACGACAGAGTTCCCAGTGGGTTCAACCACCGAGATAAAGTGTCCTACACCACTTGGTCCAATGGAAGCAATAATAATAGTGCAAGGAAACTAAAATCCTCGAAATCAACATGCAGCTATGCACAATAATATATCACTATCTCTATATACTCATCCACCCAGCACTACTCTGTCTAGTCATATCAGACTACTAAGCACCAACTCGGCCACTATGCCGCTATATATAAGGTCAAACTAACCCGGCCATCTTCGCAACTCAAATTTCTCTTTTTCTTTACATTCTGGTGCTTTCGTTCAAGTTAACCCTTGAAAATTCTTATCCAACGGGCCCCAGCCCGGTAGTCCTGCTACCATGAGATAAGATTTCTAAGGTTGCCGATAACACCCGCAAGTGTTACCCCGTCCTACGGAAGAAACGTCCCGAACGGGTCTGTACCCGGGAGAGGGATACTGCCCGTACCTCCAACATGGGCTGGTTTCACCATAGAATCTTTATATTTTCTTTCTTTTCATTTCATTTCTTTTTTTTTTTCTTTTTCTTTTCTTTCTCTTTTTACTTTAGTTCTTAGCCTCTTTGCCTTTGAACACTTGCTTTTCTTTCTTATTTGAGCTTATAGCTCCCTTTTTGCCACTGGCAAATCACTTTCTCTTTCCTTTGAGCATTTAGCTCTTTACTTTCACTTTAAGCCTTTCGAAAGTACCTCGTCCGACAGGTCACTGCCCAGGGAGTCCTGCTCCACTTGACGAGTCTCAAATTCGAAGGCGCCATTTACATTCTCTTTATGCTTTTTAGCCACTTTTAGCTTGCTTTTAACTTTGCCTTTTTAGAACAAATTATCTCTTATCCTAGGTCTCGCCATAAGGATAACTAGGAGTCACTTGGACTCATATCACTTCTCTTTCTGCTTCCTTTATCTTAAGCAATTTGCTTGTCTTGCTTATTAATCACTTTTGCTCTCTCTTAAGCTCTATTTCTTTTCACTAATTCCTCTTTTACCCTAGGTCTTGCCACACGGGTAACTAGAGAGTCTCTTGGACTCTTAAACATTTCTCTTTTATTTATTTAACTCAAATTGAAGTTAAAGTTATTGTCCTCTTTGCCCAGACACCCTATGACTTGGTAGGGTTATATCTGTTAATTCTTTAACCTTGGGATCTCATCCCACTTTCCCGATTCCTCACTGAATCCTAGAGTTCACTTAACTCTATTTTTTTTTTCTGTTCCACTTTAACTTAGAGTTACATCGACTCTAATTTCATGTTCCACTATTTTCTTAGAGTTACATCGACTCTAATTTCATGTTCCACTATTTTCTTAGAGTTACATCGACTCTAATTCCCTGTTTTCCCTTTCATGTCTCCACACTTGATCCATTTTTCCATTCTCTAGATTCCTTACCGAATCCTAGGGTCAACTTGACTCTATTTTTCTGTCCGTGAGTTTAAACTCTTCTAGCTCAACTTAGGTTCCCTTTACCTAAGTTCCATGTCATACTTGTCCTAGAGTTCCTTGACTCTATGCTAACCACTAGTTCACCATAGGTTCTCTTTACCTAAGTTCCAGGTCATATACATCCTAGAGTTCCCTGACTCTATGTTGACCACTAGTTCTCCTTAGGTTTCCTCTACCTAAGTTCCATGTCATATACATCCTAGAGTTCTCAGACCCTATGTTGATCACTCTATCTAGTGTCCTTAGGTTGTCACCTAAGACCATGCCACTCGTCCTCCCTAGGATAACTCCTAAGTTGATGTCACTCGTCAAACCCCTATACTAGGTTTTCTCCTAGTCTTACTACCAACAACTGTTGTTCCCTTACGTCACGTGATTCCTAGGGTTATACCCTAACATGCTCATAATCATGAGTAGCTAATCATTTTCATGCATACAATTATTTTCTTCTCATTCATAAATAATAATTATCTCTACGCATGCATATCCATCATATATGTTTGGCAGCCAACAGTTGCACTTTTCCTCTGTGTCTCTTTGCACATGCACAACTAATCCTCTATCTCTGGCAACCAACAGTTGGTCTTTTTCGTCCGAATCTATCTATACAGGCAATCAGTATCATAATTACCTAACGCCTCTAACAGGCTACTATCATGCTTCGAATCGAAAAGCAAGGGAGCAAGGAGAGAGGTCACCCAATTTCGGCAGAATTCCCCACCTTGTGGTGTACCCAATTGCTTGTAGACACTTGCAATTGATCTTCGCGTGATTCCACTTGTTTTCTCAAGCTTGCACGCAAAACGATGCACTTCCCTCGAGTCCGCATGCAAAATGGTGCACGTCCACCAAACCTGCACGCAAAACGGTGCGCGTTAGTAAAACCCACACGCAAAACGGTGCGCGCCACTTCAGTCGGCACGCAAAACGATGCGCGTCAACTCAACCGGCGCGCAAAATGGTGCACGTACCTCGAGTTTGCACGCAAAACGGAGCATGCTTCTCTTAAGAGTGCACGCAAAACGGTGCACGTCTTTTCTGATCCTGCACGAAAAGCGATGTATGTTATTAGAGACTGCACGCAAAACGATGCGCGACAGCACAAATTGCGCGCAAAACGGAGCACGTACCTCGGGTTGGCACGCAAAATGGTGCACTTTTCTTTTTCAACGTTGTACGCAAAACGGTGTATGTTTTTCGGGTTTGCATCCAAAACTGTGCATATTCCCGAATTCGCACGCAAAACGGTGCATTTTTTCCACAACTAGCACGCAAAACGAGGCGCGCCAAAACTGTCCCCCCGGCAGTCCGCGCAGCAAAACGACGGAGTATAACTCGGTTCCTAACGCGTAACACGGTATGGGGTCAAATCCAAACCCAAAGAATGCCTAAAAATTGTGCCAAAAATACCGTAAAAAAAAAATAACGTGCGGGACTTATCTCGTATAGTCGCGCCGCCCATCGGCTTTTGGAACGTCACGTGCGCTCCACGAGATTCACGGCACGCTCGCGCCCCACGAAATCTTTTTTTTTTTTCTTTTCTTCTCTCTCTATCTCTCTCCCTCTCTCCCTCTCTCCCTCTCTCGACGCTCGGTTGGAGTAGAAGAACAGAAGGAGAGGAGGGAGGGTCTGCGGGGAAGAAGGAAGAAGAAGAAAAGAAAAAAAAAGAAAGAGAAAAAGGAAAGAAAGGGAGGGAGGGGAGGTGGTGGACCGGGTGCACGGCCCCCCCCAATGGGGGCCCGCCACCTGGCAGCCACCACTCACAGGGGCGCGCGCACCGCGCGCCCCTGCGCCATGCGGGCGCGCGCCCCCGCGCGCCCCTCCGGGCGCGTGTCCTTACGCCCGTACGGGCCCAATGGGGGCCCGCCATGTGGCGGCCCCCCTTTGACCCGCCTGCCACCAGAACCCCCCTGCCACCTTGATTCCCGCGCCGCCGTCGCCTCCGAAATCCGTTTTTGTCCCGTTTTCTGTCCGTTCTTCGTCCGTTTCCGTCCAAACTTGACAGGCGGCTTCGTTTTAGCTTAATTTACCACAGAAAAATTTAAATTTTCAGTTTGGGCCATTTCTGGGTTACCAAAGCCCCACTGTGTCCAGAATCATTGGCGGACCCCGTTCTAGCAATCCGGATATCCGATCCACACGAAATTTTTACTGTGACCTTAAAACATAATTATGAAGCTCCCGTAATTTTCTCAGAATTTTTCGACACTGTTGGTGGAGCCCGTTCTCACTATCTGGCCTCCGATCAACGCGAAACCTTTTTCTGTGGTCTTAAAACATATTTACGAGGCTCCCGTAATTTTCTCGGAATTTTCCGACACTGTGAATTTTCCACTAAACATCTGGGCCCCCTTTCTCAAATAAATTTTTAGATCTCTCCATTTTAACCCGATTTGGGCCCAACTCGCGTCCAAATGTTCTTTACTTCCCTAACTTTGATAACACTAGTATTTCATACCACCTTTATTTACATTTATTTATAAACCAAAATTCCGGTTCACTACATTGTGCTTTTGAGCTCGTGATACCGATCTGTTTGATCGTGGATTATAGCCTGCTGAGCCTGGCTTTTTATGCCAGTTATGAGATACTTGAGATACTTGAGTTCGCGGGGTCGCTCCCCGCGAGCTACGCTCCGGATGCGATGATGATACCGAGCCTGACGAGGCTGCGATGTGGTTACTGAGATAGTCCTTGAGGGACACCCTACGTAAGTCCGTTCCTCCGGGATGTGCGGTAGTAGACGAGCGCAGGTCGACTTTGACTGGTCCAAAGTGGGACAGTCATTGAGATTTGGGGTGATTTGTGTGAGTTTTCCTTTGAGCATAGTACTTGAGGCATATTATTAGCAGTGAGAGTGTATGCATGTAGGGTCTGAGTAGAGTTCCTTGGGCATGATGATGCATGTTAGCTGTAGTTTCTTTCCTACTTACCCCTTTTATCTATCTATCTGCATACCTATCTGTTGTGCCTCCAGTCGACTTAGTGGGCATACCGTGGATATTGATGACGGTTCCCACTGAGAACTACTGTAGGATGTAGTTCTCACACCCTCTGTCGGTGACAGGTTTCCTGAGGCTGCTGTTCCGGCTTAGCTCGCGCGGAGACAACTGATCGAGGTGAGGACGTGGTCGTTTAGTTCCTTACCAGCATTGAGAGTCTGAGGTAGTTGTACCCTGTTAGTTTCATTTTTCTTTCCACTTTTGTACTGAGAGAGTGAGGTTTGTATTTGACTTTTCTTTTGAGGGGCCTGTATTGAGGATTTATGTATTAGTAGAGCCAATTATTTATTTCAGCTGTCAGAGATTTATTTTTGTTAGCTACTAGTTTTATTTTCAGCTCTGATACATGTGTAGCTAGATCTTTTGCAGGGTAGACGCTTCGTCTGTACGGCAGTTTCCGTACAGATGGCGGATCTGTTGGCGAGCCCGGGTCGCAGTTTCGACCCCGGGGCGTGACTCTAAGTGACGCCACAACTTCAGTGCAAAAACCACTGCAGCAAGCTCTAAGTCATGGGTAGGGTAATTCTTCTCATAATCCTTAAGCTGTCGGGACGCATAAGCAATTACCCTACCCTCCTGCATCAGCATGCATCCAAGTCCACTGTGCGACGCATCACTATAGATCACATATCCTTTTTCTATCACGCCCCGAGACCGCCAATTTGTACAGTTCGGGCACGCCAACAGACCCGCCAATAGGGTATGACCTCTCACTACCCGAAACGAACGGTAACATCCAAAACAATACATCAAGTGTATGCGGAAGCTCAATATCAGAGTACTAAAATCACTACTAATTTAAAACTTTCATTCAATAAACAAATAGTTTAAGCGGAAATGAAAGAATACAAGAGTGAACCATAATATAACTTTATTACATTTTACATCTCTCAATTTGCAACTAAATAATATTACAAATTTCTTTACATCATTTCCTCACAATACATAGTTCACTCAAAATATAAAAAGCATACCTTTGCTAGACCCTCTAGGTCTCTATGCTGCTGGGCCCTTGCCCCTGTCGCATGCGTCGCTGACTGCATCAGAACCTGGAAAAATGGTCACACGAGGGTGTGAGAACTACTTAAAGTTCCCAGTGGGTTCAACTACCGAGAAAGAATGTCCTACACTGCTTGGTTCTAATGGAAGCAAAAATAGTAGAATGCTAGGAAAACTATAAATCTTGATTTAACATGCTGAAATGCATATAAAATGGTCACTACACTATCTGTGTATAATCATCGACCCAATACTACTATGTCCAGCCATACCAGGCTACTATCCATAAACTCGGTCACTATGCCGCTGTAAAAAGGGGTTAAACTAATCTGGCCACCTTGGCCACTCTATTTTCTCTTTATTCTTTACATTCTGGTGCTTTAGTTAAATTTAACCCTCGGAAATTCTTGTCCAACGGGCCCCAGCCCAGTAGTCATGCTACCACAAGACAAGATTTCTAAGGTTGTCAATAACACCCGCAAGTGTTACCCCATCCTACGGAGGAAACGTGCCATACGGGTCACTGCCCGGGAGAGGGACACTGCCCATAACTCCAACAAGGGCTACGTTTCACCCCCGAAGGTACGCCCGTTTTATCTCTTTCTTTTCTTTTCTTTTCTTTTACTTTTACTTTCGCACTTAGCCTTTTTGCTCTTAAGCACTTGCTTTTCTTTCTTATTCGAGCTTATAGCTCACAATGCCGCTGGCAATCTGTTCCTCTTTCTTTTAAGCCTTTTAGCTTTTTACTTTCACTTTTACACTTGCTTTTATTTAATCGGCCCTCTGAAGGAGTACCACATCCGATTCCCCTTAGAAGGATCTCGCATTCAGAGGCACCATTTGCATTCTCTTTTGCTTTTTAGCCACTTTTAGCTTTCTTTTTAAGCTTCATCTCTTTCATTTGTTTATCTCTTATCCTAGGTCTCGCCACAAGGATAACGAGAGAGTCTCATTGACTTTTAAATATTTCTCTTTTGTTCATTTAACTCAAATTGAAGTTAAAGTGGTTGTCCATTTTCCCAGACACCCTATGACCTATTCTATGGTTATATTTTGTTTAACTCTTTAACCTTGTGATCATATATACTTATCTTTAGAGTTTGACTCTAAGTTAGATACTCTACTATCTGCTTAACTCTTTAACTTTGTGGCCACATACTCTTTTCCTTATTCCACGTTGAACCTGGAGTTGATTAACTCTATTTTCTTGTTCCACTTTTAACTTAGAGTTACATTGACTCTAATTCATTACTTGAGAGTAAAACTCCACTATTCACCTTAGGTTTTCTTTACCTAAGTTCTGTATCATGCTTAACCAAGAGTTCATTGACTCTATGTTAAATACTCTATTCTCAACCTTAGGTTATTCCCTAAAACAATGTCATTCGTTGATCTAGCTTTAACTCCTAGGACATCATGCCACTCGTTAAACTCTTAATCTAGGTTTTCTCCTAGTTTTACTACCAAACATACTCTTATATCACCTAATTTAGGTAAATCACAAATTTGCACTTTTCATCTGTGTTCATCTACTTTGAGGTTGCACGCAAAACAGTGCAATTCTTCGAGGTTGCAAGCAAAACGGCGCACATTCCTTGAGGTTGCACGCAAAATAGTGCACGTTCTTCGAGGTTGCACGCAAAATGATGCACATTCTTCAAGGTTGCATGCAAAACAGTGCACATTCTTCGAGGTTGCATGCAAAACGGTGCACGCCGAAACGCCCGGCGGTACTTCGCGTAGCAAAATAGCACAGTCAACGGTGTCCCTAACAGGTAAAGAGGGATAGGGTTCAAATCCAAAACTTCAAAAGAGGAAATCCTAAAACTGTGCCGAAAAATACCGCAAATAACAAACGGAACCTACCTCGACATCGTCGCACCGTCCAACGCGCGCTTGTGCGTCCATCCGACTTCTTGGTACACCTTATGCGCGCTCCACGGGATCACCGGTGCGCTTGCAGCACCCCAAAACCTCACCCACGAAATCCCTCTTTCCTCCCCCTAGACTCACGGTTGGAGCAAAAAGAAGAAATGGGAAGAAATGAAGGGATTCCGGGCTTTTATAGCAAAAAATCCCACTTTCGGGTGCCACTTTCGGGCGCCTCAAACCAATTCAGGCTGCTACAGTGGACAGCTAAATGTCCACGTCATTCCTTGTGGTGGCCCAGGTTTCTATGCAACCTTTTTCTGGTGAATCCACTGTTTAGAACACCTAGTGCTGGTGTATCTGGCCCATAGTGCATCAAAGGGATGCCACAGATGGACCCTGTGAGTTATCTTTAGCTGTATTGGCTTTCAGCTGCATTTGCCGAAATTTTGAAAAGGTTTTAGACCAAACAGAGGTTGGAAATGGATTCAGCACGGAAAAACGCTTGAAAACGGCTATTTGCTTGTTTGATTCTGAGTCCGGATGCCCAAAAACGGACTCCCGGAAGTGTTTATTAGATTTCGGTGCATGAGAGGGGCCGTGGCCGGCATGCCACGTGGCGGCCTATCATTGGCCGGTTCACGACACTCGGTCCACAGAGCGCCGCGGCGGGGAGCACGGACCCGGCGCAGGGACACGTGGCGCCGCCTGATTGGCGGGCTCTTGATGCGCGGTCTACTGATTTGGCGCGGCGGTGCATGGACCGGGGCGGGGGACGCGTGGCAGCCCCCGGTTGATCGGTGCACGCGGCGCGGTCCACGGAACCCGAATTAGGGTTCATGGACCGGGTGCACGGGACACGTGTTGAAGTGTCATTGGCTGGCTCATCGGACGCGGCGCACGGAGGCGTGGGACCCCGCCTCGGGGCGCGTGCGCATCAGGGCGCCAGGTGGCGCGACAGTGCCGCACGTGGGCACTGTCGCAGGGACACGTGGCACCCGCTCATTGGCGGGCACCAACCACCCCTTTGACCGGGTGGGGGCCACGTGGCCGCAGCGGAGCGGCCCACACGGCTGTTGCCTGTTTGCTGGGCCACGTGGCAGCATGGGGAGGTTTCGGGCGCGCACATTGTTGGGCGAGGCCCAACACTATAGCCGCCCGAAAAATCTCATGCGCCCGAAAGTTGGGACCCATCCGGTATTTCTTGAATTATTTTCTGGGGCCTATAAATAGCCCGAGCTCTCTTCAACTTGGGTTTTTTTTGGCGTTTCCGAGCCATTTTTCACTGTGGTTTCTTTAGAGGAGTTCATCCCCGAGTTGTGCTGCACCCATTTGCGGAGTTTGGAGATTTTACGTGGCATGGTTTTTGAGATTCCCATTTTCTTGGCGCGTCGCGACGTTCTTTAATTTCGCCGGTGTTTCTTCCGTCGCGTTTCGGTGCACGAGCTCCCCCGGCCCACTTCGACCATCTTTTCGAGCGATTTCTTCGCCGTTGGATCCGCGACAGGTAAGGCTACGATTTTCGTTGCTTCCGCTTTTCCTCGTTTCATGCTTTTCGAGGAGTTTTTCCATGCTCACTGGGACATCGATTTTCTGTGAGGATTTGTGAGGACAGCAGGTTGATTCGAGGAGATCTCCGCGCACGAGCGTCGGATCAAGGCGAGCCTATACACTTTTTTCATCTACTCGACGCGAGGATCATCACTGTATTTTTCTTGGATTTTTCCGAGACCTTCCCGGAGGTATATTATTTCCCTTTTTATCTGTGCAAGATTTTACAGTTGTGTGGTTGTATGTTTTTGCGCGCCTGTACTGTGGAATTAACTTGGCCTACGGGGCTCCGAATTGGGCGTGCAGGTACCCGTTTCGAAGGTCTCGACATGAGGATCGCCGTGATATTTTTATCGGATTTTTCTGGGCACTTTCAGGAGGTGAAATAAGCATGTCTTTGGGACTGAATTTCAGTGTGTTTGTGCGTGGTTGATTTTGGGAATTTAAGTGTAACTGTGAACTTTGTGTTGTACCCAGGAGAGTTTGCGGATATTTCTGGACCTGTTGGATTGGGAGTTAGTGATTTCCTGGTATTTTCAGCTGTGGGACTTGGACAGTTCAGCTCTTCAGGTGGGTGGCCCGTTTCCAAGATCTTCGGATTGCACATTAATTCTATATGTGTAGGAACAAGCATGATAGGAATAGTGTGTTGTTCGCATGCTAGTCTGTGAAAATTGATATTCCTGTTAAATTCTGATGACCTTGTGATGCTTTATTCCCTACATCTTGTCATTTATTGATATCTTTGGGACTTGACCTAGCACCCCCGCCATATGCAGCATGTTCAGCCAGAATGTAGAAAACTCCAACTTGGGCTAGGTTTTTATTGCTCTAGACATCCCCAAATCATTGTTCTATATTGCACTCTGGACTTAGAGTTTTCCTCGCCTGAGTAGTGGGCCGAGGGGTCGGGTTGTTGTGGGATGCATTTACACTCGTGTCTGGGGACCGAGTGGAGTCTGATAGCAGTCTGTAGATCTGGGTTCTGTGGGAGCCGTCAGAGTGACAGTGGGTCTCGGCTGTGCAGTTTTCCAGCCTGTGAGTGAGACAGTGTTCTGTTGGTTACAACCGATCTTGTTGATCGAGGATTTGGATTATAGCCTGCATGAGCCACATTTGAGCTCGACAGAGATGCGCGGATACTTTACTCGTTGGGGTCGCGCCCCTCGAGAGCCACTCCGGAGTTGGGCCTGATACTTCTATCGCGACTTGTCGACGCATTTGTCCCTCTGGCTGGGCCAGTTTTGGCAGTCACGGACACCGTCCCTCTGGCTGGGCCAGTTTTGGCAGTCACGGATGCCCTATGTAAGTCCGCTCCTCCGGGATGTAACGGCAGTAGGTAGGCGCAGGTTTGACTGGACCCGATGAGGCAGTCAGTTTAGATTGGGTGATTTGAGTTGAGAGCTAGTTGTAGCATCATGTTCTTTCTGTTCCACCCCTTGAGCATCTAGATAGAGGCATAGTAGCTGTAGAGTTTACTTTTCCAGCTTTTCCTTCCAGCACTGCATATGTTACTTTATGCCTCTAGTAGACTTAGTGGGCAGACCGTCGGGCTTGTTGGCGGCACCCACTGAGAACTACTGTGGGATGTAGTTCTCACACCCGTCATGGTGTATTTTCCCCAGGGACTTCTACTCCTGTTCCTGCTGCACCTGTTGTTGATCCGGCTGATCGAGGTAAGGGAGTCGCGAGATAGATCCCTACCAGTTGTCATCCTGAGAGTAGATGTACCCCCTTACATTTTGAGAGTTCTTGTTGAGTGACACTTGTAGTGAGGTATCGAGTTGTACCTTTCCTTTACTCTAGAGAGAGACTTATGTATTTTGGTGAGGATGGTTTGTATTATTGGAGTTGTAGTTACTTTATTTCAGTATTTTATTTCAGCACTTACTTTTCAGCTCTGATATCTGTTAGTATAGATGATCTCTTGCAGGTTAGTCGCTACGTCTATACGGGGCTTCCCGTATGGGCCGCGGATCTGTTGGTGAGCCCGGGTCGCAGTTTCGACCCGGGGCGTGACATTCCGGCTTGGACAATCGAGGAGCGACACGCGTCCCCGTACCCGCGCACTACGCCAACGGCAACACGCGGCGACCAATGGGCGGGCGCCACCTGGCACCCACCCCGCTCCCCTCTGCGTCAACGGGCCAGCGATGCGTCGCTAGGCCCGGCCAATGGGGGCCCGCCACGTGGCGGCCCCCCCCAGCTAACCCGCTGACCCACGCCAGCATAGGCGCGCATCTCCGCGCGCGCATGCTGCGCACATTGCCGCAGCCAGTGGGGCGCCGCCACGTGGCGCCTCCACCTGCCCCGCGCGGCACGCTTGTGCGCCTCGCGCCAACTCCTCAGGATCCGCGCATTGCCTCGTGATCGCCACAATGCCTCGAGATCCGTGCCACTTTGGGATCCGCGCATTGCCTCGGGATCCGTGCATCTCGAGATCCGTGCCACATCACCGGGATATTTTAAATATTCAGTCTGGACCATTTCTGGGTCACCAAAAGTCTCGTTGTATTCAGAATTGCTGGCGGACCCCGTTCTCACTGTCTGGGTATCCGATCGATGCGAAACTTTTATCATTGCCTTAAAATATAATTACGGAGCTCCCCAAATTTTCTTAGAATTTTCTGACACTGTAAATTTTCTGCTAAAATCTGAGCCCTTTTTCCTGATTTAAAATTTTAAACCTCTTATTTTTATCTCGATTGTTGCCCAATTCACTTCCAAATTATTCTTTACTTCTCTAAATTCTACAAAGATAGTATCTCATACCAGTTTTATTTATATTCATTTATATACCAAAAATCTCGTAAATTACATTCTACCCCCCTTAAAGAAAGTTTCGTCCTCGCAACTTAAATCACATCTCGACTAAAAATCGATCGAGTGAGAGGAGTCTTGCCCCCCGATTGCTGGGCCTACCACATGTCCTCACTGGGCATCGTATTGCCTGCTCGACAAAACTGCACGAACGTCTTGTTCGTGAATCCCTAACTCCCCTCAGGGGAATCTTAGACCTTGCGTCTTGCTAACTCCACCAAATAGGTGAAGTGCATAATCGAGTACTTGCTCCCCCAATTGTCACTAACGACCAGCTCTTGATTTGCGAAATTTCCTGACAATTTCGTAATTGTTGTTTTTTTTTCCATAACAAGTATATTAACCACGTTTCCCTGCCGCTCCGCTGCCTGATGTGGAGGGCAAAGGCCAATCCACGAGTTCTCAACTAAACCGTTTATTTCGGACTACTAATAGGTCCATAGACCACGGTCCAATATGGGTCTATAGCCCAACCTGTAGTGGTCCGGATCCTCATGTAGCTTTTTCCGTGAATCCACACTGTGAAACACTTATTATTGGTGGGTCGGGCCCATAATGCATCAAAGGGATGTCTTAAATGGACCAGTGTGGTATCTGGATCTTGATTGGCACTCGGCTATTTTTGCCGAAGTTTAGAGAAGGTTTTGGACCAAACAGAGGTCGGATTTGGATTCAGCACGGAAGAACGCTTGAAAACGACTATTTGCTTGTATTTTTCTGAGTCTGGATGCCCAAAAATGGGCTCCTGGAAGTTTACAATGGATTCGGGTGCATGGGGGAGGCTGTGGACCGGCAGGGTGACACGTGGCAGTCCCTGGTTGGCCGGTTCCTGATTCGCGGTCCACGGATTTCGCACGGCGGTGCATGGACCGGGGCGGCGTCACGTGGCGGCCCCGGGTTGGACGGTCCACGCGGCGCGGCGCACGGACCCGGGCTGGGCAGGCTGGCAGGTGCAGGGGCAGGTGGCCGTACCGCGCGGGCAGGTGGGGGCGTCGTGGGCTTACCACGCGTCGCGCGGTGGTTGGCGCCAACCACCCATACGCGTGGGGGGTGCCGCCACGCCGTGCCTCGCTGTGGCATGTGGAAGGCCACGTGGCGCGCCCGGATGAATCCGGGCGCAGCCAGGGCTGTTTCCTGTTCGGCGTCCGGATGATCCGGGCGCCCGAAATTGTACCCCAAAGGGGTATTCCCCCCCCCCCCTTTGTAGGCTATAAATTGGCCATTGGCTTTGTTTTTTGAGGCTTTTCCCGACCTCATCTATGAAATAGACCATAAGCAATATTGTTATTCTCCCTGTGCTCAAGCTTGTGAAGAATTCCCGGAATTTTTGGAGGCCGCGGCATTGACGGTTTTCTGCAACTCGGCGCACTGTGACGTTTCTTCTTTGGCGACCTTTTCCGTCGCGTTTCGGTCCAAGAACTCCCCTGCTCTACCATGAGGTCTGTTTTGGGTGATTCTTGCGGCGTTGTGATCCTAAGAGGTAGGCCTTCGATCTTCATGTTGATCACTTTGCGCCATTTTGGATTTTAGGTGGTGTTTTCGAGGCATCTTGTGACCCTATTTTTTCTGTGGATACATTTTGAACAGCGGAGGCTTGTCGATTTTCTATATTGATTTACAAGCATCGGATCAGAGAGAATAAATACTCAATTTACATCTACTCGTCGCGAGGAACGCAATGGTGATTTTTTTGGTTTTTTCTGAGCATTGCGCAGAGGTGAAATCCTTTGTTTTCTGTGCTGTTTTTGCAAACAGCAAGTGTTGTTTTTGGAACTGTTACCGGTTATGCTGAGTGCAATACTATTTGCAGTGGTTTGCAAATTTGGGTGTTTTGCAGCGTGTTGGACAGCGGGGGGACTTTTATAGTTGTGGATTTTGCGTTCGAGGTGGGTGGCTATTGTATCCCTCTATTTCGATGTGCTCACTAGGACTGTCAGAATAACCCCTTATGTTTGGAATGCTAAATAGCATCTTGGGTAACCTTGCATGATTAATTGCACTATATAACTGTTGGCCTATCCTTGTGATTGAGTCATTAGTATTTGGATATGATAATGATGACATAACCTCTATTATTGAATTGATTAATTTGTTGGAACATCGCGATCAGATGTATGTTAGTACTTAGTGGTTATGCAAAAAGGGATTATCACATTGGGACATTATTGTTGGAGCTCGTTGCTATGTCATAACTATTCATGTGAAATAGATTAATATATTGGGACATTACGATTTATTACATGTGAGAGCACTGTTGGACGTTTTTCCTTCTATTCTAGATTAGGACATTTGCATGCTTGTATGGACATATAGATAGGCCACTATTTACTGCTATACTATCATATTGGGATTTGACTTAAGAGAAACCATGTTTTCACTTTTCTCCTTTTATTTTAGACTCAGGGGTACTTGTTGCTCGAGTTCGAGCATGGATTGGGATAGTGTAGGCAGGATCTTGGGATTTGTGACAGGTTAGACTTGTTAGTCGGGTATTGCGGCGACCGCGGACATTGGGCGGTTGACCGGACTTTTACTTGTGCATCAGATTGGGGGGGATCGGGATTTCCTTAGTGGATGGATTTTCCGACTTCGATCAGAGTCGTGATCCAGTCCTGCTATATTATGATACTTGTGACAGAGATACTTTACTCGTGTGGGTCGCTCCCCTCGAGTGCCACTCCGGAGTGTGCGACAGGCAGGCTTGAGTTCTTTATACTCTTTCTTCCCACCGGTGTTATGCGTCAGTAGATACCCGATGCGGCCGGCAGAGTAGGCAGTACCAGTTTTTATTGGTCCATTGATTGGGTTTATTCAGGCAGGCACATTCACCGATGCATTCATATAGTTACTCTTTTTGGCACTGTATTTAGAGGCATATTAGTGGTAGCTTCTTCTATCGGCATTTTATTTATAGCCTACCACCTTTCTTTCCAATTTTGCCTCTGGTAGACCTATTGGGCACGTCAGAGTTTGAGACTTAACCCACTAGGGGAGGCTACTGGTTTTATAGTAGTTCTCACCCCCATTGTACTTTTTCCTTTTTCTCCCCCTTTGTTTTGCAGAGTCCTCTGTGGGAGTTGCTGGGCCCTCAACGGCAGATCGAGGTAAGAGGATTGCGGATTAGATAGATCGTCTACCCCGATCGCGAGTGTAGTTGTACTTTTTGTGGTACCACTATTTTCTCAGACAGTTGTACTTTTATCTTGGGTCTGGCTTTAGCCAGCTGGTTGTATTTATTTGGTGAGTTGGGAGAGACACTTGTATTTTATTTGCAGTTATACTTTGTTTTATTTCCAGCTTCAGTCTGAGATGTATTAGTTTTATTTCAGCTCTGTTTTTTATGCTCTTTTATTATTATTTCTTATATCTGAGCAGGTTTCCAGCACTTCGTGTACACGAGAAATTCCGTGTGCACGGCGGATCTGTAGGGCCCGGGTTCTGGTTTACACCCGGGGCGTGACAGATTAGGTTGGTATCAGAGCTTAGGGATAGGTCAGTTGGGACTTAGGAAACCCTAGGCTTTTGGCAGACCCTAGGATGATAGGGTGTGAGTGACGCGATATTTTGCGAAAGTCGGCGATTTATTTTGTGGACTCTTCCAGTGAGTGAAGAGGGATCGGCATATCCTATTTCTGGTGGACAATTATATTGGCTGCAGACAACATAAAGTTACAGAAATATGGGGATGCCTTTGACTTTTGCTAGATTGGGTCAAGGGTGGTTTTGTCACGCTCCGGCGTCGAAACTGCGACCCGGGCTCGCCAACAGATCCGCCGCCCATACGGGAAGCCCAGTATAGACGAAGCGACTAACCTGCAAAAGATCAACTATACTATACAAATATCATAGCTGAAAGTAAACTGCTGAAAATGAAAATATATACAACTCAAAATCCTCCCCAAAACATAAGTCTCTCAAGCAGTAAAATAAAAATACAACTCTATACCTCACTACAAAGATCTACTCTATGGACGACGACGGGTAGGGATCTATCTCACGACTCCCTTACCTCGATCAGCCGGATCAACAACTGGAGCAGCAGGAACAGGAGCCGAAGTCTCTGGGGAAAAAGACACCACGATGGGTGTGAGAACTACATCCCACAGTAGTCCTCAGTGGGTGCCGCCAACAAGCCCAACGGTCTGCCCACTAAGTCTATTAGGGGCATAAAGTAACAATATAATACTGAAATGAAAGGGCTGGAAAAGTAACTCTACAGCTACTATGCCTCTATCTACATGCTCAAGGAGTGGAACAGATGGAAACATGATGCATCTACTAACACTCAAAGTATAGTCACCCAATCTACACTGACTGCCGCATAGGGTCCAGTCAAACCTGCGCCCACCTACTGCCTCACATCCTCAACAGGACGGGTCTACCGTAGGGTGTCCGTGACTGCCAAAACTGGCCCAGCCAGAGGGACTGCGTCGACAAGTCGCGATAGCAAGTAACAGGCCCAACTCCGGAGTGGCTCTCGAGGGGCGCGACCCCACCGAGGAAAGTATCCGCGCATCTCTGTCGATGTCACGCCCCGAGGGTTTTTCACACGCGGAAGGGAAGCCGCCGATGCTCCCAAATTTCTACATATATTTTTTTTTTTTATTTTTTTTGAAACAACTCTCCCGCGGTGCGTGCCCAGACCCGCCGCATATACAAATTCACTCTGCAACCAGGCAGAGTCTCCTTTGCATATGCACGGCGTCCTGATTACGAAGTTCACACAACATGCCTTTAACCACATTAGACCGATGGCCAAACACATACAACCATTCTCAACAACATACAATCAATTTCCACAAGTAATAAACAGGCCGACTATTTTCGAAATGATAAAACCACAGGGTTTTGAAAGCGATGCCCACTCGACATCAGGTTTTAATAAAACTATTTTCGAAACCACATAAATCCACGGAATTTGAAAGCGGTGCCCACACAGCACCCATGTTTTTAAAACAATTTTCACAACAGTTTCCTTGTTCCTCGTTTGTAGTTTGAAAGCGGCCAAACCAAGAAGTAAGGACAAAGTACCCATCCAAAAGAGTTATCGAATAGCCCGACATCCACATCGATCCCACGGGGGTATCGCGATCCACAACTAGCTACAATGCGTAATGAAATGAACAAAGAAAGTAAAGTATACCGTACTGTAGCCTCTAAAGGCCAGAAGATCGCTCATGTGGCCTCACCAACGACCTAGCGCTCGACCCTGGATAGACTGGGCGAACCTGTCACGGAGTGGGGAGTCAGTGACCAGATACAATAATAAAAGCAATAAGGGCTAGAGTAAGGCAAACCACGATAAAAACCAGAGCAATCAACAATAAAGCACCCTGTGCAAACCATACCAATGCAGAGCCTCGTGCAGACAATACGATGCAGAACCTTGTGCAAACAATACGATGCAGAACCTTGTGCAAACAAAACCGGGCACCTCCCCCAGCAACCACACCGAGCACCTGCCTCGGAACCCCTGCCGAGCACCTGCCTCGGCCGCCGAGCACCCACCTCGGCATCACCGCTCACACCCCCCACCCACGGGGCCCCCCATTCCTAACGCCACCGCTGCGTGGGGTACACGGGTCAACGTACCACTTTTCCGGAAAAGCACACCCTTGCGGTGGCCAAACCGCCGGTGTGCGTGTAGCAAAACAAGAGCCTCGACCGAGCACCAACCTCGGTTAACCAAACCGAGCACCCACCTCGATAAACCAGACCGAGCACCAGCCTCGGCCATCTCCCAGATCATGGTGTGTCGTCGAGCATAGCGACCCTTAGTCGTCATAAACGTGGTGATAATAAAAACGTAAGCATAATGTCACGCACCGAGACCGTCAATTTGAGCAGTTCGGGCGCGCCAACAGACCCGCCAATCGGGCATGACCTTTCAAGACCCGAAAGGAACGGTTTATTTCAACAATTTCAATTCAATATATGTAGCGGAAGAGTAAGCAATCAGAGAAGATATCTATGAATTTAAAACTTTCAGTCATTCAAACAAATAGTTAGATGAAATGAAAGTACATCACTTGAGCGAAAACAAATACTTTTGTTTATAATACAACTCTCTTTTAACATGCAACTACAATACAATTTACATCCATATTTTTTTTTTTCTCTTTTTCCAACATGAAGCTTAAACATTTAAAGATTACATTGTTCCTCACATACAAAAGTTCGCTCAAGAAGATAAAAACTCCAAAATGGTACTGGCGACTCTAGACTGCTAGGTCGCTACTCTGCTGGGCCCTTGCCCCTGTCGCGTGCCTCGCTCGATGTACCTGGACCTGTGGGGATGTCACCCAAAGGGTGTGAGAACTACAACCAAGTTCCCAGTGGGTTCAACCACCGAGAGAAAATGCCCTGCACTGCTTAGTCTAATGGGAGCAATATAATAGAGAATGAAATACAGTAATAAAAGCTGTAAATCTTAGCTAGCATGCTTAACACTTTTACCTTTGCCATGACATAACTTTATGTCGCTGTGGGATGCCATTCTAACCAACCTCTCACTCGACCAATCACTTTCATTACTTTTCTTTGTGTTTTAATTAAAGTTGCTAAACCCTCGGAGAAACTTGCCAACGGGCCCCAGCCCGTCAGACATGTTGCCATAAGACAAGTTTTCCAAGGTTGCCGATAACACCCGCAAGTGTTACCCCGTCCAACGGGAAAACGTGTCGCACGGGTCACTGCCCGGGAGAGGGACACTGCCCTTACTCCAACAAAGACCACGTTTCACCCCGAAGGTACGCCCGTTTTATTATCTCTTTTATTTTTGCTTATGCATTTAGCCTCTTTGCTCTTTAAGCCTTTGCCTTTCTTTTTGCTCTTTAGCACTTAGCTTCCATCTCATTCGAGCTTATAGCTCACATTGCCTCTTGGCCCTTTTCTTTCTTTACAATTAAGCTTTTAGCTTGTCTTTTGGTGTGCTCATACCTTTACCCTAGGTCCATGCCTCAAGGTACATAAGTCCCTTGGAATCAATTCTTTACTTTCATTATGCTCAAGTTGAAGTTAAAGTGTAGGTGTATTAACTCAACTCCCTATGACAACTCTAGGGATTTCAAATACTCTGGATCTTAACCTCAACTGAACTATGATTCATTTAGAGACATAACTCTAATGTAAGCCTTAATTCCATATACACACATAACTGACTCAAGCAAACATGCCACTCGTGAAGTCCTATAGTGAATGCCACACATTAGAGCCAAATCTAAGTTTTCTCCTAAGTCGAGATTTCCATATGCCACAAATCACTTCTACATAAGCATGAAAATACAATCCTAGCCACTCTATTAACATGCTTCTAAGGAAAAGCAAAAGATAAGGGGAGAGGTCACCCTCGCACGATAGAATCCCCCACCTCGGTGTGCTTTCTTGGTTCCTGGAGGAGCCAATTCTAGCTTTTTTTGCCTCCGAGGTTTCCCTACGTTGTAAGGAAGGAAAGATAAAGCAGTAGCTTTCACATGATTCACTAATTTTAACAAAGCGGTGAAATTAACCCTTTTTGGCAAGAAAAGGGGAAAAATCCTTATTAGATCACTTTCCCCACAAAAAGGCTACTTTTTGATTGGTTTACAGGAATGGGAGAAAAATGATCATCCCATGGCATGTTGTCAAAAAGAAACTTGCTCAACTCGATCCGGGGTCAAAATGCCCTCAAAAATTTGAGAAAAGCTCAATTCGAGCAATTTCCCCAAATTTGCCAATTTTGCATTTGGCAAAACTCGAGAGTTGCATTTTTTTCTCATTGGAGAAAAGAGAAGGAAGAATTTTCTCTCCTTTTCTTCTTTTCTTTTCTTTCCTTTTCCTTATCTTTTCTTCTTCTCTTCCTTTCTTTCATTTTCTTCTTTTTTTTTTGTAATGTTCCCTTGCTGCCTGGGCAGCAGCATGCATAGCTGCTGCCCAAGCAGCAGCATGTGCAGCTGCCAAGGCAGCTGCCAATGCAGCTGCCTGGCAGCTGCCATGATCCCCTCTTTCTCATTTTTTTTTTGTTTCCTTCTTAAACCTGCTGCTGGGCAGCAGCTTGCACAGCTGCTGCCCAGGCAGCAGAGTTTGCAGCTGCTGCTTCTGCTTGTAGCAGTAGCAGCTGCTGCAGTTTCCAGCACTGCGCAAGGCAGCCTTGCAGCTGCCTTGCGCAGCAGCCAATGCTGCCCAGCTGCTGCTGCTTAGCAGCAGCAGCAGCTGAGCATGGAGCAGCTGCTGCTGCATTGAAGCAGCAGCAGCTGCAGCACATGCTGCTGCTGCAGCCCCCTCCCCTCCCTTTTCTCCATTTTCTCTATTTTGTCCCCCCCCCCCTCCCCACTCTGCCAAGAAAGAGAGCGAGAGAGAGTGAGAGAGAGAGAGGAAAGAGAAAGAGCATAGCATACCTTTTTCTTCTTCTTCTTCTTCTTCTTCTTCTCTCTCTCTTCTTCTTCTCCTTTTTCTTTCGTTTCCTACTTGCTCCAGCAGAAAAGAGAGAGGGAGTTAGAGAGAGAGTGAGGGTTCAAGTGGGAGAGAGAGGGAGAGCATTAAATCTCTGCAGGTGGTGGTTGGGGAAAGAAATTTACTGTTTTGCCCCTTAATTTCAAAAATATTCCAAAACTGCCCCTTTTTCCTGCAGTTTTTCCTGCAGTGAACAATTTCGGATACCCCACTTTCACCACGTTTTCCCGTCAACTGAGAAATCAAAATTGTACTTTTTCTTCTCCCCTTTAATCTACAAATTTTTCTTAAGCTCTCCACGATTTCTTTTAAATTTTTGGGCCACTCTAAGCCCTCGAAAGAGAGCCCCGAAAAGGCTTCGCGATAAACTGCACTGTCAAAAACTGCAGTTTCAGAATTCACGAAGCATTTTTCTTCGCTTCGTTCTCCGATTTTTCCTTAATAGCGCACCTGGGTTTTTCACTCCTTTTAATCAAAAAACTGTTGTGAGACACCCCACGATTTCTTTTAAATTTTTGGGGCACTCTAAGTCTCCGAAACAGGGCTCCCAAAACGCTTCGTGATCAGAAATTTCAGGAAATTCCAGAATTTGCTAAGTCCTCGGATTCAAGTCACTCTTCGACCCGATGCCCTTCGCGTCAGCCCGAAACGCACCGAACTCGACTGTAAACATATTTAAAACATGTTGCAAGTCTTCTCGCCGAATTTCGCCATTTTGCGAACTCGGCGAACTCGGGTCCAAATTTTGCAAACTTGAGGCTTCGCTTTTCCAACCACAACTCACTTTTCGACTCAATGGCTTTTGCGTTGATTCGAAACGCTTCTAACCCACTTGTAATCAGATTTGAAATGTGTTACAAGTATTTTTACGGAGTTTTGCTATTTCGCAGAAATCGGTGCACTACACATAAATGGGGTTAGTACCCTTTTAACGTGTCAAACCTTTGCTCTTACCAAATGTCCTCGTCTCCCGACTCAATAACTGTCGGGGAAACGAACCCACCTTTCGACGTCCGACTGGTCACACTGTTCGTCGTCCTCATCGCTCGCATGCTCCGAACAATCCTACTGTTGTTCGGAGGGGCAATCTGCCCATCTAGTCTCCCACCACGACGTTCATTAAACCCGGAGGTCGACGTCACCCCTTACAAGATATAAATAACAATAACAGAAACATGCACAAAGATATTCCAAGGGGTACCCACCTCGTGTGTGTTGTCCGGTCCCTGACTCGTCCGTGCCTGTGCGCCTACCGCCCGTAATGTCCCGCACTCCTGAGGGAAAAAGTGCAAAATAAGACTAAGAGATCCGGATCCCCAACATCGACTCCAGACAGAAAACAGGCGACGGACGAAGCCCCGGACTCTGTGTGGCGGAGTCCCCCGCCCCGCACGGCACCGACCCGTGTGGCGCGCACCCTGCCTGCGCACGGCCCTGCGCGGCACCAACCCGCGCGGCGTCCCACTTGCGGCGGGCTCCCCCGCGCGGACATGAGTCGCGCGGGCGCGCTGCCTGCGGTGTGGGGCGACCCCGCGCGGCAACGGCCCGCGCGGGCGCCCCTCCTGCGGGCGGCCCCGTGGGACTAAGTGCCGCGCGGGCGCGCTGCCCGCGCGTGCGGGGCGACCCCGCGCGGCACCGGCCCGCGCGGGCGCCCCTCCTGCGGGCGGCCCCGCGCGGCCAAGTGCCGCGCGGGCGCGCTGCCCGCGCGTGCGGGGCGACCCCGCGCGGCACCGGCCCGCGCGGGCGCCCCTCCTGCGGGCGGCCCCGCGCGACCAAGTGCCGCGCGGGCGTGCTGCCCGCGCATGCGGGGCGACCCCGCGCGGCACCGGCCAAGGGCCGCGCGGGCGCGCTGCCCGCGCGTGTGGTGCGACCCCGCGCGGCACCGGCCCGCGCGGGCGCCCCCCCTGCAGGCGGCCCCGCCTGCAGGCGGCCCCGCGCAGCCAAGGGCCGCGCGGGCGCGCTGCCCGCGCGTGCGTGGCGACCCCGCGTGGCACCAGCCCGCGCGGGCGCCCCGACCGGCGGGCGGCCCCGCGACGGCGATGCCCGACCTGCCCCACGCGGCGGCGTCGCGAACTCTCGGCGATCCCCGGTCCCGGGACGACCCCCAAACAAGAAAGCGTAAAAATGAGAACCTCCAAAAGAAAAACTCACCTTGGTTCGCGAGGAAAGAAGAAGGAAGAGGGATTGCCGTCTTTGTCCGGAGATCCCCGAAGGAGCCTCGCGCCGCACCTTGGATCGTAGACGGGGAAAAAGCTAGGGTTCCTCTTCTTCTCCTTGTGCGAACCTCCAAACACAAAGGGGTGGGGATCTCGAATACTGTACGCCTCTTCCTTAAACCAACTCGTCTGACCTAACCAAGTTAAGGAGTCGAACCGAATGAAGGATGAAATCCCCGAGTCACCGTCCACCCCACAGGCAAAACAGAACAAGGGTCAGGATTACCTCGATTTTCGTGCAAATCGCCAGCACGGTTCCCGGAACACCCAAAGGGGCCCAACTTCAACAATTAATTCTGGATGAACCGGGAGTCAGAATCTGAAACCGATCGCGCCCCCGCGCTCCGTTTCGCGAGTCCTAACGCCTAAAAATGTCCGCGAGCCCCGACGGACTGCCCGGAAAAACACCGAAATTAGACCCACCGTCGGACCGTCAAAAGAAAAGGGGTAACGGGAAAAGTCAAAGAAAGGCCAGGTCTTACAGTCGAGCTCAATATGGCTCATGCAGGCTATAGTCCAAACCACGATCAACAAGATCGACTAACAACACCAACGCTCACTCACAGGCTGGAAAACCACACAGCCGGGACCACCGTCCACCAGACGGCTCCCACAACAGAACACTAAACTCACAGGAAAGACCGACACCATAAGGGTTCGGAAACCCGATAGGCCGGTGCTTAGAACCCTATCAAACAAGAACAGACTCTAGGCTCCGCCTATCGAAGTTCTCGACCCCCTTATAGTTCGGGAACACAACAATCTCGGTACAACACGCCGAAGACACCAACAGGGCCCGAAAGTCCCGGGAGACCTACAACTACAACCCAATCAAACAAGAACAGGTTCCAGGCTCGGCCCCCGTGGCTTTCGTCCCGACAAAGGAATGGCCCCTAGAACCCAGACCACTCGAATCCTTTCGAGTTGGGAGGTTTACAGGAAAAAGGTGACATTTGTTACTGAAAACCATTTCCACTCGACCCACACGGTGAGGACTAAAAGTAGTACCCTTTTTTAAAAGCTATCTTGTTTTGAGAAGAAATCCATTTTTTAATGATTTTTAGTTTTTTTTTAGAAAAACAGTTAGAAAACAAGTGTTTTACCCAAACCCCGAAGGGCTGATGCCTTTGTACACTCAAATAAGAACAGACTGCAGCGGCCCTCCGATGCTTGGAAGAAAACTTTTGGTAGGCTAAAATCATGTGTATGTCGAAAAGGGTTCTGGGTTCTAGGTCCGGCTAACACTAGTAAACTACTGCCGCTAATACAGTGGCGACAACCCAAACAGGGGAAACAAGACCTCCCGGGACCACCGTTTACCCCAAACGGTTCCCGGTACAGTCAAGCGATCCACTACATCTACCAGACTCCACTCTACTCCCAAGCACGAGTGCAAATGCATCCCACACTAAAAGGAAGTCCCGACCGATCGGCCCACTATCCGGGCGAGGATAACACTAAGTCCAGGAATGAAACACAATGTGTGGATGTCTAAACATAAATAACCCTAGCCGAAGTGAGGGTTTTCTACTGGTCTGGTTACACATGCAACATATGACGGGGTGCTAGGTCAAGTTCCAAATAACTATAATTAAACAGGTGGTAGGAAGCAAAAGAGATCATAAGATCAACAGATAAATACAAGGAATAACAATTCCTACGTTCTAGCATGCTACACAAGAATCCACTATCATGCATGGTCCTACAATAGCAGATTTAATGTCCAGTCCATCAAACTTGGAGACAAGGCCACCCACCTGAAGACGCTAACTGTCCAAGATCCAACAGCTGAAAAGACTAGGAGCAGCAACCACCAATAATCCACAGTCCCAAAATCCCAGAACAACTCCTCCTGGGTACAACACAGGGTTCACAGTTAAACTTTATTCCAAAATTAAACCAAGTAATCACAATCTGAAATTCTGTCCCAAAGATGCCAATTGTTTACCTACAGAAAGGGCTCCAAAAAATCCGACAAAAATATCACAGCGATCCTCGCGTCGAGACCTTCGAAACGGGTACCTGCACGCCCAATTCCGAGCACCGTAGGCCAAGTTAACAATTCCACAACATAGGGTGCTCACAGCCTCACAACAACACGACTGTAAATCCATGCACAGTTAAGGGAGAAAATTATACCTCCGGGAAAGCCTCAGAAAAATCCAAGAAAAATATGGTGATAATCCTCGCGTCGAGTAGATGCAAAAAGTGCAAAGGCTGGTCTCAATCCAACGCTCGAGCGCGGAGAACTCCTCACAACAACCCTGCTGTCGTAGAAAAGCTCACAGTAACAAGTACGCCAGTAAGCATGGAAGAACTCCTTGAAAGGCATGAAAAGAGGAAATACAGAAAATACCAAGATCGTAGCCTTACCTGTCGCGGATCCAACGGCGAAGAAATTGCTCAAAAAGGTGGTCGGAGTAGGCCGGGGGAGCTCGCGCATTGAAACGCGACGGGAGAAACACCGGCGAAGGAACGTCGCGACGCGCCAAGAAAATAGAAACCTCGATAAGAGTGCCACGTAAAATCCCCAAAATCCAAAGATGGATGCAGCACAGAGTGGGGATCAACTTTGCTAAAGACCTCAAGTCCGTTTGAAGCTCGGAAGTGCCAAAAATCTACAAGTGAAGGCGGCTCGGGCTTTATATAGGCCGCTGAAAACAATTAAAGAAATTCCGGTTATGTCCCCGGATTCGGGCGCTGGAACCGGTTTCGGGCGCCCGAATCCGGCGGCACAACTTACCGTCGAATTGCGCCTGAATCGTCCTGGAGCGGCCACATCACCCGCACAGCAAACAGCTCTGCGGGGCGTGCCAGGAGCGGCCACGTGGCCCTCCCGGGGGCCGACGCATGTCCCGCACAGCAAACAGATGTGCGGGGCGCGCGTGCTGTCGCCGCGTGGCACCTACCCGGTCAAACGGGTAGGTGGCGCCCGCGAGTGGCAGCGTGCCATGTGTCCCGACACTGTCGCGGTCACACGTGCGGGCAGGCGCCGCTCTGGCCGCCTGCCACGCACGCGCCCCGAGGCGCCGGCCCGCGCCCCAGTGCGCCGCACCTCCTGAGCCCGCGAATGGCACGCCGACATGCGCCCCGTGCACCTGGTCCACGCACCCTACTCCGGGTTCCGTGGACCGCGGCGCGTGCACCGACTAACCGGGGGCTGCCACGTGTCCACCCGCCTTGGTCCATGCACCGCTGCCAACCCTGTAGACCCCGCATCATGAGCCCGCCAATCAGGCGGCGCCACGTGTCCATGCGCCGGGTCCGTGCACCCAGCCGCGCCTCTCTGTGGACCGAGTGCTGCGGACCGGCCAATAACAGGCCGCCACGTGGCAGCCGGCGGTCCATGGCCCCTACCATGCACCGAAATTCAGCGAAAACATCCGGGAGTCCGTTTTTGGGCATCCGGACTCAGAATCAAACAAGCAAATAGCCGTTTCCAAGCGTTTTTCCGCGCTGAATCCAAATCTAACCTCTGTTTGGCCCAAAACCATTTCAAAAATTCGGCAAATGCAGTCGATGGCCAATCCAGCTGTGGATATCACACAGGGTCCATCCGTGGCATCCCTCTGATGCACTATGGGCCAGACACACCAACACTAGGTGTTCTACACCACGGTTCATGGGAGAAGCTACACGGGGATCGGGGTCACCACAGGTTTTGTTACCGATGTGTGGTTTCTTCTGGCAGGATGCCTCCCCGACGGCAGATCCCTACCCAGGGTAACCCGGCACCCCCGGAGGAGCCGGAGCAGTCCAGGCCTTCTAAGCTTAGTGAGTTGAGGGCCTTGGTGGCCCAACTGGCTCAAAGCTATCGCCGGCAGGAGTAGAGGATCAATCAGTTGCTTGCCTAGAGAGAGGCACCACCCCGACTGTGTTTGAGGCCCCGGCATCACCAGTTGTACCACTTGTACCGACGGCGCCATCGTCGAGTAGCGGGGCACAGGGAGCGATCCAGCCGTTGACCCCGGCGGAGGATCAGGAGTTTGCTAACAAGCTCGCCAAGTTTTGTCAGCATGAACCGCCCAGATTCTCGGGGCGAAACACGCAGCCTTGGGAGATTGGGGCTTGGTTGGCAGCAATGGAGAAGCTGTTCAGGGATTTCTTCATCGACCCGAGGTACCGGGTTCATATGGCCGTACATTGCTTGGACGAAGAAGTGGATGCCTGGTGGCATCGGGTGGAGCCACTAGAGTTTCAGATCACCCGACGGCTACCTTGGTCTGAGTTCCGGCGGATGATTTCGGACACCTACTTTTCGACTAGTGTAAAGAGAAATGTCACGCCCCGGGGTCGAAACTGCGACCCGAGCCCGCCAACAGATCCGCCGCCAATACGGGAAGCCCCGTATAGACGAAGCGTCTAACCTGCAAAAAGAAAGATACTATAGCTATACAGATATCAGAGCTGAAAAGTAGACTACTGAAATAAAATAATACAACTCCAAAAGTACAAGTCTGAACCTCACTAAAAAAGTCTCTCAAAAATAAAACCCTCAAAAGTAACTAACAATAATAATCCAGCAGACTGTACTACTAAGCTCCAAAAGGGGTACAGCTAAACTCAAAGGACGGGTAGGGAACTAGCTCGCGGCTCCCTCACCTCGGTGAGCAACAGAAGGGTCAGCAACTGGGGCAGCAGGAACTAGAAAAGGGGTCCCTGGGAAAAGTCACCACGGCGGGTGTGAGAACTACATCCCATAGTAGTTTTCAGTCGGTACTGCTACCAAGCCCGACGGTCTGCCCACTAAGTCTACTAGAGGCATAAGATAACAGGAAAACTGTAATAATGGAAAGATAAGCTGGAAAGAGTCTACAACTATCATGCCTCTATCTACAATGCTCAAAGGGTGATACAGATGAAAATGATGCATCGACTCTAACCCAAATACTCAATCAACCCAATCACAGTGACTGCCATATGGGGTCCAGTCAAACCTGCGCCCACCAACTGCCACACATCCACAAGAGGACGGGACTTACGTAGGGCGTCCGTGACTGCCAAAACTGGCTCAGCCAGAGGGACTGCGTCGACAAGTCGCGACAGCAAAGTAACAGGCCCAGCTCCGGAGCGGCACTCGAGGGGTGCGACCCCATCGAGGAAAGTATCCGCGCATCTCTGTCGAGCTCAACATGGTTCATGCAGGCTATAATCCAAATCCACGATCAATCAGATCGACAATGTCCAACTCACAATACTAACCCACTGGCTGGAGGTACTCAACAGCCGGGACCGTCGTCAACCCAACGGCTCCCAAAACAGGACATCCAACACACAGACGAGAAATAACCAACCGACACAGTAAGTGTCCGAGAAACCCGAAAGGTCGGTGTCTAGAATCCCAATCAAATAAGAACGGACTCCAGACTCAACCTTTCGAAGTTCTCGACCCCTTATAGTTCGGGAAAACAACTCCCTTGGTAAAACATGCGGAAGAAACCAACCAGGGTCTGAAAGTTCCGGGAGACCAACACCTACAACCCTATCAAACAAGAACAGGTTCCAGGTACAGCCCCCGTAGCTTTCGTCCCGAAAAAAAGGAACGGCCCCTAGAACCCAAGTCACCCAAACTCTCTCGAGTGAGGAAGTTTGTAATAAAAGATGGTAGTTATTACTGAAAACTATTTTAATATGAAAAACCTAATTAATATATTTTAGTTCTTTAATAAAATCAGTTCAAATAAGTTTTATTTTCCAAACCCCGAAGGGCTATTGCCTTCACCCAAATCAAACAACAACAGGCTCCGGCGACCCCTCGAAGTTTGGAAGAAAAATGTCATGCCCCGGGGTCGAAACTGCGACCCGGGCTCGCCAACAGATCCGCCGTCGACACGGGAAGCCCCGCACCGACGAAGCGTCTAACCTGCAAAAGATAGAACTACAGCTACACAGATATCAGAGCGGAAAATAAAAGCTGTAATATAAAATCAAACTACTAATAAGCTGAAAATAAATACAAAGTCCATCTCCCAAATACATGAAGAATACAAGGTCAGATCCACAGGATAGATACAAATAAAAATCCACCTATACAACATCTATGAAACCAAAGAGGGAGATAACTAAAACTAGAAATATAATAATAAACAGTGAATCCCACAGTCCGGGATGGTACATCTACCTCACTCTAAAGAAACTATGCTGGTAGGGAACTATCCCGCGACTCCCTGTCCTCGGTTCGTCAAGCCAGCTCGGCAGGAACGGAAGAAAAAGCCTCAGCAACCTGTCACCGACAGAGGGTGTGAGAACTACATCCTACAGTAGTTCTCAGTGGGTACCGTCTCCAAGACCCACGGTCTGCCCACTAAGTCTACTAGAGGCATTAGATAATAGAAAAAGACTGTGATAATGAAAACTAAGCTGGAAAAGTATCTACAGCTATCATGCCTCTATCTACTATGCTCAAAAGGGAAAAACACAAATGATGGTATGCCTCCACTCGCTACTGCTAATATGTATCAAGTACCATGCTCAATATAACTCTACTAAGACACATGCTATGCAACCACTCACCCAGAGTAACCCAAATCTCGGTGACTGCCACATCGGGTCCAGTCAAGCCTGCGCCCCCTAGTGTATCAACCAGGGCGTCCCATCGGACTATCTCAGTATCACGCAAAGCGACCTCTAGTGTATCAACTAGGCGCATCATCATCATCGCATCCGGAGCGTAACTCGTGGGGAGCGACCCCACCGAGCTCAAGCGTGTCTCATCTGGCAAAAGCGGCACATGCAGGCTATAATCCATGATCAAACAGATCGGAAACTCGAACACACAAATAACCATCACTCAGTCGGAGAACCCTCCACGACTCAATCTAAGAATGCTAACCCACTAAAAGAAAGTACACAACCTCTGGGACCGCCGTCAACCCAAACGGCTCCCAAAACGACACCCCACTCATGGACGAGAAGAACCGTCTGACGCAGCAAGGGTCCGAGAATCTCGTTAGGCCGGTGCCTAGAACCACAATCAAACAAGAACAGACTCTAGGCTTAGCCTATCGAAGTTCTCGATCCCTTACCGTTCAGGGATTCGGCTCCCTCGGTTAAAGTGGGAAACCATCACAACATGCTAAACTCACGGGCTGGAGATACTCTACAGCCAAAATAGCGAAGGGTCCGAAAACCCCGGGAGACTAATACCTATAACCCCGATCAAACAAGAACAGGCTATAGGCGTAGCCTCCCGTTGCTTTCGACCCCAGAAAGAAATCAGCCCTTAGAACCCAGACCACTCACCCCTGTCGGGTGAGGAACAATTTAGGAGAAAAGATGACCTTTATTATAAAATACCGTCTTGAATTGAGAAAACCAAATTCTATAGATTTTAGTTCTTGAGAAAATCAGTTAAAAACAAGTTTATTTTCCGGACTCCAAAGCGTTAATGCCCCCGCCCAATCAAACAAGAACAGGCTTCGGCGACCCCTAGAAATTCGGAAGGAAAAACACTGGTTTACTAAAATCATGAGTGTCCAAAAACATTCTGGGTTCAAGGTCCTGATAACACACGCTCACCACGATCACAACTTGGTGGTGACAACCAAATAGAGAAATACCCAAAGATCCGGGACCACCGTTTACCCAAAACGGTTCCCAAAACGACACTAACACTGGCCTAACACAGCTACCAGAGCCCACTCAGCCCCCAGGCCCGAGTGCAACATACGTCCCACAATGTCCTGACCACTCGGCCCACGACCCGGGCGAGGAACTCTATGTCCAGAAAGAAATGCAATGTGTGAGATGACTAAAGCATAAAAGAACCTAGCCCAGATTAAGGTTCTCTATTGGTCTGGTTAAACACATGCAACATATGACGGGGGTGCTAGTCAAGGTTCCAATAAAACACTTATTCTAGCATGCTGAATCCTATCATAATAGAATTAGAAAGAGGTCCGCAGACTTGGAGAAAAATCCAACCCACCTGGATCGCTTTCCGCAGGCAACGCTGAAGTCGGGGAAGCGCCGAATCCTCAACCGACGAAAAATTCCAAAAATTGCACCGCGCGCGAACCACGGAAAAATCCCCCGGAAGATCAAATAAAATCCTTGAGTCCTCCACAAAAATCTACGCACTCCGATCACTCCCCAACCAACACACAGCACAAACAAGGCTCAAACACACCACAACACCATCACCAAGGTCCCCAGCCAATCTGCTTCCAAAGAGTCTCCAACATCACACTTAATGCTTCAATTGCACATTAATAAATAATGTTCACATACACAATTACATAATTCCAAGTCTAGCATCATAAGGTAACTCACAGGACACTTCCATAGCCCTCTCAAGTCCATCTGCAGCTACACAAATCACATTAGGCTCCCAACACAGCACAAAAAAATCCAACACACTCCCCACAGGCTTCAACATCACACATAATACACTCTCTAATTTCATTCACCAAAAATCCACAACACACTTAAAAATACTTGGTCACAGGATCACCAATTACTTAAGTTCACCCACACACACACAAGCCCACAATACACTCCCTGCTCACATCCACCTCACAAAACACACACAAATTGTCCAGACTGCTCCAGTGAAAACCGCGTGCCGCGCACTTGACTCGGGCTCCGCACGGCACCTCGCCGAATACTGCTACGATGACGGCATCCTGTGAGAGAAAAAGGGGAAAACCACAAAATCAGTTAAATCCGGCCGTCACGCACGATCGCCGGCGAAAAACAGGCCCAGCCGTCGAAAATGCCGCGCGAGAAAAAATTTCCTGCGCACGCGCCGCAGCAAGCTGCCCAGCCGCTGCCGCGCGGCATTCGCGCTCGCAGCCAGCCGCTGCCGCGCAGCGCTGCAGCATGCCGCCGCTGCCGGGCTGCGCCAGGGCCTGTCGCGTGGCCGCCCGGCCCGCTGCGCGCGCCTGCAGTGCGCAGCGTAGCCGCTGCGCCTTGCGCGCGCCCGCAGCGCGATGTCGCTGCCGCGCTGCGCGCTGCGTGCGCCGCGCCCGCTGCGCGCTACGCACTGCGCGCACCCACGGTGCGCTGCCGCTGCGCGCCCGCGGCAGTGCGGCGCCCGCAGCGCGCGCCCCTGTTGCGCGCGCCGCTGCAGCGCGGCGCCCGCCTCTGCGTGGCGCCCGCTGCGCGCAGGCACTGCTGCGCGGCACTCGCGCAGTGCCCCGCGCTTGCTGCGCGCGGCACCTAGGTGCGCCCGCGCAGCCGCCCAGCGTCAACCGCGCGCACAACCTTGGGCGCCCGCGCGGCCACCCTTCTCCGTAACAACCGCACCAACAGGACAGCAGTCCAAACCCACACCAACACTTTCTCAAATCCCTACTCCATCCAACCAAAACCAAAAAACAAGCTTCTTCAAAAAAAAACTGCACTTACCTTGGTTGGAGGCTTGACGCGCGTGTGCTCCGATCGCTCCGCTCGGCTTCACACGGCTTCTAGCAGAGGGTCCACACCAACACCACTCTCATTTCCTTCCTTTTTCCCCTTCTCTTTTCTTCTTCTTCTTCTCTTTCTTCTTCTCTCATTCATTCCTCTGTTTCACTACTTTTCCTTTGTTTTGTAGGTGGAAGGAGACGATGACGTGGCAATAGGCTAATTAAGGGTGACTTAATTGGGGATGGGTGCTAAACAACTAATGAGGAAAAGAAAATATCCAAAAGTCCTCAACCCAATTAAATCCAAAAATCCAATCCTCAGCTCTTCTCTTCTCCACAGACCACATACAACATTTAACTTAAATTAATTAAATTAATTAAATAATCCATCAAATCCCCACTTCAACTCACTTTTTGGCCTCGGGGCCTCCGCACCAGTCCGGAACCTCCCGAACTCCGCTGTTGTCACGCCCCGGAACCCGGGCTCGCCAACAGATCCGCCGTGCACACGGGATTTCCCGCGTACACGAAGCACTGGTAACCTGCTCCGATATAATATGAACAATAAAAGAGCATAATACAGAGCTGAAGTAGAAGAACCACATAGTATCTCAGACTGGAACTACAAATAAAGCTGTAATAAGTACAATAATCTCCCAGCTCACCAAAATAATACAGTCAGCTGGCCAGCGCCAGACCCAAAATACCACAGTCTGAGTAAAGAGTACAACATCTGTCTAATATCCACTCTCAGTCTCACAGGAGATCTATCTACTCAGTGATCCCCTTACCTTTATCAGCTGCCGATGGCCTAGCAGCTCCCGCAGACGACTCTGCAAAATAAGAAGAAGAAAGAGAGAAACAACAATGGGGGTGAGAACTACCAGATAAACCAGTAGCCTCCCCTAGTGGGTAAAACCTCAACTCTGACGCACCCACTAGGACTACTCGAGGCAACAAGAAAGAACAGTGGTAAGCTATAAAGGCTGCTGAAAAAAAGAAACTATCACCACTATGCCTCTAAATGCCATGTAGCATGAAATGACTGTATGCAACAATACCAAACATGCCTGCCTGAAATAACTCAGTCTTGTGTCACTATTAAAACTGGTACTGCCTGCTGTGCCTTGCCAAATCGGGTATGCTGGCCAATGCGTAACACCGATAGGGGATAGTTGCCAAATCGGGTATGCTTAACACCGATAGGGGATAGTTGTCTCAAAGACTCTAAGCATGTCTGCAACACACTCCGGAGTGGCACTCGAGGGGAGCGACCCACACGAGTAAAATATCTCAGTAATAAGTATCAGAAGTGCCATAAACAGCAGGACTGGATCATGACTATGATCAAAGTGGGAAAAACTATCCACTAAAGAAAACCCGATCCTCAGCTGATGCAAAATAGACCAGACTCATCCCCAATCTGATGCAAGGATAAATATCTGGTCGACCGCCTACTGTCCGCGGTCACCGCAATACCCCACAAATCCATAATCTAATGCAATCTCGACTACACTATCCCAAACCCCTGCTCACACTTGAGCAACAAGCCTCTGGATGCACAGGACAACAATGAAACATGTACAAATCCCAAGATGATAGTGTAGCAATAAATAGTGGCTAACCGGATGAGCAAGAAAGCATGCAATTATTTAAAAGCTGTAGAAAAGTGTCAAATATTATTTTAAAAAGATTGATTGTTATAAAAGTTATTTGCATACGAGATTATAGCCTTTGTCCCAAACACAGTGTCCCAATATAAGTCATCATATAATTTGTGGGGTTATATTAAATTTTAGGAGAGTTCGTCCCAGCGGTTCTCATCAATTGTCCTGTTAGTTGTCCTGTTAGTAGTCCTGTTAGTTGTCCTGTTAGTTGTCCCAATGGTTCTCATCAATTGTCATATTAGTTTGTCCCAATTGTTCTCATCAATTGTCATATTAGTTTGTCCCAATTGTTCTCATCAATTAAATTTTAGGGGAGTTCCAGTAATCCCAGTGAGCTTGTCAAAAAAAATGAGGTAAGCAACAACCGCCCACCTCGAGCAGCTCAAACTACACCCCAGGTAGTCTCCTGGTTGTCCACAGTCCTCAAATCCTGCAAATCAACGCTCCCGGTATAAATGCAAATCCCAAAAAGCACAAAATATGCTGTTTTTCAAATAGCACAGGAAAAGAGGAGTTTTTCACCACTATACAGTGATCAGGAAAATCCAGAAAAATTACGGTTGTGTTCCTCACGAAGAGTAGATCAAAATCGACTATTTAAACACCTCGATCTGATGCTACTACGCCAAGATAAAAATCGGAGAAGTTGACGCTGTCCAGAAATTTCCACAGCAAAAAGGGGGGTCAAAGAGGCCTCGGGAAACGTGCCAAAAGTAAGAAATGGAGCAAAGTGATCAACACGGAAATCGAAGCCTTACCTCTTAGGAACGTGTTGTCGCAAAAATCGTCCAAAAATTCCTCCTGGTTAGCACTCAGGGGATTTCCGACGGAACTGCGACGGGAAATGGGCCGAAAAAGAGAACCGTCGCAGTGCGCCGCGTCGCAGATAGCTAACTAACTGTAACTCCAGAAATTCTAGAATTTTGAAGAGAGAGAGAGGAGAGAGAGAGGAAGAACTTTTGTAGAGGGCTCAAACTGAGATTCTCTCTCTACAGCTCGGATTTCGAGGTGGGAAATGAGACGGATGGGGATGCTATTTATAATGGGCCAAGGGAATCTTGGACTCCACACCGGATCCGGATCCGAACAGGAAACACCGAAATTGGCCAACCAGGGTGCGCCAAGTGTCCACATAACAGGGAACAGCCTGTGCAAGCCCAATCAGAATTCGCCACGTGTCCACGTGGTGCACGTGGTTGCTCCGCGCTCCGGGTTTTCCGGATCCTGTCAGCCAATAGGGGAGCGCCACGTGTCAGCCGGCCAACCAATGGGGAAGCGCCACGTGGCAAGGGGGGTTTTCGGTGCACCCGGTGCACGCCATGCCGTGGACCGCGCACCAGCGCCCCCTGCCCGCGCCTGCCCGCGCTGCCCACGCCGCGCGCCGCCGCCCTCTGCCGCTGTGCTGCCGCTGCGCCGCTGCCCGCCGCCGTGCGCCGCCGCCCGCCGCCGCCCGCCGCCGCTCGCCGCTCGCCGGAACAGTAATTCCGGCGGCCGGAGTTACTGTTCCGGCGTGAACAGTACCGTGGTGCCGAAAAATTAAAGTAAATATACCGTTTCGATCGTTTTCGCGCGCTGAGTCCAAATCCGCTGTCCATTTCGCCAAATTCTCATCCGAAATTTTGCCGAAAGCTCCCAAAAAATCCCATTTGCTCCGATTTTCGCGCAGAGTATATATTAAATGTCCAATTTTGATTCTACAAGCTCCGTTGCACTATATAAGCTCTCCGCAGTCACTGTTTAATGTTGCACAGTTCCTGCAGGAGTCCGGATCATCACATCCTCCCCCACTAAAAGAGTTTCGTCCTCGAAACGAGACTAAACAATAATCCTCAGTCCGATGTCTCAAATAAGTAGGGGTGGGCATCCCTCATCTCCGACTCGAGCTCCCATGTAGCCTCGCGCTCGTCATGATTGCTCCATTGGATCTTCACATAGGGAATGGCCCGACTGCGTAATTCTCTCACCTCTCGATCCAGAACTCGCAGTGGGCGTTCTTCATACCTCAAATCCTCGCTGATCTCAAGCGGTGTGAAGTCGATGACGTGCGATGGGTCGAAGATATACTTCCTCAAAGTAGAAACATGAAATACATCATGGACACCAGCAAGCCTTGGAGGAAGTGCGAGTCGGTAGGCAACTGGCCCGATACGCCCCAATACCTCAAAGGGTCCAATGTATCGGGGGCTAAGCTTTCCACGAATGCCGAATCTCCTGATTCCTTTGGACGGCGAGACTTTCAGGAATACATGATCTCCAACTTGAAATTCTAAGTCTCGTCGCCGAACATCGGCATAACTCCTCTGTCGGCTTTGGGCGGTCTGAAGATGCTTTCGAATCACTCGGACCTTCTCCTCTGCCTCTATCAATACATCTGGTCCCAAGGTCCGCCTCTCGCCCACGTCACTCCAATAAAGCGGTGATCGACACTTGCATCCATACAATGCTTCAAACGGAGCCATCTGAATGCTCACTTGAAAGCTATTGTTGTACGCGAATTCAGCCAAAGATAAATGCCGAATCCACCCTCCGCCGAAATCCAGGACGCAAGCCCTCAACATGTCCTCCAGGATTTGTATAGTCCGCTCTGACTGCCCATCAGTCTGCGGATGAAAAGCCGTACTGAACCTGAGTTGAGTCCCCAAGGTTGTCTGCAAACTCATCCAGAAACGCGAAACAAACCTCGGGTCTCTATCTGATACAATGCAGGCTGGTACTCCATGTAATCTAACTATTTCATCTAGATATAGCTGGGCTAGTCGCTCAAGTGGCCACGTAGTCTGCATGGGCAGAAAGTGCGCCGACTTGGTAAGTCTATCTACAACTACCCAGATAGCGTCTGCTCCTCCCTGTGCCCTTGGCAATCCGACCACGAAATCCATCGTAATGTGGTCCCATTTCCACTCGGGAATTGGGAGACTTTGTAACTTGCCAGCTGGCACTCGATGCTCAGCTTTCACCTGCTGACAAGTTAAACACTGAGCCACAAATCTCCCAATGTCCCTCTTCATGCCTTTCCACCAGAAGTGTGCCTTGAGGTCCTTATACATCTTAGTCCCACCAGGATGTAGGGTATAAGGTGTATAATGGGCCTCTCGCAATATCTGCTCTCTGATCTCCGCATCTATTGGCACACATGCTCGGTCTCTGTACCTTAGTACTCCCGAAGCATCTATTGTAAAGTCCCCTGACTGATCACTCGGAGTTTGATCTCTAATCCTGGTCAAGTGGGGGTCTTCACTCTGTTTCTCCCTGATCCTGTCTAGCAGAGTGGGCTGCAAGACTAAAGATGTCAGTCTAGCAGTGACCCTAGGGGACACAACCTCCAACTCGAGTCGTCTCATCTCCTCTAATAGCGGTGCCTGGTCTGTGATCAACATAGACAAACTTTGCACCGCCCTTCTACTCAAGGTGTCAGCGACCACATTAGCCTTGCCTGGGTGGTAGAGAATATCTACATCATAATCCTTTAATAGTTCTAACCACCTACGTTGCCTCAAATTTAGCTCCTTATGCGTGAACAGATACTTTAGGCTCTTGTGGTCGGTGTAGATTTCACAGTGCTCTCTATACAGATAATGGCGCCAGAGCTTTAGCGCAAACACTACAGCTGCAAGCTCCAAGTCATGGGTAGGGTAATTTTTCTCATATTCTTTGAGTTGTCTAGATGCATATGCAATTACCCTCCCTTCCTGCATCAACACACAACCGAGTCCACTGTATGATGCGTCACTGTAGATCACATATCCTTTTCCCATAACAGGAAGGGAAAGGATAGGAGCGGTCATCAGTCTATTGTTCAGCTCCTCAAAGCTCCTTTGACAGTCCTCACTCCAGATAAACTTCACTCCCTTACGCGTCAAGCGAGTGAGGGGTGTGGAGAGCTTCGCAAAGCCTTCCACAAACCGACGGTAATACCCAGCTAAACCCATAAAGCTACGTACCTCAGAAACCGTCATCGGTCGGGGCCAATCACGGACTGCCTCAATCTTTGCTGGGTCTACTGCCACACCTGCGGCGGAAATCACATGGCCTAAGAAGACTACCTCCCGAAGCCAAAACTCGCACTTTGCTAGCTTGGCAAACAACTTCTTCTCTCGCAGAAGTTGCAGCACAATCCTTAAGTGCTCCTCATGCTCAGCATCACTTCGGGAGTAGACCAAGATATCATCAATGAACACCACCACGAACCGGTCCAAATAAGGTCGAAAGATCCGGTTCATCAAATCCATGAACGCGGCAGGGGCATTAGTTAGCCCAAAAGGCATAACTGTAAATTCATAATGCCCATACCGTGATCTAAATGCCGTTTTCGGAATATCCTCGGCCTTTACTTTCAACTGGTGGTAACCGGATTGTAGATCTATCTTAGAGAAGACACAAGACCCTTGCAGCTGATCAAAAATATCATCGATGCGCGGCAAAGGGTACTTGTTCTTGATGGTCACTTTATTTAATTCCCTATAGTCCATACACAATCGAAGTGACCCATCCTTCTTTTTCACGAATAGCACCGGCGCTCCCCAAGGCGACACACTCGGCCTAATAAAGCCCTTGTCCATCAAATCCTGGAGTTGCGCCTTAAGCTCTCGCAGCTCAGCCGGTGGCATCCGGTAAGGAGCCTTTGAGATTGGCGCAGTTCCCGGAACTACGTCAATCACAAACTCAATCTCCCTATCTGGCGGCATGCTAGTCAGCTCAGGTGGAAAAACATCCGGGAACTCGCGGGCAATAAGGATATCCCCGAGTCCCGGTGCCGCCGTAGGCCCCTCAACAACACTAGCCAAAAAGGCTACACATCCTCGATGGATCATCTACCTTGCTCGGGAAGTCGAGACCAAAGAGGCAAAGAAAGCACTCTGACAACCCCGGTATACTAACATCTCCTGGCCCGGCTCTCTAAAAGTGACAGTCCTTGCGGCACAGTCAATAGTCGCGAAATACCGAGCCAGCCAGTCCATCCCTAGAACCACATCAAAGTCCCTTAACTGTCTCAAGACCAACAGGTCTGCTGGCATAATCCAGGACTCGATTTGCATCGGGCAGGACCAACAACACTCCTCCACGTGCAAAGTGTGATCGGGAATCTGAACCTCTCGTGCACGTGGTAAAAGTCCTACCTCTAACCCATGTAATGATGCAAATGATCTACTGATAAAAGAATGCGATGCTCCAGTATCAAATAATGTACGAGTCCTAATGCCAGAAAGTAAGGTGATACCTGCCACCACGTGATCTGCTGCCGAAGAGTCCTCTACCTGCGCAGCATACACTCGCCCACTCTGGGCTGGAGGGCGATACTCCGTAGGATAGGAAGAAGACGGCCTGCTTGCTGGAGCATATGGCCGCTGAGCCGTCGACCGTTGCTGAGACGAAGAAGGAGCAGATGCTGAAGAAGGAGCCGTCGATGGTGCATATGGGCAAGTAGCTCGGACGTGGCCAGACTGTCCACATCTATAGCAGCGACCAAACCTCAGATCACAAGTATCAGAGGTATGCTGTCCTTGACAGAAAATGCACCTAACCGTAGCCTGGGGCTGCCTCGCCTGCTGCCTCTGTCGCGGAGGCCCTTGCTGCCGCGACTGCGATCTCTGTTGATGCGAATGCTGTTGCTGCTGATGCTGCGGTGGCCTCTGGGATCCACCAAGCCCTCGCCGCTCAGAACGCCCGCGGCCGGAAAACTGAGGCCGTGGCGGTCGTGGCGGCGTCCAAGAACTGGCCTGTCCTCCGTCGTCCTGCGCTGGTCGCTTCCTGTCTGCGCCTTGAGCAACCAGGCCCCCACGTCTGGCGACGACGTGGTCTCCCCTCTCAACCCACTGGGCATGCTCTGCTGCCTCCTCCAAGGTTTGTAGTCTCTGGGCATGCACCAGAGTATAGATCTCTGGGCGCAGGCCCGACTCAAAGAACTCCACCTGGTGCGGTCCGTCCCTGGCGACGTAAGGTACGCAGTTGAGTAACCGCGTGAACTCCTGAAAGTAGTCCAATGCTGTCCGGTCGCCTTGCTGAAGATTCTTCAGATCATCTTCCAGCTTTTTCTTCATACTCGTGGAAAAGTACGTATCCAGAATCATTCTCTTGAATTCTGACCAGGGTAGCTGTCGAGTGATCTGAAATTCCAGGGGCTCCACCCGACGCCACCATGCATCAGCATTGTCACGCCCCGGGGTGGAAACTGCCACCCGGGCTCGCCAACAGATCCGCCATCTGTACGGAAACTGCCGTACAGACGAAGCGTCTAACCTGCAGAAAGAATCAACTACAGTATACAGATATCAGAGAGCTGAAAGTAGACTACTAAAACTGAAGTCCAAACACTGTACAACTGAAAATAATACAATATCCATCTCCCCAAATACTATCATATACAAAGTCCTCTGATACAAAACTCAAAAGGGAGGTATCTCCAATGAATACATCAGTGTACAGACTCTCGATACAAGAATATCCACACTACAACAGTCTCTCAAACTGTAAAATAAAGTACAACTCTATACCTCACAACAAAGGTCTCTCAACAGAGGAAAAAGAAGAAAACTAATCTACTGAAGCTCTCCTCTGAAGGGGTACCGCTACACTCCAATGACGGGTAGGGAACTAGCTCGCGACTCCCTCGCCTCGGTCAGAAGGATCAGCAACTGGAGCAACAGGAACAGGAGGAGAAGTTCCTGGGGAAAAAGACACCACGACGGGTGTGAGAACTACTTCCCACAGTAGTTCTCAGTGGGTACCGTCAACAAGCCCAACTGTCTGCCCACTAAGTCTACTAGAGGCAAAAGATAACAGGCAAAGAAATCTGAAAGAAAAGCTGGAAGCTACTCTACAGCTACCATGCCTCTATCTAGACACTCAAAAGTGGAACAGTTGAAAGTAAAACAGACCACTCGCACCCAAGGTGCTCAATCGATCCAAACGAACTGACTACCTCAAAGGTCCAGTCAAGCCTGCGCCCGTCGACTAGGAACGCTCCTGCCCACTACCACACATCCACAAGAGGACGGGATTTACGTGGGGCGTCCTGTCCTACTAACTCATCCCTCGCGCAAAACTGCCTCAACAGGCCCATCGTTGCCTCAACTACGGAAAACTGCCTCAACAGGCCAACCATCGTATCCACAGCGGCATCTCAGGACGCGACTCCAACTGAGTAGAACGGCGCGGCATAGAGTATCAAACATTGGCATATGCAGGCTAGTCAAAATCCACGCTCACTCTCAGAACGGTAGGGCTCAAGATCCCCAAATACCTCGCACAACAGTCGGAGCACTCTCGACGACTCAGCTGCTCGGCTAACTCGAAACACGAGACACTAGCCTCTCCAACGGCTCGCAGCACAAGGCTCACTGGCTGGAGATACTCCACAGCCAAGAACGACCCACAACTCAGGGTAACAAAACAGGTCGGACAACACTCAACGACCTGGGACCACCGTCAACCCCAACGGTTCCCAACAAGACGGACCGGAAGATACTCGACGGCCCGGGACTGCCGTCTGCACAACGGCTCCCTCCACGACGGCACAACAGGGAAACAAGACCTCCCGGGACTACCGTTTACCCAAACGGCTCCCGGCACAGATAAGCAACCCAGTACAACTACCAGACTCCACTCTGCTCCCAGGCAAGAGTGTAAAAGCATCCCACACTAAAAGCAAGTCCCGACCTCTCGGCCCACTACCCGGGCGAGGAAAACACTATGTCCAGGGATGAAGGTACAGTGTGGATGTCTAAGCATAAATAACCCTAGCCCAAGTGAGGGTTTTCTACTAGTCTGGTTACACATACAACATATGACGGGGGTGCTAGGTCAAGTTCCAAAATAACTATATTAACAGATAATAAAAGGAATAACAATTCCTACAATCTAGCATACTACACAATGAAATAAACTATCATGCATAGTCCTACATCAGTAGAAATACTGTACAGTCCATAAAACATGGAGATAAGGCCACCCACCTCGATTTGCCACCAATTGCTCGTAGACACTTGCAATTGGCCTCCACGCGATCCGCACGCAAAACGATGTCCACTGCCGAAGTCCGCACGCAAAACGGAGCACGGTGCCGGAATCCGCACGCCAAACGGAGTCCGCACGCAAAACGATGTCCGCTGTCGGAGTCCGCACGCAAAACGGTGCATGGTGCCAGGATCCGCACGCAAAACGGAGTCCGCACGCAAAATGGTCCACGGCGCCGGAGTCCGCACGCAAAACGGTGCGCGGTGCCAGGATCCGCACGCAAAACGGAGTACGCACGCAAAACGGTGCACGGTGCCGGAGTCCGCATGCAAACGGTGCACGGTGCCGGAGTCCGCACGCAAAACGGAGTCCGCACGCAAAACGGTGCACGGTGCCGGAGTCCGCACGCAAAACGGTGCGCGATGCCAGGATCCGCAGGCAAACGGAGTCCGCACGCAAAACGGTGCACGGTGCCGGAGTCCGCACGTAAAACGGTGCACGGTGCCCAACACAGAAAAGAGCAAGAGGGTCAGTTACAGTCTAAAAGAACGCTCCAAAAACTGTACAAAAATACAGAAAAACAACGCCCGGGACCTACCGTTTGCGCCGCCGTCGCCGAAACGCTCCGCCGGGCGACCTCGCACGCAAAACGAGGTCCACGACGCGCCGCCGCACCTCACGCAACCCCCCTCCCTCCATCCCTCTCGCTCTCGGGTGGAGAAGAAAGAAAGAAAGGAGAAAGTCGCGGTGCGGGAGGAAGAAGAAGAAGAAAATGAGGGGGGAGAGAAAGTGGTCCACGGGGCCGGTGCACGGCCCCGGTCCACGGCTCGGGCCAACCAGGGAGCCCCAAACCGGCGCGGTCCACACTCCGGGGCGCGTGCGCCGGTTCACGCACGCGCCCGGGGCGCCACGTGACGCGCGGGCAACGCGCCCGCCACACGGGCGCGTTGCACCGCACCACGCGCAGGCGCGGGGACACGCGCCCGTTACAAGGGGCGCGTGCCCCCGCCCGCGCGCTGGCGCAACGGGGGGCCGCCACTGGGGCCCTGCGCATCTGCGAGCACGCCTGCGTGCCCCCTGTCGCGACCGTACGCCTGCAGCGCCCTCGGGATCGTGCCGCCAAAAGTGCTTCGGGATCACAACGACACCTCGCAAAAACGTGCCGCGATGCCTCGGAAAAACGCGCACGTCAACAGGGCTCCAAAACCAACAAGTAAATAGTCCTCTTAGCGATTCCGCGCGCTGAATCCAAAAACGATGTCCATTTCTCTAAATTCTCACCCGAAAATTTGCCGAATGCCCACTCGATCCGATTTCGCGCGGGACCATTTTAAAGTCCGATTTGCCAAAATTCCAACTCTAAAAATTCCCGAAGCGACCGGAGAGGTAAACTTTTATCCGGACTTCACCGGAGTCTAATTTTGACATCTGAATCGCGCGGAATCACTTCTAAACACCCGACGGGTTCCTCCAACTTCCCACGGGGTCTCAAATTAAGCCCGAGTCCACCACTTGTGTCCAAATTGCGCGCCAACCCACGCAGGCCTCCAGTTGATGCAAGCAAACCCAAATTGCATCACAGATCCATTTCTGGGCCCCCAACACGCGCACCAACACCCCCAACGGCGACCGAAAGTGCCCAACAACCAGCAACCTACGCGGGGGATTCCGGGACCTCACATCCTCCCCCACTAAAAGAAAGTTTCGTCCTCGAAACTAGATCAAGCCCATCAGGAGCAAGAATACCACGGCTAACGTATTAACAATACGCCCTCCAGCCCCCCACTCGCTCCTCGTGAATACTCCGCGACAACAACAACAAGTACGGTATGACCCGATGTGCAATTCTCTTCATCTCTCGAGCCAGAAATTGCGACGGGCGTCCTCGTACTACAATAATCACAGATCTCAAAGGGGCAAGTAAATCACGGGCGAGGAAAAACACATCACTACTGAGCTGAGACGTGAAAAACCAAGGGCTCCATTAAAAGGCTGGGGGAAAACTGAAATAACCACAAGTGTAATACGCACCAAACACATCATGGTTGCCACCCTCAACAAGACGACCCGAAGCACCTGCAGGACTCGTCCAATAAGGAAGGGAATCCAATAAGTTGGGGTCTTCACTCGGTCATTCCCGATCCAAAACCACCTGAGTGGACTACTCAACTGCAGGCTACCCTCAAAAGGGGATCCTCAAGAGACACATCTCGTGCCCCAGGTTGGTCGCTCAAACATGCTATATCAAACCCAACGGACCCAGGGTCGAAGTCGATCCCTCAACCTCATAAGAACACCTGACGGGGACTAAACCGTCGGTGAAACGGGACTGAAAAATGGCTCACAAGGCGATCAATAAAGCTGATGCCCAAAACTCGCGGTCAAAAGTCCGAAACACCAAAAGACTCTCC
>CM055060.1:30533211-30674251 GCA_029204045.2 Tillandsia leiboldiana
CCATACAGTCTGCGGATGAAAAGCCGTACTGAACCTGAGTTAAAGTCCCCAAGGTTGTCTCTCAAACTCTCCAGAAACGAGAGAAACAAAACCTCTGGGTCGGGACTCCTAATCTTATACAATGCAGGCTGGTACTTCCATGTATCTACTATTTCATCTTAGATATAGCTGGGCTAGTCGCCAGTGGCCACGTAGTCTGCATGGCAGAAAGTGCGCCGACTTGGTAGTCTATCTACAACTACCCCAGATAGCGTCTGCTCCTCCCTGTGCCCTTGGCAATCCGACCACGAAATCCATCGTAATGTGGTCCCATTTCCACTCGGGAATTGGGAGACTTTGTAACTTGCCAGCTGGCACTCGATGCTCAGCTTTCACCTGCTGACAAGTTAAACACTGACCACAAATCTCCCATGTCCCTCTTCATGCTTTCCACCAGAAGTGTGCCTTGAGGTCCTTATACATCTTAGTCCCACCAGGATGTAGGGTATAAGGTGTATAATGGGCCTCTCGCAATATCTGCTCTCTGATCTCCGCATCTATTGGCACACATGCTCGGTCTCTGTACCTTACCTTCCGAAGCATCTATGTAAAGTCCCCTGACTGATCACTCGGAGTTTGATCTCTAATCCGGGTCAAGTGGGGGTCTTCACTCTGTTTTCTCCCTGATCCTGTCCAGCAGAGTGGGCTGCAAGACTAAAGATGTCAGTCTAGCAGTGACCCAGGGGACACAACCTCCAACTCGAGTCGTCTCATCTCCTCTAATAGCGGTGCCTGGTCTGTGATCAACATAGACAAACTTTGCACCGCCTTCCTACTCAAGGTCAGCGACCACATTAGCCTTCCTGGGTGGTAGAGAATATCTACATCATAATCCTTTAATAGTTCTAACCACCTACGTTGCCTCAAATTTAGCTCCTTATGCGTGAACAGGTACTTTAGGCTCTTGTGGTCGGTGTAGATTTCACAGTGTCTCTATACAGATAATGGCGCCAGAGCTTTAGCGCAACACACTACAGCTGCAAGCTCCAAGTCTGGGTAGGGTAATTTTTCTCATATTCTTTGAGTTGTCTAGATGCATATGCAATTACCCTCCCTTCCTGCATCAACACACAACCGAGTCCACTGTGTGATGCGTCACTGTAGATCACATATCCTTTTCCCATAACAGGAGGAAAGGATAGGAGCGGTCATCAGTCTATTTTCAGCTCCTCAAAGCTCCTTTGACAGTCCTCACTCCAGATAAACTTCACTCCCTTACGCGTCAAGCGAGTGAGGGGTGTGGAGAGCTTCGCAAAGCCTTCCACAAACCGACGGTAATACCAGCTAAACCCATAAAGCTACGTACCTCAGAAACCGTCGTCGGTCGGGGCCAATCACGGACTGCCTCAATCTTTGCTGGGTCTACTGCCACACCTGCGGCGGAAATCACATGGCCTAAGAAGACTACCTCCCGAAGCCAAAACTCGCACTTTGCTAGCTTGGCAAACAACTTCTTCTCTCGCAGAAGTTGCAGCACAATCCTTAAGTGCTCCTCATGCTCAGCATCACTTCGGGAGTAGACCAAGATATCATCAATGAACACCACCACGAACCGGTCCAAATAAGGTCGAAAGATCCGGTTCATCAAATCCATGAACGCGGCAGGGGCATTAGTTAGCCCAAAAGGCATAACTGTAATTCATAATGCCCATACCGTGATCTAATGCCGTTTCGGAATATCCTCGGCCTTTACTTTCAACTGGTGGTAACCGGATTGTAATCTATCTTAGAGAAGACACAAGACCCTTGCAGCTGATCAAAAATATCATCGATGCGCGGCAAAGGGTACTTGTTCTTGATGGTCACTTTATTTAATTCCCTATAGTCCATACACAATCGAAGTGACCCATCCTTCTTTTTCACGAATAGCACCGGCGCTCCCCAAGGCGACACACTCGGCCTAATAAAGCCCTTGTCCATCAAATCCTGGAGTTGCGCCTTAAGCTCTCGCAGCTCAGCCGGTGGCATCCGGTAAGGAGCCTTTGAGATTGGCGCAGTTCCCGGAACTACGTCAATCACAAACTCAATCTCCCTATCTGGCGGCATGCTAGTCAGCTCAGGTGGAAAAACATCCGGGAACTCGCGGGCAATAAGGATATCCCCGAGTCCCGGTGCCGCCGTAGGCCCCTCAACAACACTAGCAAAAAGGCTACACATCCTCGATGGATCATCTACCTTGCTCGGGAAGTCGAACCAAGAGGCAAGAAAAGCACTCTGAAACCCCGTATACTAACATCTCCTGGCCCGGCTCTCTAAAAGTGACAGTCCTTGCGGCACAGTCAATAGTCGCGAAATACCGAGCCAGCCAGTCCATCCCTAGAACCCAATCAAAGTCCCTTACTGTCTCAAGACCAACAGGTCTGCTGGCATAATCCAGGACTCGATTTGCATCGGGCAGGACCACCAACACTCCTCCACGTGCAAAGTGTGATCGGGAATCTGAACCTCTCGTGCACGTGGTAAAAAGTCCTACCTCTAACCCATGTAATGATGCAAATGATCTACTGATAAAAGAATGCGATGCTCCAGTATCAAATAATGTACGAGTCCTATGCCAGAAAGTAAGGTGATACCTGCCACCACGTGATCTGCTGCCGAAGAGTCCTCTACCTGCGCAGCATACACTCGCCCACTCTGGGCTGGAGGGCGATACTCCGTAGGATAGGAAGAAGACGGCCTGCTTGCTGGAGCATATGGCCGCTGAGCCGTCGACCGTTGCTGAGACGAAGAAGAGCAGATGCTGAAGAAGGAGCCGTCGTGGTGCATATGGGCAAGTAGCTCGGACGTGGCCAGACTGTCCACATCTATAGCAGCGACCAAACCTCGATCACAAGATCAGAGGTAATGCTGTCCTTGACAGAAAATGCACCTAACCGTAGCCTGGGGCTGCCTCGCCTGCTGCCTCTGTCGCGGAGGCCCTGCTGCGCCGCGACTGCGTCTTCGGTTGATGCGAATGCTGTTGCTGCTGATGCTGCGTGGCCTCTGGGACCACCAGGCCCTCGCCGCTCAGAACGCCCGCGGCCGGAAAACTGAGGCCGTGGCGGTCGTGGCGGCCTCCAAGACTGGCCTGTCCTCCGTCGTCCTGCGCTGGTCGCTTCTGTCTGCGCCTTGAGCACCAGGCCCCACGTCTGGCGACGACGTGGTCTCCCCTCTCAACCCACTGGGCATGCTCTGCTGCCTCCTCCAAGGTTTGTAGTCTCTGGCATGCACCAGAGTATAGATCTCTGGGCGCAGGCCCGACTCAAAGACTCCACCTGGTGCGGTCCGTCCCTGGCGACGTAAGGTACGCAGTTGAGTAACGCGTGAACTCCTGAAAGTAGTCCAATGCTGTCCGTCCGCCTTGCTGAAGATTCTTCAGATCATCCTTCCAGCTTTTCTTCATACTCGTGGAAAAGTACGTATCCAGAATCTCTCTTGAATTCTGACCAGGGTAGCTGTCGAGTGATCTGAAATTCCAGGGGCTCCACCCGACGCCACCATCATCAGCATTGTCACGCCCCGGGGTGGAAACTGCCACCCTGGCTCGCCAACAGATCCGCCATCTGTACGGAAACTGCCGTACAGACGAAGCGTCTAACCTGCAGAAGAATCAACTACAGTATACAGATATCAAGAGCTGAAAGTAGACTACTAAAACTGAAGTCCAAACACTGTACACTGAAAATAATACAATATCCATCTCCCAAATACTATCATATACAAAGTCCTCTGATACAAAACTCAAAAGGGAGGTATCTCCAATGAATCATCAGTGTACAGACTCTCGATACAAGAATATCCCACTACAACATCTCTCAAACTGTAAAATAAAGTACAACTCTATACCTCACAACAAAGGTCTCATCAACAGAGGAAAAGAGAGAACACTAATCTACTGAAGCTCTCCTCTTAAGGGGTACCGCTACACTCCAATGACGGGTAGGGAACTAGCTCGCGACTCCCTCGCCTCGTCAAAGGATCAGCAACTGGCACACAGAACAGGAGGAGAAGTTCCTGGGGAAAAAGACCACCACGACGGGTGTGAGAACTACTTCCCACAGAGTTCTCAGTGGGTACCGTCAACACAGCCCAACTCTGCCCACTAAGTCACTAGAGGCAAAGATAACAGGCAAAGAAATCTGAAAGAAAAGCTGGAAGCTACTCTACAGCTACCATGCCTCTATCTAGACACTCAAAAGTGGAACAGTTGAAAGTAAACAGACCACTCGCACCCAAGGTGCTCAATCGATCAAACGAACGACTACCTCAAAGGGTCCAGTCAAGCCTGCGCCCGTCGACTAGGAACGCTCCTGCCCACTACCACACATCCACAAGAGGACGGGATTTACGTGGGGCGTCCTGTCCTACTAACTCATCCCTCGCGCAAAACTGCCTCAACAGGCCCATCGTTGCCTCAACTACGGAAAACTGCCTCAACAGGCCAACCATCGTATCCACAGCGGCATCTCAGGACGCGACTCCAACTGAGTAGAACGGCGCATAGAGTATCAAACATTGGCATATGCAGGCTAGTCAAAATCCACGCTCACTCTCAGAACGGTAGGGCTCAAGATCCCCAAATACCTCGCACAACAGTCGGAGCACTCTCGACGACTCAGCTGCTCGGCTAACTCGAAACACGAGACACTAGCCTCTCCACGGCTCGCAGCACAAGGCTCACTGGCTGGAGATACTCCACAGCCAAGAACGACCCACAACTCAGGGTAACAAAAACAGGTCGGACAACACTCAACGACCTGGGACCACCGTCAACCCCAACGGTTCCCAACAAGACGCGGAAGATACTCGACGGCCCGGACTGCCGTCTGCACAACGGCTCCCTCCACGACGGCACAACAGGGAAACAAGACCTCCCGGACTACCGTTTACCCAAACGGCTCCCGGCACAGATAAGCAACCCAGTACAACTACCAGACTCCACTCTGCTCCCAGGCAAGAGTGTAAAAGCATCCCACACTAAAAGCAAGTCCCGACCTCTCGCCCACTACCCGGGCGAGAAAACACTATGTCCAGGGATGAAAGGTACAGTGTGGATGTCTAAGCATAAATAACCCTAGCCCAAGTGAGGGTTTTCTACTAGTCTGGTTACACATACAACATATGACGGGGGTGCTAGGTCCAAGTTCCAAAATAACTATATTAACAGATAATAAAAGGAATAACAATTCCTACAATCTAGCATACTACACATGAAATAAACTATCATGCATAGTCCTACATCAGAGAAATACTGTACAGTCCATAAAACATGGAGATAAGGCCACCCACCTCGATGTGCCACAATTGCTCGTAGAACCTTGCAATTGGCCTCCACGCGATCCGCACGCAAAACGATGTCCACTGCCGAAGTCCGCACGCAAAACGGAGCACGGTGCCGGAATCCGCACGCCAAACGGAGTCCGCAAGCAAAACGATGTCCGCTGTCGGAGTCCGCACGCAAAACGGTGCATGGTGCCAGGATCCGCACGCAAAAACGGAAGTCCGCACGCAAAATGGTCCACGGCGCCGGAGTCCGCACGCAAAAACGGTGCGCGGTGCCAGGATCCGCACGCAAAACGGATTACGCACGCAAAACGGTGCAACGGGCCCGGAGTCCGCATGCAAAACGGTGCACCGTGCCGGAGTCCGCACGCAAAACGGAGTCCGCACAGCAAAACGGTGCACGGTGCCGGAGTCCGCACGCAAACGGTGCGCGATGCCAGGATCCGCAGGCAAAACGGAGTCCGCACGCAAAACGGTGCACGGTGCCGGAGTCCGCACGTAAAACGGTGCACGGTGCCAACACAGAAAAGAGCAAGAGGGTCAGTTACAGTCTAAAAGAACGCTCCAAAAAACTGTACAAAAATACAGAAAAACCAACGCCCGGGACCTACCCGTTTGCGCCGCCGTCGCCGAAACGCTCCGCCGGGCGACCTCGCACGCAAAACGAGGTCCACGACGCGCCGCCGCACCTCACGCAAACCCCACCCTCCCTCAAGCTCCCCTCTCGCTCTCAGGGTGGAGAAGAAAGAAAGAAAGGAGGAAAGATGCGGTGCGGGAGGAAGAAGAAGAAGAAAATGAGGGGGAGATGAAAGTGGTCACGGGGGCCGGTGCACGGCCCCCGGTCCACGGCTCGGGCCAACCAGGGAGCCCCAAACCGGGCGGTCCACCGCCGGGCGCGGGCGCCGGTTCCGCACGCGCCCGGGCGCCACGTGACGCGCTCGGGCAACGGCCCGCCACACGGGCGCGTTGCACCGCACCACGCGCAGCGCGCGGGACACGCGCCCGTTACACCGGCGCGCGTGCCCCCGCGCCCGCGCGGGCGCCAACGGGGGGCCCGCCACATGGCGGCCCCTGCGCATTCTGCGCCGCACGCCTGCGTGCCCCCTGTCGCGACCGTACGCCTGCCGCGCCCTCGGGATCCGTGCCGCCAAAAGCTGCTTCGGGATCCCACACGCCACCTCGAAAAAACGTGCCGCGATGCCTCGAAAAACGCGCACGTCAACAGGGCTCCAAAACCAACAAGTAAATAGTCCATTCTTAGCGATTCCGCGCGCTGAATCCAAAAACGATGTCCATTTCTCTAAATTCTCACCCGAAAATTTGCCGAATGCCCACTCGATCCGATTTTCGCGCCGGGACCATTTTTAAAGTCCGATTTGCCAAATTCCAACTCTAAAAATTCCCGAAGGCGACCGGAGAGGTAAACTTTTATCCGGACTTCACCCGGAGTCTAATTTTGACATCTGAATCGCGCGGAATCACTTCTAAACACCCGACGGGTCCTCCAACTTCCCACGGGGTCTCAAATTAAGCCGAAGTCCACCACTTGTGTCCAAATTGCGCGCAACCCACGCAGGCCTCCAGTGATGCAAGCAAATCCCAAATTGCATCACAGATCCATTTCTGGGCCCCCAACACGCGCACCAACACCCCCAACGGCGACCGAAAGCTGCCCAACAACCAGCAACCCTACGCGGGGGATTCCGGGACCTCACATCCTCCCCCACTAAAAGAAAGTTTCGTCCTCGAAACTAGATCAAGCCCATCAGGAGTCAAGAATACCACGGCTAAGTATCTAACAATACGCCTCCAGCTCCCCCACTCGCTCCTCGTGATTACTCCGCGACAACAACAACAAGTACGGTATGACCCGATGTGCAATTCTCTCATCTCTCGAGCCAGAAATTGCGACGGGCGTCCCTCGTACTCCAATAATCACAGATCTCAAAGGGGCAAGTAAATCACGGGCGAGGAAAAAACACATCACTACTGAGCTGAGACGTGAAAAACCAAGGGCTCCATTAAAAGGCTGGGGGAAAACTGAAATAACCACAAGTGTAATACGCACCAAACCACATCATGGTGCCACCCTCAACAAGACGACCCGAAGCACACCTGCAGACTCGTCCAATAAGGAAGGGAAATCCAATAAGTTGGGGTCTTCACTCGGTCACTTCCCGATCCAAAACCACCTGAGTGGACTACTCAACTGCAGGCTACCCTCAAAAGGGATCCTCAAGAGACACAATCTCGTGCCACAGTTGGTCGCTCAACATGCTATCATAACCCCAACGGACCCACGGGTCGAAGTCGATCCCTCAACTCATAAAGAACACCCTGACGGGGACTAAACCGTCGGTGAACGGGACTGAAAACTGGCTCACAAGGCGATCATAAAGCTGATGCCCAACTCGCGGTCAAAAGTCCGAAACATCCAAAAGACTCTCACCGTTGTGTACCTACAACGTGGCATCACTGCCGTGCACCCACGGCGTGGCATTACTGCCGTGTACCAACGGCGTGGCCTCACTGCCGTGCTCCAACGGCGTGGCATCACCACCGTGTATCAACGGTGTGGCATCACTGCCGTGTATCAACGGCCGTGGCATCACCACCGTGTATCAACGGCGTGGCATCACCACCGTGTATCAACGGCGTGGCATCACCACCGTGTATCAACGGTGTGGTATCTCAAGCATCAAGGCCTCAGATCTTCACAGCCCTATACCCAACACTACCTCGAAAACCTGGAGCTGAGGAAGGGCCAAAAGATCAACAGGCAAAAACCAGGGCCCCAACTGCACTGGGCAGGACCAATAACTCCCATCTATGTGCAACACGTGATCAGGTATCTGAACCTCACGAGCACAAGCTAAAGGTCCTATCTCTAGCCCATACATCAATGCAAATGCCCTAGCACTCTCACAGCTATGTCGGAGAACCCTCAACGACTCAACTCACAGCAACACCCCACTCATAGGCGAGAAGAACCGACTGACGCGGCAAAGATCCAAAAATTCTGATAGACCGGTGCCTAGAACCCCAACCAAACAAGAACAGACCCTAGGCTCAGTCTATCGAAGTTTTCGCTCCTTTACCGTTCAGGGATTCGGTCCCTCTCGTTCAAAGCGGGAAACTATGTCAACAAGCAACTCACGGCTGGAGACGCTCCCGGTAGTCCATCAGGACGAACTCGACGCCATCAAATCTCGGCGTCCTATCGGGTCATCTCAATCTCACTAAAATAACCACCTGGTAACTCGGCCGGAGGTGGAAATAGCCTCAACAGGCCAAACCTTCGCCACTCACTAGGCGGCATCGCCACTCATTGGGCGGCATCGCCACTCACTGGGCGGCATCACCCCTTACTGGGCAGCATCGCCTCTCACTGGGCAGCATCGCCCCTCACTGGGCGGCATCACCCCTGGTAGCTCGGCAAGTGGAAAGTATCCTCCTGGTAATTCGGCCAGGGAAAAATGTCCTCCTGGTAACTCGGCCAGGGCATGCGCCCACCTGGTAACTCGGCCAGGGGGCAACACATCCATCTGGTTGCTCGGCCAGTGGAAAGTATCCTCCTGGTAACTCGGCCAGTGATAATTATCCATCTGGTAACTCGGCCAGTGATAATTATCCGTCTGGTAACTCGGCCAGTGATAATTATCCATCTGGTAACTCGGCCAGTGATAATTATCCATCTGGTAACTCGGCCAGTGATAATTATCCATCTGGTAACTCGGCCAGTGATAATTATCCACCTGGTAACTCGGCCAGTGATAATTATCCATCTGGTAACTCGGCCAGTGATAATTATCCATCTGGTAACTCGGCCAGTGATAATTATCCATCTGGTAACTCGGCCAGTGATAATTATCCATCTGGTAACTCGGCCAGTGATAATTATCCATCTGGTAACTCGGCCAGTGATAATTATCCATCTGGTAACTCGGCCAGTGATAATTATCCATCTGGTAACTCGGCCAGGGAAAACGCCCTCCTGGTAACTCAGCCAGGGAAAACGCCCTCCTGGTATCTCAGCCAGGGAAAACGCCCTCCTGGTAACTCAGCCAGGGAAAACGCCCTCCTGGTAACTCAGCCAGGGAAACGCCCTCCTGGTAACTCAGCCAGGGAAAACGCCCTCCTGGTAACTCAGCCAGGGAAAACGCCCTCCTGGTAACTCAGCCAGGGAAAACGCCCTCCTGGTAACTCAGCCACGGAAAACGCCCTCCTGGTAACTCAGCCAGGGAAAAATGCCCTCCTGGTAACTCAGCCAGGGAAAACGCCCTCCTGGTAACTCAGCCAGGGAAAACGCCCTCCTGGTAACTCAACCAGGGAAAAATGCCCTCCTGGTAACTCAGCCAGGGAAAATGCCCTCCTGGTAACTCAGCCAGGGAAAATGCCCTCCTGGTAACTCAGCCAGGGCGGGGTGTGTCCTTTTCACAACACGACGTCTCAGGGGTATCGCAACCCACTGCACAACTACAAACGTTAGGACACAACAACCATACGACCCAATCCAGCGAAAGTCTAAGACATGTCATCCATTCCATAGCATTATGTTGTCTGCAACCACATAATCGATTAGGAGAATAAACATGCCAAACTCTCATCCCGTCTCTTGGGAGAGGTAAAAACTCAATCAGGACTCTAGCTAAAAGTCACGACTCTCACGTAGTCATCCTAATGTCCAACCGCAAGCCTAGGGTATCTAAGTCCATCACGACCTACAACCTAGGCTCTGATACCACTCTAATCTGTCACGCCCCGGGGTGGAAACTGCCACCCGGGCTCGCCAACAGATCCGCCATCTGTACGGAAACTGCCGTACAGACGAAGCGTCTAACCTGCAGAAAGAATCAACTACAGTATACAGATATCAGAGAGCTGAAAGTAGACTACTAAAACTGAAGACCAAACACTGTACAACTGAAAATAATACAATATCCATCTCCCCAAATACTATCATATACAAAATCCTCTGATACAAAACTCAAAAGGGAGGTATCTCCAATGAATACAACAGTGTACAGACTCTCGATACAAGAATATCCACACTACAACAGTCTCTCAAACTGTAAAATAAAATACAACTCTATACCTCACAACAAAGGTCTCTCAACAGAGGAAAAAGAAGAAAACTAATCTACTGAAGCTCTCCTCTGAAGGGGTACCGCTACACTCCAATGACGGGTAGGGAACTAGCTCGCGACTCCCTCGCCTCGGTCAGAAGGATCAGCAACTGGAGCAACAGGAACAGGAGGAGAAGTTCCTGGGGAAAAAGACACCACGACGGGTGTGAGAACTACTTCCCACAGTAGTTCTCAGTGGGTACCGTTAACAAGCCCAACGGTCTGCCCACTAAGTCTACTAGAGGCAAAAGATAACAGGCAAAGAAATCTGAAAGAAAAGCTGGAAGCTACTCTACAGCTACCATGCCTCTATCTAGACACTCAAAAGTGGAACAGATGAAAGTAAAAGAGACCACTCGCACCCAAGGTGCTCAACCGATCCAAACGAACTGACTACCTCAAAGGTCCAGTCAAGCCTGCGCCCGTCGACTAGGAACGCTCCTGCCCACTACCACACGTCCACATGAGGACGGGATTTACGTGGGGCGTCCTGTCCTACTAACTCATCCCTCGCGCAAAACTGCCTCAACAGGCCCATCGTTGCCTCAACTGCGGAAAACTGCCTCAACAGGCCAACCATCGTATCCACAGCGGCATCTCAGGACGCGACTCCAACTGAGTAGAACGGCGCGGCATAGAGTATCAAACATTGGCATATGCAGGCTAGTCAAAATCCACGCTCACTCTCAGAACGGTAGGGCTCAAGATCCCCAAATACCTCGCACAACAGTCGGAGCACTCTCGACGACTCAGCTGCTCGGCTAACTCGAAACACGAGACACTAGACTCTCCAACGGCTCGCAGCACAAGGCTCACTGGCTGGAGATACTCCACAGCCAAGAACGACCCACAACTCAGGGTAACAAAACAGGTCGGACAACACTCAACGACCTGGGACCACCGTCAACCCCAACGGTTCCCAACAAGACGAACCGGAAGATACTCGACGGCCCGGGACTGCCGTCTGCGCAACGGCTCCCTCCACGACGGCACAACAGGGAAACAAGACCTCCCGGGACTACCGTTTACCCAAACGGCTCCCGGCACAGATAAGCAACCCAGTACAACTACCAGACTCCACTCTGCTCCCAGGCAAGAGTGTAAAAGCATCCCACACTAAAAGCAAGTCCCGACCTCTCGGCCCACTACCCGGGCGAGAAAACACTATGTCCAGGGATGAAGGTACAGTGTGGATGTCTAAGCATAAATAACCCTAGCCCAAGTGAGGGTTTTCTACTAGTCTGGTTACACATACAACATATGACGGGGGTGCTAGGTCAAGTTCCAAAATAACTATATTAACAGATAATAAAAGGAATAACAATTCCTACAATCTAGCATACTACACAATGAAATAAACTATCATGCATAGTCCTACATCAGTAGAAATACTGTACAGTCCATAAAACTTGGAGATAAGGCCACCCACCTCGATTTGCCACCAATTGCTCGTAGACACTTGCAATTGGCCTCCACGCGATCCGCACGCAAAACGATGTCCGCTGCCGGAGTCCGCACGCAAAACGGAGCACGGTGCCGGAATCCGCACGCCAAACGGAGTCCGCACGCAAAACGATGTCCGCTGCCGGAGTCCGCACGCAAAACGGTGCACGGTGCCAGGATCTGCACGCAAAATAGAGTCCGCACGCAAAACGGTGCACGGCGCCGGAGTCCGCACGCAAAACGGTGCGCGGTGCCAGGATCCGCACGCAAAACGGAGTCCGCACGCAAAACGGTGCACGGTGCCGGAGTCCGCACGCAAAACGGTGGACGGTGCCAGGATCCACATGCAAAACGGAGTCCGCACGCAAAACGGTGCACGGTGCCGGAGTCCGCATGCAAAACGGTGCGCGGTGCCAGGATCCGCACGCAAAACGGAGTCCGCACGCAAAACGGTGCACGGTGCCGGAGTCCGCACGCAAAACGGCGCACGGTGCCCAACACAGAAAAGAGCAAGAGGGTCAGTTACAGTCTAAAAGAACGCTCCAAAAACTGTACAAAAATACAGAAAAACCAACGCCCGGGACCTACCCGTTTGCGCCGCCGTCGCCGAAACGCTCCGCCGGGCGATCTCGCACGCAAAACGAGGTCCACGACGCGCCGCCGCACCTAACGCAACCCCCCTCCCTCACTCCCTCTCGCTCACGGGTGGAGAAGAAAGAAAGAAAGGAGAAAGATGGCGGTGCGGTGAGGAAGAAGAAGAAGCAAATGAGGGGGAGAGAAAGTGGTCCACGGGGCCGGTGCACGGCCCCGGTCCATGGCTCGGGCCAACCAGGGAGCCCAAACCGGGCGGTCCACAGCCGGGCGCGTGCGCCGGGTTCACGCACGCGCCCGGGCGCCAAGTGGCGCGCGGCAACGTGCCCGCCACACGGGCGCGTTGCACCGCACCACGCGCAGGCGCGGGACATGCGCTCGTTACACGGGCGCGCATTCCCCCGCGCCCGCGCGGGCGCCAACGGGGGGCCGCCACGTGGCGGCCCCTGCGCATTCCGCGTCGCGTGCCTGCGTGCCCCCTGTCGCGACCGTACGCCTGCCGCGCCCTCGGGATCCGTGCCGCCAAAAGCTGCTTCGGGATCCACACGCCATTCGAAAAACGTGCCGCGATGCCTCGAAAAACGCGCACGTCAACAGGGCTCCAAAACCAACAAGTAAATAGTCCATTCTTAGCGATTTCGCGCGCTGAATCCAAAAACGATGTCCATTTCTCCAAATTCTCACCCGAAAATTTGCCGAATGCCCACTCGATCCGATTTTCGCGCCGGGACCATTTTTAAAGTCCGATTTGCCAAATTCCAACTCTAAAAATTCCCGAAGGCGACCGGAGAGGTAAACTTTTATCCGGACTTCACCCGGAGTCTAATTTTGACATCTGAATCGCGCGGAATCACTTCTAAACACCCGACGGGTCCTCCAACTTCCCACGGGGTCTCAAATTAAGCCCGAAGTCCACCACTTGTGTCCAAATTGCGCGCAACCCACGCAGGCCTCCAGTGATGCAAGCAAATCCCAAATTGCATTACAAATCCATTTCTGGGCCCCCAACACGCGCACCAACGCCCCCAACGGCGACCGAAAGCTGCCCAACAACCAGCAACCCTACGCGGGGGATTCCGGGACCTCACAAGCATCCCCGTCTAAACAGTGTACAGCCATATGCACCCTGTACTTCTGGTCAATGAAGAAGTCCTGGAATAACTTCTCCATTGACGAAAGCCAAGTCCCGATCTCCCACGGCTGAGTATTCCGCCCTGAAAACCTGGGCGGTCCCCGCTTACAGAACTGAGTAAGTTTGTCAGCAATCTCCTGCTCCTTCGCAGGAGTCAATGGCCGGATTGCTCCCTGAGCAACAGGGGATGCCGTGGTCACCGGTCCAACTGGGAAAACCACAGTAGGGGAGGGTGGTACGGGAGAACTCTCAGGGGGTGCAACAACAGGCTGCGCCCTCTGTTCTAACATCTGCGTCAGCCGACCCATGGCCTCCTCCTGACGCCGCACGACCTCTGACATCTGGGCCATCTGAGCCTGAAGCTCCTGCAACTCACTCTGCTGGCCCTGCTCGGACTCCTCCGGCTCGGGCTCAGAGGAAGAAGGCTACGAACGCGTCAACATTCTACATTGCGGAGGCATCCTACCACAAGAAACCACACTCAGTATCATCACCCCACACGACCCAATCTAGCGAAAGTTAAAGACATTCTCCTATTTCTGTGACTTTATGTTGTCTGCAGCCAACATAACAGTCTACCAGAAGTAGGCTATGTCGATCCCTCTTCCTTCATTGGAAGAGTTAAATAAGTAACACAACGACTTCCGCAAAATTGTCACGTCTCTCGCACCCTATCATCCTAGGGTCTGCCAAAAGCCTAGGGTTTCCTAAGTCCCAACTGACCTATCCCTAAGCTCTGATACCAACTTAACCTGTCACGCCCCGGAACCCGGGCTCGCCAACAGATCCGCCGTGCACACGGGATTTCCCGCGTACACGAAGCACTGGTAACCTGCTCCGATATAATATGAATAATAAAAGAGCATAATACAGAGCTGAAGTAGAAGAACCACATAGTATCTCAGACTGGAACTACAAATAAAGCTATAATAAGTACAATAATCTCCCAGCTCACCAAAATAATACAGTCAGCTGGCCAGCGCCAGACCCAAAATACCACAGTCTGAGTAAAGAGTACAACATCTGTCTAATATCCACTCTCAGTCTCACAGGAGATCTATCTACTCAGCGATCCCCTTACCTTTATCAGCTGCCGATGGCCTAGCAGCTCCCGCAGACGACTCTGCAAAATAAGAAGAAGAAAGAGAGAAACAACAATGGGGGTGAGAACTACCAGATAAACCAGTAGCCTCCCCTAGTGGGTAAAACCTCAACTCTGACGCACCCACTAGGACTACTCGAGGCAACAAGAAAGAACAGTGGTAAGCTATAAAGGCTGCTGAAAAAAAGAAACTATCACCACTATGCCTCTAAATGCCATGTAGCATGAAATGACTGTATGCAACAATACCAAACATGCCTGCCTGAAATAACTCAGTCTTGTGTCACTAGTAAAACTGGTACTGCCTGCTGTGCCTTGCCAAATCGGGTATGCTGGCCAATGCGTAACACCGATAGGGGATAGTTGCCAAATCGGGTATGCTTAACACCGATAGGGGATAGTTGTCTCAAAGACTCTAAGCATGTCTGCAACACACTCCGGAATGGCACTCGAGGGGAGCGACCCACACGAGTAAAATATCTCAGTAATAAGTATCAGAAGTGCCATAAACAGCAGGACTGGATCATGACTATGATCAAAGTGGGAAAAACTATCCACTAAAGAAAACCCGATCCTCAGCTGATGCAAAATAGACCAGACTCATCCCCAATCTGATGCAAGGATAAATATCTGGTCGACCGCCTACTGTCCGCGGTCACCGCAATACCCCACAAATCCATAATCTAATGCAATCTCGACTACACTATCCCAAACCCCTGCTCACACTTGAGCAACAAGCCTCTGGATGCACAGGACAACAATGAAACATGTACAAATCCCAAGATGATAGTGTAGCAATAAATAGTGGCTAATCGGATGAGCAAGAAAGCATGCAATTATTTAAAAGCTGTAGAAAAGTGTCAAATATTATTTTAAAAAGATTGATTGTTATAAAAGTTATTTGCATGCGAGATTATAGCCTTTGTCCCAAACACAGTGTCCCAATATAAGTCATCATATAATTTGTGGGGTTATATTAAATTTTAGGAGAGTTCGTCCCAGCGGTTCTCATCAATTGTCCTGTTAGTTGTCCTGTTAGTAGTCCTGTCAGTTGTCCTGTTAGTTGTCCCAATGGTTCTCATCAATTGTCATATTAGTTTGTCCCAATTGTTCTCATCAATTGTCATATTAGTTTGTCCCAATTGTTCTCATCAATTAAATTTTAGGGGAGTTCGAGTAATCCCAGTGAGCTTGTCAAAAAAAATGAGGTAAGCAACAACCGCCCACCTCGAGCAGCTCAAACTACACCCCAGGTAGTCTCCTGGTTGTCCACAGTCCTCAAATCCTGCAAATCAACGCTCCCGGTATAAATGCAAATCCCAAAAAGCACAAAATATGCTGTTTTTTAAACAGCACAGGAAAAGAGGAGTTTTTCACCTCTATACAGTGCTCAGGAAAATCCAGAAAAATTACGGTTTCGTTCCTCGCGAAGAGTATATCAAAATCGACTCTTTAAACACCTCGATCTGATGCTCCTACGCCAAGATAAAAATCGGAGAAGTTGACGCTGTCCAGAAATTTCCACAGCAAAAAGGGGGGTCAAAGAGGCCTCGGGAAACGTGCCAAAAGTACGAAATGGAGCAAAGTGATCAACACGGAAATCGAAGCCTTACCTCTTAGGAACGCGCTGTCGTGAAAATCGTCCAAAAATTCCTCCTGGTTAGCACTCAGGGAATTTCCGACGGAACTGCGACGGGAAATGGGCCGAAAAAGAGAACCGTCGCAGTGCGCCGCGTCGCAGATAGCTCACTAAGTGTAACTCCAGAAATTCTGGAATTTTGAAGAGAGAGAGAGGAGAGAGAGAGGAAGAACTTTTGTAGAGGGCTCAAACTGAGATTCTCTCTCTAGAGCTCGGATTTCGAGGTGGGTAATGAGAGGGATGGGGATGCTATTTATAATGGGCCAAGGGAATCTTGGGCTCCACACCGGATCCGGATCCGAACAGGAAACACCGAAATTGGCCAACCAGGGTGCGCCAAGTGTCCACATAACAGGGAACATCCTGTGCAAGCCCAATCAGAATTCGCCACGTGTCCACGTGGTGCACGTGGTTGCTCCGCGCTCCGGGTTTTCCGGATCCTGTCAGCCAATAGGGGAGCGCCACGTGTCACCTTCCCACGTGTTTCTAGAAGCCGGCCAACCAATGGGGAAGCGCCACGTGGCAAGGGGGGGGGGTTTTCGGTGCACCCGGTGCACGCCATGCCGTGGACCGCGCACCAGCGCCCCCTGCCCGCGCCTGCCCGCGCTGCCCGCGCCGCGCGCCGCCGCCCTCTGCCGCTGTGCCGCCGCTGCGCCGCTGCCCGCCGCCGTGCGCCGCCGCCCGCCGTCGCTCGCCGGTCGCCGGAACAGTAATTCCGGCGGCCGGAGTTACTGTTCCGGCGTGAACAGTACCGTGGTGCTGAAAAATTAAAGTAAATATACCGTTTCGATCGTTTTCGCGCGCTGAGTCCAAATCCGCTGTCCATTTCGCCAAATTCTCATCCGAAATTTTGCCGAAAGCTCCCAGAAAATCCCATTTGCTCCGATTTTCGCGCAGAGTCTATATTAAATGTCCAATTTTGATTCTACAAGCTCCGTTGCACTATATAAGCTCTCCGCAGTCACTGTTTAATGTTGCACAGTTCCTGCGGGAGTCCGGATCATCATAGCTGTAATCTGAAAATACACATGTCCAATGCTTTTCCAACTCAAAAAGCTCAACTGTGGAGTCGGTGTGCTCAATCCAAAAACCGGTTCCAAAATCGCCAGTTCCAACTCACTTTTTGCCCTCGGGTCCTCCGCGTCAGTCCGGAACCTCCCGAACTCCGCTGTAATCATAAAATACACCTGTTCCAAGTATTTCCCAAATTTTTCTGCACACCACTGTGGAATCGAGGCTTCCCAAACCAGTCCTCTATCGGGGTACAATGCTCGGAACTCCGAATCAAGCTGGGGCTTCCGCGTAGATCCGAATCAACTAGAACTCATCTGAAGACACATATAGAACTTGCTCGAGGCGATATCTCCGCACCACGCCATCTTGCGAGGTCGGTGCGCCATCCGAAATCCCGATATTCTACTCTCTCCCCTCCTTAAAAGGGTTTCGTCCTTGTAACCAGAATAAATCCATAACTCAGGAAAGTGACTTAATCAAATGGGGATAGAAAACACTCAACTCATCCTCAGGTGGCCGTTCTCGCTCATCATGATGGCTCCACGAAACCTTCACTCAAGGTATGATCTGTCTGCACAATTCCTTTGCTTCACGAGCAAGAATTTGTATCGGCTGCTCCGGATACTCAAATCTTCTACCACTTCCAAGGAAGTGAAATCCAAAACATGAGGGTGATCAAATACACTTCTTCCAGTCAGTTAAAACTCGCGGATCAAACTCCCCGCATAAACTCAAATATACAAATCCCCTCGGATAGTAGCTTCCACAACAAGTCCTCCAAATCCAAACTCTAAGCCCCACAATAGGCATAATTCCCACGTTGCCCCTTAGCAACCAGAATGCTAAAGTTCCATAGATACAACTCTTGTATCTATCCACAGGGAAAGAAGTTCAACATCGGAAACGATGCTCAACCCCTAGATCTCAATTCCAAGTTCCAAATGTGGCAACCACTGATCAAACACCTCATTCCAAGGTTGCATTGCTTGCCTAGCCAAGGCGTACTGACCATCAAATCCATACCGGGATAATAATATACTGAATCAATCAAACAGCTCCAATAACTCTGTCCACCGGCGTTGCCTCAACCCGAATCTTCCTGAGTAACAAATACTTCAGGTTCAAGGGTTTTTGGATAACTCCGTGCTCTTTCTATCTCTGGCAATTATCCAAATCAATGCTGATATCATACTCAGCTTTAACTCCTCGAAGCTATACTGGCCCTGCTTAGTCCAAAACATTGACCTCAGTCACTATCATAGGTTTGGCCCAACCCAAACGGCATCACTCTTCGTTGGGTCCACTGTCACTCTTGCAGCTGTAAACACATGGCCTAGAAACAATACCTTCAGAAGTCGAAAAGCATATTCTAACAACTCGACACACGACTTCTTCTTTCAGAAGTTGCAGCACTACCCCCAAGTGCTCCCGGTGGTCCAACGGGACGAACTCGACGCCATTCACTCTCGGCGTCCCCATCCAAACGTGCGCAACCAAGTGCACCTGATGCCTCTCCTGGATGAACAAATCTTCAAATAACTTTTCCATAGCAGCAATCCAGTTCTTGGCCTCCTAAGGCTCCAAACTCGGTCCCGAAATCAACAGGGGATGGAACTCGATGAAGTATACAACCGATCGGCAATCTCTTGCTGTTCGAGCTCCTCATCCAAGGTGTAACACGCCCTCGCCGCTGCACGGCGTCTCGGAAGCATCAAAACCACTACAACAGAACAAACATTAAGACCAAAACTCTCTCGACCCAATCAAGCGAAAGTCTAGAACATGTTACCCATACTAAAGTATTATGTTGTCTGCAGCCAACTTAATCATCTTTTGAGAAATAACATGTAAGATCACTCGCCCCAATCCTCTGGGGGAGGTACAACTCAATCAGGACTGTCGCTAAGTCTCGTCTCTCACGATAGTCATCCTACTGTCCAACCGATAGCCTAGGGTCACGAAGTCCTCAACGACCTATATTCCTAGTCTCTGATACCACCCTAATCTGTCACGCCTCGGGGTCAAAACTGCAACCCGGGCTCGCCAACAGATCCGCCGTCGACACGGGAAGCCCCGCACCGACGAAGCATCTAACCTGCAAAAGATAGAACTACAGCTACACAGATATCAGAGCGAAAAATAAAAGCTGTAATATAAAATCAAACTACTAATAAGATGAAAATAAATAGAAAGTCCATCTCCCAAATACATGAATAACACAAGGTCAGATCTACAGGATAGATACAAATAAAAATTCACCTATACAACATCTATGAAACCAAAGAGGGAGATAACTAAAACTAGAAATATAACAATAAACAGTGGATCCCACAGTCCGGGATGGTACATCTACCTCACTCTAAAGAAACTATGCTGGTAGGGAACTATCCCGCGACTCCCTGTCCACGGTCCGTCAAGCCAGCTGTGTAGGAATGGAAGAAAAAGCCTCAGCAACCTGTCACCGACAGAGGGTGTGAGAACTACATCCTACAGTAGTTCTCAGTTGGTACCGTCTCCAAGACCCACGGTCTGCCCACTAAGTCTACTAGAGGCATAAGATAACAGGAAAAGACTGTGATAATGAAAACTAAGCTGGAAAAGTATCTACAGCTATCATGCCTCTATCTACTATGCTCAAAAGGGAAAAACATAAATGATGGTATGCCTCCACTCGCTACTGCTAATATGTCTCAAGTACCATGCTCAATAGAACTCTACTAAGACACATGCTATGCAACCACTCACCCAGAGTAACCCAAATCTCGGTGACTGCCACATCGGGTCCAGTCAAGCCTGCGCCCCCTAGTGTATCAACTAGGGCGTCCCATCGGACTATCTCAGTATCACGCAAAGCGACCTCTAGTGTATCAACTAGGCGCATCATCATCATCGCATCCGGAGCGTAACTCGTGGGGAGCGACCCCACCGAGCTCAAGCGTGTCTCATCTGGCAAAAGCGGCACATGCAGGCTATAATCCACGATCAAACAGATCGAAAACTCGAACACCCAAATAACCATCACTTAGTCGGAGAACCCTCCATGACTCAATCTCAGAATGCTAACCCACTAAAAGAAAGTACACAACCTCTGGGACCGCCGTCAACCCAAACGGCTCCCAAAACGACACCCCACTCATATACGAGAAGAACCGTCTGACGCAGCAAGGGTCCGAGAATCTCGTTAGGCCGGTGCCTAGAACCCCAATCAAACAAGAACAGATTCTAGGCTTAGCCTATCGAAGTTCTCGATCACTTACAGTTCAGGGATTCGGCTCCCTCGGTTAAAGTGGGAAACCATCACAACATGCTAAACTCACAGGCTGGAGATAGTCTACAGCCAAAATAGCGAAGGGTCCGAAAACCCCGGGAGACTAACCTATAACCCCGATCAAACAAGAACGGGCTATAGGCGTAGCCTCCCGTTGCTTTCGACCCCAGAAAGAAATCAGCCCTTAGAACCCAGATCACTCACCCCTGTCGGGTGAGGAACAATTTAGGAGAAAAGATGACCTTTATTATAAAATACCATCATGAATTGAGAAAACTAAATTTTATAAATTTTAGTTCTTGAGAAAATCAGTTAAAAATAAGTTTATTTTTCGGACTCCAAATGGTTAATGCCCCCGCCCAATCAAACAAGAACAGGCTTCGGCGACCCCTAGAAATCCGGAAGGAAAAACACTAGTTTACTAAAATCATGTGTGGTGACCCCGATCCCCGTGTAGCTTCTCCCATGAACCATGGTGTAGAACACCTAGTGTTGGTGTGTCTGGCCCATAGTGCATCAAAGGGATGCCACAGATGGACCCTGTGTGATATCCACAGCTGGATTGGCCTTCGGCTGCATTCGCCGAATTTTCGAAATGGTTTTGGGCCAAACAGAGGTTGGATTTGGATTCAGCGCGGAAAAACGCTTGAAAACGGCTATTTGCTTGTTTGATTCTGAGTCCGGATGCCCAAAAACGGACTCCCGGAAGTTTTCGCTGAATTTCGGTGCATGGGAGGGGCCGAGGACCGCCGGCTGCCACGTGGCGGTCTGTTATTGGCCGGTCCGCAACACTCGGTCCACAGAGAGGCGCGGCTGGGTGCACAGACCCGGCGCATGGACACGTGGCGCCGCCTGATTTGCGGGCTCGTGATGCGCGGTCTACAGGGTTGGCGCGGTGGTGCATGGACCAAGGCGGGTGGACACGTGGCAGCCCCCGGTTGGTAGGTGCACGCGGCGCGGTCCACGGAACCCGAAGTAGGGTGTGTGGACCGGGTGCAGGGGACGCGTGTCGGCGTGCCATTCACGGGCTCACGAGGCGCGGCGCACGGGGGCGCGTGCGGGGCGCCTCGGGGCGCGTGCGTGGCAGGCGGCCAGAGCGGCGCCTGCCCGCACGTGTGATCGCGACAGTGTCGGGACATGTGGCATGCTGCCACTCGCGGGCGCCACCTACCCGTTTGACCGGGTAGGTGCCACGCGGCGACAGCACGCGCACCCCGCACAGTTGTTTGCTGTGCGGGACACGCGTCGGCCCCCGGGAGGGCCACGTGGTCGCTCCTGGCACGCCCCGCACAGCTGTTTGCTGTGCGGGTGACGTGGCCGCTCCAGGACGATTCGGGCGCAATTCGGCGGCAAGTTGTGCCGCCGGATTCGGGCGCCCGAAACCGGTTCCAGCACCCGAATCCGGGGACATAACCGGAATTTCTTCAATTGTTTTCAGCGGCCTATATAAAGCCCAAGCCGCCTTCACTTGCAGATTTTTGGCACTTCCGAGCTTCAAACCGACTTGAGGTCTTCAGCAAAGTTGATCCCCACGCAGTGCTGCATCCATCTGCGGATTTCGGGGATTTTACGTGGAACGCTTATCGAGGTTTCCATTTTCTTGGCGCGTCGCGACGTTCCTTCGCCGGTGTTTCTCCCGTCGCGTTTCAGTGCGCGAGCTCCCCCGGCCTACTCCGACCACCTTTTCGAGCGATTTCTTCGCCGTTGGATCCGCGACAGGTAGGGCTATGATCTTAGTGTTTTCTTTATTTCCACATTTTGCGCTTTTCGAGGAGTTCTTCCATGCTTACTGGGGTACTTGTTGCTGTGAGCTTTTCTGGGACAGCAGGGTTGTTGTGAGGAGTTCTCCGTGCTCGAGCGTCGGATTGAGACGAGCCTTCGCACTTTTTGCATCTACTCGACGCGAGGATTATCACCATATTTTTCTTGGATTTTTCTGAGGCTTGCCCGGTGGTATAATTTTCTCCCTTAACTGTGCATGGATTTATAGTCGTGTTGTTGTGAGGCTGTGAGCACCCTATGTTGTGGAATTTGTAACTTGGCCTACGGTGCTCGGAATTGGGCGTGCAGGTACCCGTTTTGAAGGTCTCGATGCAAGGATCGCTGTGGTATTTTTATCGGATTTTTCGGAGCCCTTTCTGCAGGTGAATAATTGGCATCTTTGGGATTGAATTTCAGATTTTGATTACTTGGTTTAATTTTGGAGTAAAGTGTAACTGTGAACCCTGTGTTGTACCCAGGAGGAGTTGTTCTGAGATTTTGGGACTGTGGATGTCACGCCCCGGGGTCGAAACTGCGACCCGGGCTCGCCAACAAATCCGCCACCTATGCCAAACCCCGCATAGGCGAAGCGTCCTACCTGCAAGAAAAGTACTACAACTAACAGATATCAGAGCTATAAATAAAAATCTGCTGTATAACTAAAATCAACCACTGTACAACTGGAAATAATACAACAATGTCCATCTCCCAAAAATGATAATGATACAATATTCTCATATACAAAGCTCAAAACTCAACAGGGAGATATCTCCAATAAATACATCAGTGTACAAGCTCTCAATACATATCATATCCTCACTACAAGAGTCTCTCAAAAGAGGAAAACAAAATAGCCAATCTACTGCAGGTCTCCTCTGAAGGGGGGTACCGCTACTCTCCAACGACGGGTAGGGATCTAGCTCGTGACTCCCTTACCTCGATCAACAACTGCAGAATCAGCAACACCCGCTAAGACTCTGCAAAACAAAGGAGAGGAAGGAAAAAGGAGGGGGAAAACCCCCAAAGGGTGTGAGAACTACACCAAAAAGGGAGTTCTCAAGGGTACCACCGCCAGACCCGCGGTCTGCCCACTAAGTCCTCAAGAGACATAAAATAACCAAGAAAGTGGGAACTGAACAAGAACGCTGATGTCACCAAACAGCTACCAAGCCTCCATCTAAATTCTCAAGAGGGGAGAATCAAAAAATGGTATGCAACCACTAGCACTCGAAGTGCACAATCGACCCAATCGAGCTGACTGCCACATCTGGTCCAGTCAAACCTGCGCCCCGCCTACGACCACCTCCCACTGACAGGCAGGAATTACGTAGGGCGTCCAAACGGACTAACTCGCTATCGAGTAGTGGCTCATGCAGGCTATAGTCAAAATCCACTCTCTTTCTCAGAACGGAAAGCCTCAAGATCACCAAACCTCTCGCACAATGGTCGACTAACTCACAACGACCTCGGGACCACCGTCAATCCCCAAACGGTTCCCGACAACACTAGCACTGGTCTAAACAAAGCTACTTGACTCCACTCGGTCCCCCTGACACGAGTGCAACAATAAAGTAAATGCCTGTAATAAACTCAATCTAGTGTCACCAGTGAAACTGGTACTGCCTGCTGCCGCCCTCATCATCGGGCAATAACCGCGCCGATGTGATAGCAAAAACTGTCAATAACTGTCTAGCCCCGGCCTCCGGAGGGGATCTCGAGGGGAGCGACCCACACGAGGAAAGCATCACCGGGCAATAACCGCGCCGGTGTGATAAGTAACCAAAGCAGGACTGGATCATGACTCTGATCAAAGTGGGAAAGCCCAACCACTAAAGAAAGCCTCGGTCCTCAATCAGATGCAAAAGTGCTCAAATAGTGGGAAACTCTGTCCACTAGAGAATTTAGATACCCAATCTGGTGCATAAATAAATATCCGGTCAACCGCCTAATATCCGCAGTTGCCGCAAAGCCCCACAACTAATCCAACCTGTCCCAGACACCAAGTCCCGACTACACTACCCAGACCCCTGCTCGAACCCGAGCAACACTGACCACCTGACTAACAAAGAAGGAGAAAGGAAAAGTATGGTTTCTCCTAAGTCAAGTTCCAATAAGTAGTGTAGCAGTAAAAGATGGCCTAGCTACGTGTCCAAACAAGCATGCTTTTGTGGGTGAAACATATATTAGCAAAGCATGCTAAAGTATTCCTACTATGGTATAATAATCTCACCCATGTAGGCCATTCCTTGCTTACCTCTCGCTCACATCGGTTGCACATCAAATATGCCTGCTATCAGTCATAGGGGGTGACATCCCCACAAGTGCACTTACATTCACCATAACATAAACACCTTATACAGTTACCAATATTAAGCTTACCCACCTGAAGTGATCAATCCAAGGCAAACCTAGGGTCGGTGAAGAGCGCAGACGCTCACAGTCCAAATTCTGCCGAAACTGCATCCTCGGTACATGTCGCGAAAGCCTCGGCTCCAAACAGCTGAAAGTACCCCGAAATCAGAGTCTTCAGATCCAACGGGTCCAGCAACACTTGCAAACACCCCTGGGTACAACAATAAGGTTCAACGTTACACTTAATCCAAAAATATTCCAAGTATACACAATCTGCGAAAACAGCCTCAAAGATGTGAAATTTCCACCTGTAGAACGGACTCAGAAAAATCCAACAAAAATACTATCGCGTTCCTCGCGTCGATACCTTCGAAACGAGTACCTGCACGTCAAATTCCAAGCCCCGTAGGCCGAGTTACAAATTCCACAATATAGGGCGCTCACAAACACACAACCACACATCTGTATTTCCATGCACAGATAAAGGGAGAAAAAATCGGGCAAGCCTTAGAAAAATCCAATAAAAATACTGTGACAATCCTCGCGCCGAGTAGATGAAAAAAGTGTAAGGCACATCTCCATCTGATGCCCGGTTGCGGAGATAAAAATCCGGCAAGGTGTCGCTGTCCAGAAATTCCATCAGAAAATGGGGTCCCAGTAAGCATGGAAAAACTCCTCGAAAACCGCGAAACTAGGGGAAACAGAAAGTACCAAGATCGTAGATCTGTCTGTCGCGGATCCGACGGCGTAGGAATCGCCTGAAATGGAGGTCGGAGTAGGCCGAGGGAGGTCGCGCACCGAAACGTGATGAAAGGGAACACAAATGGACGAGCGTCGCGCCGCGCCGTAAAAATGGAACCTCGAGAAGCATGCCACGTAAAATCTCCGAACTCCGCAGATGGGTGCAACACAGATCGGGGATCATCTTTGCTGAGGGCCTCCAGTCGGTTTGAAGCTCAGAAATGCGGAAAAAGGGGAAGAAGAAGAACCTCTGATCCTTAAATAGTCCCAGAAAACAAATGAAGAAATGACGGCTGTGTCCCCACTTCCGGGCGCCCGGAAGATCCGGGCTGCTACAGTGTTGGGCCCGGCCCAACACTGTGTAGGCCCGAATCCTCCACGGGCCTCCACGTCGCCCGCCAAACAGGCGACAGCGAGCGCGACCACCCACGAATCGCCACGTGGCCACCTCCAACGCCGACACGTGGCCCGGCAGTCGGCCAACGCGCGCCTGGCGCGCCCACGTGCACGCGCCAGCGCCGCCTGCGCACCCTGCCAGCCACGCGCCCCGAGGCGAGCCGCACCAGCTTAGTGTACCGAGCGCGCTACACCGCACCAACCACACGCCGCCACGTGTCACCCTCCGGTCCACCGTACACCGCGCTTTTCCCCGTGGACCGCGCCTGCTACGCCGGCCAACCGAGAGCCGCCACGTGGCCCGCGCCCGGGTGCACGCTCCCGCTGTGGATCGAGCGGCTGCGCCTCAGCCGGCCGCCGCGCTCCGCTGCCTGCCGCCGCTGCCGGTGCCTCTCCGGCCACCGGAACAGTACACCCACACCTTGAAATCCGTGTTTTTGCGTCCAGGCCCCGAAAAATGCAAGTGAATAGTCCATTTTCATCATTTTCGCGCGCTGAATCCAAATCCGGTGTCCGATTTGCCAAAATCCAACTCTAAAAATTGCCGAAGGCATCCGGAAAGATGTTCTTTTGTCCAAACTACGCGCTGAGCCCAATTTTAATATCCATTGAGCGCAAAACCACTTCTAAGCATTCGACGGGGTCATCTGACTACTCTCGTGATCCATTAAACACTCTGAGTCCATCACTAGTGTCCAATTAGTGCACAAACACCACCGACGCGCCATATAGGCCTCCAGAAGCTGCTGGTTAACCAGTAATCTCGTCGTGGGGATCCGGGTACTCACAGTGGATTATTGGTGGTTGCTGCTCCTAGTGTTTTCAGCTGTTGGATCTTGGACAGTTAGCGCCTTCAGGTGAGTGGCCTTGTCTCCAAGTTGGATGGACTGAACATTAAATCTGCTATAGTAGGACCATGCATGATAGTGGGTTCTTGTGTAGCATGCTAGATTGTAGGAATTGTTATTCCTTGTATTTATCTGTTGATCTTATGATCTCTTTTGCTTCCTACCACCTGTTTAATTATAGTTATTTGGAACTTGACCTAGCACCCCCGTCATATGTTGCATGTGTAACCAGACCAGTGGAAAACCCTCACTTGGGCTAGGGTTATTTATGTTTAGACATCCACACATTGTGTTTCATTCCTGGACTTAGTGTTATCCTCGCCCGGATAGTGGGCCGAGCCCTAGGTTGACTTGTGTTCACGAGAGAGCGCTGGGTTGTGGTTTTGGAGCTTAAGTGTGTTTCGTGTTCGCGTTGTGGGGATCGTTGATAGTGCAGGGTTAGCCGCGGTCATGGTTTCGACCGTGGGCTTGATGTTTCAGTGGAGCCAGATGGCTCAGATCAGTTACAGTGCATGTGGTTCAAAGATTGACCACGGTTCTTGTAGTAGTTGTTGGATTAATGGCACAGCAGCAGATGACTGCTAGTACTATACCAGTTCTACAGTTCGCTCAGAGATTTCATAGACCGCGTGTCATAATTCAGTGGCCTATGTGCCCGTTGGTAATCCTGGTTTGGATTTAAAGTAAGGTGTTAATAAGGTGTTGGAAAACGTTGAAATATGATTCTAGTTTTTTGTGAATAGACAGGGTGGTATTTCTGACCACGTGAAGGTAGTGACCTTCGGTAGAGGTTACATCATGCGATAGAGACTGTGTAGGGAGGTATGTGATGTACCTTCAGATATGAGTTGTGTCCCCAACTACTTGTTGGCGACAGATCTATGGTATTTCGCCTTTCTTTTGATAAGCACGTTGGGCGGCCGACAACGTACTTCCGAAAGAACTGAGAAATACTCTGCCCTGTAATGGGGAATATTCAGATTGGGTCTAAATGAGTAGCCTGACGCTTTGTGACTGATTGTCAATTGCAAACCCGTTAAAGGCTTAATAGTGGTTTAGATAAGTTTCGGAGATGAAACTTCTTATAAGTGGTGGGTGATGTAATAACCGTAATTTTTAAAACCCAAATTTAAGTTTAAATAATTTTCTGGAATATTTAAATAGCAAAAATAGGCAATTAGTGGGTCAATAGTGGCCCAGAAATGTCGACTTTTGATCGGGGTCTGATCTGGAAAATCCGAGATCACCATTGCGATCGTCTCGTCGAAACATAGAAGTTTCATATTCATATGTTTTCGATCCGACGGTCGGATCTTCCAGAAATCAGAAATCAAAAACGGGCCCCGCGACTTAAGTGTGAATAGTAACTCGCGATTTTCGACCCTTCGCGAGCGACAGTTGGCCGAACCACTGTCTAAAACCCTGACATAGGGGTATGAGTAATGGATCCTAACTAATTTTGACGTTCTGACCGCAATGGCACTGACGGATTTCGCGTTTGGCGACCCGGGTGCATCGGAGTCCGTGCAATATACCGCAAATCGTCGAATTAAATGGCCCGAGATTTTATCCGAGCATCAAACGAACCAAACAAATATGCTACCTGACAGGTCTCGACGAGCCGGACGTCGTGGCGAAGTCCATTTAACATTTCGTCGAGCGGATTTTCTCGTATTGCGTGAAAAGCGCCGAATTCTCGCTTTTTCTTCAAGTTTCTTGGGCCAAAACTCTTGGAATATGGTTTTTGGGCTTCTGCCAACTTGTGAAGCCCACAAGTGTTGCTGTGCAGAGCTCGGGGCTGGGAGGGGGTTGTGTGTGAACCGGATTGAGGATAACATGCAAAGGAATCTTGCATTAATGAGGAGTTGGCTTTTGGGCTTCCTCGTGGGAGGTTACACGAGGAAGGCTCTTGGGATTTCTAACTCCCAAGAGTAATCCTCATAAGCCCAGAGTGTGGGGGTGGCCGAGGGTCATAATTCCCTTAATAAGAAACTCGGGGAAGAGAGAGAGAGGGAAAGGTTGGGACCAAACCCTTACCAGAGTTGAGTGAAGTGTTCCTGTGAATTCCTGGGCATCTCTGGAGCATTGCTGGAGTTGCCCGAGGCCGCACGTGAAGAAGAACCCGAAACCGGCTTCATCCTCCTTCACCAACTCCGGCCAAGGTGAGAGCATCCTAACCACTGGTTCCTAGCACCCGAGACCCTTAGCAGTAGATTTCCCATGTCCTAGGGATGCTACATGCATTATCCCGAGCCCCCATGCACGCGGGTTGGCCGGCGGGAGCAAGGTCTCGCCGGAAACCTAGCCGAGCTCCGCCGCGAGAGAACTCATGAACCGCTTGACCAATACGGACCAAAATTGGGGTTCCGAGACTGTAGAACATGTAGATCAAATCTGCAAAGTTTGAGAATTTTTGGTCGAGCCGTTTGCGAGAAAAGTGATGCCCTAGGTTCTTGGAAATATGCATAATGGCCGAGCTTGTAGCTCCGGCGCCGGCGCGCCTCCTCGCCGTCGGGCACCAGTCCAGATGGGTCGCGGGGAGTTCCAGGAGTGCATTCATGCACGTGCATGCTGCCCATGCAGCATCGGAGGGCGGCGGCCATGTTCATCCCGAGAATGATCTCATTCTTGGCCGCCGGCGCTCCGGCCATCTCCGGCGACCGGGAATGGGCCGGGAAGCTTCGTACGGGTCTAGGGAACCTACCTTGCAAGTTTGAGGGCTTCCCATGGGCTCTGTTGAATTTCGCCATTAGAGGCTTGAAGCTCGAAATAGAGCTTGGAGCCCGGCCGGCGCCACCTCACCCCGCCGACCAGGCATGGGTTTGGGAAGCATCAGGGAGATAATTAGCACCTGTTGGTGCCTTTAGTTGGGTCCCAGATGCTTCAGGTTGCTCATCACGATTTTCAATGCCGAGGGGGTCTTCTTCTTCCTCGGGCCCGGCCGGTCTGGGGGAAATTGATTGCTCCAAATTGAAGGGAATTGATCAGCAAGTGAAGTGGATTAATTCCTTCCAAGTTGGAAGCAAGATGGTCCAGTATTTCCTGAGATCTAGCTTCGAGTTGATGTTGTATAGTTGTATACGAAGCATGCATGTTAGGTGCTCGACAAAATGCCTCAATGAGAATTTAAATTGAATTAGCTCTCGAGTTGTATATCAAAGTTACTCAGAAAGGTCCCCTGAGCTTGATGATCACTTCAGATCAACTTGTATCTGTGTGGACAGAGGTTTTATGCTTGTGCTTTATGTGAGAGAGCAAGAATATGGTTCTGGTTGAACCAGCAGGAATGGGCTGCCAAGATGGTGAGCCCCAGTGTCCTTGCAATATTTAAAGGCATGTTTATATACAAAGTTTTGATGAATGAGGTACAGATGCAAAGTTAAGTCATAATCAAGCCTTAATGTAATAATTCCTTAAAAACTGTAGTAGGGGCTGTTTGAAAAGTTGTAACAGTGTATTCCTGGGGTTTTGGGGGTCACTGAACGCGATGCTCGCGTTTGTTTTGGGTTTTGGTGAGCCGGAGAAGCGAAAATGCGTTTCGGCTAGGTTAGAGGAGTAATTCATGGCCCGAAGTTTTCCTCGGGCATCGTTCTGCCACAAATGGGTGAGCACGGTGTTCAGCAAGTTGAATGTCACCTGCTGGAGGTGACGGCTCGTAAAAATGATTTACCGTTTGAGAGAACGAGCCAAAACAGTGGTTATTTAGTGTATAAAGCCCAGTCTGAGTGAACCCAGGGGCCCTGCTGCAATTGTTACACCCTGGAAAGGTTAGATAAATGTTCTAAAGTAATGTTGGCCTATTACTGGAGTTCCCTGGGGTTTCTGAAAAGCTAAATTGCTTTATGTAGCACAAATCGACGAACTGGTCGGTTCGCGCTAGTTGCGCCTTGAGCATTGATAGACCCTGAGTTGTCATCTGGTATTATTGTAGGGCCCAGTCGTCAGGAGCCAGCAGTGATCCATCTTGTGGTTATCGTGACCGTCTACCTTCTGGTGGAGTCGTTGTTCCTCCTATATACAGGTGGGTTATCTTCGGTCCGCGTTTTATCAGGTCGGCCCTATTGGGTGCCGTGGTAGGTTGGACCCCTGTTCTTGGTGTAACCCTGAACCTATGCTTTAGCCTTACTATATGCTTTCATTCCAGCATTCAGTTATTTCAGCTATATTGCCTGATTATACATATGAGCCTTTCGTGATACTCTATTCTTCACTGCATGTTTAGAATAGGAGTTCTAGTCTCAGTACTTGGCATGAATTGCATCAGTATCGATATCCTAGTGGGGATTTCCTCGGCTTCTCGCCGTCTGTCCGGTCTACCGACCGTGGACTGAGATTTAGCAGTATGATTGCTATTGAGTTTATACCTGTTCTTATTACTTGCTTACATTCCAGCAGTTGCTTGTTTACCATATTGAGATATATCATGCTTACATTCCAGCAGTTGCTTGTCATATCGTGCTTACATTCCAGAAGTTACTTGTGTATCATGTGGAGTTATATTATGATTTCTTCAACTGTTGATATGCATTTCCTGGACACATGCCATGCTTGATTGGTCACTAGCATAGTTCTATACCTGTCTCTATTCTTCACTGCATATTTAGAATAGGAGATACTACTTCAGCATGTGGCATGTTATACTAGTATCCCAATGGGGATTTTCCTCGGCTTCTTGCCGTCTATGTGGTCAGTGGACCATGGTTTGAGCATCAGCATTATGATCGCCGTCGAGCCAAGCTTTTCGTCACGCACACCGACGGTTTGGCCACCGTGTGGGTGTTCTTTACCGGTAGAGAGGTCTGATCGACCCGTGAGCCTAGTGGGGTTATGATAGCTTGATTGTGTGACCAAAAGTGGTTTAGCCTGAGGTCATATGCTCCATGGCAAATTTAGCCTGAGGCCCTTGTGGCCAAAAGTGGCAGTGATTGGGTATATTTGTGGTGACACCTTTGACGCATGATCTTTGTTATTTCCTGCTTATCATATTATCATTCTCTGCTTGTCAGATTCTCAGTTATATCATGATCATTTATTGCTCGCCAAATTATCAGTGATAGCATGATTGTTTCCTGCTTATCAGTACAGTATATTCATTCCTGCTTGTCAGTTATAGCATGATCATTCATTCCTACTTGTAGTCTTATCAGTGATAGCATGATCAGCTCTATATATGATTACACTGCTCAGTTGATTAATCCATGATTGATGATACTCTGCTGAGATTATATACCTGTTTTCTATCTTTCAGCTTATCCTACTCTTGCTATCCGCTTATTATTGTACCCAGTAGGTACGGCTTGCTATTTCCCGGCCCGTCGTGCCCACTGGGATACACTCCGGTGTGTCTCACACCCTCGGGTGACTGCTTTTCAGGTCGAGCGGGTGCTGGGATGTCGGGACGAGTTGGTGAGGTTCCGAGTTAGCAATCGACCCTGGACAGCCGTTTATGGATTAGCAAGTTGTCAAAATTGTAAATAATTGTTAAATGTTGTAACATCTTTTAGTAGTACGTAGTTTAGACTACTCTGATGTTGTTGTGAAAGCTAGCCGTGCATATATAGAAAAGGCTCAATTCCATAGGGGATTGGGACTCTTCTATATATGTGGCGGTCTGTCATTGCCCTGGCTTGATTTTGAAACTCTGATATAAAAAAAAAAAAAAATTTAGACCCACTTTTGAATCTCGGGGCGTGACAGATTAGATGGTATCAGAGAAATAGGAATACGATGCCTAGGTTTGGCTAGGAATGAGCCCTAGGTTGACTTGTGTTCACGAGAGAGCGCTGGGTTGTGGTTTTGGAGCTTAAGTGTGTTTCGTGTTCGCGTTGTGGGGATCGTTGATAGTGCAGGGTTAGCCGCGGTCATGGTTTCGACCGTGGGCTTGATGTTTCAGTGGAGCCAGATGGCTCAGATCAGTTACAGTGCATGTGGTTCAAAGATTGACCACAGTTCTTGTAGTAGTTGTTGGATTAATGGCACAGCAGCAGATGACTGCTAGTACTGTACCAGTTCTACAGTTCGCTCAGAGATTTCATAGACCGCGTGTCATAATTCAGTGGCCTATGTGCCCGTTGGTAATCCTGGTTTGGATTTAAAGTAAGGTGTTAATAAGGTGTTGGAAAACGTTGAAATATGATTCTAGTTTTTTGTGAATAGACAGGGTGGTATTTCTGACCACGTGAAGGTAGTGACCTTCGGTAGAGGTTACATCATGCGATAGAGACCGTGTAGGGAGGTATGTGATGTACCTTCAGATGTGAGTTGTGTCCCCAACTACTTGTTGGCGACAGATCTATGGTATTTCGCCTTTCTTTTGATAAGCACGTTGGGCGGCCGACAACGTACTTCCGAAAGAACTGAGAAATACTCTGCCCTGTAATGGGGAATATTCAGATTGGGTCTAAATGAGTAGCCTGACACTTTGTGACTGATTGTCAATTGCAAACCCGTTAAAGGCTTAATAGTGATTTAGATAAGTTTCGGAGACGAAACTTCTTATAAGTGGTGGGTGATGTAATAACCGTAATTTTTAAAACCCAAATTTAAGTTTAAATAATTTTCTGGAATATTTAAATAGCAAAAATAGGCAATTAGTGGGTCAATAGTGGCCCAGAAATGTCGACTTTTGATCAGGGTCTGATCTGGAAAATCCGAGATCACCATTGCGATCGTCTCGTCGAAACATAGAAGTTTCATATTCATATGTTTTCGATCCGACGGTCGGATCTTCCAGAAATCAGAAATCAAAAACGGGCCCCGCGACTTAAGTGTGAATAGTAACTTGCGATTTTCGACCCTTCGCGAGCGACAGTTGGCCGAACCACTGTCTAAAACCCTGACATAGGGGTATGAGTAATGGATCCTAACTAATTTTGACGTTCTGAGCGCAATGGCACTGACGGATTTCGCGTTTGGCGACCCGGCTGCATCGGAGTCCGTGCAATATACCGCAAATCGTCGAATTAAATGGCCCGAGTTTTATCCGAGCATCAAACGAACCAAACAAATATGCTACCTGACAGGTCTCGACGAGCCGGACGTCGTGGCGAAGTCCATTTCACATTTCGTCGAGCGGATTTTCTCGTATTGCGTGAAAAGCGCCGAATTCTCGCTTTTTCTTCAAGTTTCTTGGGCCAAAACTCTTGGAATATGGTTGTTGGGCTTCTGCCAACTTGTGAAGCCCACAAGTGTTGCTGTGCAGAGCTCGGGGCTGGGAGGGGGTTGTGTGTGAACCGGATTGAGGATAACATGCAAAGGAATCTTGCATTAATGAGGAGTTGGCTTTTGGGCTTCCTCGTGGGAGGTTACACGAGGAAGGCTCTTGGGATTTCTAACTCCCAAGAGTAATCCTCATAAGCCCAGAGTGTGGGGGTGGCCGAGGGTCATAATTCCCTTAATAAGAAACTCGGGGAAGAGAGAGAGAGGGAAAGGTTGGGGCCAAACCCTTACCAGAGTTGAGTGAAGTGTTCCTGTGAATTCCTGGGCATCTCTGGAGCATTGCTGGAGTTGCCCGAGGCCGCGCGTGAAGAAGAACCCGAAACCGGCTTCATCCTCCTTCACCAACTCCGGCCAAGGTGAGAGCATCCTAACCACTGGTTCCTAGCACCCGAGACCCTTAGCAGTAGATTTCCCATGTCCTAGGGATGCTACATGCATTATCCCGAGCCCCCATGCACGCGGGTTGGCCGGCGGGAGCAAGGTCTCGCCGGAAACCTAGCCGAGCTCCGCCGCGAGAGAACTCATGAACCGCTTGACCAATACGGACCAAAATTGGGGTTCCGAGACTGTAGAACATGTAGATCAAATCTGCAAAGTTTGAGAATTTTTGGTCGAGCCGTTTGCGAGAAAAGTGATGCCCTAGGTTTTGGGAAATATGCATAATGGCCGAGCTTGTAGCTCCGGCGCCGGCGCGCCTCCGCGCCGTCGGGCACCAGTCCAGATGGGTCGTGGGGAGTTCCAGGAGTGCATTCATGCACGTGCATGCTGCCCATGCAGCATCGGAGGGCGGCGGCCATGTTCATCCCGAGAATGATCTCATTCTTGGCCGCCGGCGCTCCGGCCATCTCCGGCGACCGGGAATGGGTCGGGAAGCTTCGTACGGGTCTAGGGAACCTACCTTGCAAGTTTGAGGGCTTCCCATGGGCTCTGTTGAATTTCGCCATTAGAGGCTTGAAGCTCGAAATAGAGCTTGGAGCCCGGCCGGCGCCACCTCACCCCGCCGACCAGGCATGGGTTTGGGAAGCATCAGGGAGATAATTAGCACCTGTTGGTGCCTTTAGTTGGGTCCCAGATGCTTCAGGTTGCTCATCACGATTTTCAATGCCGAGGGGGTCTTCTTCTTCCTCGGGCCCGGCCGGTCTGGGGGAAATTGATTGCTCCAAATTGAAGGGAATTGATCAGCAAGTGAAGTGGATTAATTCCTTCCAAGTTGGAAGCAAGATGGTCCAGTATTTCCTGAGATCCAGCTTCGAGTTGATGTTGTATAGTTGTATACGAAGCATGCATGTTAGGTGCTCGACAAAATGCCTCAATGAGAATTTAAATTGAATTAGCTCTCGAGTTGTATATCAAAGTTACTCAGAAAGGTCCCCTGAGCTTGATGCTCACTTCAGATCAACTTGTATCTGTGTGGACAGAGGTTTTATGCTTGTGCTTTATGTGAGAGAGCAAGAATATGGTTCTGGTTGAACCAGCAGGAATGTGCTGCCAAGATGGTGAGCCCCAGTGTCCTTGCAATATTTAAAGGCATGTTTATATACAAAGTTTTGATGAATGAGGTACAGATGCAAAGTTAAGTCATAATCAAGCCTTAATGTAATAATTCCTTAAAAACTGTAGTAGGGGCTGTTTGAAAAGTTGTAACAGTGTATTCCTGGGGTTTTGGGGGTCACTGAACGCGATGCTCGCGTTTGTTTTGGGTTTTGGTGAGCCGGAGAAGCGAAAATGCGTTTCGGCTAGGTTAGAGGAGTAATTCATGGCCCGAAGTTTTCCTCGGGCATCGTTCTGCCACAAATGGGTGAGCACGGTGTTCAGCAAGTTGAATGTCACCTGCTGGAGGTGACGGCTCGTAAAAATGATTTACCGTTTGAGAGAACGAGCCAAAACAGTGGTTATTTAGTGTATAAAGCCCAGTCTGAGTGAACCCAGGGGCCCTGCTGCAATTGTTACACCCTGGAAAGGTTAGATAAATGTTCTAAAGTAATGTTGGCCTATTAGTGGAGTTCTCTGGGGTTTCTGAAAAGCTAAATTGCTTTATGTAGCACAAATCGACGAACTGGTCGGTTCGCGCTAGTTGCGCCTTGAGCATTGATAGACCCTGAGTTGTCATCTGGTATTATTGTAGGGCCCAGTCGTCAGGAGCCAGCAGTGATCCTTCTTGTGGTTATCGTGACCGTCTACCTTCTGGTGGAGTCGTTGTTTCTCCTAAATACAGGTGGGTTATCTTCGTTCCGCGTTTTATCAGGTCGGCCCTATTGGGTGCCGTGGTAGGTTGGACCCCTGTTCTTGGTGTAACCCTGAACCTATGCTTTTGTGACGCCCCACTTCCCAGGGGGTCACCCATCCTAGAACTACTCTAGCTCTAGCACGCTTAACTCTCATGTTCCTCTTGGATCTTGCTACCATCCAAAATGCTATAGCCGGGTTAGAGATTTAGTCCTATTATATCATTTATATAGAGGACTAATCCAAATTCCGGGGGTGTCACATTCTTCCCCCCTTTAAGCCCTGACGTCCACGTCAGGCTCAAGCACACTCACAAGCACCAGGCGATGTGAGACTCGTCTCGCTAGCCTTAGCCGACCTTGTAGGGAGCTGCACTCCACCTACAACGGTCATTAGCCGGGGAGCCACGCTCTACCCGCTATATAACCCTGGCTCAGCCGAGACTCATCTCACATTTCCGGCTGGTGAATGGCTCTGATACCAACTGTGACGCCCCACTTCCCAGGGGGTCACCCATCCTAGAACTACTCTAGCTCTAGCACGCTTAACTCTCATGTTCCTCTTGGATCTTGCTACCATCCAAAATGCTATAGCCGGGTTAGAGATTTAGTCCTATTATATCATTTATATAGAGGACTAATCCAAATTCCGGGGGTGTCACAGCTTTAGCCTTACTATATGCTTTCATTCCAGCATTCAGTTATTTCAGCTATATTGCCTGATTATACATATGAGCCTTTCGTGATACTCTATTCTTCACTGCATGTTTAGAATAGGAGTTCTAGTCTCAGTACTTGGCATGAATTGCATCAGTATCGATATCCTAGTGGGGATTTCCTCGGCTTCTCGCCGTCTGTCCGGTCTACCGACCGTGGACTGAGATTTAGCAGTATGATTGCTATTGAGTTTATACCTGTTCTTATTACTTGCTTACATTCCAGCAGTTCCTTGTTTACCATATTGAGATATATCATGCTTACATTCCAGCAGTTGCTTGTCATATCGTGCTTACATTCCAGCAGTTACTTGTGTATCATGTGGAGTTATATTATGATTTCTTCAACTGTTGATATGCATTTTCTGGACACATGCCATGCTTGATTGGTCACTAGCATAGTTCTATACCTGTCTCTATTCTTCACTGCATATTTAGAATAGGAGATACTACTTCAGCATGTGGCATGTTATACTAGTATCCCAGTGGGGATTTTCCTCGGCTTCTTGCCGTCTATGTGGTCAGTGGACCATGGTTTGAGCATCAGCATTATGATCGCCGTCGAGCCAAGCTTTTCGTCACGCACACCGACGGTTTGGCCACCGTGTGGGTGTTCTTTACCGGTAGAGAGGTCTGATCGACCCGTGAGCCTAGTGGGGTTATGATAGCTTGATTGTGTGACCAAAAGTGGTTTAGCCTGAGGTCATATGCTCCATGGCAAATTTAGCCTGAGGCCCTTGTGGCCAAAAGTGGCAGTGATTGGGTATATTTGTGGTGACACCTTTGACGCATGATCTTTGTTATTTCCTGCTTATCATATTATCATTCTCTGCTTGTCAGATTATCAGTTATATCATGATCATTTATTGCTCGCCAGATTATCAGTGATAGCATGATTGTTTCCTGCTTATCAGCACAGTATATTCATTCCTGCTTGTCAGTTATAGCATGATCATTCATTCCTACTTGTAGTCTTATCAGTGATAGCATGATCAGCTCTATATATGATTACACTGCTCAGTTGATTAATCCATGATTGATGATACTCTGCTGAGATTATATACCTGTTTTCTATCTTTCAGCTTATCCTACTCTTGCTATCCGCTTATTATTGTACCCAGTAGGTACGGCTTGCTATTTCCCGGCCCGTCGTGCCCACTGGGATACACTCCGGTGTGTCTCACACCCTCGGGTGACTGTTTTTCAGGTCGAGCGGGTGCTGGGATGTCGGGACGAGTTGGTGAGGTTCCGAGTTAGCAATCGACCCTGGACAGCCGTTTATGGATTAGCAAGTTGTCAAAATTGTAAATAATTGTTAAATGTTGTAACATCTTTTAGTAGTACGTAGTTTAGACTACTCTGATGTTGTTGTGAAAGCTAGCCGTGCATATATAGAAAAGGCTCAATTCCATAGGGGATTGGGACTCTTCTATATATGTGGCGGTCTGTCATTGCCCTGGCTTAATTTTGAAACTCTGATATAAAAAAAAAAAATAATTTAGACCCACTTTTGAATCTCGGGGCGTGACACTCAGGGCGAAGTTTGGATGAAAGATCACCTCTCCGGATGCCTTCGGGAATTTTAGAGTTAGAATTTGGCAAATCGGACATCGTTTTTGGATTCAGCGCGCGAAATCATTGAGAATGGACTATTTACTTGCTTTTTTCGGAGCCCGGTTGATGCACATGTTTTTCGAGGCACGTGAGCGAATCTCGAGGCGACGGCGCGCGGATCCTGAGGCGTTGGCGGGACGGCGCGCGGCTCGAGGGCGGTGGAGTGCTCCGCACGGCGCGCAGAAGGCGCGCTGGGGAAGCGCGCTTCCTGCGCGGGTGACGCAGGGGCCGCCACGTGACGGGCCCCCGTTGGCGCCCGCGCGGGCGAGGGGGACGCGCGCCCGTGTGGCGCCCGGGGTGTCCCGCGCCTTGGTGTGGCGCGGTGTAACCCGCCCGTGTGGCGCGCGGGATGCCGCGCCCGCGTGGCGCGCGGTGACACGCGCCACGTGGCGCAGGGGGGCGCGCGCTGTGCCTGGTGCGCGCGCCCCAGTGCGGTGGACCGCCTGGCAGCGGGCCCCCTTGGGCGGTGCACCGTGGACCCGGTCCATGGGAGACCTCCCCTCCTCTTTCTTCTTTTTCTCTTCTTTTCTCTCCTCCCCGCACACCATTTCTTCTCCCATTTTTCTTCTTCTCCAACCGAGCGAGAGAGAGTGAGAGGGAGGGGATTTTGTGAGGTGCGGCGGTGCGTCGTGGACCTCGCGGAGCGCGCGAGGTGTTTCAAGGGGTCGGTTGGGCGGCGCGACGCAGTCGAGGTAGGTCCCGCGCGTTAATTTTACGGTGTTTTTAGCACAGTTTTGGGGCATTCTTTTGGACATTGGATTGACCCCTTGTTCTTATCTGTGTTAGGGACCGTATTTTTACTGCTCCGTTTTGCGTGCGGACCACGACGGCGTGCTCCGTTTTTCGTGCGGACTCCGGCGGCGTGCACCGTTTTGCCTGCGGACTCTGTTTTGCGCGCGGGTTTCGGCACAGTGCACCATTTTGCATGCAGACTCCGCTTTACGCGCGGGTTTCGGCACCGTGCTCCGTTTTGCGTGCAGACTCCGGCGGCGTGCACCGTTTTGCGTGCGGACTCCGTTTTGCGCGGGTTTTGGCACCGTGCTCGGTTTTGCGTGCGGACTCCGGTGGAGGCAAGGAATCGCGTGGAGTCCAATTGCAAGTGTCTACGAGCAATTGGTGGCTTACCGAGGTGGGTTGGTTTTTCTCTCCAAGTCTACGGACTTCCTTCTAATTCTATTATGATAGGATTTTGCATGCTAGTTTAATTGTTTCATTGGAACTTTGACTAGCACCCCCGTCATATGTTGCATGTGTAACCAGACCAATAGAGAACCTTAATCTGGGCTAAGTTCTTTTATGCTTTAGACATCCCACACATTGCTTTTATTCTGGACAGAGTTCCTCGTCTGGGTAGTGGGCCGAGTGGTCAGGACATTGTGGGACGTGTGTTACACTCGGGCCTGGGGGCTGAGTGGGGTCTGGTGGCTGTGTTAGGCCAGTGTTAGTGTTTTGGGAACCGTTTTGAGTAAACGGTGGTCCTGGGTCTCTAGATATTTCTCCGTTTTATTCGTCACCACCATGTTGTGATCGTGGCGCACGTGTGTTATCAGGACCTTGAACCCAGAATATTTTTGGACACTCATGATTTTGGTAAACCAGTATTTTTCCTTCCGAACTTCTAGGGGCGTCGGAGCCTGTTCTTGTTTGATTGGGCATCGGCATCAACCCTTGGGAGTTCGGAAAATAAACTTGTTTTTAACTGATTTTTCAAGAACTAAAATCTATAAAAGTTGGTTTTCTCAATTCAAGACAGTTTTCAAAAAGGGGCAATTTTGTCCTCACCCCAAGGGGGTTGAGTGGAAATGATATTTTATAATAAAGGTCATCTTTTCTTCTAAATTTCCTCACCCGACCGGGGTGAGTGATCTGGGTTCTAAGGGTTGATTTCATTCTTGGGTCGAAAACAACGGGAGGCTACGCCTATAGTGTGACGCCCCACTTCCCAGGGGGTCACCCATCCTAGAACTACTCTAGCTCTAGCACGCTTAACTCTCATGTTCCTCTTGGATATTGCTACCATCCAAAATGCTATAGCCGGGTTAGAGATTTTAGTCCTATTATATCATTTATATATAGGACTAATCCAAATTCCGGGGGTGTCACATTCTTCCCCCCTTTAAGCCCTGACGTCCACGTCAGGCTCAAGCACACTCACAAGCACCAGGCGATGTGAGACTCGTCTCGCTAGCCTTAGCCGACCTTGTGAGGAGCTGCACTCCACTCACAACGGTCATTAGCCGGGGAGCCTCGCTCTACCCGCTAAATAACCCTGGCTCAGCCGAGACTCATCTCACATTTCCGGCTGGTGAATGGCTCTGATACCAACTGTGACGCCCCACTTCCCAGGGGGTCACCCATCCTAGAACTACTCTAGCTCTAGCACGCTTAACTCTCATGTTCCTCTTGGATATTGCTACCATCCAAAATGCTATAGCCGGGTTAGAGATTTTAGTCCTATTATATCATTTATATATAGGACTAATCCAAATTCCGGGGGTGTCACATATAGCCTGTTCTTGTTTGATTGGGGTCGTAGGTATTAGTTTCCCAGGGTTTTCGGACCCTTCGCAGTTCTGGCTGTTGAGAGTCTCCAGCCCCTGAGTTTGGTGTGTTGAGTTGGTTTCCCACTTTAACCGAGAGGGGCCGAATCCCTGAACGGTAAAGGATCGAGAACGTCGATAGGCTGAGCCTAGAGTCTGTTCTTGTTTGATTGGGGTTCTAGGCACCGGCCTAACGGATTCCCGGGCCTTTGCTGCGTCAGTCGGTTCTTCTCGCCTATGAGTGGGGTGTCTTTTTGGGAGCCGTTTGGAGTGACGGCGGTCCCAGCTGTGTTGTACCTTCTTTTAGTGGGTTAGTGTTGTGAGATTGAGTCGTGGAGGGTTCTCCGACTGAGTGATGGTTTATGCATTATCAGATTGAGTCGTTGAGGGTTCTCCGACATAGCTTTGAGATTGTGTGGGCATTTCCTGATCAAGTCGTGGAGTCTTTCTCCGACTGAGTTATGCTAGTTGAGCATTGAGTACCGATCTGTTTGATCGAGGATTATAGCCTGCTGAGCCTGGCATTTTATGCCAGTTATGAGATACTTGAGATACTTGAGTTCGCGGGGTCGCTCCCCGTGAGCTACGCTCCGGATGCGATGATGATACCGAGCCTGACGAGGCTGCGATGTATGCGACTAGTTGATACACTAGAGTTCGCTTGAGATAGTCCGTGTGGGACGCCCTACGTAAGACCAAGTCCTTTTTGGGCCGTAGTGGTAGTAGGTTGGCGCAGGCTTGACTGGACCCTATGTGGCAGTCACTGAGATTTGGGTTACTGTGAGTGAGTGGTTGCATATCATGTGTCTTAGTGAGTTTTCCTTTGAGCATAGTACTTGACATATTGTCAGTAGTGAGTGGATGCATACCATCATTTGTGTTTTTCCCCTTGAGCATAGTAGATAGAGGCATGATAGCTGTTGATACTTATCCAGCTTTGTTTTCCTATCCCAGTCTTTTTCTGTTATCTTATGCCTCTAGTAGACTTAGTGGGCAGACCGTGGGTCTTGGAGACGGTACCCATTGAGAACTACTATAGGATGTAGTTCTCACACCCTCTGTCGGTGACAGGTTGCTGAGGCTTTTCTTCCGTTCCTGCCCGAGTTGGCTTGACGGATCGAGGAAAGGGAGTCGCGTGATAGTTCCCTACCAGCATAGTTCCTTTAGAGTGTGGTAGATGTACCCTTTTTATATTTTGAGAGTTTCTTGTTGAGAGACCTTTGTTGTGAGGCATAGAGTTGTATTTTATTTTACAGTTTGAGAGGCTGATGTAGTGAGGATATTTTTGTATTGAGAGCTTGTACACTGATGTATTTATTGGCGATATCTCCCTTTTGAGTTTTGTATCAGAGGACTTTTCATACGATCGTATTTGGGAGATGGATATTGTATTATTTTCAGTTGTACAGTGATTGGATTTCAATTTTTCTGCAGCTTTTATTTCCGCTCTGATATCTGTATAGCTGTAGTTCTATCTTTTGCAGGTTAGACGCTTCGTCGGTGCGGGGCTTCCCGTATCGACGGCGGATTTGTTGGCGAGACCGGGTCGCAGTTTCGACCCCGGGGCGTGACACCTGTTATTTGCTATCGCGACTTGTCGACGCAGTCCCTCTGGCTGGGCCAGTTTTGGCAGTCACGGACACCCTACGGTAGACCCGTCCTGTTGAGGATGTGAGGCAGTAGGTGGGCGCAGGTTTGACTGGACCCTATGCGGCAGTCAGTGTAGATTGGGTGACTGTACTTTGGGAGTTAGTAGATGCATCATGTCACGCCCCGGGGTAGAACTGCGACCCGGGCTCGCCAACAGATCCGCCGTCTGTGCGGAAACTGCCGCACAGACGAAGCGTCTACTCTGCAAAAGATCTATAGCTAAACATGTATCAGAGCTGAAAAGAACTAATAGCTACAGAAATCCACTGAACATCTGGATAAATAAAAATCCTCAATACAAGTCTCTCAACTACAAAAAGTAAATGAAATCCTCACTGATCTCTCAGAATGTCCAGTACAAAAGTGGAAACATAAAAATACCGGGTACATCTACCTCTGACTCTCAATGTTGGTAAGGAACCAATCGGCCACGTCCTCACCTCGAACAGCTATCTCCGCGCGAGCTAAGCCGGAACAGCAACCTCGGTAAACCTGTCACCGCAGCGGGTGTGAGATCTACTACAGAAGGTAGATCCCAGTGGGTACCGTCACCAATATCCACGGTATGCCCACTAAGTCTACTGGAGGCAAACGGATAGGTATGCAGATAGATATATAATGGGTAAGCTGAAAGAAAACTACAGCTAAAAATATCTCAATCATAAAGCTCAAGAAAAATCTACCAATCACATGATATGCATACACTCTCTACTGCTAAGATGCCTCAGTATCAATGCTCAAAGGAAAGAAACCCATCTAAGAACATAATATGTAACCACCCAATCTGAAAGACTGCCAAAACTGGCTCAGTCCAGCCTGCGCCTGTCGTCTAGGAACGCACCTGCCCACTACCACGCATCCACAAGAGGACGGGATTTACGTGGGGCGTCCTAATCTGACTATCTCAATCTCGCTCAAAGTGACCCCATGGTAACTCGGCCAGGGGTATCAAGCGACCACTAGTATATGAACTAGGCGCATCATCATCTCATCATCAACATGCACCCGGGGCGTCACTCGAGGGGAGCGACCCCAGCGAGCTCAAGTATCACATCTGTCTCAACTGTCTCAATAAGCGGCACATGTAGGCTATGGTCCACGATCAAACAGATCGGCAACTCGATGCTCAAAAGCACAACTCAACAGGAAAAGCCCAAATCCTTACATAATCTGTCGGAGAACCCTCTACGACTCAATCTGATAATGCACAACCCATGGCTAAGTCGGGAAACCTCCACGACTCGATCTGCCAGAACCCCAAATCTCTCAGAACTACGTCGGAGAACCACCTCCACTAACAGATCAGAGATACATAACTCATGATCTCAAAATAATCTCAACCTACAAGGGAGCTCAAATCCACCTGACACTAGGACTCATCCCAAAACTCAAAAAAGGATCACTCGGCCCCCAGGCACGAGGTCTGATGCACCCTAAACCAATGCCATTCCTCTGGCAAACTTATGTTTTAAAAACCACCTTTAAAAATGCTGGTTTTTCCTTAAAACGGCTTTCTCGATTTTTAAAATGATCAGGGTGCAAAAATAATGCCAACAGAACATGCAGTCTAGTGTCCTATAGTATCAGGAGTCTACTAAAAATAATCCGGGATTCCAATAAATTTTACAGAAAATTCCAGGCAACTATCAGATTTAAAAACAGTGAAAAATATCATAAAAACATGATCAAATTGCATTCAGGAGCATTAAAGGGCATTCCACACATTTTGGAGAAAATCCAACCCACCTCAAAAGCATTCCGCAGGCAATCGCTGAAGTCGGTGAAGCGCCGAACCACCCGCTGCCTCGAATCTGCCGGAAAAACGGAAACCGCGCCGCACGCACGCGAACACTGTCGCGAATCCCGAAAAATTCGCCGGAAGCTGAAACAATTCCCTCGGGTCCTCAATAATAATAATAAAAATACCGGCGTGCTCCGGCTCCCTCGTTGCCTGCTCACAGCACGCACGCAAGCAACCTCAGCTCCGCACAGTAAAACCCAAACCTCAGCCAACAGCACCCGAGTGGCTCCCAAAGTGCAAGCATGGAATGAGATGGGAGGAAAAAATCCATTCAGCTCAAAACTTATTGAAAATCCACCAATAAATCCAAAATCCCCGGTTTGAAACAAATCCAACAACGTACCTCAAGCACAGCCGACGCGCGCGCGGCTCCGTCCAGCTCCAAGCAAACGATCACACAAGCAGCACCCAAGTTGCTCTCTTTCCCTTTTCTTCTCTTTCTTTTTTTTTTTTTTTCCTTGCTTTCTCTGATTCTTTTCTTTCTTTCTGTTGGGTTATATGTAAGAAGGATCTAAATAGGGGAAAAAACACCTAGAGGGGGGTGAATAGGTGTAAACGCATAAACACTCAAAAAATCGTTGCGATAAAAACCCAATGCGGAAATAAAAATAATACGCAAGATTTTTACGTGGAAAACTCCATCACCGGAGTAAAAAACCACGGGACCGATAACACGGCAGAAATCCACTAGAATTAAAACACGTACAAGGTGATTTACCGTACACACTTACGACTCAACCTTTTCCATACGCTCCTAGAGGATCTTCTCCGCTCGCTCCGCGACGCTTCTCGAATCCACGATCTGCGTCCAACGCCGAATCCACGGCGTCCAACGTCGAATCCACGACGTCCGACCGAATCCACGGTCTTCCCCCAATAGCACCCTTCGAATCCACGAACGTGCCTCGCTCCGAATCCACGAGAGCGGTTGAACCTTGAATCCACAAGGACACGCGAATCCACGCGCCGATTTTTGGGGTAAATCGGTGGTGATGATCCGCCGAATACTTAGATCAAAGATAGAACGGAAATACCATCTAAGTATTCATTATGTAGAGTTATTATGGATCCACAAGGATCTAAATAGGTACTATCAAACAACTAGAGGGGGGGGTGAATAGGTGTAATACTTAAAAACTCAATCTCAGTGCAAAATAAAAACCAATGCGGAAAATAAAAACAGCACACCGAGATTTACGTGGAAACTCCAATCCAGGAGAAAAACCACGGGACCAACACGCAATAACAATCCACTAAGAATAGAAGAATAACAAGGTGATTACCGACTCCACGGACTCAACCCCTCCTTCAGCTTCTTCGGACCTTGCGCTGACCGGTTGGATATCCGCGCAATAACAATCCCTAAGAAAAGAAGAATAACAAGGTGATTACCGTCTCCACGGATTTAACCCCTCCTTCAATTTCTTGGACCTCGCGCTCCACCGTTTTGCTCGTCCACTGCTCACGTTCGAATCCACGAACGCACGCTTCGAATCCACGAAACGCCTTTAGCACACCGAATCCACGATGCCACGTCGAATCCACGACGCAAACTCAGTCGATAAGAATATTGACTTCGATGGTGATCCTTTGCTTAGATTATCAATGAAGAACCGTAGAAGAAATCTCTAAGCAAAGATTAGATCAATTCGACCAAAGATATGTTCTTGAAGGAACCATCGAATTGACCTAAAAGAGGCTATAAAGAAGAACGATGAAAACCTAGCCTCTAGGGTTGCTCTCAAGAGTTTTATAAATTGATCGGCCGTAGCTCCCCCCCTTTTTGAGAAACCCTAAGTGTCTATTTATAGTTTAGAAACCTTTGGAAAGAGATAAGAATCAAAAACATACCTTATCTGGAAATTTTACGGACGGCGATCCGGATCGGATTTACTGCGATCCGGATCGTCGTAACGAGATTGACGATTCCAGAAATACCAAGGTTCGGGATCCGGATCGCATTGCCCGATCCGGATCGTTCATACAAATCAGAAAACTTAACATTCGGGATCCGGATCGGAAATTGCATGAATCCGGATCGAAGTCTTGTATGAAGCAACAACCTTCGGGATCCGGATCGTTGGCTCTGATCCGGATCCTGAACAAGTCCGAACACCAGTTTTTGATTATTATGCAATTAAAAGTTTATCCAAGTGTTTCTACACTATAAGAAAGTATTCGGATCACCACAATTATTTAGTTAAACATACCTGATCCTCTTGAATACTTTCTTCTTGAGATTGATGTAACTGATCCACAATTCTTCAACTTCAATCTTCAAGACTCTAGACACTGAGTGTCAACATGAGCTCTTGTTGAATCTTCTCTAAGTCTTTGATTGCTGATTGACAATTTGATCCCTTTAAGACTCCGACTCAACTCACTGACTTGACTCACGAAATATGCCAATACCAAAATGCCGTAACAATCTCCCCCTTTGGCAATTTCGTGACAAAACCCAAAAATACATAAAAGCGCTCAAGTCACTCATCTTAAACAAAAAAATCGAAACTCAATGTCATCACCAAAACATTGATTTTCTTTGCGTGAAAGATCCAATAAATACAAAATTACATTTGAACCAAACAGTCCTAGAACATACTCTATGACTTAGGACTTGGAGTCTTAAAGTGATGTAATTCCTGCAAAACCAAAACTCCAAACAAAATCAAACGTTAGTCGTTAGAAATTAGAATCCTACATTTGATCCGTCTTCCTTTTGGTTCTTTTGTTTTTTCTTTGTCTCCCCCTATCTTGAGCATCTCTAACATGTTCTCCATGTTCTCCCCCTTTGTGATACGATCATCATTTTCCGTTCTCCCCCTATCTCGATGATCTCTTCTTCCCTTATTTCTCTTCTCCCCCTTTTTGTCACAAATTGTCAAACAGTGAACATACTAGACAAAAGGAAATCACTAACAACATTAGTTCATAGAGAAAGAGAGATAAAAGCTCAGTTCTGGTATATAATAAAAATGCAGATTGCGTACCTGTACCAGAAAGCAAAAATCAAATAATTTCTTGAAACAAATCCAGATTTTAGAATCTTTTCAAATTTGAGATAAGCACTAAAATACCTAAGGGAGGCTCTTTGAGCATCTTTCAACTATTCCACCTTATACCAACCAGGAGATTGTTCAAAATATAAGAGTTTTGCATATAAATCTCCAAATGCTTCAACTAAAGATTTTCTCATAAAATACTATCAAGCATCCATAACATGTGGTAGCTTCACACACAAACCGGACGACCGGGGTGGCAGCTCTTTCCAGCATGTGGTGGTAGTTTTCACACTCCTTTCGGATGTAACTCTTTCCACATCTTTCATAATTCAATTATTTACCCTTGTAAGAAGGCAATCTCTTACGTGAAAGAATTAAATCCCAAATTTTAGTCAATCGGTTGTCTCATGTTTATCACAAAGAACTCACACAACCGAGATAGATTAAGCATCTGAAGATCACACATGATTTCTAAAATTTGATGCTTATAATATCAAAAACTCCTATAATGAAGTATCTTCAAGATTATGATTATGAAGTAAAGTTGATAATCTATATAAAACTAATTTGGAGTGAATAAACGTGAAGCCCTTTTTATTCAATGCACTTGTTCAGTAAAAACCCTTTTGTTCAAAAACAAAGTATAAAAACGAAGAGCATTGAAAACATGTAATGCAGAGATTCAGAAAAATATGAAAGGAAAACCAATCAAAGCATTACATACAGTCATAAGCTATTTAGAACTTAAGACAAGGAAAGATATCACCTTTCCGAATCCAAAATCGCTGGATTTTGGGTTGTCTTGATTCGTTGTGGCCGGGGGTTGTCCGCTTTGACTGTTGGTCCACCTTAGGTCTTTGCCTCGTAGTGATCCACTTGTATGATTGATGTTGTGGCTCGGACCTTTGGTGGGTTGAGTGAACTCCTTTGACTTGATGTGTCTTTTGATTCCGTTGAGTTCGCTCCGTAGATGAAGTTGCCGAAGAATTTTTCTTTCTCTTTTTCGGGCAATCCTTCACCAAATGTCCTTCAAGTCCACAAAGGTGACACGTTCTTCCTTTCAATTTGAATGTGGAACTTGAAGCATGCACAGTTTGATCCTTTTTAAATCCCAAACCAACCTTGCTTGTTTGACCTAATCCGGACATACAATCTAGTTTCTTGGAATCGGTTGAAAGCCTTTGTATGTCGGATTTAAGTTGATGAACTTGCTTGGTCAAAGCTTGATTGGTGACATGAATATCCTCAAACTGTTTTTCTAGAAAACCAATCTTGTCCATATATGATTTAGCGTTTGTCTCTGATTGGTTTCGCTCTTCTTGGAGGATTTTATTGTTTTCCAATAAACGTTCTCGTTCCTCCTCGAGATCATGAAGTTTTATCTTTAAAGCATGATTCTCGTCTTGATCTTCAAGTCGTTGCTTCCTCAACTTCTTGATATGTTTGGCCATCTTCTTAGATTCCGTAAGAAGTTGTTGATATGCCTCAATGAGTTCTTCCTCGTCCGACTCCCCCTCACTTGATGACTCTCCGCCGGATGTTGATGTTTCATGCAAAATCAAAGGAATAGAGTCAGTGATTAAAGATGATAAGCAACCATTAGAAGAGGGAATATGAGAGGCATGAGAGGCAACAACTTTTTCCCCTTTACTTGAGGTCGATTCATTAGAAGTAGAATCGTCCCAAGTTTTTGCTTGCAAAGCCCTCTTTTTGTATGATTTCGGAGAAGGACAATCCGTTGAAAAATGGCCGTAGCCTTTGCATCGATAGCATTGGATTTCCCCTTCGAAATCATCTTTTTCTTTTTCTTTAGAAGGTTTTGCAAAGCTTTTGAGTTTAGAGGATTTAGAAACCGATGATCCTTTAGAAGGTTTCGTGGATGAAGATCCATCGGTTCGATTCTTCCAAAATTTCCGACGAAATTTCTTTACGATCCGCGCCAATTGTTCTTCAAATTCGGCAAAAGAGATTTCATCGTCGGAACTCGATTCGCTATCTTCTTCCTTTGTTGATTTGAATCCAATACCTGTAAGCTTAGAAGAAGACTTGGAAGAACCTTGATTAGTAGGAAAAGTCATTTCATAAGTTTGCAAAGCACCTACTAATTCCTCTACACTCATCTCATCCGGATGACTAACGGTTTCAATGGCGGTAACCTTTGCCCTAAACCGTTCCGGAAGAGTCCGAAGTATCTTTCTTACAATTTTCGACTCCGGGATCTTTTCTCCTAAATTAGCACATGTATTAATTACATCTTGAAGTCTAGTGTAATAATCTGTAAACAATTCATGCTCTTCCATATGAATAGAGTCAAATTGACTTGTAAGCATCTGGAGCTTTTGAATTTTTACAAGATTAGTACCCTCATGTGTAATTTTGAGAATATCCCAAATTTCCTTCGCGGATTCACACGCGGAAATTCTTGTAAATTCAGTCGAGGAAAGAGAATTAAATAAAGCGTTCATACCTTTCCCATTGTAAGAAGATCTTTCAAATTCCTCTTTGGACCATCTAGAGCGAGGTTTTGGGGTAGTAGAATTTCCTACTTCCTCAACAGGATGCACCCAACCGCATTCCACGGATTGCCATACTCGCTCATCAATTGCGATGAGAAAAGCTCTCATCCGCACTTTCCAATAAGCATAATTAGTCCCATCAAAAAGAGGAGGTCTATAAATATTACCACTTTCACCCATGATGATAGATAAACCTAAAACCCGCTCTGATACCAATTGTAGAGTTATTATGGATCCACAAGGATCTAAATAGGTACTATCAAACAACTAGAGGGGGGGGTGAATAGGTGTAATACTTAAAAACTCAATCTCAGTGCAAAATAAAAACCAATGCGGAAAATAAAAACAGCACACCGAGATTTACGTGGAAACTCCAATCCAGGAGAAAAACCACGGGACCAACACGCAATAACAATCCACTAAGAATAGAAGAATAACAAGGTGATTACCGACTCCACGGACTCAACCCCTCCTTCAGCTTCTTCGGACCTTGCGCTGACCGGTTGGATATCCGCGCAATAACAATCCCTAAGAAAAGAAGAATAACAAGGTGATTACCGTCTCCACGGATTTAACCCCTCCTTCAATTTCTTGGACCTCGCGCTCCACCGTTTTGCTCGTCCACTGCTCACGTTCGAATCCACGAACGCACGCTTCGAATCCACGAAACGCCTTTAGCACACCGAATCCACGATGCCACGTCGAATCCACGACGCAAACTCAGTCGATAAGAATATTGACTTCGATGGTGATCCTTTGCTTAGATTATCAATGAAGAACCGTAGAAGAAATCTCTAAGCAAAGATTAGATCAATTCGACCAAAGATATGTTCTTGAAGGAACCATCGAATTGACCTAAAAGAGGCTATAAAGAAGAACGATGAAAACCTAGCCTCTAGGGTTGCTCTCAAGAGTTTTATAAATTGATCGGCCGTAGCTCCCCCCCTTTTTGAGAAACCCTAAGTGTCTATTTATAGTTTAGAAACCTTTGGAAAGAGATAAGAATCAAAAACATACCTTATCTGGAAATTTTACGGACGGCGATCCGGATCGGATTTACTGCGATCCGGATCGTCGTAACGAGATTGACGATTCCAGAAATACCAAGGTTCGGGATCCGGATCGCATTGCCCGATCCGGATCGTTCATACAAATCAGAAAACTTAACATTCGGGATCCGGATCGGAAATTGCATGAATCCGGATCGAAGTCTTGTATGAAGCAACAACCTTCGGGATCCGGATCGTTGGCTCTGATCCGGATCCTGAACAAGTCCGAACACCAGTTTTTGATTATTATGCAATTAAAAGTTTATCCAAGTGTTTCTACACTATAAGAAAGTATTCGGATCACCACAATTATTTAGTTAAACATACCTGATCCTCTTGAATACTTTCTTCTTGAGATTGATGTAACTGATCCACAATTCTTCAACTTCAATCTTCAAGACTCTAGACACTGAGTGTCAACATGAGCTCTTGTTGAATCTTCTCTAAGTCTTTGATTGCTGATTGACAATTTGATCCCTTTAAGACTCCGACTCAACTCACTGACTTGACTCACGAAATATGCCAATACCAAAATGCCGTAACACATTAGTTTGATTCAACTCAAGATGTGAGTATGAAAACCTAGAATCAAACTAATCAATATAGATGAAGAAACATAGAGTATTCTCTAATGATTTCCTTTCTTCTCTATATGTGGATCTAGAGCCGTAAAAGATGATATAGGAAAATGACGGCTATATTGATTCACTGTGGATTAACCCTAGAAAAAAGTCATAGGGTCTATTTATAGGTTAGAAACCCTAGGAAGGAGATAAGAATCAAAAACCTAACATTTCTGGAGATTTTACGGACGGCGATCCGGATCGGATTGGCTGTGATCCGGATCGTCGTAACGAGTCAGGCAATTCCAGAAAAACGAAGGTTCGGGATCCGGATCGAAGTGCATGATCCGGATCGTTCATACAGTTCACCAAACATCAACGTTCGGGATCCGGATTGCGAAGCCTGATCCGGATCGTTCAAGGAAGATGGTAAACTCAGTGTTCGGGATCCGGATCAAGAGAGGCTACGATCTGGATTGAACTGGTGTATGAACGAACCACCTTCGGGATCCGGATCGAACAACCTGATCCGGATCCTGAACATGTCCCAAGTCCAGTTTTTGATTTTTATGCAATGAAAGATTCTTCCAAGTGTTTCTACACTACAAGAAGTATTCGGATCACACAAAATCTTTAGTAAAACATACCTGATCCTTTTGAATTCTTCTTTCTTGAGATTGAGTTAAATGATCCAACTTTCTTCAACTTCAATCTTCAAGACTTGAGACTTTCACGAAACTACGCCAACTCAAATTCCGTAACAATCTCCCCCTTTGGCGGTTTCGTGACAAAACACAGATCCACTAAAGAAAATTCAAAAAGATATTTTTGTTGCTATCACCATACAACAAAAATTTACAATGGAGATCCAAAAATTTCAAAACATGAGATAAACTCCTAAAACAGACTCTAGACTTAGACATCTGTACTATCTGCACAAAGAAATCATTCTTGACAAAAAGAGATCGTTAGATACCTCAAGAATATTTAGCATACAAAACTTAGTACAGAGATAGAGTTTATCTAATCATCATGACATTTGAGAATTCAGATATGTAAGAGAATCATAGTCAAAAACCAACATATCTTCTATGCAATTAAAAACCAAATGTCACAAAAAGTTAGTTCAACATCAACTTGTTAGTCATATTACATGCCCAAATAGTTAGTCGAATAGTTAGTCGAGACATGCAAACAATCACAAGATAAAAACCAAAGTTGAAGTTGAAGTGATACTTACCTTGATGTATAAAAAAATCTTCATCAGCAAGATTTTCACAATCATTGTTCAAGTTCCCTTGATGTTCATTCACATCATCATTGATGTTCATTCACATCATCATCAAGATCACAGTTTTCACAGTTCCAGTTTTCACAAGTTCTTTTCACAAGTTTCTTCTCTAAACTCTCTCCCCCTTTTTGTCACAAACAAAGCCAGAGATTACAGAAGTGGAGAGAATGGGTAACAGTTCAAGTTGGAGAACTAAAGACTCAAATTAAAACCTAAAAAAAAACTGCGCAAAAGAAAGATTTAAACATATGCATATTAAACAGAAATTGGAAGGATACGAATTATTCAGACTCGTCTGAACTGATACAGCCGAGGATTTGGAGTATCTTCTTTAATCGCTTGTTCATTGATGATTGATTCTTATTTACCTTCTTTATCTCTTCCCTTACCTCAATTAGTTCGTTTGATATACGTTCTTGCTCGTTGGAGAGCCTTTGCTGTTCTTTATAGATTGAGGTGACAGATGCATCATCATCAGAAGTTGATTGCGGTGTTTGTTGTGCCGGAGGTGCTGGTTGTGATGGTGGTGCTGGTTGGACTGGAGGAGCTGCTGCCGGTGCAGAGGTTGTTGCTTGTTGTCGTTGTTCTCGTTGCCGGTGAAGAGGTATGAAAGGTTCATCTGGCTTCGTCGAAAGAGACTTTACAATTGTTGTGTCATTGATCGTTCCTAGACTGTGCAGATAGGAACTCGCATTTGTGTCAGCTTTAAATTTGCGAAGAATGCGCATGATGATCATTGGATAGGGTAGTCTCTCTGACGGATGAGCTTGCTCCACATATCGTGCCATCCTTGACCAGATGACGTAGGGAATGTTTAAGTTAGCTCCCATTGCTGCGTTGGGGTTTCCAAGAAGATAAAGGAATATCATTCTTTCCCACCGAAGAACTTTTGTGTTCATGTTTGGAATAACATTGTAACAACCAATAAGGTTTAAGATGCGGTACTCTGGTCGTAGTTCTTTCGAGAAAACGGAGTTTCCTGTCGACCGAGTATTTGGAACACAGATTCCATCAACTACCACTCTCCAGGAGTAGGTGTTGAAGGCTTGATTCTTCAGGTAATGAGTGCCATCGGCTCGGGCGTCCATCTCTAGTACTTCACCAATTAGCTGAGGCGTTACTTTAATTCTGACATTCTTGACTAATGTTTGGAAATCCCGACGCCCGCTTTCCTGATCAACTAGATAGCAGGCATTATGATAAAACATCCTCACTGAGTGAAGACAATACCCAGTGGTCTCCGGGAAATTGCAAATGGAAGCAAGACCTATCTGGTCAAACAAAGTCCCAAACGTCTGAGAACGCTTCTTTAAGGCTTTTACATCAACATGCCTTTCTCCAATGCATTCTCTGTTTTCAAAATCCTTTATTCTAGCCGAGCTGACAACTTCTTGTGGAGGTGCTTGCCTATCAGCTGGTTGCTCAATGGAGATTCCTTGTGCACTCCCTCTTTTTCTCGCACCAGTTTTTCTTTTTGTTCCAACTGGACTTGGTTCCATTGGTGCTTTCCCTTTTTCAGCTGCAGTAGGTTTTGAAGCTTCAGCAGTTGCTTTCCCTTTGGAGACAATGGGAGCAGCTTGCTCAATTTCGATGTTATCCCAGTCGATCGACTCTGTCTCTGATTCAGTGTCGGAATCAACCTTAGTCTTCTTTGCTTTCTTAGCCTTCTTAGGCTTGGCAGTATCCTTGACATGTACCATGGCAGCAAGTAGGAAAATAATCCAAGTGATCACCATTGCTAATGGTTTCTTGAGAAAAAGGAATCCTGTGTAGACCAACTCAAGAACACATGAAAAATTGTTAATTTTCAAAGATTGAAAAATTGTACCCAAACAATCATAATCATGTAGAGAGACTAAGAATCAAATTAGTTTTGCAAAAGGACTTTTAAAAATAGATCAATTGCATGATTTTCGAAAATCCTTATTATATGCCCTAAAACCGAAATTTTAGAAATCGAAGCCTAAAAATCCGTTAATCAGGAGAATACCTAGCATATAATCAAAACTAATCTACCCAGAGTTCTTATTTCAAAAGAAATTTGATCAAAAACCATCCACAAATAAAGTTGATCCAAGAAATTCATCACGTTTGAGGAGGAAAAGAGAAAAACGGTGAAAAACCGAGATTTTGATCAATAAAACTTACTTGAAGTTGAAGAACTTGAGTTTGAAAGCTTCCAGGAAGGATGAAATCTAGAGAGAGAGGCTCTGGAAACTTTGGAACAAAAGATTGGAATAAAAGAAATCAAAAACCCTTTTGTTCTTTATAAAACCTAGCCGCGATCCGGATCAGTTCATAACTGCGATCCGGATCGGCTACCCGCAGTGAGAAACTGCATTCGGGATCCGGATCGGCAGATACAATCCGGATCGTCAGCCCGCAGAAGAATTCCTGCGTTCGGGATCCGGATCATCTAGCCCGATCCGGATCGGCTCCAACTTTTTCTTTAGAAAATTTCAGAGAAATTCAAGAAAAACCAGAAAAAGATTGTAAGCGCAAATGTGTATCAACTTTAAACAAAAATCATCGTTTCATACAACAAGAATTAGATTATGCCAAATCTATCAATAATATCCAAAAATGAAACGAAAATTTACAAAAATTAAATCCCTTAAAGTTGAACACCTTCAATTACATCTAACTTGATCTTATGAGTAATGCCTTTATCAAATCATCAATTCAGTAAAGAAAATGAAATACAAAGATCAATAGATGTTTGAAATCCCAAATATAATAGATAATGTATCTAGACAATCTGTTGAAGAGAGTGGCTCTTTGAGCATCTTTCTCTAAAAAACCCACCTTATACCAACCTTGAAATTTGACAGAGTCAAGTATTTCAACATGCATTTTACTTAATCAAAAAATTTGAACAACCATGCTTGGTATACATGTGGTAGCTGCACACAATACTCGGACGACCGAGGTGGTAGCTCTTTCCTCCATGTGGTGGTAGTTTTCACACTCCTCATTGGGATGTAACTCTTTCCACATCTTTTGAGCATTTTACCTTTTCTATGACTCCCCCTCAATTGGCTATCAATTATTTAAGATATAAAGTATTCAACCAAATATTGATCTCGATTTCATACTCGACTAAGCAGTCAAATAAGATAATGACTATACCAAGATATCATAGAGAGAGAGAAATTGACTTTGATCACTTAGAAGATGATTTAATTAACATAAATGATCATTGCAACAGTGAAATATTATGATGGCAAAAGCATAATAAATTTCTAAATGTGCGAAAAGATGCAATTAAAGTCAATTATGATCTATGCTCAATTAATGTCCTATGTACAAACATAGATAATGAACAAAACAAAAACAAATACAAACCTATCCTAAGCAAAGATTTCAAAAAGAAGATTATTTCAAGGAAAGCATCCCAATTGCTTTTCGTAAATGAATAAAACGTTTTTGATCCAAAGGTTTTGTTAGAATGTCAGCTAATTGATCCTCAGTTGAAATATATGAAAGTTGAAGAGTATTTGATTCAACTAGCTCTCTAAGAAAATGATATCTGAGTTCAATATGTTTGTTCTAGAGTGCAACACAGGGTTTTTAGAAATGTTAATTGCACTAGTGTTGTCACACAGTATTGTTACCGAAGATGCTGAAATGCGGAAGTCGCTCAATACGCTTTTCATCCAAATGAGTTGAGTTGAGCAACTTCCAGCTGAAATGTATTCCGCTTCGGCAGTCGAGAGTGCTATGCAGTTCTGTTTTTTACTGTGCCATGCAACAAGGCAATGGCCAAGATAGAAGCATGCACCACTCGTGCTTTTCCGATCATCCACTGATCCTGCCCAATCGGCATCTGAGTATCCAACAATATCCAAACTTGTTCCCATAGGATACCAAATTCCGAAATTAATTGATCCTTTGATATACCGGATGATCCTTTTCACCGCTTTCAGGTGAACCTCCTTTGGTGCTGATTGATATCTCGCGCAAATCCCAACACCAAAAGATATATCCGGGCGACTAGCCGTGAGGTAAAGTAGACTTCCAATCATACTTCGATACAGTTTCTCGTCTACATTCTCACTATGTGATTCACTTCCAAGTCCCTTGTGGCTAGTTCCCATTGGAGTCGGAAAATCTTTACAATTTTCTAGATCAAACTTTTTGACCAACTCCATTGCATACTTGGATTGACTCAAGTGAATACCTTCATCATTTTGTTTAATTTGCAATCCAAGGAAATAAGTCAATTCGCCCATCATGGACATCTCAAATTCGCTTTCCATGGTCTCCGCGAATTTAGAAGCATCGTTATCTCTTGTTGCGCCAAATACAATGTCATCGACATAGATTTGTGCTACAATGAAATTGCTTTGATAATGCTTCACAAAGAGAGTCCTATCAGCTCCCCCTCGAGTATAGCCCTTCTCCAAAAGGTGCTTTGTTAACCTTTCGTACCATGCTCGCGGTGCTTGTTTCAGACCGTAAAGAGCCTTTTTCAAACGAAAAACATGGTTAGGTTGTTTATGATCCACAAAACCTTCCGGTTGAGCCACATAAACTTCCTCATTTAAAAACCCATTTAGAAATGCGCTCTTAACGTCCATTTGAAATAGTTTGATTTTAAAATGACAAGCAATAGCAAATAGTATACGAATGGACTCGAGTCTAGCTACAGGGGCGAAGGTTTCATCAAAGTCTATACCTTCTACTTGAGAATAGCCTTGGGCAACTAATCGTGCCTTGTTCCTGATGATAGTACCATCCTCATTTTTCTTGTTCTTGAAGATCCATTTGGTACCTATCACATTGTGTTGCTTTGGAGGCTTCGTTAATTCCCAGACTTTGTTTCGCTCAAATTGATGGAGCTCTTCCTGCATTGCTTTAATCCAGTAGTCATCCTGAAGAGCTTCATCTATGTTCTTTGGTTCGATTAAAGATACGTAGCAAGCGAATCCACAAACCAACTGCCTCCGAGTTCTGACTCCTTCTTGTGGATCTCCAATAATATTCGATTCCGGATGATCCTTGGAGATTCGTAACGTTTGTTGAAACGGAGTACTCGGAGATACCTGAGATGATTCCTGCACATCAGATAAACTAGAAGAACCATTAGATGCATCATTAATATTGGAAGTATTATCATGAGAAGATGCACTAGCAGGAGAATCATCATCTAGAGAGATATCGAGGGTAGATTTTCCAGATCCAAAGTGAAAAGCTTCATTTACTTTAACATTTATAGATTCTACGATCGTCTTAGATTCAATGTTAAATACTCGATATGCTCTGCTATTCGTAGAATAACCCAAAAAGATCCCTTCATCACTTCGAGAGTCGAACTTTCCAAGATTTTCACGGTCACGTAAAATGTAACATCGACTCCCGAAGACACGAAAATATTTGATATTGGGTTTTCTACTAAACCACAGCTCATATGGTGTATTTAAAGTTCCTGGGCGCAAGTAAACTCTATTAATGACATAGACAGCGGTGTTCACGGCTTCAGCCCAAAAATGTAGCGGTAAATTCCGGCTATGAAGCATCACACGCGCCATCTCTTGAACAACCCTGTTCTTGCGCTCAACAACACCATTCTGCTGAGGTGTATAGGGTGCCGAGAATTCATGTTTAATTCCATTTGAAGTGCAAAAATCAATGAATTTTGAATTTATGAATTCTCCACCTCTATCACTTCTAACACGAATGATCTTTTCATTCTTTTCAATCATAATACGATGGCAAATCTCATGAAAAGAGTCAAACGTATCAGCTTTCTCTTTTAAAAATGCTACCCAAGAAAACCGAGAGAAATCATCAACCAATAAAAATATGTACCATTTACCTCCCAAAGATGGTTGACGGGTCGGCCCCATTAAGTCCATGTGCAAAAGTTCCAAGGGCCGTTTTGTACCAACGTGGTTCAAGTTCTTGTGTGCAGTCCTAGACTGTTTTCCCTTTTGGCAACCACCACACACAACGTTTTACTTAAATAAAAGCTTTGGAACCCCCTTGACCACGTCCTTGTTTGAAATTCTAGTAAGTTCCTTAAAATTTAAGTGACCTAGCCTTTCATGCCAAAGAGTTTCATTATTCAAAGCAGCTAAGTTACAATTTTCAGAAAATTTATTAGGAATAACATAACAATTGTTTTCAGATCTAACCCCTTTTAAAAAGAAGACATGGTCCTTATCGGTTACTACGCATTCAACAGATGAAAAGTTAACTGAAAAACCATTGTCGCAAAGTTGACTTATGCTTATGAGGTTAGTCTTAAGGCCGTCAACAAATAAGACGTTTTTCAAAATCGGGCCATCTGGAATAGCTACCGTCCCTTTTCCGACAATTTTGGAAGATCGACCGTCTCCGAAAACAACGTGTCCTCCGGAGATTTTCTCAAGATTTTGAAAACTATTTTTGTCACCGGTCATATGACGGGAACACCCGCTATCCAGATACCAAGACGAACTATCATATGCATGCAAGGAAACATTGGAAACAAGACAAGGGAAAATTTCACCTTTGCGCACCCAAACCCTTTTGGAGTGCGTCGGTAATGGTCGAGAAGTTATATGCCTAGGTGAGGGCGTCTTGTTATAGCGATTGTTGTTCCTTGATGAAATCGTCTTGCGCGATGAACTACCAAGTCTCTTTTCATTTGAAAAGTTTTGCTTTGATTTTCGGGGAGGAGCCTTTTTGGTAGTTGTTGCAAGAGGTCCTTGAGATGAGCGTTCGACTCCCGTCTTGCAATATCTTCTTATGTGCCCTGAAACACCACAACGAAAACATACCTTAGGTCTTGACGATCCCAAAGAGGATGAAGTAGGTTTGTTGTCGTTGTTTGTCTTGAATTCCGGTGTCGGAGGAGGAGATACCGACTGAGGCACAAAAACTGTCTCACTCGAACTTGGACTGTTTCCAGTTTGAGTGTATCCGAGGCCGAACCGATTTGATTGACCAAGACCAAGAAGTCTATCCAACTTACTCCTTCCTGAAGAGAATCGCTGTAAGTCATTCTTGAGTTGGAAAATGGTCTTTGTCATTTCCAGGTTATTCTGTCGAGCCTCGTTGTAGAGCTTTGAGAAGTGATTCGCGTTATCCACCAGATTTGTATGTTCCTTCTCAAGTTGCTCATTGGACTCTTGAAGGGAAACATTTACTTTTATCAGGTTTTCCCTTTCCACTTCAAGAGCGTTTGAGAGAGAAGTTGCCCTTTTTGCTTCTTCTTCGAGATCATGCACTCTCCCTCTCAAACTCTTGTTTTGCTTAGCCACTTTCTTTGAATCCCTCAAAAGTCTGTGGTAGGCTAGAGCAAATTCTTCACCTTCCGAATCATCCGATTCATTGTCCGTTGCGTTCTTTTCAACAGTGGAGTTGGACAACGACTCGGATGTACTTGCCATAAAGCACATGAAGGGTGAAGATACGGACGCGTGGAATGCGGTGGAGCTCTTTTCTTCATCACTCGAAGACGACTCATTTGACGTTGAGTTGTCATCCCAAGTGACGACTTGCATCGCCTTCTTCTTTGCCGGATACTTGTTAGGACATTCCGTTGCAATGTGGCCGTAGCCTCGACATTTGAAGCATTGTGGTTGTCCTTCTGAACTTTTCTTATCCTTTGAGAAGTTCTCTTGCTTTCTTGACTTGTAACCTGAAGTACCCTTGCCTTTGTTCGACTTTCCGAAGGATGGAGATTTGCTTGAATTACCCCTTCGAAAATTGCGGCGAAACTTCCTTGTCAAGAGAGCGAGCTGCTTCTCAAATTCCTCCATAGAAAGGTTCTCGTCATCGTCTGACGAGGACGTATCCGCGTCTTCTTCCTTAGTTGTTTTCAACGCATAACCTGAAGACTTAGAAGTGGATGCCTTTCCAGAAGAATTGTTAGTAGTAAAAGTCATTTCATAAGTTTGTAATGAACCAACTAATTCTTCTACACGTATTTCGTCCGGGTGTTTAATAGTTTCAATGGCAGTAACCTTTGGGCGAAATCGTTCAGGAAGAGTTCTTAAGATCTTTCTTACAATCTTAAATTCTGGAATCTTCTCTCCCAGATTAGCACATGAGTTTACGATGTCTTGCAATCGTGTATAGTAGTCCGTGAAAGATTCATTTTCTGCCATTAAGATAGAGTCAAACTTGCTCGTAAGCATTTGCAGTTTCTGAATCTTCACGAGGTTAGTTCCCTCATGTGTAACCTGAAGAACATCCCAGATTTCTTTCGCAGTCTCACATGCCGAGACGCGAGAGAATTCAGTTTGAGATAAGGCATTAAAGATAGCATTAATTCCCTTGCCATTGTAAGAAGATGAATCTAACTCTTCCTTGGTCCATTTCGACCTAGGTTTTAAGGTGCGAACATCACCAATAAATTCAGTTGGATTAGTCCATCCTAATTCAATCGATTGCCACACCCGTTCGTCGATGGAAATTAAAAAGGCTTTCATCCGTACTTTCCAGTACGCATAATTTGTTCCATCGAAGAACGGGGGTCGGTTGATGTTTCCACCTTCAACCATTGTTTACAACCCTATTCCCGCTCTGATACCACTTGTTGGGTTATATGTAATAAGGATCTAAATAGGGGAAAAAACACCTAGAGGGGGGTGAATAGGTGTAAACGCATAAACACTCAAAAAATCATTGCGATAAAAACCCAATGCGGAAATAAAAATAATACGCAAGATTTTTACGTGGAAAACTCCATCACCGGAGTAAAAAACCATGGGACCGATAACACGGCAGAAATCCACTAGAATTAAAACACGTACAAGGTGATTTACCGTACACACTTACGACTCAACCTTTTCCATACGCTCCTAGAGGATCTTCTCCGCTCGCTTCGCGACGCTTCTCGAATCCACGATCTGCGTCCAACGCCGAATCCACGGCGTCCAACGTCGAATCCACGACGTCCGACCGAATCCACGGTCTTCACCCAATAGCACCCTTCGAATCCACGAACGTGCCTCGCTCCGAATCCACGAGAGCGGTTGAACCTTGAATCCACAAGGACACGCGAATCCACGCGCCGATTTTTGGGGTAAATCGTTGTTTTGGGTGGTGATGATCCGCCGAATACTTAGATGAAAGATAGATCGGAAATACCATCTAAGTATTCATTAGTTTGATTCAACTCAAGATGTGAGTATGAAAACCTAGAATCAAACTAATCAATATAGATGAAGAAACATAGAGTATTCTCTAATGATTTCCTTTCTTCTCTATATGTGGATCTAGAGCCGTAAAAGATGATATAGGAAAATGACGGCTATATTGATTCACTGTGGATTAACCCTAGAAAAAAGTCATAGGGTCTATTTATAGGTTAGAAACCCTAGGAAGGAGATAAGAATCAAAAACCTAACATTTCTGGAGATTTTACGGACGGCGATCCGGATCGGATTGGCTGTGATCCGGATCGTCGTAACGAGTCAGGCAATTCCAGAAAAACGAAGGTTCGGGATCCGGATCGAAGTGCATGATCCGGATCGTTCATACAGTTCACCAAACATCAACGTTCGGGATCCGGATTGCGAAGCCTGATCCGGATCGTTCAAGGAAGATGGTAAACTCAGTGTTCGGGATCCGGATCAAGAGAGGCTACGATCCGGATTGAACTGGTGTATGAACGAACCACCTTCGGGATCCGGATCGAACAACCTGATCCGGATCCTGAACATGTCCCAAGTCCAGTTTTTGATTTTTATGCAATGAAAGATTCTTCCAAGTGTTTCTACACTACAAGAAGTATTCGGATCACACAAAATCTTTAGTAAAACATACCTGATCCTTTTGAATTCTTCTTTCTTGAGATTGAGTTAAATGATCCAACTTTCTTCACCTTCAATCTTCAAGACTTGAGACTTTCACGAAACCACGCCAACTCAAATTCCGTAACACTTTCTTTTCCTCTCTCTGTAACCAGGGGAGAAGGGAGGAGGAGGAGTCCATATATATAGAGAAGAGAGTGTCCACAGGGTGAAAAGGAAGGTTGGAGGAGTGAAATTACAGATTTGCCCAAGCCTAAAAACCAACCTAAATTGCCTTCAGCAAGCTGGGGTACCGGTACTCTCCATGTAGTACCGGTACCCAAGTCCATGTTCCGGAACCCCCCTCCCTTGTTCCGGAACACCAAGCCAAAAGAAAACCGCAAGAGCCGCCCCACTGCGCAAGCGCAAACTGCGCAAGCGCGCCGCCCGCAGCGCGCGCGCCCGCCTGTGCGCAGCCCGCCTGCGCGCGGCCCGCTGTGCAAGCGCGCACTGCGCAAGTGCGCACTGCGCAAGCGCGCACTGCGCAAGCGCGCGGCCTGCAGCGCGCGCCCCCGCCTGTGCGCGGCCCACCTGCGCGTGGCCCGCAGCACGCGCGCCCGCTTGCGTGCGCCCGCCGCTGCGCGCGGCGCCCAAGCGCGCCCGCGCAGAGCTTGCACCAGCCGCGCGTGGCGCCTCCGCGCGCCCGCGCGGCACCCACGGCTGGCCCCTCCTCCACTCACAACAACACCAACGTCAAAACCACCAACTAAAAAGATTCAATTCAACTCCGAAACCAAGCTTTCTCTTTCTCTCACTAGAAAACTGCAATGTGCCTCAATGAGGCTCGACGCGCGCAAGCTCCGCCCGGCTTCCAACGGTTGGTCCCCACTACTAGCACACCATCGCCTCTCTCATTGTCTTCTTTTACTTCTCCACAAATCCCCTTCTTCTTCTCTTTCTTCTTCATCCTTTAATTCCTCTATTCTTGTTCTTTTCCTCTGTTGTGAATCAGGGGAGGAGATACTGATGTGGCAATGCTAATTAAAGGGGCTAATTAGAGGAGCTTGGGTTCATGGTGCATGGTGCATGGTGAAAGAGAACCCCAACACACTTTCCAACACCAACACCAACACCAACACCAAACCCACTCCCCCGCACACATCTTTCTCTTTTATTTTCTCTAATTCCCTCTCTCAGCTAATTATCCACATTTAATTAATTAATTTAATAATCCAATTTAAGGCAACTCCGACTCACTTTTAGCCCTCAGGGCCTCCGCATCAGTCCGGAACCTCCCGAACCCCGCTGTAATATGAAAATACACATGCTCAAAGGTTTTCCCCCTAAAAAATCTCAACCATGGAATCGGTATGCTCAATCCAAAAACCAGTTCCATTAACCGCCGACTCCAACTCGCTTTTCACCTTCGGGGTCTCCGCACCAGTCCGAGACCTCCCGAACTTCACTGTAAACTGAAAATACACATGTTCCAAACTCTTTCCAACTTTTCTGCAAACAACAGTGGTGTCGCGGCTCAAACAAACCAGTCCTCTAACGGCGCACGATGCCCGGAAAAACTCCGATTCAAGCTGGGGCTTCCGCGTCGATCCGAATCAACCCGAACTCATCTGTAAACATATATGGAACACGCCCGAGACGATATCTCCGCACCCCGCCTTTTTGCGAGGTCGGTACACTCCACAAAATCCCGGTACTCTACACTCTCCCCTCCTTAAAAAGGTTTCGTCCCCGAAACCAAAAATAAATCCATAACTCAGGAGGGTGTCTCAATCAGATAGGGATAGGAGATCCCGAACTCATTCTCAGGCTCTCAGGTGGTCATTCTCACTCATCAGGATGGCTCCACTGAATCTTCATCCAGGATATAACGCGATTAAACAAATTCTTTTGCCCCACCAGCAGGAATTGCATCGGCCACTCCCAAATGTCTCAAATCCTCATCCAACTCTAATGGAGTAAAGTCCAAAACATGCCAAGGATCAAACACACATCCTTCAACTAGATAATTACCCGTGGACCAACTTCCGTGTAAACTCAAATCTATGCAAATCCCCGCGGTTAGTGGCTTCCAAAAATCAGTGTCTCCAGTACCAACTCCCGGCCTCTATTTGGCATAACTCCTACGTTGCTCCTTAGCAACCACATGCTCAAAATTCTACAATTACACTCTCACAATCCTCCACAGGGAAAGAAATTCAACATCGGAAACATTTCCCCAAATTTCCAACTCTCAAATTCCAAGGTTGCACTACTTGCCTAGACAAGGCGTAACTGACCATAAAGACCTCGCCAGGATCATAATGTGATAACAAACATGCATCACTGAAAACTCTGCCCACCGGCGTTCATCCAATCACTGCTGGTATCGTTCTTAGCTTTAACTTCTCCAAGCTACACTGGCCCACTTACTCCAAAAGCATCGAACCTCCGCCACTATCATAGATCTAGGCCTCACCCAAACGGCATCACTCTTCGTTGGGTCTACAGACATTCTTGCAGCTGAAATCACATGGCCTATCAACAGAACCTTCCGAAGTCAGAGTGCATACTTTCCCAACTTGGCAACAATTTCTTCTCGATAGAAGTCGCAACACTATCCTCAAGTGCTCCTCATGCTCTATGTCACCTCGGAAATAAATCCAAATATCCCCGACGGGCACTGCTACTAACCCATCCAAACACAGCTGGAATATACCCAATTCCTCAAGTCCCAAAAGCAGCAGGGCATTAGTCGATCCATTTGACCACGCTATAACTCACAATGCCCCTACCGGGTCCTGAACACTATCAGGGCACCGCCCTCGGTTATATGGTTCCATAAGGCTATCAATCTCAAAAAGGCATCTGCCAAACCACAATCCAACCTGTCCGTGCTCAAACCATCATAGAACCCTCACCGTTGTGTACTCACAACATGGTATCACTGCCGCGTACCAACGGCATGGCATCAACACCGTGAATTAACGGCGTGGCATCCTACTCAAGTATCAATCTCTCAAATCCTTACTGTCGTAATCCCACGACGTGGTACTGGGTCACATAGACCCCTCGATCCCTCATATCCGCAACTGCGCTATCAGCTCTCAGTCTCACGGGTGCTACTCCAAGAGGTGCTATCGAAGTCGGCGCAGTTCCAAAACTATGTCGACCACTATCACGATCTCAATCTCACCTAACGGCAGCTTCAATACCAGCTCAGGTAGACTCCAACCCGGGATCACACGGGCGATAAGGATATCCTTTAGTCCCGGTGCAGCCGCAGGCATCTCCTCTACAATCGCTAGCAAGCGATACGACCACGACTCAACCTCAGTCGTGGTCTAGCCTCCTCTATAAATACACTCCTCCTGACCAGGTCCACGAAGGGTCTTTGTCCTCTCTCGACAATCCATGATAGCATAACGTGGGATATCCAATCCCAATCCAACCTCATATCAATATCTCAGAGCTGATGTTGGACTAAAAACTCAATGGATCAAATCCAATGTCCTAACTGCACTGGGCAGGGTTGGCAACACTCAACCATGTGCTAAACGTGATCTAGAACCTGATCCTCACGTGCACAAGCCAACCATCCTATCTCAGGCCCACGCGAAGCTACCCCTGCTCTACTAAAACACGCGCAAGCGGTGTCAGCATCAAACATGCTCCCACTATGACAACTGTCAGCAGAACCACACCTGGTAAGACGCGATCCAATATCCTGGCGTTCTCAATCAGCTACACAATCTCATCCACTAGATGCTGGTGGCCATCGCTCCATCTGTCTCGGCGTCACGGCTTTATCGGCCTACCAGTAAGTCGGACGAACCTCTATATCATGAAGGGGTAGAGGGGTGCCGTCACAAGCGGCAAATCCACGAGCACCACTCTGGGACACTCTGCCTGAAAAAAAATATCCTGGCTATCCACATAAAAAGCATCGCTCGTTCTGAGATCACTCTATGGCGATGAATGCAGCCCACCGCAAAAGGCACAATCAACCCATACTGCCGCTGGTGTCTCGACTGTCGAGAACCTCCTGGTCTCCATCTCCTCTGAGACCTATGACCCTAAACAGAAACCATGGCAACTTCGATCCACTCGACTGTCCCCAAAATCAGGCGATACTGGACGCCTCTCTCAGGAGCTGGTCGCTCGCTCTCTGTCCCTCTCGGACACGATCACTGAGGCTCGGTCAATCCATCGAGCCTGCACAATCGTGGCATCTAAAGTCGGCGGTTGCCGAAAAAGCACAAGGTGATAGAAAACTCGATGCAGTCCCCTCTCGAACTCGAACAATCTTCTGAGCCTCATCCTGGGTATCATGGGGCACACTGCTCATCAATCCTAGAATCTCTCTCCAGGTCATCCACTGCGCTCCCGGTGGTCCAACAGGACGAACTTGACGCCACCAACTCTCGGCGTCCTTAACCAAAAGTGCGCAACCAAGTGCACCTGACGTTTCTCCTGAATGAACAATTCCTCAAACAATTTCTCCATAGCAGCAAACCAGTTCTCGACCTCCCAAGGCTCCAACTCTGCCCTGAAATCTGCAGGGGATGAAACTGGATGAGGTACATAACCGATTGACAATCTCTTGCTGCTCCAGCACTATCCACAGTGCGATCTGGGTCGAAGTCGACGATGTCGCGGACGGAGGTACTACTGGCGATACCTCAGTCGATGCTCTCTGCTCGAGCATGCGCATCACGTGCTCCATGCTCTCTTCCTGGCGCCGCATCGCCTCAAATAACTAAGCTACTTGGCTCGCAATTCATGAACCTCACTCTGCTCTATCTATTCCGCCTCCCGCTGTTCGTGCTCTTCATCCAAGGTCGAACACGTCTTCACCGCCGCACGACGTCTCGGAGGCGTCAAAAACCACTGCAACAGAACAAACATTAGGACGAAGAACTCTCTCGACCCAATCAAGCGAAAGTCTAGAACATGTTATGTCACGCCCCGGGGTCGAAACTGCGATCCGGGCTCGCCAACAGATCCGCCATCTGTACGGAAACTGCCGCACAGACGAAGCGTCTACCCTGCAAGTCAGATCTATACCTAAAAACATGTATCAAAGCTGAAACTAAAACCAAAAGCTATAGAATAAAACTGAACATCTGGAATAGTAAAAACTCTACTAGTACACAAATCCTCAAGGTACAAAGTCTCACAGGAATAAAACAGATACTATCCTCACTAGTCTCTCAGAATGTTCAGTACAAAAGTGGAAACATAAAATATAACGGGTACATCTACCTCAGACTCTCAATGCTGGTAAGGAACTAATCGGCCGCGTCCTCACCTCGATCTGCTGTCTCCGCGCGAACCAAGCCGGAACAGCTGCCTCAACCTGTCACCGCAGCGGGTGTGAGATCTACTGCAGAAGGCAGATCTCAGTGGGTACCGTCCCAATATCCACGGTATGCCCACTAAGTCTACTGGAGGCAAAACAGATAGGTATGCAGATAGATAGGTAGATAGATAAATAATGGTAAGCTGAAATAGAGACGAGGCACTATCCCATAAGGAAACTCAAATATCAAATGACACTATAATTCATCTCAAAACTCAAAAAGAGCCCCCTCGGCTCCCAGGCACGAGGTCAAATGCACCCTGAATCATTGCCATATCTCAGGCAAACTCATAATTTAAAAACTACCTTTGAAAATGATGTTTTTCCTTAAAACGGACTTTCTCGATTTTTAAAATGATCAAGGTGCAAAAATAATGTCCACAGAACATGCAGCCTAGTGTCATATGATAACAGGAGTATACTAAAAATAATCTGGGGTTCTAAATAATTTTCTAAAAATTTCCAGGCAACTATCAGATGTAAAACTGTGAAAGTACCATGATAAACATGATCAAAATGCATCCAGGAGCATTAAAGGGCATTCCATAAATTTTGGAGAAATTCCAACCCACCTGGAACGCTTTCCGCAAGCAACGCTGAAGTTGGTGTAGAGCTGAAACCTCGAACTGATAAAAATTTCCGACAACGCACCGCGTGCGCGCACCCTGTCACAAACTTGGAAAAATCCCCGGTGTTCGAATAAAAATCCTGAGTCCACTACAAAATCTCACGCGCCACCGGCTCACTCCCCAGTCAACATGTAACACACCCAACACACAGTTCACACCAACACTTCAGCCCAAAATGATCCACAACACAATTCTTAGAAGCTCCAACATTAACATCTGCCCACATTAGGTCCATCTCAACATTTACACTCTAAGCTTCAGCACAAATTAACAATTTGCTCCCATCACAGCACAAAACACCAACACATCCATTACACATTCCATAACTCACAGCACCAACCCAAATATTCAAATCCACCTACTCTCTCTCAAGTTGCATCTGTACACACCACATACAACCACTACTACATTCATCAAAAGTCCACCACAATCACAGCTTACACTTAAAACAATACAAGCTCACATTACCACAAAAAACTAATAATTCCACATCACATACATCTCTCTTCACAAGAACCTCAGCACTCTACAATCCACAAATTTATTTCCTCTAATACATTCCCAAAGAAAACACAATACACTATAATTCTCCTCTGCACCCATAAAACACATCTCACCACATCAAGTCCCCCCAACTCGAAAACTTACAATTAAAATACAACTTCAATTAAGCTAGTTACATAATTCCACCCTACACAAGGATAAACACACACACTAATACATCCCAGAACCAATTGCTTCCCAGGAATCACCATCAACACCATAAAAGCTCCCTTTGCACATCAAATAGAATGCTCAATTAAACACCATACCCCTACCAGGCTCTGCTGCATTTCCACAAAAACATCCAACTCTAGAGGAAACGCGAGCCACGCAAGTGATCTGGCTCCGCACAGCACTAAGGCGAAAACGCGCCACTCAACGTCGCCGTCCTGCGAGGGAAAAGGAAGAAAACCAAGAAATCAGAAAAAGTCCGGCCAACACGCACGCCGATCGCTCGCAGCAGCCGCGCGCGCCGCTGCCGCGGTCGCGCTGCTCCGCCGCTGCCGAAGACAGCTGTGCTGCAGTCGCCGCGCGCCGCCAGGCCCGCTGCGCGCTGCCCTGGCGCGTGCCGCGCGGCGCAGGGGCTGCTGCAGCCAGCCGCGGGGCTCCCTGGGCCACTGCGCGGCGCATGGGCCCGCCGCGCGGCGGCCCAGCCTGCTACGAGCGCGCCCAGCGCGCTAGCAGTGCCCCCGCGCGCTTGCCGCGCGCCCTGCGCGGCGCCCTGCGCAGCGCCCGCGCGGCAGAGCGCGCCAGCCGCGCGCGCACCCTTGTGCGCGCGCGCGGCTCCCCCCTTGCCGCAGCCTCCATAGCAAAACGCCTCCATGGACAAACAGTCCAGAGCAACTCCAGCACACTCCCTCTCTAACCGAGCTCACCTCTCACTAAAAACTGAGCTCACTCTCTCTCTCTCTCTAAAAACACAAAAAACTGCTGCTCACCTTGATCGCGGCTCGGTGCGCGCTCCACACGACCCCAAGCAGCAAGCCTCCACAAAACCTCTCTCCAAAACTTCATTTCTTCTTCCTCCTTCTTCTCTTTTCCCCTTCTTTCCCTCATTCTCTCATCCTCTGTTCCATTCTAAAACCTCTGTTGGAGGCAGGGAGAAGGAGGTGACGTGGCTCTTCATAATTAGGGAAACCCAATTAGCTGTGGTGGTGGTTGGAGCAATAAATGCTCCACCAAAAAAAATAATATCTTATTCCTCAATTTAAATGTATTCTCTAATCCACTTTCTTACATAATCCATTCTTTCTCATTTCCAATACTCCACAGACCTTAAGTCACAATATGCCACTAATTAATTTAATTAATTAATTAATCCATTAAATGCCCCCATCAACTCACTTTTTGCCCTCGGGGCCTCCGCACCAGTCCGGAACCTTCCGAACTCCGCTATAAACTGAAATTACACATGCTCAAAGCTTTTTCTTCTCAAAAAGCTCAACCGTGGAGTCGGTGTGCTCAAACCAAAAACCGGCTCCAAAACTGCCAACTCCAACTCACTTTTTGCCCTCGGGTCTTCCGCGTCAGTCCGGAACCTCCCGAACTCCGCTGTAATCACAAAGTATACCTGTTCCAAGTATTTCCAAATTTTCTGCACCCCACTGTGGAGTCCAGGCTTCCCCGAAACCAGTCCTCTATCGGTTCACAAAGCCCGGAAAACTCCAAATCGTGCTGGGCTTCCGCGTTGATCCGAATCAACCCGAAATCATCTGTAAACGCATAAGCAACATGCCCGAGGCAATTCCGCCGCACCACGCCATCTTGCGAGGTCGGCGTGCCATCCGAAATCCCGGTATCCTACACTCTCCCCTCCTTAAAAAGGTTTCGTCCTCGAAACCCAAAATAAATCCATAACTCAGGAGGGCGACTCAATCCAAAAGGGGATAGGGGGTCCCTAACTCATCATCGGGCTGACAGGTGGCCGTACTCGCCCAACAAAAGCTCCCCGGGACCTTGCCCAAAAGCACTATCTGACTACAAAACTCTTCTGCCTCATAGCAAAAATTGCATCGGTTGCTCCTAAAAGCTTCAATCCTCATCCAACTTCATGAAGTGCAATCCAAATCGTGCAAGGGATCAAAAACACTTCTTCCAGGCAGATAAAACTCCCCGCGTAAACTCATAATGCCTCCACTGGTTCCTGATCACTATCAGGGCACAGCCCTCGGCTGTATGATTCCATAATGCTATCAATCTCTCGAAGGCATCCGCCAAGCACAATCCAAATCTGCCCGTGTTTAAACCATCCAAGAAATCTCACCGTTGTGTACTCACAACGTGGTGTCACTGCCGTGCACCAACGGCGTGGCATCACAACCGTGTATCAATGGTGTGGCATCGTACTCAATATCCAACTCTCGGATCCTCACTATCGTATTCCCACTACGTGGTACTGGGTCACACAGACCTCTCTGTTGGGTTATATGTAATATAGATCTAAATAGGGGAAAAAACACCTAGAGGGGGGTGAATAGGTGTAAACGTATAAACACTCAAAAATCGTTGCGATAAAAAACCCAATGCGGAAATAAAAATAACACGCAAGATTTTTACGTGGAAAACTCCATCACCGGAGTAAAAAACCACGGGACCGATAACACGGCGAAATCCACTAGAATTAAAACACGTACAAGGTGATTTACCGTACACACTTACGACTCAACCTTTTCCATACGCTCCTAGAGGATCTTCTCCGCTCGCTCCACGACGCTTCTCGAATCCACGATCTGCGCCCAACGCCGAATCCACGGCGTCCAACGTCGAATCCACGACGTCTGACCGAATCCACGGTCTTCACCCAGTAGCACCCTTCGAATCCACGAACGTGCCTCGCTCCGAATCCACAAGAGCGGTTGAACCTTGAATCCACAAGGACACGCGAATCCACGCACCGATTTTGGGGAAATCGTTGTTTGTGGGTGGTGATGATCCGCCGAATACTTAGATCAAAGATAGATCGGAAATACCATCTAAGTATTCATTAGTTTGATTCAACTCAAGATGTGAGTATGAAAACCTAGAATCAAACTAATCAATATAGATGAAGAAACATAGAGTATTATCTAATGATTTCCTTTCTTCTCTATATGTGGATCTTAGGCCGTATAAAAATGATATTTGATTATGACGGCTCTATCTCGATTAGCCCTAGAAAAAGAGTCATAGGGTCTATTTATAGGTTAGAAACATTTGGAAGGAGATAAGAATCAAAAACCTAACATTTCTGGAATTTTTTACGGACGGCGATCCGGATCGGATTTGGGCGATCCGGATTGCAGTAGCAAGAAAGACGGTTTCCAGAAAAACAATCGTTCGGGATCCGGATCGGAATGCCTGATCCGGATCGCTCATACAATTCAGAAAACTCAACGTTCGGGATCCGGATCGTGAGATGCTGCGATCCGGATTGAAGTAATGTATGAAACAACAACCTTCGGGATCCGGATCGCTGGCTCTGATCTGGATCCTGAACATGTCCGAACACCAGTTTTTGACTTTTATGCAATTAAAAGTTCTTCCAGGTGTTTCTACACTACAAGAAGTATTCGGATCACCAATAAACTTTAGTTAAACATACCTGATCCTTTTGAATTCTTCTTTCTTGAGATTGAGTTAAATGATCCAACTTTCTTCACCTTCAATCTTCAAGACTTGAACCTTTCACGAAACTACGCCAACTCAAATTCCGTAACAATCTCCCCCTTTGGCGGTTTCGTGACAAAACACAGATCCACTAAAGAAAATTCAAAAAGATATTTTTGTTGCTATCACCATACAACAAAAATTTACAATGGAGATCCAAAAATTTAAAAACATGAGATATAAACTCCTAAAACAGACTCTAGACTTAGACATCTGTACTCTCTGCACAAAGAAATCATTCTTGACAAAAAGAGATCGTTAGATACCTCAAGAATATTTAGCATTCAAAACCTAACAGAGATAGAGTTTATGCTCACCATGACATTGAGTGATTCAGATATGTAATAAGATCACAATCAAACATTGACATATCTTCTAAGCAATAAAATTCCAAATGTCATAACTTTGCTTTGTTAGTAATCAATCAACTTGTTAGTAATAATATATGTCCAAATAGTTAGTCGAATAGTTAGTAGGAACATGCAACAAATCACAAGATAAAAACCAAAGTTGTGATACTTACCCTTCACCAAAGTCAAAGTTGAAGTGATACTTACCTTGATGTTCACACATTCACATCATCATTGTTCAATCATTGTTCAAGTTCTCTCTAAACTCTCTCCCCCTTTTTGTCACAAACAAAGCCAAAAGTACAAAAATTTTAAGGAGAGTTAAATAGATCAGAATAAAGAAACGTGAGAGCTGAATAATAACAAAAACGTAAAAACCTGCAAAATAAAGATTAGAAACAAAAATTTATGCAGAGTCGTCGGAGCTGATACACCCAAGCTTCTGAAACATTTTCTTGATCCGTTTGTTCATAGAAGCTTGTTCCTTCTTAACTTCTTTGATATCCTCTCTCATTTCAGCGAAATCAGTAGCCATGCGTTCTTGCTCGTTTGAGAGTCGCTGTTGTTCCTTAAAGATTGAGCTAACCGACGCATCATCATCAGACGTTGATGGAGGTGCTGGTTGTGCTGCTGGTGTAAAGGTTGTTGCTTGTTGTTGTTGTGCTCGTTGACGGTGAGAAGGTATTATGGGATCATCTGGCTTCGTCGAGAGAGACTTCACAATTGTTGTCTCATTAATGGTGCCCAAACTGTACATGTATGAGCTCGCGCTTGTATCGACTTTAAACTTTTTGAGGATGCGCATGATTATCATTGGGTATGGTAGTCTCTCCGTGGGGTGAGAGTGTTCCACATACCGCGCCATCCTTGACCAAATGAGATAAGGAATATTCAAGTTTGCTCCCATCAATGCGGCCGGGTTTCCAAGAAGATAAAGGAATAACATCCTGTCCCATCGAAGAACCTTCGTATTCATGTTGGGAAGAATGTTGTAGCAGACAATGAAGTTTATATACCGATACTCTGGTCGAAGCTCTTTAGAGAAAACAGAATTTCCGGTTGACAAAGTATTCGGAACACAAATTCCATTAACTACAACTCTCCAGGAGTTGTCGTTGAAGCTTTGAGTTTTTAGGTAATGGAGTCCATCAGCTCTGGCTGTCATACCTAGCACATCTCCAATCAGTTGGGGTGTGACTTTGATTTTGATATTTTTAATCAAAGTGTGAAATTCTCGACGTCCATCAACGTGATCAATTAGACTTGCAGCGTTCTGATAAAACATTCGAACTGAGTGTGGACAGTACCCAGTAGTCTCAGGGAAGTTGCAAATTTGAGCAAGACCAACTTGGTCAAACAGAATCCCAAAGACTGCAGATCGTTCCTTCATTGGTTTGACATTGACATGTCTCTCGCCAATGCATTCCCTCTTCTCAAAATCCTTGATTCTTGCGGAGCTGATGAAGTCTTGTGGAGAAGGCTGTCTAGCAACTGGTTCCTCAATGGTAATTCCCTGAGCACTGCCTCTTTTTCTTGCACCGGTTTTTCTTCTTGTCCCAACTGGATTTGGATCCATAGGGGCTTTTCCTTTTTCAGCTGTAGAAGGCTTTGAAGCTTTTGATGTTTCCGTAGGAGCTTTTCCTTTCGAAGCAGTGGGTGTTGTTGCTTCAACTTGAAGCTCATCCCAATCAATTGATTCTGTTTCCGACTCTGTATCGGAATCATCCTTAGTCTTCTTCGCTTTCTTAGCCTTCTTAGGCTTGGCAGTATCCTTGACATGTACCATGGCAGCAAGTAGGAAAATAATCCAAGTGATCACCATTTTGATTGCTAGTGAAAAATGTATCCTGTGAAGACCAACTCAAGAACACATGATAAATTGTTAATTTTCAAAGATTTGAAAAATTGTACCCAAACAATCACAATCATGTAGAGAGACTAAGAATCAAATTAGTTTTGCAAAAGGACTTTTAAAAGTAGATCAATTGCATGATTTTCGAAAATCCTTATTATATGCCCTAAAACCGAAATTTTTAGAAATCGAAGCCTAAAAATCCGTTAATCAGGAGAATACCTAGCATCTAATCAAAACTAATCTACCCAGAGTTCTTATTTCAAAAGAAATTTGACCAAAAACCATTCAAAAACGAAAAAGATAGAAAAATCTCATCACGTTTTGAAGAAAATAGAGAAAAACTGTGAAAAACGGGATTTTGATCAATAAAACTTACTTGTATTCGAAGAACTTGAGTTTGGAAAGCTCCAAGGTGCAATAGTTCTAGAGAGAGAGGCTCTAGAGACTTGAGAACAAAAGATTAAGGTAAAAGAAATCAAAACCCTCTTGTTCTTATTAAAACCCTAGCCGTGATCCGGATCGGATCGAGATTTCGATCCGGATCGGCCAGCCGCAGGAAGAAGCCTGCGTTCGGGATCCGGATCAGCTTGCCCGATCCGGATCGGCTCCAACTTTTTCTTCAGAAAAATTTAGAAAAATTTCATAAGATCCAGAAAAAGTATGTAAGCACAATCGTGTATCAACTTTAAACAAAAATCATCGTTTCATACAACAAGAATTAGATTATGCCAAATCTATCAATAATATCCAAAAATGAAACGAGAATTTACAAAAATTAAATCCCTTAAAGTTGAACACCTTCAATTACATCTAACTTGATCTTATGAGTAATGCCTTTATCAAATCATCAATTCGGTAAAGAAAATGAAATACAAAGATCAATAGATGTTTGAAATCCCAAATATGGTAGATAATTTATCTAGACAATCTGTTGAAGAGAGTGGCTCTTTGAGCATCTTTCTTTAAAAACCCACCTTATACCAACCTTGAAATTTGACGAAGTCAAGTATTTCAACATGCATTTTACTTAATCAAAAATTGAACAACCATGCTTGGTATACATGTGGTAGCTGCACACAATACTCGGACGACCGAGGTGGTAGCTCTTTCCTCCATGTGGTGGTAGTTTTCACACTCCTCATTGGGATGTAACTCTTTCCACATCTTTTGAGCATTTTACATTTCTTTGACTCCCCCTCAATTGGCTATCAATTATTTAAGATATAAAGTATTCAACCAAAAATTGATCTCGATTTCATACTCGACTAAGCAGTCAAATAAGATAATGACTATACCAAGAGATCATTGAGAGAGAAATTAACTTTGATCACTTAGAAGATGATTTAATTAACATAAACAATCATTGCAACAGTGAAATATTATGATGGCAAAAGCATAATAAATTTCTAAATGTGCGAAAAGATGCAATTAAAGTCAATTATGATCTATGCTCAATTAATGTCCTATGCACAAACATAGATAGTGAACAAAACAAAACAAAAACAAAACCTATCCTAAACAAAGGTTTCAAAAAGAAGTTTATTTCAAGGAAAGCATTCCAATTGCTTTTCGCAAATGAATAAAACGTTTTTGATCCAAAGGTTTTGTTAAGATGTCAGCTAATTGATCCTCAGTTGAAATATATGAAAGTTGAAGAGTATTTGATTCAACTAGCTCTCTAAGAAAATGATATCTAAGTTCAATATGTTTTGTTCTAGAGTGCAACACAGGGTTTTTAGAAATGTTAATTGCACTTGTGTTGTCACAAAGAATTGTTACCGAAGATGCTGAAATCCGGAAGTCGCTCAACACACTTTTCATCCAAATGAGTTGGGTTGAACAACTACCCGCTGAAATGTATTCCGCTTTGGCAGTCGAGAGTGCTATGCAATTCTGCTTTTTACTGTGCCATGCAACAAGGCAATGGCCAAGATAGAAGCATGCACCACTCGTGCTTTTCTGATCATCCACTGATCCTGCCCAATCGGCATCTGAGTATCCAACAATATCCAAACTAGTTCCCATAGGATACCAAATTCCGAAATTAATTGATCCTTTGATGTACCGGATGATCCTTTTCACCGCTTTCAGGTGAACCTCCTTTGGTGCTGATTGATATCTCGCGCAAATCCCAACACTAAAGGATATATCCGGGCGACTAGCCGTGAGGTAAAGTAGACTTCCAATCATACTTCGATACAGTTTCTCGTCTACATTCTCACTTTGTGATTCACTTCCAAGTCCCTTGTGGCTAGTTCCCATTGGAGTCAGAAAATCCTTCGAATTTTCTAAGTCAAACTTTTTAACCAACTCCATTGCATACTTGGATTGACTCAAGTGAATACCTTCATCATTTTGTTTAATTTGCAATCCAAGGAAATAAGTCAATTCGCCCATCATGGACATCTCAAATTCGCTTTCCATGGTCTGCGCGAATTTAGAAGCATCATTATCTCTTGTTGCACCAAATATAATGTCATCGACATAGATTTGTGCTACAATGAAATTGCTTTGATAATGCTTCACAAAGAGAGTCCTGTCAGCTCCCCCTCGAGTATAGCCCTTTTCCAAAAGGTGCTTTGTCAACCTTTCGTACCATGCTCGCGGTGCTTGTTTCAGACCGTAAAGAGCCTTTTTCAAACGAAAAACATGGTTAGGTTGTTTATGGTCTACAAAACCTTTCGGTTGAGCCACATAAACTTCCTCATTTAAAAACCCATTTAGAAACGCGCTCTTAACATCCATTTGAAATAATTTGATTTTAAAATGACAAGCAATAGCAAATAGTATACGAATGGACTCGAGTCTAGCTACAGGGGCGAATGTTTCATCAAAGTCTATACCTTCTACTTGAGAGTAGCCTTGAGCAACTAATCGTGCCTTGTTCCTGATGATAGTACCATCCTCATTTTTCTTGTTCTTGAAAATCCATTTGGTACCTATCACATTATGTTGCTTTGGAGGCTTCGTTAATTCCCAGACTTTGTTTCGCTCAAATTGATGGAGCTCTTCCTGCATTGCTTTAATCCAGTAGTCATCCTGAAGAGCTTCATCTATGTTCTTTGGTTCGATTAAAGATACGTAGCAAGGGAATCCACAAACCAACTGCCTCCGAGTTCTAACTCCTTCTTGTGGATCTCCAATAATATTCGATTCCGGATGATCCTTGGAGATTCGTAGCGTTTGTTGAAACGAAGTGCTCGGAGGTATATGAGATGATTCCTGCACATCAGATAAACTTGAAGAACCATTAGATGCATCATTAATATTGGAAGTATTATTATGAGAAGATGCAATGGCAGGTGAATCATCATCTAGAGAGATATCGAGGATAGATTTTCCAGATCCAAAGTGAAAAGCTTCATCTACTTTAACATTTATAGATTCTACGATCGTCTTAGATTCCAAGTTAAATACTCGATATGCTCTACTATTTGTAGAATACCCCAAGAATATCCCTTCGTCACTTCGAGAGTCAAACTTTCCAAGATTTTCACGGTCACGTAAAATGTAACACCGACTCCCGAAGATGCGAAAATATTTGATGTTGGGTTTTCTACCACACCATAGTTCATATGGTGTATTTAACGTTCCCGGGCGCAAATAAACTCGATTAATTACATAGATTGCAGTGTTCACAGCTTCAGCCCAAAAATGTAGCGGTAAATTCCGGCTGTGAAGCATAACACGTGCCATCTCTTGAACAACCCTGTTTTTGCGCTCGACAACACCATTCTGTTGAGGTGTATAGGGTGCAGAGAATTCATGCTTAATACCGTTTGAAGTGCAAAAGTCAATGAATTTAGAGTTAACGAATTCTCCACCTCTATCACTTCTAACACGAATGATCTTTTCATTCTTTTCAATCATAATACGAAGGCAAATCTCGTGAAAAGAATCAAAAGTATCAGCTTTCTCTTTTAAAAATGCTACCCAAGAATATCGAGAGAAATCATCAATCATCAAGAAAATATACCATTTACCTCCCAAAGATGGTTGACGAGTTGGCCAAAAGAAAGAAAAATAGTCTACATAAACTACACAACATTTAATCGTAGAACGATTAAAGACAAGGAAGGATTTCACCTTTGCATACCCAAACCTTTTGAGTTTTGGAGTATGTTGGCAATGGTTGAGAAATTTTCCTTGATGAAGACGTCTTGTATGATTGATCTTTTTCTTTTGTCATCGTCTTGTTTGAAGTACTACCAATGTTCTTTTCTTTTGAAAAGTCCTTCTTTGAATTCCGGGGAGTGAACTTATTGGTAGTAGTTGCAAGATGTGGTTGATTTGATCTTTGAGCTCCAATCTTGCAATTTCTTTCAATGTGCCCTACAAAGTTACAACGAAAACATATCTTAGTACTTGACGATCCCGAGGAGGATGAAGTAGGCTTGTTGTCGTTGCTTGTCGTTAGTTCCGGTGTAGGAGGAGGAGATACCGACTGGGGCACAAAAACTGTCCCACTCGAACTTGGACTGTTTCCAGTTTGAGTGTACCCGAGGCCGAACCGATTTGTTTGACCAAGACCAAGAAGCCTATCCAACTTACTCCTTCCTGAAGAGAATCGCTGCAAGTCATCCTTGAGTTGGAGAATGGTCTTTGTCATTTCCAGGTTATCCTGTCGAGCCTCGTTGTAGAGCTTTGAGAAGTGATCCGCTTTATCCACCAGATTTGTATGTTCCTTCTCAAAAAGCTCATTGGACTCTTGAAGGGAAACATTTACTTTTATCAGATTTTCCCTTTCCACTTCAAGAGCGTTGAGAGAGAAGTTGCCCTTTTTGCTTCTTCTTCGAGATCATGCAATCTCCCTCTCAAACTCTTGTTTTGCTTAGCCACTTTCTTTGAATCCCTCAAAAGTCTGTGGTAGGCTAGAGCAAAATCTTCACCTTCCGAATCATCCGATTCGTTGTCCGTTGCAATCTTTTCAACAGTGGAGTTGGACAATGACTCGGACGTACTTGCCATAAAGCACATGAAGGGTGAAGATGTGGACGCGTGGAATACCGTGGTGCTCTTTTCTTCATCACTTGAAGACGACTCATTTGACGTTGAGTTGTCATCCCAAGTGACGACTTGCATCGCCTTCTTCTTTGCCGGATACTTGTTGGGACACTCCGTTGCAATGTGGCCGTAGCCTCGACATTTGAAGCATTGTAGTTGTCCCTCTGAACTTTTCTTATCCTTTGAGAAGTTCTCTTGCTTTCTTGACTTGTAACTTGAAGTACCCTTGCCTTTGTTCGACTTTCCGAAGGATGGAGATTTACTTGAATTACCCCTTCGAAAGTTGCGGCGAAACTTCCTTGTCAAGAGAGCGAGCTGCTTCTCAAATTCCTCCATAGAAAGATTCTCGTCATCGTCTGAGGAGGATGTATCCGCGTCTTCTTCCTTAGTTGTTTTCAACGCATAACCTGAAGACTTAGAAGAGGATGCTTTTCCAGAAGAATTGTTAGTAGTAAATGTCATTTCATATGTTTGTAATGAACCAACTAATTCTTCTACACGAATTTCGTCCGGGTGTTTAATAGTTTCAATGGCTGTAACCTTTGGGCGAAATCGTTCAGGAAGAGTTCTTAAGATCTTTCTTACAACCTTAAATTCTGGAATATTTTCTCCCAGGTTAGCACATGAGTTTACGATGTCTTGCAATCGTGTATAGTAGTCCGTGAAAGATTCATTTTCTGCCATCAAGATAGAGTCAAACTTGCTCGTAAGCATTTGCAGTTTCTAAATCTTCACGAGGTTAGTTCCCTCATGTGTAACCTGAAGAACATCCCAGATTTCTTTCGCAGTCTCACATGCCGAGACGCGAGAGAATTCAGTTTGAGATAAGGCATTAAAAATAGCATTAATTCCCTTGCCATTGTAAGAAGATGAATCTAACTCTTCCTTGGTCCATTTCGACCTAGGTTTTAAGGTGCGAACATCAGAGATAATTTCAGTTGGATTAGACCATCCTAATTCAATTGATTGCCACACCCTTTCATCGATGGAAATTAAAAAGGCTTTCATCCGTACTTTCCAGTACGCATAATTTGTTCCATCAAAGAAAGGGGGTCGATTGATGTTTCCACCTTCAACCATTGTTTACAACCCTATTCCCGCTCTGATACCACTTGTTGGGTTATATGTAATATAGATCTAAATAGGGGAAAAAACACCTAGAGGGGGGTGAATAGGTGTAAACGTATAAACACTCAAAAATCGTTGCGATAAAAAACCCAATGCGGAAATAAAAATAACACGCAAGATTTTTACGTGGAAAACTCCATCACCGGAGTAAAAAACTACGGGACCGATAACACGGCGAAATCCACTAGAATTAAAACACGTACAAGGTGATTTACCATACACACTTACGACTCAACCTTTTCCATACGCTCCTAGAGGATCTTCTCCGCTCGCTCCACGACGCTTCTCGAATCCACGATCTGCACCCAACGCCGAATCCACGGCGTCCAACGTCGAATCCACGACGTCCGACCGAATCCACGGTCTTCACCCAGTAGCACCCTTCGAATCCACGAACGTGCCTCGCTCCGAATCCATGAGAGCGGTTGAACCTTGAATCCACAAGGACACGCGAATCCACGCGCCGATTTTGGGGAAATCGTTGTTTTTGGGTGGTGATGATCCGCCGAATACTTAGATCAAAGATAGATCGGAAATACCATCTAAGTATTCATTAGTTTGATTCAACTCAAGATGTGAGTATGAAAACCTAGAATCAAACTAATCAATATAGATGAAGAAACATAGAGTATTATCTAATGATTTCCTTTCTTCTCTATATGTGGATCTTAGGCCGTATAAAAATGATATTTGATTATGACGGCTCTATCTCGATTAGCCCTAGAAAAAGAGTCATAGGGTCTATTTATAGGTTAGAAACATTTGGAAGGAGATAAGAATCAAAAACCTAACATTTCTGGAATTTTTTACGGACGGCGATCCGGATCGGATTTGGGCGATCCGGATTGCAGTAGCAAGAAAGACGGTTTCCAGAAAAACAATCGTTCGGGATCCGGATCGGAATGCCTGATCCGGATCGTTCATACAATTCAGAAAACTCAACGTTCGGGATCCGGATCGTGAGATGCTGCGATCCGGATTGAAGTAATGTATGAAACAACAACCTTCGGGATCCGGATCGCTGGCTCTAATCCGGATCCTGAACATGTCCGAACACCAGTTTATGACTTTTATGCAATTAAAAGTTCTTCCAGGTGTTTCTACACTACAAGAAGTATTCGGATCACCAATAAACTTTAGTTAAACATACCTGATCCTTTTGAATTCTTCTTTCTTGAGATTGAGTTAAATGATCCAACTTTCTTCACCTTCAATCTTCAAGACTTGAACCTTTCACGAAACTACGCCAACTCAAATTCCGTAACACTCTCGATTCATCAAATCCCGCCGCTGCACTATCAACTCTCACTCTCTGTCTCGCAGGTGATACACCAATAGGTGCTACCATAGACGGCGCAGTTTCCAAACCACGTTAATCACTATCTCAAACTCAATCTCACTAAGCGGTGGCTTCAATATCAGATCAGGTAGGCTTTCACCCGGGATCACACGGGCGATAAAGATATTCCATAGTCCCGGCGCCGCCGTAGGCACCTCTTCTACAGTCGCTAGCAACGCGATACGACCACGACTCAACTCTGCCATGGTCTAACACCCTCTACAACACACTCCTCCTGACCAGGTCCACGGAGGGTTAAAGTCCTCTCTCGGCCATCCAAGATAGCACCACACTGGGGGAAACCAATCCCTGGCTAACTTCATATCCATATCTTGGAGCTGACGTAGGACTAAAAACTCAAGGAATCAAATCAAATGTCCTACCTGCACTGGGCAGGACTGGCAACACTCATTCATGTGCTTCACGTGATCTGAAATCTGATCCCGACGTGCACAGCCATCAGTCCTAACACTGGCCCACACGAAGATACCCCTGCTCTACCGAAACGCGCACATGCGGCGTTGGCATCAATATGCTCTAAATCCAATGACCATAAGGATATCCATTAGATGCTGGGGGCCATTGCCCTATCTGTCTCGACTGTCAGGAACCTCCTGGTCTCTGTCTCCTCTAAGACCCATGACCCTGAGACTGGAATCATGGCAACCTCGATCCACTCGACTATCCCAAAATCAGGCGATACTGGACGCCTTTCTCTGGAGCTGGTCCCTCGCTCCTCGTCCCTCTTGGACGTGGTCACTGATCCTCGGTCAATCCATCGTGCATGCACCATTGCTGCATCTAAGGTCGGCACTTGCCGAGAATGCACCAAGAGATAGCCATCCAGATGCAGTCCCCTCTCAAACATGATCAACTTCCTGGGCCTCATCCTGGGCGACATGGGGTACTCTGCTCATCAATGGTAGAAACTCGCTCCAGGTCATCAACCGCGCTCCCGGTGGCCCAACCGGACGAACCCGACGCCACCAACTCTCGGCGTCCCTGTCCCAAGTGCGCAACCAAGTGCACCTGATGCTTCTTCTGGGTAAACAATCCTTAAAGAGTTCCTTCATAGCAGCGATCCAGTTCTCGGCCTCCCAAGGCTCCAAACTCGGTCCTGAAATCTACAAGGGATGGAACTGGATGAAGTATACAACCGATCGGCAATCTCTCGCTAATCCTGCACCATCCACAGTGCAATTTGGGTCGAAGTCGACGATGTCGCAGCCGAAGGTACTACTCGCGATACCCCGGGAGATGCGCTCAATCCAAGCATTCGCATCGCGCGCTCTATGTTCTCTTCCTGGCGCCGCATCGCCTCAAAATCTGGGTTACCTGGGCCGTAACTCTCAGACCTTTCTTTGCTCTGTCCATTAAGCCTCTCGCTGATCGGGCTCCTCATCCAAGGCCAACACGCCCTCGCCGTCGTACGGCGTCTCGAAAGCAACGAAGCCACTGCGACATAACAAACGTTAGGACCAAAACTCTCTCGACCCAATCTAGCGAAAGTCTAAACATGTTAACCTTTCTAAAGTATTATGTTGTCTGCAGCCAACATAATCATCTTTAGACAAATAAGATGTGAGATCACTCACCCCAATCCTCTGGGGGAGGTACAAACTCAATCAGGACTCTCGCTAAAATCACGTCTCTCACGACGGTCATCCTAAAGTCCAACCATTCGCCTAGGGTCTCTAAGTCCTCGACGGCCTATATTCCTAGGCTCTGATACCACCTAAATCTGTCACGCCCCGGGGTCGAAACTGCGATCCGGGCTCGCCAACAGATCCGCCATCTGTACGGAAACTGCCGCACAGACGAAGCGTCTACCCTGCAAGTCAGATCTATACCTAAAAACATGTATCATAGCTGAAACTAAAACCAAAAGCTATAGAATAAAACTGAACATCTGGAATAGTAAAAACTCCACTAGTACACAAATCCTCAAGGTACAAAGTCTCACAGGAATAAAACAGATATTATCTTCACCAGTCTCTCAGAATGTTCAGTACAAAAGTGGAAACATAAAATATAACGGGTACATCTACCTCAGACTCTCAATGCTGGTAAGGAACTAATCGGCCGCGTCCTCACCTCGATCTGCTGTCTCTGCGCGAACCAAGCCGGAACAGCTGCCTCAACCTGTCACCGCAGCGGGTGTGAGATCTACTGCAGAAGGCAGATCTCAGTGGGTACCGTCCCAATATCCACTGTATGCCCACTAAGTCTACTGGAGGCAAAACAGATAGGTATGCAGATAGATAGGTAGATAGATAAATAATGGTAAGCTGAAATAGAGAACTACAGCTAGAAAGTCACAATCATAAGGCTCCAAAAGGAAACTCTAGCAATAACACGGTATGCATACACTCTCTACTGCTAAGATGCCTCGGTATCAATGCTCAAAGGAAAGAAACCATCTATGAACATAATATGAAACCTCAGCACTCTACAATCCACAAAATTATTTCCTCTAATACATTCCCAAAGAAAACACAATACACTATAATTCTCCTCTGCACCCATAAAACACATCTCACCACATCAAGTCCCCCCAACTCGATAGCTTACAATTAAAATACAACTTCAATTAAGCTAGTTACATAATTCCACCCTACACAAGGATAAACACACACACTAATACATCCCAGAACCAATTGCTTCCCAGGAATCACCATCAACACCATAAAAGCTCCCTTTGCACATCAAATAGAATGCTCAATTAAACACCATACCCCTACCAGGCTCTGCTGCATTTCCACAAAAACATCCAACTCTAGAGGAAACGCGAGCCACGCAATTGATCCGGCTCCGCACAGCACCAAGGCGAAAACGCGCCACTCAACGTCGCCGTCCTGCGAGGGAAAAGGAAGAAAACCAAGAAATCAGAAAAAGTCCGGCCAACACGCACGCCGATCGCTCGCAGTAGCCGCGCGCGCCGCTGCCGCGGTCGCGCTGCTCCGCCGCTGCCGAAGACAGCTCTGCTGCAGCCGCCGCGTGCTGCCCTGGCGCGTGCCGCGCGGCGCAGGGGCTGCTGCAGCCAGCCGCGGGGCTCCCTGGGCCACTACGCGGCGCATGGGCCCGCCGCGCGGCGGCCTAGCCCGCTACGAGCGCGCTGGGCGCGCTAGCAGTGCCCCCGCGCGCTTGCCGCGCGCCCTGCGCGGCGCCCTGTGCAGCGCCCGCGCGGCAGAGCGCGCCAGCCGCGCGCGCACCCTTGTGCGCGCGCGCGGCTCCCCCCTTGCCGCAGCCTCCGCAGCAAAACGCCTCCATGGACAAACAGTCCAGAGCAACTCCAGCACACTCCCTCTCTAACCGAGCTCACCTCTCATTGAAAACTGAGCTCACTCTCTCTCTCTCTCTAAAAACACAAAAAACTGCTGCTCACCTTGATCGCGGCTCGGTGCGCGCTCCACACGACCCCAAGCAGCAAGCCTCCACAAAACCTCTCTCCAAAACTTCATTTCTTCTTCCTCCTTCTCTTTTCCCCTTCTTTCCCTCATTCTCTCTTCCTCTGTTCCATTCTAAAACCTCTGTTGGAGGCAGGGAGAAGGAGGTGACGTGGCTCTTCATAATTAGGGAAACCCAATTAGCTGTGGTGGTGGTTGGAGCAATAAATGCTCCACCAAAAAAAACAATATCTTATTCCTCAATTTAAATGTATTCTCTAATCCACTTTCTTACATAATCCATTCTTTCTCATTTCCAATACTTCACAGACCTTAAGTCACAATATGCCACTAATTAATTTAATTAATTAATTAATCCATTAAATGCCCCCATCAACTCACTTTTTGCCCTCGGGGCCTCCGCACCAGTCCGGAACCTTCCGAACTCCGCTGTAAACTGAAATTACACATGCTCAAAGCTTTTTCTTCTCAAAAAGCTCAACCGTGGAGTCGGTGTGCTCAAACCAAAAACCGGCTCCAAAACTGCCAACTCCAACTCACTTTTTGCCCTCGGGTCTTCCCCGTCAGTCCGGAACCTCCCGAACTCCGCTGTAATCACAAAGTATACCTGTTCCAAGTATTTCCAAATTTTCTGCACCCCACTGTGGAGTCGAGGCTTCCCCGAAACCAGTCCTCTATCGGTTCACAAAGCCCGGAAAACTCCAAATCGTGCTGGGCTTCCGCGTTGATCCGAATCAACCCGAAATCATCTGTAAACGCATAAGCAACATGCCCGAGGCAATTCCGCCGCACCACGCCATCTTGCGAGGTCGGCGTGCCATCCGAAATCCCGGTATCCTAGATGTTACCCAAACTAAAACATTATGTTGTCTGCAGCCAACATAATAATTTTTTTTTTTTAGAGGAATAACATGTAAGATCACTCGCCCCAATTCTCTGGGGAAGGTACAAACTCAATCAGGACTCTCGCTAAAGTCACGTCTCTCACAACAGTCATCCTACTGTCCAACCAATAGCCTAGGGTCTCTAAGTCCTCAACGACCTATATTCCTAGGCTCTGATACCACCCTAATCTGTCACTCCCCGGGGTGGAACTGCGACCCGGGCTCGCCAACAGATCCGCCGTCTGTGCGGAAACTGCCGCACATACGAAGCGTCTACCCTGCAAAAGATCTATAGCTAAACATGTATCATAGCTGAAAAGAACTAATAGCTACAGAAATCCACTGAACATCTGGATAAATAAAAATCCTCAATACAAGTCTCTCAACTACAAAAAGCAAATGAAATCCTCACTGATCTCTCAGAATGTCCAGTACAAAAGTGAAAACATAAAAATACCGGGTACATCTACCTCTGACTCTCAATGCTGGTAAGGAACCAATCGGCCACGTCCTCACCTCGAACAGCTGTCTCCTCGCGAGCTAAGACGGAACAGCAACCTCGGTAAACCTGTTACCGCAGCAGGTGTGAGATCTACTGCAGAAGGTAGATCCCAGTGGGTACCGTCACCAATATCCACGGTATGCCCACTAAGTCTATTGGAGGCAAACGGATAGGTATGCAGATTGATAGATAATGGGTAAGCTGAAAGAAAACTACAGCTAAAAATATCTCAATCATAGAGCTCAAGAAAACTCTACCAATCACATGATATGCATACACTCTCTACTGCTAAGATGCCTCAGTATCAATGCTCAAAGGAAAGAATCCCATCTAAGAACATAATATGTAACCACCCGCTCATATCACACAATCTGAAAGACAGCCAAAACTGGCTCAGTCCAGCCTGCGCCTGTCGTCTAGGAACGCACCTGCCCACTACCACGCATCCACAAGAGGACGGGATTTACGTGGGGCGTCCTAATCTGACTATCTCAATCTCGCTCAAAGTGACCCCATGGTAACTCGGCCAGGGGTATCAAGCGACCACTAGTATATGAACTAGGTGCATCATCATCTCATCATCAACACGCACCCGGGGTGTAACTCGAGGGGAGCGACCCCAGCGAGCTCATGTATCACATCTGTCTCAACTGTCTCAATAAGCGGCACATGCAGGCTATGGTCCACGATCAAACAGATCGGCAACTCGATGCTCAAAAGCACAACTCAACAGGAAAAGCCCAAATCCTTACATAATCTGTCGGAGAACCCTCTACGACTCAATCTGATAATGCACAACCCATGACTAAGTCGGGAAACCTCCATGACTCGATCTACCAGAACCCAAAATCTCTCATAACTACGTCGGAGAACCACCTCCACTAACAGATCAGAGATACATAACTCATGATCTAGAAATAATCTCCTCAACCTACAAGGGAGCTCAAATCCACCTGACACTAGGACTCATCCCAAAACTCAAAAAGGGATCACTCGGCCCCCAGGCACGAGGTCTGATGCACCCTGAACCAATGCCATACCTATGGCAAACTTATGTTTTAAAAACCACCTTTAAAAATGCTGATTTTTCCTTAAAACGGCTTTCTCGATTTTTAAAACGATCAGGGTGCAAAAATAATGCCAACGGAACATGCAGTCTAGTGTCCTATAGTATCAGGAGTCTACTAAAAATAATCCGGGGTTCCAATAAATTTTACAGAAAATTCCAGGCAACTATCAGATTTAAAAATAGTGAAAAATATCATAAAAACATGATCAAATTGCATTCAGGAGCATTAAAGGGCATTCCGCACATTTTGGAGAAAATCCAATCCACCTCAAAAGCATTCCGCAGGCAATCGCTGAAGTCGGTGAACCGCCGAACCACCCGCTGCCTCGAATCTGCCGGAAAAACGGAAACCGCGCCGCACGCACGCGAACACTGTCGCGAATCCCGAAAAATTCGCCGGAACCTCGAACAATGCCCTCGGGTCCTCAATAATAATAATAAAAATACCGGCGTGCTCTGGCTCCCTCGTTGCGAGCTCATAGCACGCACGCAAGCAACCTCAGCTCCGTGCAGTAAAACCCAAGCCTCAGCCAACAGCACCCAAGTGGCTCCCAAAGTGCAAGCATGGAATGAGATGGGAGGAAAAAATCATTCAGCTCAAAACTTATTGAAAATCTACCAATAAATCCAAAAACCCCTGTTTGAAACAAATCCAACAACGTACGTCAAGCACAGCCGACGCGCGCGCGGCTCCGTCCAGCTCCAAGCAACAGATCACACAAGCAGCACCCAAGTTGCTCTCTTTCCCTTTTCTTCTCTTTCTTTTTTTTTTTTTTTTTCCTTCCTTTCTCTGATTCTTTTCTTTCTTTCTTTTCCTCTCTCTGTAACCAGGGGAGAAGGGAGGAGGAGGAGTCCATATATATAGAGAAGAGAGTGTCCACAGAGTGAAAAGGAAGGTTGGAGGAGTAAAATTACAGATTTGCCCAAGCCTAAAAACCCACCTAAATTGCCTTCAGCAAGCTGGGGTACCGGTACTCTCCATGTAGTACTAGTACCCAAGTCCATGTTCCGGAACCCCCTACCCTTGTTCCGGAACACCAAGCCAAAAGAAAACCGCAAGAGCCGCTCCACTGCGCAAGCGCGCACTGCGCAAGCGCGCGCCCGCCTGTGCGCTGCCCGCCAGCGCGCGGCCCGCTGTGCAAGCGCGCACTGTGCAAGCGCGCGGCCCGCAGCGCGCGCTCCCGCCTGTGAGCGGCCCGCCTGCCCGCGGCCCGTAGCGCAAGTGCGCACTTCGCAAGCGCGCGGCCCGCGGCGCGCGCGCCCGCCTGCGTGCGCCCGCCGCCCAAGCGCGCCCGCACAGAGCTTGCACCAGCCGCGCGCGGCGCCTCCGCGCGCCCGCGCGGCACCCACGGCTGGCCCCTCCTCTACTCACAACAACACCAACCTCAAAACCACCAACTAAAAAGATTCAATTCAACTCTGAAACCAAGCTTTCTCTTTCTCTCACTAGAAAACTGCAATGTGCCTCCATGAGGCTCGACGCGGGCAAGCTCCGCCCGGCTTCCAACGGTTGGTCCCCACTACTAGCACACCATCACCTCTCTCATTGCCTTCTTTTACTTCTCCACAAATCCCCTTTTTCTTCTCTTTCTTCTTCATCCTTTAATTCCTCTGTTCTTGTTCTTTTCCTCTGTTGTGAATCAGGGGAGGAGATGCTGATGTTGCAATGCTAATTAAAGGGGCAAATTAGAGGAGCTTGGGTTCATGGTGCATGGTGCATGGTGCATGGTGAAAGAGAACCCCAACATACTTTCCAACACCAACACCAACACCAAACCCACTCCCGCACACACATCTTTCTCTTTTATTTTCTCTAATTCCCTCTCTCAGCTAATTATCCACATTTAATTAATTAATTTAATAATCCAATTTAAGGCAACTCTAACTCACTTTTAGCCCTCGGGGCCTCCGCATCAGTCCGGAACCTCCCGAACCCCGCTGTATTCTGAAAATACACATGCTCAAAGCTTTTCCCCCTCAAAAAGCTCAACCATGGAATCGGTATGCTCAATCCAAAAACCAGTTCCATTAACCGCTGACTCCAACTCACTTTTCACCTTCGGGGTCTCCGCACCAGTCCGAGACCTCCCGAACTTCACTGTAAACTGAAAGTACACATGTTCCAAACTCTTTCCAATTTTTTTGCAAACAACAGTGGAGTCGCGGCTCAAACAAACCAGTCCTCTAACGGCGCACGATGCCCGGAAAAACTCCGATTCAAGCTGGGGCTTCCGCGTCGATCCGAATCAACCCGAACTCATCTGTAAACATATATGGAACACGCCCGAGGCGATATCTCCGCACCTCGCCTTTTTGCGAGGTCGGTACACTCCACAAAGTCCCGGTACTCTACACTCTCCCCTCCTTAAAAAGGTTTCGTCCCCGAAACCAAAAATAAATCCATAACTCAGGAGGGTGTCTCAATCAGATAGGGATAGGAGATCCCCAACTCATCCGCAGGCTCTCAGGTGGTCATTCTCACTCATCAGGATGGCTCCACTGAATCTTCATCCAGGATGTAACGCGATTAAACAAATTCTTTTGCCTCACCAGCAGGAATTGCATCGGTCACTCCCAAATGTCTCAAATCCTCGTCCAACTCTAACGGAGTAAAGTCAAAAACATGCCAAGGATCAAACACACATCCTTCAGCCAGATAATTACCCGCGGACCAACTTCCGCGTAAACTCAAATCTATGCAAATCCCCGCGGTTAGTGGCTTCCAAAAATCAGGGTCTCCAGTACCAACTCCCGTCCTCTATTTGGCATAACTCCTACGTTGCTCCTTAGCAACCACATGCTCAAAATTCTACAATTACACTCTCACAATCCTCCACAGGGAAAGAAATTCAACATCGGAAACATTTCCCCAAATTTCCAACTCTCAAATTCCAAGGTTGCACTACTTGCCAAGACAAGGCGTAACTGACCATAAAGACCTCGCCAGGATCATACTGTGATAACAAGCATGCATCATTGAAAACTCTGCCCACCGGTGTTCATCCAATCACTGCTGGTATCGTTCTTAGCTTTATCTTCTCCAAGCTACACTGGCCCACTTACTCCAAAAGCATCGAACCTCCGCCACTATCATAGATCTAGGCCTCACCCAAACGGCATCACTCTTCGTTGGGTCTACAGACACTCTTGCAGCTGAAATCACATGGCCTATCCATAGAACCTTCCGAAGTCAGAGTGCATACTTTCCGAACTTGGCAACAATTTCTTCTCGATAGAAGTCGCAGCACTATCCTCAAGTGCTCCTCATGCTCTATGTCACCTCGAAAATAAATCCAAATATCCACGACGGGCACTGCTACTAACCCATCCAAAAATAGCTGGAATATACCCAATTCCTCAAGTCCCAAAAGCAGCAGGGCATTAGTCGATCCATTTGACCACGCTGTAACTCACAATGCCCCTACCGGGTCCTGAACACTATCAGGGCACATCCCTCGGTTATATGGTTCCATAAGGCTATCAATCTCAAAAAGGCATCTGCCAAACCACAATCCAACCTGTCCGTGCTCAAACCATCATAGAACCCTCACCGTTGTGTACTCACAACGTGGTATCACTGCCGCGTACCAACGGCATGGCATCAACACCGTGAATTAACGGCGTGGCATCCTACTCAAGTATCAATCTCTCAAATCCTTACTGTCGTAATCCCACGACGTGGTACTGGGTCACATAGACCCCTCGATCCCTCATATCCGCAACTGCGCTATCAGCTCTCAGTCTCACGGGTGCTACTCCAAGAGGTGCTATCGAAGTCGGCGCAGTTCCAAAACTATGTCGACCACTATCACGATCTCAATCTCACCTAACGACAGCTTCAATACCAGCTCAGGTAGACTCCAACCCGGGATCACACGGGCGATAAGGATATCCTTTAGTCCCGGTGCGGCCGCAGGCATCTCCTCTACAATCGCTAGCAAGCGATACGACCACGACTCAACCTCAGTCGTGGTCTAGACTCCAACTCACTTTTCACCTTCGGGGTCTCCGCACCAGTCCGAGACCTCCCGAACTTCACTGTAAACTGAAAATACACATGTTCCAAACTTTTTCCAATTTTTCTGCAAACAACAGTGGAGTCGCGGCTCAAACAAACCAGTCCTCTAATGGCGCACGATGCCCGAAAAAACTCCGATTCAAGCTGCGGCTTCCGTGTCGATCCGAATCAACCCGAACTCATCTGTAAACATATATGGAACACGCCCGAGGCGATATCTCCGCACCCGCCATCTTGCGAGGTCGGTACACTCCACAAAGTCCCGGTACTCTACACATCATGTTTCCATCTGTTCCACTTCTTGAGCATCTAGATAGAGGCATAGTAGCTGTAGAGTTATTTTTCCAGCCCTTTCATTTCAGTATCATATTATTGTTACTTTATGCCTTTAGTTGACTTAGTGGGCAGACCGTTGGGCTTGTTGGCGGAACCCACTGAGGACTACTGTGGGATGTAGTTCTCACACCCGTCGTGGTGTCTTTTCTCCCCAGGGACTTCTGCACGCACCCACGGCGCGCTGCCGCTGCGCGCCCTCTCGGGTGAGGAACAATTTAGGAGAAAAGATGACCTTTATTATAAAATACCGTCTTGAATTGAGAAAACCAAATTTTATAGATTTTAGTTCTTGAGAAAATCAGTTAAAAACAAGTTTATTTTCTAGACTCCAAAGGGTTAATGCCCCCGCCCAATCAAACAAGAACAGGCTTCGGCGACCCCTAGAAATCCGGAAGGAAAAACACTGGTTTACTAAAATCATGAGTGTCCAAAAACATTCTGGGTTCAAGGTCCTGATAACACACGCTCACCACGATCACAACTTGGTGGTGACAACCAAACAGAGAAATACCCAAAGATCCGGGACCACCGTTTACCCAAAATGGTTCCCAAAACGACACTAACACTGGCCTAACATAGCTACCAGAGCCCACTCAGCCCCCAGGCCCGAGTGCAACATACATCCCATAATGTCCTGACCACTCGGCCCACTACCCGGGCGAGGAACTCTATGTCCAGAAAGAAATGCAATGTGTGAGATGACTAAAGCATAAAAGAACCTAGCCCAGATTAAGGTTCTCTATTGGTCTGGTTAAACACATGCAACATATGACGGGGGTGCTAGTCAAGGTTCCAATAAAACACTTATTCTAGCATGCTGAATCCTATCATAATAGAATTAGAAAGAAGTCCGCAGACTTGGAGAAAAATCCAACCCACCTGGATCGCTTTCCGCAGGCAACGCTGAAGTCGGGGAAGCGCCGAATCCTCAACCGACGAAAAATTCGAAAAATTGCACCGCGCGCGAACCACGGAAAAATCCCCCGGAAGATCAAATAAAATCCTTGAGTCCTCCACAAAAATCTATGCACTCCGATCACTCCCCAACCAACACACAGCACAAACAAGGCTCAAACACACCACAACACCATCACCAAGGTCCCCAACCAATCTGCTTCCAAAGAGTCTCCAACAGCACACTTAAAGCTTCAATTGCACATTAATAAATAATGTTCACATACACAATTACATAATTCCAAGTCTAGCATCATAAGGTAACTCACAGCACACTTCCATAGCCCTCTCAAGTCCATCTACAGCTACACAAATCACATTAGGCTCCCAACACAGCATAAAAAAATCCAACACACTCCCCACAGGCTTCAATAGCACACATAATACACTCTCTAATTTCATTCACCAAAGATCCACAGCACACTTAAAAATACTTGCTCACATGATCACCAATTACTTAAGTCCACCCACACACACACAAGCCCACAATACACTCCCTGCTCACATCCACCTCACAACACACACACAAATTGTCCAGACTGCTCCAGTGAAAACCGCGAGCCGCGCACTTGAGTCGGGGTCCGCACGGCACCTCGCCGAATACTGCTACGATGATGGCATCCTGTGAGAGAAAAAGGGAAAAACCACAAAAATCAGTAAAATCCGGCCGTCACGCATGATCGCCGGCGAAAAACAGGCCCAGCCGTCCAAAACGCCGCGCGAGAAAAAATTTCCTGCGCACGCGCCGCAGCAAGCTGCCCAGCCGCTGCAGCGCGGCATTCGCGCGCTCGCAGCCAGCCGCTGCCGCGCAGCGCTGTAGCATGCCGCCGCTGCCGGGCTGCGCCAGGGCCTGTCGCGTGGCCGCCCGGCCCGCTGCGCCTTGCGCGCGCCTGCAGCGCGATGCCGCTGCCGCACTGCGAGCCGCGCGCCCGCTGCACGCTGCGCGAACCCATGGCGCGCTGCCGCTGCGCGCACCCATGGTGCGCTCCGCTGAGTGCCCGCGGCTGTGCGGCGCCCGCAGCGCGCGCCCCTGCGCGCAACGCGCAGCGCGGCGCGCGCCGCTACAGCGCGGCGCCCGCCTCTGCAGCGCGGCGCCCGCCTCTGCGTGGCGCCCGCTGCGCGCAGCCACTGCTGCGCGGCACCCGCGCAGCGCCTTGCGCTTGCTGCGCGCGGCGCCTAGGTGCGCCCGCGCAGCCGCCCAGCGTCAACCGCGCGCACAACCTTGCGCCCGCGCGGCCACCCTTCTCCGCAACAACCACTCCAACAGGACAGCAGTCCAAACCCACACCAACACTTTCTCGAATCCCCACTACATCCAAGCAAAACCAAAAAACAAGCTTCTTCAAAAAAAAACTGCACTTACCTTGGTTGGAGACTCGACGCGCGTGTGCTCCGATCGCTCCGCTCGGCTTCACACGGCTTCTAGCAGAGGGTCCACACCAACACCACTCTCATTTCCTTCCTTTTTCCCCTTCTCTTTTCTTCTTCTTCTTCTCTTTCTTCTTCTGTCATTCATTCCTCTGTTTCACCCCTTTTCCTCTGTTTTGTAGGTGGAAGGAGACGATGACGTGGCAATAGGCTAATTAAGGGTGACTTAATTGGGGATGGGTGCTAAACAACTAATGAGGAAAAGAAAATATCCAAGAGTCCTCAACCCAATTAAATCCAAAAATCCAATCCTCAGCTCTTCTCTTCTCCACAGACCACATACAACATTTAACTTAAATTAATTAAATTAATTAAATTAATTAAATAATCCATCAAATCCCCACTTCAACTTATTTTTTGGCCTCGGGGCCTCCGCACCAGTCCGGAACCTCCCAAACTCCGCTGTAATCTGAAAATACATATGTCCAAAGCTTTTCCAACTCAAAAAGGTCAACTGTGGAGTCGGTGTGCTCAATCCACAAACCGGCTCCAAAATCGCTAGTTCCAACTCACTTTTTGCCCTCGGGTCCTCCGCGTCAGTCCGGAACCTCCCGAACTCCGCTGTAATCATAAAATACACCTGTTCCAAGTATTTCCCAAATTTTTCTGCACACCACTTTGGAATTGAGGCTTCCCAAACCAGTCCTCTATCGGGGTACAATGCTCGGAACTCCGATTCAAGCTGGGGCTTCCGCGTAGATCTGAATCAACTCGAACTCATCTGAAGACACATATAGAACTTGCTCGAGGCGATTTCTCCACACCACTCCATCTTGCGAGGTCGGTGCGCCATCCGAAATCCCGGTATTCTACAGAAAAATATTAGTTTATAGAAACCATGTGTGTCCAAAAACAGTCTGGGTTCTAGGTCCTGCTATCACTAGTATACCCCTGTCACTAACATAGTGACGACAAAGAAAATAGAGAAGTACGATAACCCGGGACCACCGTTTACCCAACGGCTCCCGCCACAGATATAAGACCAGCTATATCTACCAGACTCCACTCTGCCCCCAAGCACGAGTGTAACATGCATCCCACACTAAAATAAATCCCGACCACTCAGCCCACTACCCGGGCGAGGAAAAACACAATGTCCAGGAATAGAATACGAAGTGTGGATGTCTAAAGCATAAATAAACCTAGCCCAATTGAGGGTTTTCTACTAGTCTAGTTTACACATGCAAAAATATGACAGGGTGCTAGGTCAAGTCCAATACTAATATTTAATCAACACAGATAGGAAGTAATAATCAACATGATTACAATCACCACACTAGAAAATCCTATCTGATACAACATGCTTTTTAATACTGCTCACATAATGCATGCTCGCTAACAATATAGAGTTAGAGAACTGTCCACCGGTTTTGGAGACGAAGCAACCCACCTGAAGCGTGCATCAATCTAAGATCCAAATAGGCTGAAACTAAACGGGGATAATCCTCAGATTCCCATGATTCCAACGAGTCCAAAAACTCCAGAAAACTTCTCCTGGGTACAAAGATATGGTCCAAACATTGCAATAAGTCATAAACTCCCACAAACACATGCTGCTGTACAAACAGTCCAGAAAATGCTTAAATACCACCTGCGAAATAATCTCGAAAAATTCCAATAAAAATACGATGACGATCCTCGCGAAGAGTAGATGTCAATCGAGTCCTCACAAGCCGAAATCCGATAACCGAGTGTGGAGATAAAAATCTGACAAGCCTCCGCTGTCCAGAAAAACCACCAGCAACAAAGGGGTTTAAAGATGCCTCGAAAACCATGCGAAAAACTCATAATGAAGCAAGGTGATCAACACAGAAATCGAAGGACTACCTCTCATGAAACCGATGCCACAAATATCGTCTAAAAATTCCTTCCGAGTAGCTCTGTGGACTTCGTAGACCGAAACGCGACGGAAATGGGCCACCGAAGAAGAAACGTCGCACTGCGCCGAATCGCCGAAGCCGTCGATGTCGCGCCCTCCAAAAATTCCGAAACTCCTTCACAAGATGCAGCACGAGATGAGGAACAAACTTGCAATAGGGCTTAGTCGCAGAAGGGCTCGGGAAAAGGGGCTAAAGGCCCAAGAAACCGGCCTATTTATAGGCCTCCACCAAAAAACCACAAAAAAACAAAGCTATTGGGCTTTCGGGTCCGAAATTCGGGCGCCCGTTGGGATTCGGGCGCAAATAGTGCCCGAATTCGCATCCCGGCCCGGTCTGCGACCAACGCCCGGATCGCCCAGCACCCGACACGTGTCCCGAACAGCGGACAACGTGTGCGGGGCCGCTGGGGATCCGCCGCGTGGCCCGATCGGGGCACATGGGGTGGGTGGCGCCCGCCAATCGCCGGGCGCCACGTGGCGCCCCGCGTACGGCGGCCACCTTCCCCAACCGCCCCTGCCTGCTCCCCCTGATTCGTGGACCGCGCGCACGGGAGCCAGCCACTCACAGGCCACCACGTGGCCCGCCCCGGTGCATGAGCCAGCTCGCGCCTCTCCGTGGACCGCGCCGCGTGAGCTCGCCAATCCGAGGCCGCCACGTGTCCCCCGCGCCCGGTCCATGAACCAGCGCAACTCTCTGTGGACCGCACCGCGTGCGCCGGCCAATCAAAGGCCGCCACGTGGCATCCAGCCGGTCCACGGCTTCCCCCATGCACCAAAATGCGCAGAAAACTTTCGGGTGTCCGTTTTTGGGCATCCGGACTCCAAAAAATACAAGTAAATAGCCGATTTTCGACGTTTTTCCGCGCTGAATCCAAATCGGGTCTCGGATTAGCCCGAAACCCTTTTTAAAATCCAGCGAAAGTAGCTGAATGACAGGCTTGATCCAGAAACCTCACTGAGTCCGTCCAACGCATCCATTTGACGCGTTGCGGGTCCGACACACCACTAATAGGTGTTTCACTACATGGGTCATGGGGAAAGTTGCTCGGGGATCGGGGTCACCACAAGAAAGCTGGAGGACGATTTGAAGAAGCTGCAGCAGGGCGACCGATCAGTACAGGCCTATTATCAGGAGTTCACGCAGTTGCTTAACTGCGTGCCATTTGTCGCTCGGTATGGACCCCATCAGGTGTAGTTATTTGAGACAGGTCTCCGCATTGAGATTTATACCTTGGTGCATGCTTAGCGGCTTCAGACTCTTGAGGAGGCCACGGAGCATGCCCAGTGGGTAGAGAGAGGAGACCACGTAGTCGCCAGGCGAGGCGGTATGGTCGCGCAGAGCTCCGACAGGAAGCGACCAGTATCGGATGACGGGGGACAGGCCAGTTCGTGGAGACCGCCACGACCGCCGCGTCCTCAGTTTTTCGGCCGTGGGCGTTCGGAGCGGCGAGGGCTTGGTGGATCCCAGAGGCCACCGCAGCAGCAGGAGAGGTCCCAGTCGAGGCAGCAGAGATCACAGCGGTAGTCTCAGCGGCAGCAGCAGCAGTCGAGGCAGCCCCAGCCTACTGACAGGTGTGTTTTCTGCAGGGGTCAGCATTCGTCAGACACGTGTGATTTGAGGTATGGTCGCTGTTATTGATGTGGACAGTGTGTCCACATTCGAGCTACATGCCCTCTTGCGACATCAGCAGCTCCTTCTTCGGCATCGACCCCTTTTGTACTTTAGCAGCGGCCCTATGCTCCAGCGAGCAAGGCGCCTCCCTCCCACCCTACTGACTATCGGCCTCTAGCTCAGAGTGGACGGGTCTATGCCGCACAAGTGGAGGACTCCTCAGCAGCCGACCATGTGGTGGCAGGTATCACCTTACTTTCTGGCATTAGAGTTCGCACTTTATTTGATACCGGAGCATCACATTCTTTTGTTAGTAGATCTTTTGCATCATTACATGGGTTAGAAGTAGGTCGGTTGTCACGTGCACGAGAGGTTCAGATTCTCGATCACACTTTGCACGTGGAGGAGTGTTGTTGGTCCTGCCCAGTGCAGATTGAGTCCTGGATTATGCTAGCGGACCTGATGGTCTTGAGACAGCTGCGAGACTTTGATGTGGTACTCGGGATGGATTGGCTGGCTCGGTATTTCACGACTATTGATTGTGCCGCGAGGACGGTCACCTTTAGCGAGCTAGGCCAGGAGGTGCTTGTGTACCGAGGTTGCCAGAGTGCTTTCTTCGCCTCTATAGTTTCGACTTCGCGAGCGAGGCAGATGATCCGCAGTGGATGCGTAGCCTTTTTGGCTAGCGTGGTTGAGGAGCCTACGGCGGCCCCGGGACTCGGGGATATCCCTATTGTTCGCGAGTTCCCGGATGTGTTTCCCCCGGAGTTGACTAGTTTGCCGCCGGATAGGGAGATTGAGTTTATGATTGACGTAGTCCCAGGAACTGCGCCAATCTCTAAGGCTCCTTACCGAATGGCACCGGCAGAGCTGCGAGAATTGAAGGCGCAACTTCAGGACTTGATCGATAAAGGTTTTGTTAGACCAAGTGTATCGTCTTGGGGAGCGCCAGTGCTATTCGTGAAGAAGAAGGATGGTTTACTTCGCCTATGTGTCGATTATCGAGAATTGAATAAAGTGACCATCAAGAACAAGTACGCTTTGTCGCGTATTGATGATTTGTTTGACCAGCTGCAAGGGTCTTGTGTCTTCTCGAAGATTGATCTACAATTAGGTTGTGGGTTATGGATTATATAGATCTGAATAGGGAAAAAACCACCTAGAGGGGGGGTGAATAGGTGTAAACAATAAACATACCAAATCGTTGCGTACAAATTACCCAATGCGGAAAATAAATAAAGTACGCAAGATTTACGTGGAAAACTCCATCACAGGAGTAAAAAACCACGGGACCGATAACACGGCGAAATCCACTAGAATTAAAACACGTACAAGGTAATTTACCGTAAACCTACGACTCAACCTTTTCCATACGCTCCTAGTTGATCTTCTCCGCTCGCTCCATGACGCGCCTCGAATCCACGATTTGCGTCCAACTTCGAATCCACGAAGTCCAACGTCGAATCCATGACGTCCAACCGTATCCACGGTCTTCACCAATGCGGCACTCCTCGATCACACGAACGCGCCTCGCTCCGAGTCCACGAGAGCGGTAGCACCTTGAATCCACAAGGCCACGCGAATCCACGCGCCGATTTATGATAAAATCGTTGATTGTTGGTGATAAAAATCCGCCGAATACTTAGATCAAAGATAGATCGGAAAACCCTAGAATCAAATCGATCAATATAGATGAAGAAACATAAGTTTAAACGTGATTTTCTTTCTTTTCTATATGTGGATTTTTCTTATATTTGGATTCTTAAATCTTCTTCTTTAAAAGATAAATCAAAGGGTTTATTTATAGGTTAAAAACCATTGGAAAGAGATAAGCATCAAAAACTACCTTATCTGGAATTTTCGGGTCGACGGTCCGGACTGGAATAAGTAGGGTCCAGACTGTCATCATTAAACAGAACTTTTCCAGAAAAACATGTTGGGGGTCCGGACTGAAATGTGGGCAGTCCGGACTGTTCATACGAATTCTGCAGAATCATTGTTCGGGGTCCGGACTGAAACATGAGAGGTCTGGACTGAAATTCCGCAAGAACTAAACTATGTTCGGGGTCCGGACTGGAATGCCCTGATCCGGATCCTGAACATATTACATGTCCAGTTTTTGATTTTTATGCAATTAAAAATTCATCCAAGTGTTTCTACACTATAAGAAAGTATTCGGATCACCAAAATTATTTAGTTAAACATACCCGATCCTTTTGAATTCTTTCTTCTTGAGATTGATGCATGTGATCCACAATTCTTCAAGTTCAATCTTCATGACATAACCACTTCACGAAATACGCCAAAATAAAATCCTTAACAATCTCCCCCTTTAGCGGTTTCGTGACAAAACAAAAATCCACCCAAAAGAAATCAAAAATATATTTTTGTTGTTATCACCATACAACAAAAATTTACAAAAATGATCCAAATAAAAATACAAGAGATAAACTCCTAAAACAAACTCTAGACTTAGACGTTTGTACTCTCTGCAAAAGAAATAATTTTTGACAAAAGAAATCGTTACATACCTCAAGAATTCAAACATTAAAACTCAAATAGAGAGATAGAGTTTATACTCACCATGACATTTACAAAATTAGATATGTATTAAGATAATCAATCAAAGCAATTCACACATCATCTAAGCATTAAATTCCAAATGTCATAAGTATGTTAGTCATCAAACAACTTGTTAGTAATATTACATGCCCAAATAGTTAGTCAAATAGTTAGTCGGGGAATGATCAAAGTTCAACTTAGAACGTACTTTCCAGTTCAAGTTCAAACAAAGCTCATACAACTTACCAGTTCAAAGTTATCAAAGTTCATAATTCTCTCCCCCTTTTTGTCAAAAACCGTCAAAAACAAAATAAGAAGGAAAGAAAGAGGTAAAGTTTGTAAAGTTAGTCAGTGTCAGGAAAGCAAAAATAAAAACCTGCAAAAGAAACATGATAAACAATGTCAGAAAAATCAATCTGAATCTGTGTCGTCGGAGTCACTACACCCAAGTTTGGTAAAGATCTTCTTGACCAACTTCGGAAAAGATTTAAACTTCCTTTTTATGTCGACTTGGGTGGCAGTAACCTTAGCCATGTCGGAAGATATCTGCGATATTTCTTTTGACATGCGTTCTTGCTCCGATGATAGTCGTTGTTGCTCTCGATAGATTGATGTAATAGAGGCGTCATCCTCTGAAGTAGAAGCTGCTGCTGCTGCTATTGTTGCTGCTGTTGCTGCTGGTGCTGCTAGTGCTGCCGATCTCTTACATCGTGGAGGGGTTGGGCTCTCATCTGGTTTACTTGAGAGTGACTTCACAATGGTAGTGTCATTGATCGTTCCCAGACTGTGCATATATGCGGTCGAGCTGGTGTCGATCTTGAACTTTCTGAAGATGCGCATAATTATCATCGGGAACGGAAGTCGCTCTGTAGGATGGGCACTTTCAACATATCTGTGACACCCCCGGAATTTGGATTAGTCCTCTATATAAATGATATAATAGGACTAAATCTCTAACCCGGCTATAGCATTTTGGATGGTAGCAAGATCCAAGAGGAACATGAGAGTTAAGCGTGCTAGAGCTAGAGTAGTTCTAGGATGGGTGACCCCCCTGGGAAGTGGGGCGTCGCAGTTGGTATCAGAGCCATTCACCAGCCGGAAATGTGAGATGAGTCTCGGCTGAGCCAGGGTTATATAGCGGGTAGAGCGAGGCTCCCCGGCTAATCACCGTTGTGAGTGGAGTGCAGCTCCTCACAAGGTCGGCTAAGGCTAGCGAGACGAGTCTCACATCGCCTGGTGCTTGTGAGTGTGCTTGAGCCTGACGTGGACGTAAGGGCTTAAAGGGGGGAAGAATGTGACACCCCCGGAATTTGGATTAGTCCTCTATATAAATGATATAATAGGACTAAATCTCTAACCCGGCTATAGCATTTTGGATGGTAGCAAGATCCAAGAGGAACATGAGAGTTAAGCGTGCTAGAGCTAGCGTAGTTCTAGGATGGGTGACCCCCCTGGGAAGTGGGGCGTCACAATATCGCTCCATCCTTGACCAAATAAGGTAAGGAATATTGAAGTTTGATCCCAAGGATGCTGTAGGGTGTCTAAGAAGATACAAAAACAGCATCCTATCCCAGCGAAGAACTTTTGTTTGCATGTTAGGCATGATGTTGTAGCAAACAATAAAGTTCAAGAATCTGTACTCTGGTCGTAATTGTTTAGAAAGAATTGAATTCCCCGCCGACTGAGTATCTGGCAGACAAATCCCATCGACAACCACTCTCCAGGTTGTGTTGGTGAAAACATGACCTTTTAGGTAATGAGCCCCATCTACCCGGGCATTCATTCCCAACACCTCTCCGATCAACTGAGGTGTGATCTTTAGCTTGACATTTCGAACCGTTGTTTGAAATTCTCTCGGTCCTTCTTCAAGATCTATCAATCTTGATGCATTCTGATAGAATGTCCTCACCATGTGAAGACAATAGCCAGTTGATTCCGGGAAGGTGCAAATCGGTGCAAGTCCCGCTTGTTCAAACAGAATGCCAAACAGCTCAGAACGCTCCTTAAGAGCTTTGACATTGACATGCCTCTCCTCGATGCATTCTCTCTTCTCAAAGTCCTTGATTCTTTTGGAGATAATGCGCACAAATTCCTGTGGAGGGTGTTCACTTGCTAGTGGCTCTTAGATTGTAATTCCTCGTGCTCTACCTGTAGTGCACCGATTTCTGTGAAATAGCAAAACTCGGTAAAAATACTTGTAACACATTTCAAATGTGATTATAAGTGGGTTAGAAGCATTTTGAATCGACGCAAAAGTCGTTGAGTCGAAAAGTGAGTTGTAGTTGAGAGCCGAAGCTTCAAGCTTGTAAAACTTAGACCCACGTTCGCCGAGTTCACAAAATGGCGAAATGCGGCGAGAAGACTTGTAACACGTTTTAAATATGATTACAGTCGAGTTCGGTGCATTTCGGGCCAACGCGAAGGGCATCGGGTCGAAAAGTGACTTGAACCCCGAGGACTTAGCGAAAATTCAGAGATTCTAAATTCTGTGATCGCGAAGCTTTTTCGGAGCCCTGTTTCGAAGACGTAGAGTAATCAAAAAATTCAAAAGAAATCGTGGGGTGTCTCAAAAAATTATCCTGATTAAAAGGGGTGAAATGCCGAGGTGAGCAATTGGAGGAAAATAGGAGAACGAAGCGAAGAAAAATGCTTCGTGAATTCTGAAACTGCAGTTTTTAACAGTGCAGTTGATCGCGAAGCTTTTTCGGGGCTCTCTTTCGAGGGCTTAGAATAGCCCAAAAAATTAAAAGAACTCGTGGAGAGTTTAAGAAAAATTTGTAGAATAAAAGGGAGAAGAAAAATTTCAGTTTCGATCTCCCAGCTGACGGGAAAGCGCAGTGAAAGGAGGGTATCCAAATTTGCTCACTGCAGGAAAAACTACTTAGGGCAATTTGGGGATATAGGGAATTGGGGGGGGGGCATTTTAGTAAAATCCCCATCCCCTTCCAACTACCCCCTGCAGGGAGTAAATGCTCTCTCTCTCCCTCGTTTGAAACTCACTCTCTCTCTCTCCCACTCTCAGCTGAAGAGGGAAACGAAAGAGAGAAAGAAGAAGAAAAGAAGGAAGGAAGAAGAAAGAAAGAAGAAGGAAGAAGAAAGAAGGAAGAAGGTAATTCCCTATTTCTCTCTCTCTCTCTCTCTCTCTCTCTCTTCTCTTTCCTGGTATGCAGAGCTCGGGCCTACTGCTGCTCCAAGCAGCAACAGCTGCGCAGGCTGCTAGCTTGCTGCGCAAGCAGCTAGCCAGCAGCAGCAGCAGCGCCGGTTGCTTGCTGGCTGCGCAAGCTGCCAGCTAGCAGGCGCAGCTGCCTGGCTGCAGATGCTGCAGCCAGCAGCCCTGGCTGCTGGAGCTGCCGCAGCCAGCAGCCTGGCTGCTGCAGCCGGCAGCATTGCTGCAGCAGCGAGCAGCCCTGGCTGCTGCAGCTGCCGCAGCCAGCAAAAATAAAATTGGAGTTAAAAAAAAAAAATTTTAAAAAAATAAGAAAAAAAGAAAAGAGAGGGGAAGAACTGGGCAGCTGCCTTGGCAGCTGCAAATGCAGCTGCCTTGTGCAGCCGCAGAAGGATCTGCTGCTTGGGCAGCAGCTACACGTGCTGCTGCCCAGCAGCAGGGGAATTGACAAAACAAAAAAAAAAAAACGGAAAAGAAGGAGATGAAAGAAAAGGAGAAATACAAATTTTTTATTTTTGCCAAGTGCAAAATCGAAAATTGGAGGAAATTACTCAAATTGAGTTTCTCTCCAATTTTTGAATGCAATTTCTTGATTTTTGCCAATGTGTAAAATCGGTAAATTGTAGGGAATTGCTCAAATTGAGTTTTTCTCAAATTTTTGTAGCATTTTGGCCTACGGTCAAAGAGAGCAAATTTCTTTTTGGCAACAGGTCAAATAGGGATCATTCCTCTCCCATTTTTGTAAACCATTAAAAAAAATAGCCTTTTTGCGAGGAAAATGATCAAATAGGAATTTTTACCGTTAAGTTGTCAAAAGGGGTTTAGTTGTACAATTTTATTGGAATTAATGAGTCATGGAAAGCAAATGCTTCATGATTTTTCTTTCCTTACAATTTAGGAAAAACTCGGAGATCGAAAGAGCGGAACTTGTCTCCTTCAAGGACCGAAAGAACGCACCGAGGTGGGGGATTCTATCGAGCGAGGGTGACCTCTCCCCTTATCTTTTGCTTTTCCTTAGAAGCATGTTAATATAGTGGCTACGATTGTATTTTCATGCTTGCGTAGAAGTGATTTGTGGCATATGGAAATCTCGACTTAGGAGAAAACTTAGATTAGGCTCTAATGTGTGGCATTCACTATAGGACTTCACGAGTGGCATTTTTGCTTGAGTCAATTATGTGTGTACATGGAATTAGGGCTTAATTTAGAGTTAAGTCTCTAAGGAAATCATAGTATAGTTGAGGTTAAAATCTAGAGTGAATGAAATTCCTAGAGTTGTCGTAGGGAGTTGGGTTAATACACCTACACTTTAACTTCAACTTGAGCATAATGAAAGTAAAGAATTAAGTCCAAGGGACTTATGTTACCTTGAGGCATGGACCTAGGGTAAAGGTATGAGTACATGAAAGATAAGCGAAAAGCTTAATTGAAAATAAAGAAAATGGCCAGGAGGCAATGTGAGCTATAAGCTCGAATGAAAAGGAAGCTATGTGCTTAAAAGCAAAGAGAAGACAATGGCTTAAAGTGAAAAGAGGCTAAGTGCAAAAGCAAATAAAAGAGATAATAAAACGGGCGGACCTACGGGGTGAAACGCGGCCCATGTTGGAGTAGCAGGCAGTGTCCCTCTCCAGGGCAGAGACCCGTTCGGGTCGTTTCTCCCGTAGGACGGGGTAACACTTGCGGGTGTTATCGGCAACCTTAGAGGACTTGTCTTATGGCAGCATGTCTGCCGGGCTAGGTCCCGTTGGGAAAGATTCTCCGAGGGTTAGCAACTTTAATTAAAACACAAAGAAAAGTAAAGAAAGTAGTTGGTCAAGTAAGTGGTTGGTTAGAATGGCACCTTACAACGGCATTAAGTCAGGTTATGGCAAAGGTAAAAGTGTTAATCATGCTAGCTAGGATTTACAACTTTTATTACTGTATTTCATTCTCTATTATATAGCTTCCATTAGACTAAGCGGTGCAGGGCATTTTCTCTCGGTGGTTGAACCCACTGGGAACTTGGTTGTAGTTCTCACACCCTTTGGGTGACATCCCCACAGGTCCAGGTACATCGAGCGAGGCAAGCGACAGGGGCAAGGGCCCAGCAAAGTAGCGACCTAGCAGTCTAGAGTCGCCAGTACCATTTTGGAGTTTTATTTTCTTGAGCGAACTTTTGTATGTGAGGAACAATGTAATCTTTAAATGTTTAAGTTTCATGTTGGAAAAGAAAAAAAAAATATGGATGTAATTTGTATGATAGTTGCATGTTAAAAGAGAGTTGTATTATAAACAAAGTATTCGTTTTTCGCTCAAGTGATGTACTTTCATTTCTTCTAACTATTTGTTTGAGTGATTGAAAGTTTTAAATTCATAGATATTTTCTCTGATTGCTTACTCTTCCGCTACATTGAATTGAAATTGTTGGAATAAACCGTTCCTTTCGGGTCTTGAAAGGTCATGCCCGATTGGCCGGTCTGTTGGCGCGCCCGACCTGTTCAAATTGACGGTTTCGGGGCGTGATACCCCTTTTTCGAGCAACGCTCTTCCTTTCCATTGACACCATAGTTGGTTCCATTGGAGCTTTCCCTTTCTCTGCGGCGGTTGGCGTTGTTTTTGCCTTATGAGTTGCAGGAGCTTTCCCCTTCAATGCAGTTGTTTCCTTGGCTGCTGCAGCCTCGACTCCTTCCGCAAACTTCTCCTAGTCCTCCGATTCGGTGTCAGACTCCAAATCGTCCAGGGACACATACTCTCCCCCGTCCTGACTCCTTTTAGCTCGCTTGAGCTTGTTTGTTGCTCGCGTGCCAACCATGGCTGCAATCAGTACTAGAACCCATCCAAACACCATTGCTGCAAATGAGTTGAAAAACAGAGCCTGCGAGCAAGAACTCAAGAACACGAAAAATTGTTTAATTTCTAAAAACTTGAAAAATCATACTCAAACAATCATTATCGTGTATAGAGACTAGGAGTCAAGTTAGTTTTGCAAAAAGAATTTTAAAAATAGATCAATTCTATGTTTTTCAAAAATTCGTTACATACGCCCTAAAACCGAATTTATAGAAATCGAAGCTCAAAAATCCGTTAATTAAATGAATACAAGGCATAGGAACAAAACTAATCTACCCAGAGTTCTAATTTCAAAAGAAATTTGACCAAAAACCGTTCAAAATTGAATTAGAGGCATGAAATCCCTCACGTTTTTTAAGAACAGAGCAAAAACAGTAAAAATTCTGAGTTTTGATCAAAGAAACTTACTTGAATCGAAAGAACTTGAGTTAGAAGGGTCCAAATCAGTTGGATTCTAGAGAGAGAAGCTCTCAGATGCTTGAAACAAAGTTTAGAAAAGAATAGAATTCAAATAACCCTTCGTTTCTATTAAACCCTAGCCGCGGTCCGGATCAGATCGAGAATCCAGTCCGGATCAGCTTCTCGCAGAGAAAATCCAACGTTCGGGATTTGGATCGGATTCTTTCAGTCCTTATCGGCTTCAACTTTTTCGTCAGAAAAATTTTGACAAATTCCAGAAAATTCAGAAAAAATATGTAAGCATTCTTGCACATCAACTTTAAACAGAAATCATCGTTTCATATCAAAAGGATTAGATTATGTTAAATCTATCAATAATACTCAAATAATGAAACGAAAATCTATAAAAATTAAATCCTCTAAAGTTGAGCAAGTTCTAAACATCAATCACGATCTAGAGTGTAATGCGTTTATCAAATCATTAATCGAATAAAGAAAATGAAGCATAAAGATCGATAGATGTTTGAAATCCTAAATAAATTGGATAATGCTATTTAGTCACAATGTTTTAAGGGAGTGGCTCTTTGAGCATCTTTCTTTCAAAATCCAACCTTATACCAACCTTGAAATTTGACAGAGTCAAGTATTTCAAAAAGCATTTTATGAAGTAAACAGGAAGTCACCGTGCTTGGTATACAATGGTAGCTGCACACAGTACTCGGACGACCGAGGTGGTAGCTCTTTCCTCCATGTGGTGGTAGTTTTCACACTCCACTTAAGGATGTAACTCTTTCCACATCTTTCGAGCATTAAACATTTAGCAAAAAAAACTCCCTCTCAATTGGCTATAAATTATGCAAAATATTAAGTATTCAACCAAAAATTGATCTCATGTTCATACTTAACTCAATTGTCAAATAAGATAAAAACTATACCAAGAGATCATTGAGAGAGGATTTGACTTTGATCAATTAAAGATAAAATAATTGATATACATGATCATTGCATCAAATGAATTTTAAAGATATCCAAATCATAATAAATTTCTCAAAATATGACAGGGGTGTGATTTCTGAGGCAGGGGTGTCGGTGGACCCCAGGAAAATTGAAGCAGTGAAGGATTGGCCGCGACCAACAAATGTCACCGAGATTCGAAGCTTTATCGGACTCGCGGGCTATTATAGACGGTTTGTAGAAGGGTTTTCCAAAATTACTATTCCACTCACCGACCTTACAAGAAAAGGAGCTAAGTTCATTTGGAGCGATGCTTGTGAAAGAAGCTTCCAGTTGCTCAAGGACAAGTTGACATCGGCTCCAATCCTTGCTTTACCCGTTGCGGGGAAAGGGTTCGTGGTTTATAGTGATGCTTCGGGGAGTGGGTTAGGGTGTGTACTCATGCAAAACGAGAGGGTTATAGCCTATGCCTCCCGGCAGTTGAAGAGTTATGAAAAGAACTACCCCACTCACGATCTCGAGCTTGCCGCAGTGATTTTTGCATTGAAGCTATGGCGGCATTACCTCTACGGGGAACATTGTGAGATTTACACGGATCACAAAAGCCTCAAGTATTTGTTCACACAGAAGGAGTTAAACCTGAGGCAGCGTCGATGGCTGGAACTCTTAAAAGACTATGATGTTAGCATCTTGTACCACCCGGGGAAAGCAAATGTGGTGGCCGACGCACTAAGCAGGAAGTCTGTGGAAAATCTCGCCATGGTCATTACCGACCAATACCCGTTGCAATCTGAAATGAGATGGTTTGGCTTAGAGGTTGTGGCTCCCGGGGCACCCGCGAAGCTTATGACGCTCACTGTGCAACCTACCTTGTTGGAGAGAATCAAAGAAAAGCAAATGACAGATGAAAAGCTCCAAAAGGTGAGGTCTGATTTAGAAGGTAGCGAGGCATGGGATTTTACTGTGGATCCAGTGGGAATCTTAAGGTTTCGGGGTCGTGTGTGTGTACCTAATGACGAGGATATTCGTGGAATGATTCTTCAAGAAGCACACCGATCGCCGTATACTATCCACCCCGGCGGCACAAAAATGTATAAGGACCTGAGGGCACAGTTTTGGTGGCCAGGCATGAAGAAAGATGTTGGACATTTCGTGGCTAGATGCTTCGTGTGCCAACAGGTCAAGGTTGAACATAGACATCCAGCGGGCAAGCTTCAAAATCGGCCGATTCCCGTTTGGAAATGGGAGAACATCGCTATGGACTTTATCGTGGGTTTGCCTCGATCTCAGGGGGGCCACGATGCAATTTGGATGGTGGTGGATAGGTTGACCAAGGCGGCTCATTTCCTGCCTGTCCACACCACCTGGTCTAGGGACAGATTGGCGCAGTTGTATATCGATGAGATTATGCGCCTTCATGGAGTTCCTGTTTCTATAGTGTCGGATCGGGATCCCCGATTTGTGTCACAATTTTGGAAAAGCTTTCACGAGAGTCTGGGGACACGCCTGGATTTCACTACAGCTTATCATCCTCAGAGCGATGGTCAATAAAAAAGGACCAATCAAATCCTTGAAGATATGCTTAGGGCGTGTGTCCTGGATTATGGCCCAGGGTGGCAGCGATATTTGCCCATGGCGGAGTTCGCCTACAATAACAGCTACCAAGCCAGCATTGGAATGGCACCTTTCGAGGCACTATATGGCAGGAAGTGCAGGTCTCCGTTGCATTGGAGTGAGGTTGGCGAGAGGTCATCACTGGGTCCTGATGTATTGCAAGATGCCGAAGAAAAGGTGCAAACTGCGCGTCAACGTGTAGTGACAGCGCAAAGTCGGCAAAAGAGTTATGCAGACAAAAGGCGGCGCGACCTAGAATTTAAGGTCGGGGATCTTGTGTTTTTGAAGGCGTCGCCCACAAAGGGTGTAGTGCGATTTGGGATGCGGGGAAAGTTAAACCTTCGCTTTCTTGGACCTTATGAGGTATTGGAGCGGGTTGGCCCAGTGGCCTATAAAGTGGCTTTGCCCCCAGACTTGGCAGGAATTCATGATGTATTTCATGTGTCACAGCTCCGCTAGTATGTCCATGATCCGAGGCACATAATCAACTACCCACCGCTTGATCTACGGGTGGATATGAGCTATGATGAGTTTCCGTATAAGATTGTAGATCGGCGTGATAGGAGGCTAAGGAACCGCTCCATCCCCTATGTCAAAGTGCTTTGGACAAGGCATTTCGAAGAAGAAGCCACATGGGAGCCTGAGGACGTGATGCGGGAGCACTACCCTCGCTTGCTGGAGGAATAAATCCTAAGGTACGTGGGTTTTAGTTTCGCGGACGAAACTCCTAAAGGAGGGGAGAATGTAGTGCACCGATTTCTGTGAAATAGCAAAACTCGGTAAAAATACTGTTAACACATTTCAAATGTGATTACAAGTTAGAAGCATTTCGAATCGACGCAAAAGTCGTTGAGTCGAAAAGTGAGTTGTAGTTGAGAGCCGAAGCTTCAAACTTGTAAAACTTAGACCCACGTTCGCCGAGTTCGCAAAATGGCGAAATGCGGCGGGAAGACTTGTAACACGTTTTAAATATGATTACAGTCGAGTTCGGTGCGTTTCGGGCCGACGCGAAGGGCATCGGGTCGAAAAGTGACTTGAACCCCGAGGACTTTGCAAAAATTCAGAGATTCTGAATTGTGTGATCGCGAAGCTTTTTCGGAGCCCTGTTTCGAAAACGTAGAGTAATCAAAAAATTCAAAAGAAATCATGGGGTGTCTCAGAAAATCTTCCTGATTAAAAGGGGTGAAATGCCGAGGTGAGCAATTGGAGGAAAATAGGAGAACGAAGCGAAGAAAAATGCTTCGTTAATTCTGAAACTGCAGTTTTTAACAGTGCAGTTGATCGCGAAGCTTTTTCGGAGCTCTATTTCGTGGGCTTAGAATAGCCCAAAAATTTAAAAGAAATCGCGGAGAGTTTAAGAAAAATTTGCAGAATAAAAGGGAGAAGAAAAATTTCAGTTTCGATCTCCCAGCTGATGGCAAAACGCAGTGAAAGGAGGGTATCCAAATTTGCTCACTGCAGGAAAAACTGCTTAGGGCAATTTGGGGATATAGGGAATTGGGGGTGGGGGCATTTTAGTAAAATCCCCTTCCCCCTCCAACTACCCCCTGCAGGGAGTAAATGCTCTCTCTCTCCCTCGTTTGAAACTCACTCTCTCTCTCTCCCTCTCTCAGCTGAAGCGGGAAACGAAAGAGAGAAAGAAGAAAAAAAGAAGGAAGGAAGAAGAAAGAAAGAAGAAGGAAGTAGAAAGAAGGAAGAAGGTAATTCCCTATTTCTCTCTCTTTCTCTCTCTCTCTCTCTCTCTCTCCCTTCTCTTTCCTGGTATGCAGAGCTCGGGCCTGCTGCTGCTCCAAGCAGCAGCAGCTGCGCAGGCTGCTAGCTGGCTACGCAAGCAGCCAGCCACCAGCAGCAGCAGCGCCGGCTGCTTTCTGGCTGCGCAAGCAGCCAGCTAGCAGCCGCAGCTGCCTGGCTGCAGCAGCTGCAGCCAGCAGCCCTGGCTGCTGGAGCTGCCGCAGCCTGCAGCCTGCAGCATTGCTGCAGCAGCGAGCAGCCCTGGCTGCTGCAGCTGCCGCAGCCAGCAAAAATAAAATTGGAGTTAAAAAAAACAAAATTAAAAAAAAAAATTAAAATAAAAAGAAAAGAGAGGGGAAGAACTGGGCAGCTGCCTTGGCAGCTGCACATGCAGCTGCCTTGTGCAGCCGCAGCAGGATCTGCTGCTTGGGCAGCAGCTACACGTGCTGCTGCCCAGCAGCAGTGGAATTGACAAAACAAAAAAAAAAAAAAAGGAAAAGAAGGAGATGAAAGAAAAGGAGAAATACAAATTTTTTATTTTTGCCAAGTGCAAAATCGGAAATTGGAGGAAATTACTCAAATTGAGTTTCTCTCCAATTTTTGAATGCAATTTCTTGATTTTTGCCAATGTGTAAAATTGGTAAATTATAGGGAATTGCTCAAATTGATTTTTTCTCAAATTTTTGTAGCATTTTGGCCCACGGTCAATGAGAGCAAATTTTTTTTTGGCAACAGGTCAAATAGGGATCATTCCTCTCCCATTTTTGTAAACCAATAAAAAAATAGCCTTTTTGTGAGGAAAATGATCAAATAGGAATTTTTACCTTTAAGTTGTCAAAAGGGGTTTAGTTGTACAATTTTATTGGAATTAATGAGTCATGGAAAGCAAATGCTTCATGATTTTTCTTTCCTTACAATTTAGGAAAAACTCGGAGATCGAAAGAGCGGAACTTGTCTCCTTCAATGACCGAAAGAACGCACCGAGGTGGGGGATTCTATCGAGGGTGGGCGACCTCTCCCCTTATCTTTTGCTTTTCCTTAGAAGCATGTTAATAGAGAGGCTAGGATTGTATTTTCATGCTTGCGTAGAAGTGATTTGTGGCATATGGAAATCTCGACTTAGGAGAAAACTTAGATTAGGCTCTAATGTGTGGCATTCACTATAGGACTTCACGAGTGGCATTTTTGCTTGAGTCAATTATGTGTGTACATGGAATTAGGGCTTAATTTAGAGTTATGTCTCTAAGGGAATCATAGTATAGTTGAGGTTAAAATCTAAAGTGAATGAAATCCATAGAGTTGTCATAGGGAGTTGGGTTAATACACCTACACTTTAACTTCAACTTGAGCATAATGAAAGTAAAGAATTAAGTCCAAGGGACTTATGTTACCTTGAGGTATGGACCTAGGGTAAAGGTATGAGTACATGAAAGATAAGCTAAAAGCTTATTTGAAAAGAGAGAAAATGGCCAGGAGGCAATGTGAGCTATAAGCTCGAATGAATAGGAAGCTATGTGCTTAAAAGCAAAGAGAAGGCAAAGGTTTAAAGTGAAAATAGGCTAAGTGCAAAAGCAAATAAAAGAGATAATAAAACGAGCGGACCTACGGGGTGAAACGCGGCCCATGTTGGAGTAGCAGGCAGTGTCCCTCTCCCGGGCAGAGACCCGTTCGGGACGTTTCTCCAGTAGGACGGGGTAACACTTGCGGGTGTTATCGGCAACCTTAGAGGACTTGTCTTATGGCAGCATGTCTGCCGGGCTAGGGCCCGTTGGGAAAGATTCTCCGAGGGTTAGCAACTTTAATTAAAACACAAAGAAAAGTAAAGAAAGTGGTTGGTCAAGTAAGTGGTTGGTTAGAATGGCACCTTACAACGGCATTAAGTCAGGTTATGGCAAAGGTAAAAGTGTTAAGCATGCTAGCTAGGATTTACAGCTTTTATTACTGTATTTCATTATCTATTATATTGCTTCCATTATACTAAGCGGTGCAGGGCATTTTCTCTCGGTGGTTGAACCCACTGGGAACTTGGTTGTAGTTCTCACACCCTTTGGGTGACATCCCCACAGGTCCAGGTACATCGAGCGAGGCACGCGACAGGGGCAAGGGCCCAGCAGAGTAGCAACCTAGCATTCTAGAGTCGCCAGTACCATTTTGGAGTTTTATTTTCTTGAGCGAACTTTTGTATGTGAGGAACAATGTAATCTTTAAATGTTTAAGTTTCATGTTGGAAAATAAAAAAAAAATATGGTTGTAATTTGTATGATAGTTGCATGTGAAAAGAGTGTTGTATTATAAACAAAGTATTTGTTTTTCGCTCAAGTGATGTAGTTTCAATTCTCTAGCTATTTGTTTGAGTGATTGAAAGTTTTAAATTCGTAGATATTTTCTCTAATTGCTTACTCTTCCGCTACATTGAATTGAAATTGTTGGAATAAACCGTTCCTTTCGGGTCTTGAAAGGTCATGCCCGATTGGCGGGTCTGTTGGCACGCCCGAACTGTTCAAATCGACGGTTTCGGGGCGTGACAGATAAGAGTGGTATCAGAGCCTAGGAATAGACCTAGGTGGTTAGCGAACCTTAGGAGGACCCTAGGGTTTAGGCACGAGAGTGTGTGTGGGTCTTTTGGCGAAAGTACATAATTGGGTTATATGATTCCCAAGAAGGACTTTGGGATGGATCTAGGGAAAGGGACTTCCACTAGCTAACGATATGTTGGGCGGCCGACAACGTAACGTTAGGAGTGGGGAGAAGTTTTTCTCTTTACTTTCACATGATCGGGTTGTCGAAGCCTTTTTGTGTTCATTTAAATTCTTCTGCATTCAATTACGCAAATGCCTAAGGTATAAGGTTGGACTAATGCTTTTGTGGTGTACAGATAGTCATGCCACCGCGAAGGGAGACACGTCGGACACGGCTCGAGTCAGGGGAGGGCTCCGGTTCGAGCGACGTTCGTGAGCTGCGGGAGCAGATGGCCGCGCTGATTGGCGTGGTGCAGCAGCAGGCGGAGGCCTCTCAGCGACAGGAGGAGGCTTCCCGCCAACGAGAGGAGGAGACCTCTCGTAGGCTGGAGGCTTCCCGCCGACGGGAGGAGGAGACTTCTCGCAGGCTAGAGGAGGCACTGCAGCGCCAGGAGGAAGCATCGAGGCGTCAGGCAGAGCAAATAGAGAGGTTCCAGGACATGTTGTCACGGCAGGTGGAGGCTGCGCAGACGACGGCAGGTGGAGGCTGCGCAGACGACGCATGAGCGCACGGCCTCGCCTCAAGTGGGGGCGACTACTTGAGGTGTGACTATGGCGGCGCACCTCGTACCATCTGTTGGGATTGCTGGGGGGGTGCCTCAGCGGGCCGACTCAGAGGCCGGTGACGCCCAGTATCTAGCTGTAAGACCTAGCCTTTCCATGACCCTTCCCGTTACCCCTTTTCTTATGACTGTCCGACTGTGGGACAATTTTTGGTGTTTTTCCGGAAAGTCCGTCGGGACTCGCGGACATTTTTAGGCGGAAGGGCTCGCGAAACGGAGAACGGGGACGCGATCGGTTTCGGATTCCGACTCCCGGTTCTCCCAGAATAAAATTTTGAAGTTCGGACCCCTTTAGGCGCTCCGGGATCCGTGCGAGTGGATGACACGCTTTTCGAGACAATCCTAGCCGCCGGTTGTTTTTAGGGTTTCCTTAAAACCGAGGGTCGTAGGGTTTTTCCCTCTTGGTTTTCTCTCTTGACGGCTAGGATTTAAGGCGGCGCTTTTAAGAAAGAAAAAGAGCAACCCGAATCGATATTTCCTCTCTTTTCAAGAAGCGGCGCAAACGAGACGAGAGATGGGGAGATGCCTTCCTGCGAGATTGATCGAGCGAGGAACGGGCGACCCTCTTTCCTCCTTCTCCCCCACCGGCGAAAACAAGGTGAGCGGTTCGGGTCTCCCCGGTTATTGTTTCGATGTGAGGTTTTCCTTTTGTGGTTGTCTTGGGCATTACTTGGTGTTGAACGGGAGGCCGCCGCCGCCGTCGTTGAACGGGAGGCCGCCGCCGCCGTTATCATGCCCCCGGGGTCATCGCCGGAGTCGCACGGGAGCGGAAACGGAGTTGAAATCACGAAACCGGAGCCGCGGGGGGGTGAAATTAGGGTTTACTGTTCCCTCCCGTACGGCTTCAGGCCGCGCGGTCCACCAGGCCACCCGTGCACCCGCCGCACGCCCGCACGGCCAGGAGGGCGGACCCGGTGCACGGGCGTGTGCACCAGCCCAGCCCAGGCTGCGCGGTGCACGCGCCAAGCGTGCACCCGACGCACACCCCCGCAGCCCGGTAGTGAGGACCCGGCTCACGGGCGCGTGCACCAGCCCGGCCCAGGCCGCGCGGTGCACGCTCCAGGCGTGCACCCGGCGCTGCCGCCTCGGCAGGGAGCGCGTGAGCCCGGTGCGTGCTCTGTCGTGCACCGGCCCGGCCCATTCCGTTTGCTGCACGCCCCCGGGGTGAGCCCGGTTTACGCTGCCGCTTCCTCTGAGCCGTGAACCCGGTCCACGCCTGGACCCGTGCACCAGACTACAGCCCGGAAGCCCGGGAGCTCCGTTTTTGGCCCGATTCGCCCCGTTTTTGAGTGTTTTTGACCACGACGATGTTTTTAACGTTACTTTTCCTACTTTAGTTTTCCGGGCGCAAGGTGGGAGGACTTCTGACTGGAATTTTTCCGCACACCCTTTCCTTCGCGTCCCAGGTGGGTACCCCTTAGAACCTCTTTATGCACAGTTTCGTTGTTGCTATGTTTATTTTGTTAAGGGGTTCGGTGGGTGATGCGGACCTCCGGATTTACGACTGTCGCGGTAGAACACCGGGCGGGCAGTTCGCCCCCCCCCCCCCCCCCCCCCCGGGAACAAAGGTAGGGTTGTTCGGGGCATACTAGCGTTGGGGACGGGGATCGACGTGACCTTTCAGAATTTAAAGCTATTGTGTGGATATTTGATTGCCGAGGCAGGTGCTCGGTCTGGTTATGGGAAAAGGTGTAAAATCTTAGTAATTGCATGTTTACATTTGCTAACCCTGTTAAAGCTATTGTGTGGATATTTGATTGCCGAGGCAGGTGCTCGGTCTGGTTCGCCGAGGTTGGTGCTCGGTTGAGGCTCGAGATTGCTACACGCACACCAGCGGTTTGGCCACCGCAAGGGTGTGCTTTTCCGAAAAAGTGGTACGTTGACCCGTGTACCCCACACGACGGTGGCGTTAGGAATGGGGGCCCCCATGGGTGGGGGGTGTGAGCGGTGATGTCGAGGCAGGTGCTCGGCGGCCGAGGCAGGTGCTCGGCGGTGGACATCGGGAAAGGTGCCCGATGTTGTTTTGATACAGGGTGTGAGCGGTGATGTCGAGGAAGGTGCTCGGCGGCCGAGGCAGGTGCTCGGCGGTGGACATCGGGAAAGGTGCCCGATGTTGTATGATACAGGGTGTGGTTAATGCGGATGATACATGAGAGGGATGGTTGCTCCGGTTTTGTGGTTTGCCCTATTTTTGTTTCTCTTATGCTTATCATGCTATTTCTAGTCACTGACTACCCACTCCGTGACAGGTTCGTCCAGGGGCGAGTGCTAGGGCACCGGTGAGGCCGCGAGAGTGCTGTCCTGATTTTTTTAGTGACTTCAGATACAGTGACTCTTCTCTCCTTTTTCTTTTATTACTCATGTTAGCTAGTTTGTGGTTTGCGACACCCCCGTGGGGTCGAAGTGGATGTTGCCTCTTCCTTTTTGAATAAACGAATGATTGTTACATTCTTTCTTACTTGGCCGTTTCAAACAATGAAAAGCAAAGAAAACCGGTTGTGAAAACTACTTTTAAAACGTGGGTGTCGTGTGGGCACCGAATTTTCAAACCCTGTGGATTTATGTGGCTTTCAAACGGTCTTTCCTAAAACGATGGCATCGTGTGGATGCCGCTTTCAAAACCTTGTGATTATTTATCCTTTCAAAACATCGGCCTCTATGTTCTAAGTGAATATTAGAATATCATGTGAGTTGTTTGGTTGTATGTGAACGAGACCCCAACTGATGTGGCTAGAGATTGTATGTGCTACACCTTGTGAGACATTTTGTAATTGAGACGCCGTGCATATACAAAGGAGACTCTGCCCGTTTGCAGAGTGAATTTGTGTATGCGGCGGGTCTGGACACGCACCGGGGAGCATTGGTTTACAAAAAAAAATATATGGCTGAATTAGGAGCATCGGTGGCTCCCCTTCCGCGCGATTCGAACCCCCGGGGCGTGACAGATTAAGATGGTATCAGAGCGGTAAACTTTAACCACAACAGTCGGGGTCCAACATCCACGGGACGCAATACACTAACTACTGATTAATAAAGTGAACTTGGGGTAGACCAGTAGATCGTGAGTGTGCGAGGGAAAAAGGGGGATTTAATTTCGGTGCGTCTGTAGGTCGTGGTGCTAGACCCGTTAGGTCTAGGGTTGACTTGGTTTCTCTGTATATAGCGAATAATGGCCCGAAATGGGTTATTAGCGGAGAACGTAAGGGCAGAAAGTAAGTTGCCAATAGCGGCGGAGTATCAGCTGCTCCGACAACAACTACAAGAGGTGGCCGGGCAGTTAGCAACCCTTATGGAACAAATGCGGCAGTGGGCGCAACAGTCGACAACACCAATGGAGGTCGCCCAGGCTTCTTTGCCTGGACCAACCGCACCAGTGACGAGACCGCCGGTGGCGGTCAGCGAGACTACGGTTGCCCCTTCTCCGACAACGGTGACCGAGATACCGTCGGTTCATCCGACGACGCCTTCAGTAGCACTAGCACCAGCAACTTCGGGACTTACGCCGGGAGCCACTGTTGGAGCCCCCTTGGGAGAGACCGTGGTGACACCTATCCCCAGAATGACCGCCGATGCTGCGGGGGAAGCCCTTATCCGGCAAACCGAATGGGATGGGGTGACAGCGAACTTGGCAAGTTTCAAGAGGTACGACCCACCCGTGTTTGAGGGAGAGACGACCGACCCTTGGGTCGTGGAAAAATGGGTGGATACCATGGAGAAGCTTTTTGAAGACCTATTGATGGAGGAACATGAACGGGTCCCTTTGGCAGTCCACTTTCTTGAGGGAAACGCCCGCAGGTGGTGGAGGACGGTGTGCCCGGACCCCTCGGGGGGCACCGCCCTTCCATCTTGGACCACGTTCCGAGAAAAACTGTTTGAGGCATTTCTCTCCGACAGCATCAAACAGCAGATGGAAGATGACCTGAAGCACATCAAGAAAGGAAGTCAGACAGTTACGGGATATCAACGGGCATTTGTGAGGTTGATCAAATGTGTTCCCCCTATTATAAGAGATGAATCTCACAAAGCCCGTCTTTTTGTGAATGGTTTAGGAAGCGACATCTACAAGGTGGTGCAAGCGGCGGATTTGCACACCTTCTAGGAAGTGGTCGATAGAGCCACCTCAGTGGAGCACGAATTTGCGATTTCACGAGCCCGACGGGAGAGCTCAGATCACAGCAGGGATAAGAAACGAGCTCGACCTTGTTTTGGAAAAGAGCATACCAAGAGGAGCCGGCCTCCTAAATACCTGAGATGGCAACAAGGAACCAAGAATGCGTCGACGGGAGGACAATGGCCGGTGGACAAGTCTTGCATCAATTGCGGTGGAATACACCAAGTGACCGAATGTCCCCAGAAGCAAGACCACTGTTTTCGATGCGGCAAACCGGGGCACTATTGTTTCAACTGCCCCTCGGAAACGGGGACATCACCCGTAGCAGCATCTCCACCTTCGTCTCCGCAATCAGGAGGAGGGAGAGTCTATACGAAGACCCACCAGGGGACGGACCCACAGAGCACGATGTAGCAGGTGATACTCGAGTTTCAGATCATCGTGCTAGAACGTTTGTGTCAACACCTAAGCATCCCACTCTTCCACCTCGCTTCATGTTTTCTCCCTACCATAGATATTAGAAGAAATCCCATCGTAGAAATAAGTTCGGTCGGATCCTCCGGCTACCCCTCGAGGCAGGCGACTGCACTCCTTCCTGCCCAGCGAGGGTGAGACGGGTTCTTAGTCTCTAAGAACTAATGAGGTTCCCGTTAAAGGTTAACGGCATAACGCTTGGGGCCGACAGTCGCGGCGATCTTTAAGTGGTAGTTGACTGCTTGAAGTTCCAAGTGCATCTCCGGGAACCGGACTTACCGAAAAACAGCCTTACGAACTCGGAGTGGTCGACATGAGTTCACGGTCATACCGTTTAGACTCGTTAACGCACCAGCGGTATTCACGGGCATGATGAATAGGATACTCAAGCCCTTTAATCTGTCACGCCCCGGGTGTAAACCAGAACCCGGGCCCGTCCACAGATCCGCCGTGCACACGGTATTTTCCGTGTACACGAAGCGCCAGTAACCTGCTCAGAGAAAGAGATATAAAAAAGAGCAATAAAAACAGAGCTGAACTAAAACTAATACATCTCAGACTGAAGCTGGAAATAAAATACAATACATCTGTATAAATGATACATCTGTCTCTCCCAGCTCACCAAAATAAATACAACCTGCTGGCAAAAGCCAGTCCCAAAGTAAAGGTACTACCGTCTGAGGAAACATGGGTACACCAACCATCCAGCTAACATGCTCATCCTGCCTCGAGATCTATCTACTCGGCCGTCCTCTCTCCTCGACCCGCCACTGTAAGCCCAGTGGCACCCGCATAAAACACTGCAAAACAAGGGAGAAGCAAAAGAGGAAAGAAGAATGGGGGTGAGACTACTAGTAAACCAGTAGCCTCCCCTAGTGGGTAAAACCTCAACTCTGACACGCCCACTAGGTCTACCAGAGGCAAAAGGAATAAAGGTGGTATGCAATGAGTATGACTCCTGATGAAAAGCTACCACTAGAATGCCTCTAAAAACTGAGCTAAAAGAATAGCTGAATGTATGCATCAGAATGTCAACGCCTGCCTGTCTAGACCCAATCGATACACCAGTAAGCACTGGTACTGCCTGCTCTGCCTGCCAAATCGGGTATGCCCGCCTACGCATAACACCGATAGGAAAAGGGAGTCTCGAAGACTCGAAGCCTGTAAAACGCACACTCCGGAGTGGCACTCGAGGGGAGCGACCCACACGAGTATAATGCCTGGGTAACAAGTACCAAATCAGCAGGACTGGATCATGACTCTGATCACGGTGGAAAACCCATCCACTAGAAGAAATCCAAATCCTCTATCCCAATCTGATGCAATAGCCACTGTCCGGTCAACCGCCAAGGATCCGCGGTTGCCGCAATGCCCGGCCCTCACAGCCTGCCTGTCCCAAAGCCCACAACTGTCTGACTACACTATCCCAGTCCCTGCTCGAACCCGAGCGCACAATCCCCCGAATATAAATAAAAGAAGAGAAAAGCATGGTTTCTCCTAAGTCAATTCCAGCATGATAGTGTAGCAGAAAAAGGTGGCCTAACTAGGTGACCATACAAGCATGCAAATGTCCCAAGATGATATAAAAATAAACAGATGTCGATAACCTTTATAATGTTAGAGCATGTATAGAACAGTATGAGAATAGTAAATATGAGATAGCCTGTGCCTGCCTATGCCACATACCCAAAGCCCACAATTATTGATTAGCCTTACCTTTTAACATGATGTTACTGTCCTACAATCATAATCCCCAATCAAGCAAGTTCTAACAATATCTGTTTAATCACAATAAGCCTGCCATTGCCACACATAAAGTGCAATTATCCTTTTAATCAAAGAAGCTACTCAAATGCCTAGCGGGTAATCAAAAGATGGAGGGTTAACAACCACACCCATAATGACAATCCTGACCCAGGTCCGACATCCGGTCAACCACCTACTATCCGCAATAGCCGCAATACCCCAAAAGCTAAAATTCAAGCCCCGGCTACACTATGCCGATCCCTGCTCAAACCCGAGCAACAAATAGCCGCCTGCCTAAGGAATAGGGGGAAGAAGAGACAATAGGGTTCCTCCCAAGGCAGTCCCAACATATAGTGTAGCGGTCAGAAATGGTCTAACTAGATATCCCTGAAATCAAGCCTATCTCCTCATGGAAGAAGGAAGGGGAGTGACAAATAGTGGTTCATCATGTGTATCAAGTAATAACTCCACCTGGGTGTAATCATCATGCTAAATCCTAATCCAACCGCACATGTCCATAACCTGCTAATCACCCTCACATGAATCATCCACCTATGCCTGTCCAAAAATATCCTCAAGTGGTACCCTCCCACAAGACGCCTCACAATATCACAATATGAAAGTACATCCCCCCCTTATGCAAGGTTAAATGCTAAAACGATGTCCATGAAGCATGTATAAGTTCCAACATGTCAAGTTTCCAATATAATGTTTTCCATATGATAGGCTCACAATTATCTAGTTAAGCAAGCATGTCCATTAGGTGACCATTCAACATGTCCAATAAAGGGAATCACTCTAATATTCCTAGTGGGTATATCAGAAAAGAGGAGTAAAGCAACCACCCACCTCGAGCGCTAAACCCTGATCCCAACAGCGAAGTCCGCGCCCGGTCTCAACGATCACCACGGTGCTGCACAAAATACCCCAAAATAACAAGCACAATTAATCCACCATGCTCACACCAAAATCTGTCCCAAATACAATCAGTCCACAGTTTTGCCTTTTTCACCTGCGAGATCTGCTCGAGAAATTCCAGGAAAAATACCGTCACGATCCTCGCGACGAACCGGTCGAAACGAGTACCTGCACGTTCCCACACGAGTTTTCTACGCTGAGATCCAAAATCGACAAGAGAACTACCCCGAACAATACTTCCACCCAAAACTGTGCTACAAAGTTCTGTAAAAAGGGGTTTCTCACCTTCGGGGAAAATTCCAGAAAATCCAAGAAAATTCAGAGAGACTCCTTGCGATGCGTAGATGCAAATTGCCTTTTGAATCACCTCAATCCGATGTCTGGTTGCGGAGATATCGCCGAAATACCGAACCGCTGTCCAAAACTCCATCACAGCAAAAAGAGGTCACAAGATGATCCGAAAAACCCATGAAAACCTCGGGATGGGAAAAACCAGCAAACACGGAAAACGTAGCCCTACCTGTCGTGAAGACGATGGCGCAAGAATCGCTGAAAAAGAGTGCCGGGGTAGCTCGGGAGAGTCCGTGCACTGAAATGCGACGAAGGGAATCACAAGGGAACGAGCGTCGCGCCGCGCCGTAAAATCCAAACCTCGGAGTGCGTGCCACCACAAATCTTGGAAATCCTCCAGAAGATGTAGAACTCGAAGGGGAACAACTTTGCTGAAGACACCTTGGTGAGAGGAGGCTCGGAAATGGTGGAAAAAGTGAGAAGAAAGGAGCTCGGGCTGTTTAAATAGGCCTCCCAAACAAATAGCAAAATGCCATCCGGGTCCCCATTTTCGGGCGCCCGGAAGTTTCCGGGCACGCACAGTGCGGCCCGGCCCAAGACTTTCGGGCGCGCACAGTGCGGCCCGGCCCAAGGCGCGCCGTCGGACGGGATCCGCGGTCCGTCCGACCCGCCTCAGCGCCCGCCACGTGTCGCCCGAACAGGCGACAGCCCAAATCCTCCACTCCTGCTGCGCCACGCGGCCAACCCCGGGAGTCGACACGCGTCCCCGACAACCGTACCGTCGCGCCTGCGCGCCTGCCCGCGCCAGCTGCCCCTCCTGCCCGCACAGTTGACCAGCCAATAGGGAAGCGCCACGCGTCCCTGCCTCTGACCGCTGCACCCGGTGCACGAGCCTCCGTAAGCCGAACCAATGGTAACCTGCCACGTGTCCACTCCGGTGCACCGTGAACCAAAACCCAACCATCATGCTCCGTAGACCGTGAGCTGTGAGCCGGCCTATGGGGTGGTGCCACGTGCCCCCGCCTTGGTGCACGACGGCCGCGTGGACCGCGCGCCTGCCCGCGCGCCGCGCGCGCTGCCCGCGCCCTGTGCCGCCGCCGTTCCGCCTGCCCGAGGCCGCGCCGCCGCCCGCCGACGCTGCCCGCCGCCGCCGCCGCCGCCGGCGATCGCCGGAGTTACTGTTCCGGCGGTGAACAGTATCCGAAGCTCAGAAAAATCCAGCAGGTAGTCCATCTTGACCGTTTTCGCGCGCTGAACCCGAATTTGACGTCCGCTTCGCCAAATTCCCATCCAATAAATCGCCGGAGGCTCCCGAAAAGGCATTTTCAATCCGAATTTCGTGCCGAGTCCAAATCTGATATCCGATTTGCGCGAAAACACCTATAAACATCCGACGGGGTTCCCTGATTACCCACGTGATCCACTTTAAGCCCGGAGTCAATCACTTGTGTCCAAATTGGCGCACGAACACCGCCGACATGCCCCGTAGGCCTCCAGAAGCTGCCGGTCACACAGTAAAAGCCCTGTAGAATTCCGGATCATCACATCCTCCCCCACTAAAAGAAAGTTTCGTCCTCGAAACTAAAGCAACTCTCAACGAGTCTCAGAAACCAGGGGTAAGTACTCAACACCGCCGTCTCCCGCTCTCAAGTCGCCTATCACTCCCCGTGATTACTCCTCAGCAACAATAACAGCAACAACCAGTACGGCATAGCCCGATCGCGCAATTCCCTCATCTCACGAGCCGGAATTCGCAACGAGCGTCCCTCGTACTCCAAACTCTCGCAGGGCTCCAAAGAAGTGAGTCAATCACGGGCGAGGAGTTCAAAACACAACACTCCTGAGCGAAGACGCAGAAAAACCTCAGGGACTCCATCAAAAGCCTGGGGGGAAAAGAACGAACAGCCAGTGCAACACGCACTAAAATCACCCTCTAGAGCCGACTCAACCAGGGCAACCCGAAACACATCCACACAAGCACCCGCACAGGAAAGGGGCCCTAACAAGCAGGGGTTCTCACTCGGTCACTGTCAAAACCAGACCACACGAGTAGATTGCTCAGCCGCAGCCTATCCTCAAAAGGGATCCCCTGGGACACAATCTCAAGCCCAGTATACCACCATGGTCCCACACAGCGCCAGCTATGGGACCATCAAAACTCAACTCCCAATTTAGCTCTTCTGCTTTAGGTATCCGCCACCACAGTGACCCGGTCGGGGTGATCCTGGATGCTCATCAAAATCCAATGGTAGCTCCATAGCCACTATGGGAGGCATCACTATAACTCGCAAGTCCATCTTCCTCCGTTGACCAACTAAAATCGTCACTGATACCAATCTTACCATCCGCTCGTCAAATCCTGCTGGCACCATCCGGTCCAAAAGCTCCTCACCTCAGTAGTAACTGCCGATCTCGGCCCATCTCAAATAGCATCTATTTTGACTGGACTTCCACCGCCGCCCCCGCGGCTAAATACGTAATCCAGGAAGATGTGCTCTCAACGATGAAACTTGTACCAAAACCATTTAGCATAAGACCTTATCCTCACAGACCTTGCCACAGCATCTATAAATGCTTCACAAGCTCTAAATCACTCAGGGAGGGGTAAAAGCCAAGATATCCCTGAAAAATGCCGCTATCAATCCGTTCAAGCCCAACTGGAACACAGAATTCCTCAATCTTAAAGGCAATAAGGCATTAGTCATTCCATTGGCCTCACTGTACTCATAATGCCCCTAGCGTGTCCTGAACGTCCTCTTGGCGAGATACTCAGCTGTAGTTCCAAATTGATGCAGGCATCATAATCGAACATCTGCCGGAGTATAACTCCATCCAAAAGGTCCTAAATAATACCCGGACCTGCCTGGGCTCCACTCACAAAGAACTCTCACAGTCGTGTATCAACGACGCGGCACTAGGTCCAACAAACCCTCTATCCATCAGGTCCACGCACCTATGCCCACAACTCTCACAGCTCTACAAATGATATTTAACGAGGTGCTATCGAGGTAGGCGCAGTTCCCAGAACCACGTCAATCGAAATCACAATCTCCCTAACCGGCGGCATCATCGTCGGCTCAGGTGGAATCACACCCGGGATCTCACGGCAACAAGAATATCCTTACGTCCCGGTGCCGCCGTAGGCACCTCTCCCACTATCGCTGTAACCTGAGTACCCAAACAGTCGCAACAAACAAGCCTTCTATTGTCTGCCTCGCAGAAAACAAGGTCCTTTCTCTCAGCAGTGAAACATCCAGTGGCACTATGCCAACCAGTCCCAAGCACTGGGTCTAAACACCGAACGGCCACAAATACCAATAAGCCTGCCGGCATAACTTACGGCCTCTACTGCACTGGATATGATCCACAAGCCTTCCCCACCTGCACAATACCAACAGTAACCTGTACCTCTAGTGCACGGGGCAACAACTCTGCCTCTAGCCCATGCCGGACTGCAACATGCTCTAACTCTGACCGCTGTGATGAAATCACACCGGCGACACTCGATCCACTACCGTGGCGCCCTCCAACCGGGCGGCACAAATTCATCCTCTCGATGCAAGTGGTCGTCGCTCAGCCTGCCAAACATATCTAGACCAATCACAAAGGGAGCTCGACCCCTGTCCCTGCTCACACTGAGGCGACGAATGTGGTCTCTCGCAGACAGCCAATCCACGCTACCGCTGCACCACTCTGATAAAATGGGCTGATGCTGTCATCGGGGTCCACCCAACCTCTGACGTCTCAGAAATCCACCTGGATATCATCGTCATACGACAAAGCACCATCAATTCATGCAATTCCTTATACAATTACCCTTACTAAGCTCACCCCTCAATCACATATGTTGTACCCCAAACATGCATGCTATCGATCACCAAGGGTAACATCCCCCTGGGGTAAGCTTTACATAATCCATCCAAAAGGATATCCACCATCCTGGAAGGGAAACGAAAATGTCCTTGCCGGCCGACCTGTCCACCAATACCTAGCGCCAAGCGCCTCTATCCAGAACTCGCCTCTGGCGGCAGACCCCTATCCAACGGATCTGCAATGCTACGCGCCATACCCAATGCCTCCACTATCAAAGCACCCCAAAATCTAGAACCTGCAAAAGAGGGTCCGAATACACGGAAGGGCATCCTGGCGCAATCCACTCACAGTCAAGCATATCCTATGCGCCATGTCCCCTAAATCATAGAGCGCGTAGTTCAGTAACTGCGTAAATCCTTCTGACATCAAGAGGCTCTCAAGCAGTCTTTCCATCACCACCAACCACGATTCTACCCCAAGAGGCTCCAAACTTAATCCTATGAATCGGGGTGGTTTATCTGCCAAAACTGGCTTAACTGATCAATGGTGTCCCATAGCTCATCCGCTGTCAACAATCCACCCTGCCTCGGCGCCTCGGTACTAACCATTGGCACGGAGGGCTACTCACTCCCTCAGTACTACAAAAATCCCCGCCCCTAAGGATACTGCAACCGGGTGGTCTCAGAAAGAAGCACCGTCGAGCTGCCCGCTGCTCCGACAACTGTGTCACTCAAAACCAGATGCCCGCTCACTCTGCCGCTGATAAGCCTCTGACAATCCTGTCATCAGGGTCCCGAGTCCTCCGACTCTAATCCGGTATCCGGCCTGAAACAACAAGCTCAGACCCAACTGCCGCACCAAGGTGCGCCCGGGTCAAGGCCCAACGTCGGGGAGACACCGCTCGCCACGACAAACCGCAAATCAGCACACCCCAAACACTCGACCCAATCTAGCGAAAGTCAAAGACATCCTTCTATTTCTGTAACCTTATGTTGTCTGCAGCCAACATACTGTCCCACAGAAATAGAGTATGTCGATCCCTCTTCACTCACAGGAAGAGTAAAACAAATAAATCGCCGACTTTCGCAAGGTGTCGCGTCTCTCGCGTCCTATCATCCTAGGGTCTGCTAAAAGCCTAGGGTTTCCTAAGTCCCAACCGACCTATCCCTAAGCTCTGATACCAACTTAATCTGTCACGCCCCGGGTGTAAACCAGAACCCGGGCCCGTCCACAGATCCGCCGTGCACACGGTATTTTCCGTGTACACGAAGCGCCAGTAACCTGCTCAGAGAAAGAGATATAAAAAAGAGCAATAAAAACAGAGCTGAACTAAAACTAATACATCTCAGACTGAAGCTGGAAATAAAATACAATACATCTGTATAAATGATACATCTGTCTCTCCCAGCTCACCAAAATAAATACAACCTGCTGGCAAAAGCCAGTCCCAAAGTAAAGGTACTACCGTCTGAGGAAACATGGGTACACCAACCATCCAGCTAACATGCTCATCCTGCCTCGAGATCTATCTACTCGGCCGTCCTCTCTCCTCGACCCGCCACTGTAAGCCCAGTGGCACCCGCATAAAACACTGCAAAACAAGGGAGAAGCAAAAGAGGAAAGAAGAATGGGGGTGAGACTACTAGTAAACCAGTAGCCTCCCCTAGTGGGTAAAACCTCAACTCTGACACGCCCACTAGGTCTACCAGAGGCAAAAGGAATAAAGGTGGTATGCAATGAGTATGACTCCTGATGAAAAGCTACCACTAGAATGCCTCTAAAAACTGAGCTAAAAGAATAGCTGAATGTATGCATCAGAATGTCAACGCCTGCCTGTCTAGACCCAATCGATACACCAGTAAGCACTGGTACTGCCTGCTCTGCCTGCCAAATCGGGTATGCCCGCCTACGCATAACACCGATAGGAAAAGGGAGTCTCGAAGACTCGAAGCCTGTAAAACGCACACTCCGGAGTGGCACTCGAGGGGAGCGACCCACACGAGTATAATGCCTGGGTAACAAGTACCAAATCAGCAGGACTGGATCATGACTCTGATCACGGTGGAAAACCCATCCACTAGAAGAAATCCAAATCCTCTATCCCAATCTGATGCAATAGCCACTGTCCGGTCAACCGCCAAGGATCCGCGGTTGCCGCAATGCCCGGCCCTCACAGCCTGCCTGTCCCAAAGCCCACAACTGTCTGACTACACTATCCCAGTCCCTGCTCGAACCCGAGCGCACAATCCCCCGAATATAAATAAAAGAAGAGAAAAGCATGGTTTCTCCTAAGTCAATTCCAGCATGATAGTGTAGCAGAAAAAGGTGGCCTAACTAGGTGACCATACAAGCATGCAAATGTCCCAAGATGATATAAAAATAAACAGATGTCGATAACCTTTATAATGTTAGAGCATGTATAGAACAGTATGAGAATAGTAAATATGAGATAGCCTGTGCCTGCCTATGCCACATACCCAAAGCCCACAATTATTGATTAGCCTTACCTTTTAACATGATGTTACTGTCCTACAATCATAATCCCCAATCAAGCAAGTTCTAACAATATCTGTTTAATCACAATAAGCCTGCCATTGCCACACATAAAGTGCATTTATCCTTTTAATCAAAGAAGCTACTCAAATGCCTAGCGGGTAATCAAAAGATGGAGGGTTAACAACCACACCCATAATGACAATCCTGACCCAGGTCCGACATCCGGTCAACCACCTACTATCCGCAATAGCCGCAATACCCCAAAAGCTAAAATTCAAGCCCCGGCTACACTATGCCGATCCCTGCTCAAACCCGAGCAACAAATAGCCGCCTGCCTAAGGAATAGGGGGAAGAAGAGACAATAGGGTTCCTCCCAAGGCAGTCCCAACATATAGTGTAGCGGTCAGAAATGGTCTAACTAGATATCCCTGAAATCAAGCCTATCTCCTCATGGAAGAAGGAAGGGGAGTGACAAATAGTGGTTCATCATGTGTATCAAGTAATAACTCCACCTGGGTGTAATCATCATGCTAAATCCTAATCCAACCGCACATGTCCATAACCTGCTAATCACCCTCACATGAATCATCCACCTATGCCTGTCCAAAAAAATCCTCAAGTGGTACCCTCCCACAAGACGCCTCACAATATCACAATATGAAAGTACATCCCCCCCTTATGCAAGGTTAAATGCTAAAACGATGTCCATGAAGCATGTATAAGTTCCAACATGTCAAGTTTCCAATATAATGTTTTCCATATGATAGGCTCACAATTATCTAGTTAAGCATGCATGTCCATTAGGTGACCATTCAACATGTCCAATAAAGGGAATCACTCTAATATTCCTAGTGGGTATATCAGAAAAGAGGAGTAAAGCAACCACCCACCTCGAGCGCTAAACCCTGATCCCAACAGCGAAGTCCGCGCCCGGTCTCAACGATCACCACGGTGCTGCACAAAATACCCCAAAATAACAAGCACAATTAATCCACCATGCTCACACCAAAATCTGTCCCAAATACAATCAGTCCACAGTTTTGCCTTTTTCACCTGCGAGATCTGCTCGAGAAATTCCAGGAAAAATACCGTCACGATCCTCGCGACGAACCGGTCGAAACGAGTACCTGCACGTTCCCACACGAGTTTTCTACGCTGAGATCCAAAATCGACAAGAGAACTACCCCGAACAATACTTCCACCCAAAACTGTGCTACAAAGTTCTGTAAAAAGGGGTTTCTCACCTTCGGGGAAAATTCCAGAAAATCCAAGAAAATTCAGAGAGACTCCTTGCGATGCGTAGATGCAAATTGCCTTTTGAATCACCTCAATCCGATGTCTGGTTGCGGAGATATCGCCGAAATACCGAACCGCTGTCCAAAACTCCATCACAGCAAAAAGAGGTCACAAGATGATCCGAAAAACCCATGAAAACCTCGGGATGGGAAAAACCAGCAAACACGGAAAACGTAGCCCTACCTGTCGTGAAGACGATGGCGCAAGAATCGCTGAAAAAGAGTGCCGGGGTAGCTCGGGAGAGTCCGTGCACTGAAATGCGACGAAGGGAATCACAAGGGAACGAGCGTCGCGCCGCGCCGTAAAATCCAAACCTCGGAGTGCGTGCCACCACAAATCTTGGAAATCCTCCAGAAGATGTAGAACTCGAAGGGGAACAACTTTGCTGAAGACACCTTGGTGAGAGGAGGCTCGGAAATGGTGGAAAAAGTGAGAAGAAAGGAGCTCGGGCTGTTTAAATAGGCCTCCCAAACAAATAGCAAAATGCCATCCGGGTCCCCATTTTCGGGCGCCCGGAAGTTTCCGGGCGCGCACAGTGCGGCCCGGCCCAAGACTTTCGGGCGCGCACAGTGCGGCCCGGCCCAAGGCGCGCCGTCGGACGGGATCCGCGGTCCGTCCGACCCGCCTCAGCGCCCGCCACGTGTCGCCCGAACAGGCGACAGCCCAAATCCTCCACTCCTGCTGCGCCACGCGGCCAACCCCGGGAGTCGACACGCGTCCCCGACAACCGTACCGTCGCGCCTGCGCGCCTGCCCGCGCCAGCTGCCCCTCCTGCCCGCACAGTTGACCAGCCAATAGGGAAGCGCCACGCGTCCCTGCCTCTGACCGCTGCACCCGGTGCACGAGCCTCCGTAAGCCGAACCAATGGTAACCTGCCACGTGTCCACTCCGGTGCACCGTGAACCAAAACCCAACCATCATGCTCCGTAGACCGTGAGCTGTGAGCCGGCCTATGGGGTGGTGCCACGTGCCCCCGCCTTGGTGCACGACGGCCGCGTGGACCGCGCGCCTGCCCGCGCGCCGCGCGCGCTGCCCGCGCCCTGTGCCGCCGCCGTTCCGCCTGCCCGAGGCCGCGCCGCCGCCCGCCGACGCTGCCCGCCGCCGCCGCCGCCGCCGGCGATCGCCGGAGTTACTGTTCCGGCGGTGAACAGTATCCGAAGCTCAGAAAAATCCAGCAGGTAGTCCATCTTGACCGTTTTCGCGCGCTGAACCCGAATTTGACGTCCGCTTCGCCAAATTCCCATCCAATAAATCGCCGGAGGCTCCCGAAAAGGCATTTTCAATCCGAATTTCGTGCCGAGTCCAAATCTGATATCCGATTTGCGCGAAAACACCTATAAACATCCGACGGGGTTCCCTGATTACCCACGTGATCCACTTTAAGCCCGGAGTCAATCACTTGTGTCCAAATTGGCGCACGAACACCGCCGACATGCCCCGTAGGCCTCCAGAAGCTGCCGGTCACACAGTAAAAGCCCTGTAGAATTCCGGATCATCACATTCTTAGACCAGCCGGTAATGGTCTTATAGTGAACGTGTTACGGAATTTGAGTTGGCGTAGTTTCGTGAAAGTTTCAAGTCCTGAAGATTGAAGGTGAAGAATGCTGGATCATTTAACTCAATCTCAAGAAAGAAGAATTCAAAAGGATCAGGTATGTTTAACTAATGAATTTGTGTGATCCGAATACTTCTTGTAGTGTAGAAACACTTGGAAGAGTCTTTCATTGCATAAAAATCAAAAACTGGACTTGGGACATGTTCAGGATCCGGATCAGGTTGTTCGATCCGGATCCCGAAGGTGGTTCGTTCATACATCGTCGCAATCCGGATCGTAGTCTCTTGATCCGGATCCCGAACGTTGAGTTTACCATCTACCTTGGACGATCCGGATCTTGCTTCGCAATCCGGATCCCGAACGTTGATGTTTGGTAAACTATATGAACGATCCGGATCGTAGTCTCATGATCCGGATCCCGAACCTTCGTTTTTCTGGAATTGGCTGTTTTGTTATGACGATCCGGATCCTTGTTATCACGATCCGGATCGCCGTCCGTAAATATCCAGAAATGGTAGGTTTTTGATTCTTATCTCCTTCCTAGGGTTTCTAACCTATAAATACACCCTATGTCTTTCTTTCTAGGGTGAATCCACATAGCCGTCATTTTCTTGTATCATCTTTTACGGCTATAGATCCACATATAGAGAAGAAAGGAAATCATTAGAGAATACTCTATGTTTCTTCATCTATATTGATTAGTTTGATTCTAGGTTTTCATACTCACATCTTGAGTTGAATCAAACTAATGAATACTTAGATGGTATTTCCGATCTATCTTTGATCTAAGTATTCGGCGGATCATCACCACCCAAAACAACGATTTTACCCCAAAAATCGGCGCGTGGATTCGCGTGTCCTTGTGGATTCAAGGTTCAATCGCTCTCGTGGATTCAGAGCGAGGCACGTTCGTGGATTCGAACGGTGCTATTGGGTGAAGACCGTGGATTCGGTCGGACGTCGTGGATTCGACGTTGGACGCCGTGGATTCGGCGTTGGGCGCAGATCGTGGATTCGAGAAGCGTCGGAGCGAGCGGAGAAGATCCTCTAGGAGCGTATGGAAAAGGTTGAGTCGTAAGTGTGTACGGTAAATCACCTTGTACGTGTTTTAATTCTAGTGGATTTCTGCCGTGTTATCGGTCCCGTGGTTTTTTACTCCGGTGATGGAGTTTTCCACGTAAAAATCTTGCGTGTTATTTTATTTTCCGCATTGGGTTTTATCGCAACGATTTTTGGAGTGTTTATACGTTTACACCTATTCACCCCCCTCTAGGTGTTTCTTCCCCTATTTAGATCCGTATCATATACGTGACCCAACAAGTGGTATCAGAGCGGGAATAGGGTTGTGAACAATGGTTGAAGGTGGAAACATCAATCGACCCCCTTTCTTTGATGGAACAAATTATGCGTACTGGAAAGTACGGATGAAAGCCTTTTTATCTTCCATCGACGAAAGGGTGTGGCATTCTATTGAATCAGGATGGACTCATCCAACTGAACTTATCTCTGATGTTCACACCTTAAAACCTAGGTCGAAATGGACCAAGGAAGAGTTTGAGTTATCTTCTTACAATGGCAAGGGAATTAATGCTATTTTTAATGCCTTATCTCAAACTGAATTCTCTCGCGTCTCGGCATGTGAGACTGCGAAAGAAATCTGGGATGTTCTCCAGGTTACACATGAGGGAACTAACCTCGTGAAGATTCAGAAACTGCAGATGCTTACGAGCAAGTTTGACTCTATCTTAATGGCAGAAAATGAATCTTTCACGGACTACTATACACGATTGCAAGACATCGTAAACTCATGTGCTAATCTGGGAGAGAAGATTCCAGAATTTAAGATTGTAAGAAAAATCTTAAGAACTCTTCCTGAACGATTTCGCCCAAAGGTTACTGCCATTGAAACTATTAAACACCCGGACGAAATACGTGTAGAAGAATTAGTTGGTTCATTACAAACTTATGAAATGACTTTTAATACTAACAATTCTTCTGGAAAAGCATCCACTTCTAAGTCTTCAGGTTATGCGTTGAGAACAACTAAGGAAGAAGACGCGGATACATCCTCCTCGGACGATGACGAGAATCTTTCTATGGAGGAATTTGAGAAGCAGCTCGCTCTCTTGACAAGGAAGTTTCGCCGCAACTTCCGAAGGGGTAATTCAAGTAAATCTCCATCCTTCGGAAAGTGGAACAAAGGCAAGGGTACTCCAAGTTACAAGTCAAGAAAGCAGGAGAACTTCTCAAAGGATAAGAAAAGTTCAGAAGGACAACTGCAATGCTTCAAATGTCGAGGCTACGGCCACATTGCAACGGAGTGTCCTAACAAGTATCCGGCAAAGAAGAAGGCGATGCAAGTCGTCACTTGGGATGACAACTCAACGTCAAATGAGTCGTCTTCAAGTGATGAAGAAAAGAGCTCCACAGCATTCCACGCGTCCACATCTTCACCATTCATGTGCTTTATGGCAAATACGTCTGAATCATTGTCCAACTCCACTGTTGAAAAGAATGAAATGGACAATGAATCGGATGATTCGGAAGGTGAAGAGTTTGCTCTAGCCTACCACAGACTTTTGAGGGACTCAAAGAAAGTGGCTAAGCAAAACAAGAGTTTGAGAGGGAGAGTGCATGATCTCGAAGAAGAAGCAAAAAGAGCGACTTCTCTCTCAAACGCTCTTGAAGTGGAAAGGGAAAACCTGATAAAAGAAAATGTTTCCCTTCAAGAGTCCAATGAGCAACTTGAGAAGGAACATACAAATCTGGTGGATAACGCGAATCACTTCTCAAAGCTCTATAACGAGGCTCGACAGGATAACCTGGAAATGACAAAGACCATTTTCCAACTCAAGAGTGACTTACAGCGATTCTCTTCAGGAAGGAGTAAGTTGGATAGACTTCTTGGTCTTGGTCAATCAAATAGGTTCGGCCTCGGATACACTCAAACTGGAAACAGTCCAAGTTCGAGTGAGACAGTTTTTGTGCCTCAGTCGGTATCTCCTCCTCCGACACCGGAATTCAAGACAAACAACGACAGCAACCTACTTCATCCTCTTTGGGATCGTCAAGATCTAAGGTATGTTTTCGTTGTGGTATTTCAGGGCACATAAGAAGATATTGCAAGACGGGAGTCGACGCTCATCTCAAAGACCTCTTGCAACAACTACCAAAACGGCTCCTCCCCGAAAATCAAAGCAAAACTTTTCAAATGAAAAGAGATTTGGTAGTTCATCGCGCAAGACGATTACATCAAGGAACAACAATCGCTATAACAAGACGCCTTCACCTAGGCATATAACTTCACGATCATTACCGACGCACTTCAAGAAGGTTTGGGTGCGCAAAGGTGAAATTTTCCCTTGTCTTGTTTCCAATGTTTCCTTGCATGCATATGATAGTTCGTCTTGGTATCTGGATAGCGGGTGTTCCCGTCACATGACCGGTGACAAAAATAGTTTTCAAAATCTTGAGAAAATCTCCGGAGGACACGTTGTTTTCGGAGACGTCGATCTTCCAAAATTGTTGGAAAAGGGACGGTAGCTATTCCAGATGGCCCGATTTTGAAAAACGTCTTATTTGTTGATGGCCTTAAGACTAACCTCATAAGCATAAGTCAACTTTGCGACAATGGTTTTTCAGTTAACTTTTCATCTGTTGAATGCGTTGTAACTGATAAGGACCATGTCTTCTTTTAAAAGGGGTTAGATCGGAAAACAATTGTTATGTTGTTCCTAATAAATTTTCTGAAAATTGTAACTTAGCCGCTTTGAATAATGAAACTCTTTGGCATGAAAGGCTAGGTCACTTAAATTTTAAGGAACTTACTAGAATTTCAAACAAGGACGTGGTCAAGGGGATTCCAAAGCTTTTATTTAAACAAAATGTTGTGTGTGGTGGTTGCCAAAAGGGAAAACAGTCTAGGACTGCACACAAGAACTTGAACCACGTTGGTACAAAACGGCCCTTGGAACTTTTGCACATGGATTTAATGGGGCCAACTCGTCAACCATCCTTGGGAGGTAAATGGTACATCTTTTTATTGGTTGATGATTTCTCTCGGTTTCATGGGTAGCATTTTTGAGAGAGAAAGCTGATACGTTTGACTCTTTTCATGAGATTTGCCATCGTATTATGATTGAAAAGAATGAAAAGATCATTCGTGTTAGAAGTGATAGGGGTGGAGAATTCATAAATTCAAAATTCATTGATTTTTGTACTTCAAATGGCATTAAACATGAATTCTCGGCACCCTATACACCTCAGCAAAATGGTGGTTGTTGAGCGCAAAAACAGGGTTGTTCAAGAGATGGCGCGTGTGATGCTTCATAGCCGGAAATTACCGCTACATTTTGGGCTGAAGCTGTGAACACCGCTATCTATGTCATTAACAGAGTGTATTTGCGCCCAGGAACCTTGAATACACCATATGAGCTGTGGTTTAGTAGAAAACCGGATATCAAGTACTTTCGTATCTTCGGGAGTCGATGTTACATCTTACGTGACCGGGAAAATCTTGGAAAGTTCGACTCTCGAAGCGATGAAGGGATTCTTTTTGGGTTATTCTACGAATAGCAGAGCATATCGAGTATTTAACATCGAATCTAAGACGATCGTAGAATCTATAAATGTTAAAGTAGATGAAGCTTCTCATTTTGAATCTGAAAAATCTACCCTCGATATCTCTCTAGATGATGATTCTCCTGCTAGTGCATCTTCTGATAATAATACTTCCAATATTAATGATGCATCTAATGGTTCTTCTAGTTTATCTGATGTGCAGGAATCATCTCGTGTACCTCCGAGTACTCCGTTTCAACAAACGCTACGAATCTCCAAGGATCATCCGGAATCGAACATCATTGGAGATCCACAAGAAGGAGTTAGAACTCGAAGGCAATTGGTTTGCGGATTTGCTTGCTACGTATCCTTAATCGAACCAAAGACAATAGATGAAGCTCTTCAGGATGACTACTGGATTAAAGCTATGCAGGAAGAGCTCCATCAATTTGAGCGAAACAAAGTCTGGGAATTAACGAAGCCTCCAAAGCAACATAATGTGATAGGTACCAAATGGATCTTTAAGAACAAGAAAGATGAAGATGGTACTATCATCAGAAACAAGGCACGACTAGTTGCTCAAGGCTACTCTCAAGTAGAAGGTATAGACTTTGACGAAACTTTCGCCCCTGTAGCTAGACTCGAGTCCATTCGTATATTGTTTGCTATTGCTTGTCATTTTAAAATCAAATTATTTCAAATGGACGTCAAGAGCGCATTTCTAAAGGGTTTTTAAATGAGGAAGTTTATGTAGCTCAACCGAAAGGTTTTGTAGATCATAAACAACCTAACCATGTTTTTCGTTTGAAAAGGCTCTTTACGGTCTGAAACAAGCACCGCGAGCATGGTACGAAAGGTTAACAAAGCACCTTTTGGAGAAGGGCTATACTCGAGGGGGAGCTGACAGGACTCTCTTCGTGAAGCATTATCAAATAATTTCATTGTAGCACAAATATATGTCGATGACATAGTATTTGGCGCAACAAGAGATAATGATGCTTCTAAATCGCAGAGACCATGGAAAGCGAATTGAGATGTCCATGATGGGCGAATTGTCTTATTTTCTTGGATTGCAAATTAAACAAAATGATGAAGGTATTCACTTGAGTCAATCCAAGTATGCACTGGAGTTGGTCAAAAAGTTTGATCTAGAAAATTGTAAAGATTTTCCAACTCCAATGGGAACTAGCCACAAGGGACTTGGAAGTGAATCACATAGTGAGAATGTAGACGAGAAACTGTATAGAAGTATGATTGGAAGTCTACTTTACCTCACGGCTAGTCGCCCGGATATATCCTTTAGTGTTGGGATTTGCGCGAGATATCAATCAGCACCAAAGGAGGTTCACCTGAAAGCGGTGAAACGGATCATCCGGTACATCAAAGGATCAATTAATTTCGGAATTTGGTATCCTATGGGAACAAGTCTGGACATTGTTGGATACTCAGATGCCGATTGGGCAGGATCAGTGGGATGATCGGAAAAGCACGAGTGGTGCATGCTTCTATCTTGGCCATTGCCTTGTTGCATGGCACAGTAAAAAGCAGAATTGCATAGCACTCTCGACTGCCGAAGCGGAATACATTTCAGCTGGAAGTTGCTCAACTCAACTCATTTGGATGAAAAGCGTACTGAGCGACTTTCGCATTTCAGCATCTTCGGTAACAATACTTTGTGACAACACAAGTGCTATTAACATTTCTAAAAACCCTGTGTTGCACTCTAGAACAAAACATATCGAACTTAGATATCATTTTCTTAGAGAGCTAGTTGAATCAAATACTCTTCAACTTTCATATATTTCAACTGAAGATCAATTAGCTGATATTCTAACAAAACCTTTGGATCAAAAACGTTTATTCATTTGCGAAAAGCAATTGGTATGCTTTCTTTGAAATAAACTTCTTTTTGAAACCTTGCTTAGGATAGGTTTTGTATTTGTTTTGTTTTGTTCATTATCTATGTTTGTACATAGGACATTAATTGAGCATAGATCATAATTGACTTTAATTGCATCTTTTCGCACAATTTAGAAATTTATTATGCTTTTGCCATCATAATATCTCATTGTTGCAATGATCATTTATGTTAATTAAATCATCTTCTAAGTGATCAAAGTCAATTTCTCTCTCAATGATCTCTTGGTATAGTCATTATCTTATTTGACTGTTTAGTCGAGTATGAAATCGAGATCAATATTTGGTTGAATACTTTATATCTTAAATAATTGATAGCCAATTGAGGGGGAGTCAAAGAAAAGGTAAAATGCTCAAAAGATGTGGAAAGAGTTACATCCCAATGAGGAGTGTGAAAACTACCACCACATGGAGGAAAGAGCTACCACCTCAGTCGTCCGAGTATTGTGTGCAGCTACCACATGTATACCAAGCATGGTTGTTCAAATTTTTGATTAAGTAAAATGCATGTTGAGATACTTGACTCTGTCAAATTTCAAGGTTGGTATAAGGTGGGATTTTAAAGAAAGATGCTCAAAGAGCCACTCTCTTCAACAGATTGTCTAGATACATTATCTATTATATTTGGGATTTCAAACATCTATTGATCTTTGTATTTCATTTTCTTTACCGAATTGATGATTTGATAAAGGCATTACTCATAAGATCACGTTAGATGTAATTGAAGGTGTTCAACTTTAAGGATTTAATTCTTGTAAATTTTCGTTTCATTTTTGGATATTATGATAGATTTGGCATAATCTAATTCTTGTTGTATGAAACGATGATTTTTGTTTAAGTTGATACACATTTGTGCTTACAATCTTTTTCTGGTTTTCTCTTGAATTTCTCTGAAATTTTCTAAAGAAAAAGTTGGGGCCGATCCGGATCGGGTAGATGATCCGGATCCCGAACGCAGGTTTCTCCTGCGGGCTGACGATCCGGATTGGACCTGCCGATCCGGATCCCGAACGCAGTTTTTCACTGCGGGTAGCCGATCCGGATCGCAGTTGAACTGATCCGGATCGCGGCTAGGTTTTTATAAAGAACAAAAGGGTTTTGATTTCTTTTACTCCAATCTTTTGGTACAAAGTTTCCAGAGCTCTCTCTCTAGATTTCATCCTCCTGGAAGCTTTCAAACTCAAGTTCTTCAATCCAAGTAAGTTTTATTGATCAAAATCTCGGTTTTTCACCGTTTTTCTCTTTTCCTCCTCAAACGCATGAATTTCTTGGATCAACTTTGTTTGTGGATGGTTTTTGATCAAATTTCTTTTGAAATAAGAACTCTGGGTAGATTAGTTTTGATTATATGCTAGGTTTTCTCCTGATTAACGGATTTTTAGGCTTCGATTTCTAAAATTTCGGTTTTAGGGCATATAATAAGGATTTTCGAAATCATGCAATTGATCTATTTTAAAAGTCCTTTGCAAAACTAATTTGATTCTAGTCTCTCTACATGATTATGATTGTTGGGTAACAATTTCAAATTTTGAAAATTAACAATTTTTTATGTGTTTTGAGCTCGCACAGGATACATTTTTCACTAGCACTTCAAAATGGTGATCACTGGATATTTTTCTACTTGCTGCCATGGTACATGTCAAGGATACTGCCAAGCCTAAGAAGGCTAAGAAAGCAAAGAAGTCTAAGGTTGATTCGACACTGAATCAGAGACAGAGTCAATGACTGGGGATAACATCGAATTGAGCAAGCTGCTCCCATTGTCTCCAAGGGAAAAGCAACTGCTGAGCTTCAAAAACCTACTGCAGCTGAAAAAGGGAAAGCGCCATGGAACCAAGTCCAGTTGGAACAAAAAGACAAAATGTGTGCAAGAAAAAAAGAGGCAGTGCTCAGGGTGAAACCATTGAGGAACAAGTTGCTAGGCAGCCTCCTCCACAAGACTCATCAGCTCGGACAGAATCAAGGATTTTGAGAAAAAGGGAAGGGAGATGCCGTGCGAGAGACTGTCAATGTCAAACAATGAAGGAAGATCGCAGCTTTGGGACTTTGTTTTGACCAAGTTGGTCTTGCTCAAATTTGCAACTTCCCTGAGACTACTGGCTACTGTCCATTCAGTTCGATGTTTTATCAGAACGCTGCAAGTCTGATTGATCACGCGGAGGACGTAGAATTTTACACTTTGGTTTAAAAATAAGAATCAAAGTCACACCCCAGCTATTGGAGTTGTGCTAGGTATGACAGCAAGAGTGATGGACTCCATTAACTAAAACTCAAAGCTTCAACGACAACTCTGGAGAGTTGTAGTTTAATGGAATTGTCTTCCAAATCTCGGTCGACCGGAAATTCTGTCGTCTCAAAGAGCTTCGACCAGAGTATAGAACCATAAAGTCATTGTCTGCTACAACATTCTCCCAACATGAATAACGAAGGTTTTTTCGATGGGACAGATGGTTATACTTTATCTTCGTGGAACCCCAGGGCCGCAGATGGGAGCAAACTTGAAAAGCCTTATCTCATTTGGTCAAGGATGGCGCGAGATGTGGAACACTCTCACCCTCAGAGAGACTACCCATCCAATGATTATCATGCGCATCCTTAGAAAGTTTTAAAGTCGTACAAGCGCGAGCTCATACATGTACAGTTTGGGCACCATTAAGAGACGGAAATTGTGAGTCTCTATCGACGAAGCCAGATGAACCATAACTACATCATCACCGGCAACGAGACAACAACAACGAGCGA